>OU342745.1:71979810-72699420 GCA_910589775.1 Avena eriantha | reverse complement strand
TTCTTTTTAGTAACAACAACCAGAGTCATTTTGCATGTGTGTTCTTTCACATACCACCTATGGATCCACCAGTGTCATTGCATGTGTGTTCTTTTCACTAACAACAACCAGAGTCATTGCATGTGTGTTCTTTTTCCATACCAAATATGGATCCACCAGTGTCATTGAAATGTGTGTTCTCTACAGAGAACACCTATGGATCCACAGTGTCATTGCATGTGTGTTCTTTTCACTAACAACAACCAGAGTCATTTTGCATGTGTGTTATTTTCACATACCACATATGGATCCACCAGTGTCATTGCATGTATGTTCATTTCACATACCACATATGGATCCACTAGTGTCATTGCATGTGTGCTCTTTTCACAATCCACCCATGGATCCACCAGTGTCATTGCATGTGCGTTTTTTTAGTAACAACAACCAGAGTCATTTTGCATGTGTGTTCTTTTCACATACACCTATGGATCCACCAGTGTCATTACAAGTGTGTTCTTTTCACAATCCACCCATGGATCCAGTAGTGTCATTGCATGTGTGTTCTTTTTAGTAACAATGAACCAGAGTCATTTTGCATGTGTGTTCTTTTCAACATACCACCTATGGATCCACCAGTGTCATTGCATGGTGTTCTTTTCACAGTCCACCCATGGATCCACTAGTGTCATTGCATGTGTGTTCTTTTTAGTAACAACAACCAGGGTCATTGAAATGTGTGTTCTTTTCACATACCACCTATGGATCCACCAGTGTCATTGCATGTGTCTTCTTTTCACTAACAACAACCAGAATCATTGCATGTGTGTTCTTTTTAGTAACAACAACCAGAGTCATTTTGCATGTGTGTTGTTTTCACATACCACCTATGGATCCACCAGTGTCATTGCATGTGTGTTCTTTTCACTAACAACAACCAGAGTCATTGCATGTGTGTTCTTTTTTCCATACCAAATATGGATCCACCAGTGTCATTGAAATGTGTGTTCTCTACAGAGAACACCTATGGATCCACCAGTGTCATTGCATGTGTGTTCTTTTCACTAACAACAACCAGAGTCATTTTGCATGTGTGTTATTTTCACATACCACATATGGATCCACCAGTGTCATTGCATGTATGTTCATTTCACATACCACATATGGATCCACTAGTGTCATTGCATGTGTGCTCTTTTCACAATCCACCCATGGATCCACCAGTGTCATTGCATGTGCGTTCTTTTTAGTAACAACAACCAGAGTCATTTTGCATGTGTGTTTCTTTTCACATACCACCTATGGATCCACCCGTGTCATTACAAGTGTGTTCTTTTCACAATCCACCCATGGATCCAGTAGTGTCATTGCATGTGTGTTCTTTTTAGTAACAATGAACCAGAGTCATTTTGCATGTGTGTTCTTTTCACATACCACCTATGGATCCACCAGTGTCATTGCATGTGTGTTCTTTTCACAATCCACCCATGGATCCACTAGTGTCATTGCATGTGTGTTCTTTTTAGTAACAACAACCAGGGTCATTGAAATGTGTGTTCTTTTCACATACCACCTATGGATCCACCAGTGTCATTCCATGTGTCTTCTTTTCACTAACAACAACCAGAGTTATTGCATGTGTGTTCTTTTTTAGTAACAACAACCAGAGTCATTTTGCGTGTGTGTTCTTTTCACATACCACCTATGGATCCACCAGTGTCATTGCATGTGTGTTCTTTTCACTAACAACAACCAGAGTCATTGCATGTGTGTTCTTTTTCCATACCAAATATGGATCCACCAGTGTCATTGAAATGTGTGTTCTCTATAGAGAACACCTATGGATCCACCAGTGTCATTGCATGTGTGTTCTTTTCACTAACAACAACCAGAGTCATTTTGCATGTGTGTTATTTTCACATACCACATATGGATCCACCAGTGTCATTGCATGTATGTTCATTTCACATACCACATATGGATCCACTAGTGTCATTGCATGTGTGCTCTTTTCACAATCCACCCATGGATCCACCAGTGCCATTGCATGTGCGTTCTTTTTAGTAACAACAACCAGAGTCATTTTGCATGTGTGTTCTTTTCACATACCACCTATGGATCCACCAGTGTCATTACAAGTGTGTTATTTTCACAATCCACCCATGGATCCAGTAGTGTCATTGCATGTGTGTTCTTTTTAGTAACAATGAACCGGAGTCATTTTGCATGTGTGTTCTTTTCACATACCACCTATGGATCCACCAGTGTCATTGCATGTGTGTTCTTTTCACAATCCACCCATGGATCCACCAGTGTCATTGCATGTGTGTTCTTTTTAGTAACAACAACTGGAGTCATTGAAATGTGTGTTCTTTGCACATACCACCTATGGATCCACCAGTGTCATTGCATGTGTGTTCTTTTCACTAACAACAACCAGAGTCATTGCATGTGTGTTCTTTTTACTAACAACAACCAGAGTCATTTTGCACGTGTGTTCTTTTCACATACCACCTATGGATCCACCAGTGTCATTGCATGTGTGTTCTTTTCACAATCCACCCATGGATCCACCAGTGTCATTGCATGTGTGTTCTTTTCACAATCCACCGATGGATCCACCAGTGTCATTGCATGTGTGTTCTTTTTAGTACAACAACCAGAGTCATTTTGCATGTATGTTCTTTTCACATACCACCTATGGATCCACCAGTGTCATTGCATGTGTGTTCTTTCACAATCCACCCATGGATCCACCAGTGTCATTTCATGTGCGTTCTGTTTAGTAACAACAACCGGAGTCATTGAAATGTGTGTTCTTTGCACATACCACCTATGGATCCACCAGTGTCATTGCATGTGTGTTCTTTTCACTAACAACAACCAGCGTCATTGCTTGTGTGTTCTTTTTAGTAACAACAACCAGAGTCATTGCTTGTGTGTTCTTTTTAGTAACAACAACCAGAGTCATTTTGCATGTGTGTTCTTTTCACATACCACCTATGGATCCACCAGTGTCATTGCATGTGTGTTCTTTTCACAATCCACCCATGGATCCACCAGTGTCATTGCATGTGTGTTCTTTTCACAATCCACCCATGGATCCACCAGTGTCATTGCATGTGTGTTCTTTTTAGTAACAACAACCAGAGTCATTTTGCATGTGTGTTCTTCTCACATACCACCTATGGATCCACCAGTGTCATTGCGTATGTGTTCTTTTCACAATCTACTCATGGATCCACCAGTGTCATTACATGTGTGTTCTTGTTAGTAACAACAACCAGAGTCATTGAAATGTGTGTTCTTTTCACATACCACCTATGGATCCACCAGTGTCATTGCATGTGTGTTCTTTTCACTAACAACAACCCGAGTCATTGCATGTGTGTTCTTTTTAGTAACAACAACCAGAGTCATTTTGCATATGTGTTCTTTTCACATATCACCTATGGATCCACCAGTGTCATTGCATGTGTGTTCTTTTCACAATCCACCCATGGATCCACCAGTGTCATTGCATGTGTGTTCTTTTCACAATCCACCCATGGATCCACCAGTGTCATTGCATGTGTGTTATTTTTAGTAACAACAACCAGAGTCATTTTGCATGTATGTTCTTTTCACATACCACCTATGGATCCACCAGTGTCATTGCATGTGTGTTCTTTTCACAATCCACCCATGGATCCACCAGTGTCATTGCATGTGCGTTCTTTTTAGTAACAACAACTGGAGTCATTGAAATATGTGTTCTTTTCACATACCACCTCTGGATCCACCAGTGTCATTGCATGTGTGTTCTTTTCACTAACAACAACAAGAGTCATTGCATGTGTGTTCTTTTTAGTAACAACAACCAGAGTCATTTTGCATGTGTGTTCTTTTCACATACAACATATGGATCCACAAGTGTCATTGAAATGTGTGTTCTCTACAGAGACTACACATGGATCCACCAGTGTCGTTGCATGTGTGTTCTTTTAGTAACAACAACCAGAGTCATTTTGCATGTGTGTTCTTTTCACATACCACCTATGGATCCAACAGTGTGATTGCATTTGTGTTCTTTTCACAATCCACCCATGGATCCACCAGTGTCATTGCATGTGTGTTCTTTTTAGTAACAACAACCAGAGTCATTGAAATGTTTGTTCTTTTCACATACCACCTATGGATCCACCAGTGTCATTGCATGTGTGTTCTTTTCACTAACAACAACCAAAGTCATTGCATGTGTGTTCTTTTCACTAACAACAACCAGAGTCATTGCATGTGTGTTCTTTTTACATACGACCTATGGATCCACCAGTGTCATTGCATGTGTGTTCTTTTCACAATCCAGCCATGGATCCACAAGTGTCATTGCATGTGTGTTCTTTTTAGTAACAACAACCAGAGTCATTTTGAATGTGTGTTCTTTTCACATACCACCTATGGATCCACCAGTGTCATTGCGTGTGTGTTCTTTTCGCAATCCACCCATGGATCCACTAGTGTCATTGCATGTGTGTTCTTTTTAGTAACAACAACCAGGGTCATTGAAATGTGTGTTATTTTCACATACCACCTATGGATCTACCAGTGTCATTGCATGTGTGTTCTTTTCACTAACAACAACCGGAGTCATTGCATGTGTGTTATTTTTAGTAACAACAACCAGAGTCATTTTGCATGTGTGTTCTTTTCACATACCACCTATGGATCCACCAGTGTCATTGCATGTGTGTTCTTTTCACTAACAACAACCAGAGTCATTGCATGTGTGTTCTTTTTCATACCAAATATGGATCCACCAGTGTCATTGAAATGTGTGTTCTCTACAGGGAGAACATCTATGGATCCACCAGTGTCATTGCATGTGTGTTCTTTTCACTAACAACAACCAGAGTCATTTTGCATGTGTGTTATTTGACATACCACATATGGATCCACCAGTGTCATTGCATGTGTGTTCATTTCACATACCACATATGGATCCACTAGTGTCATTGCATGTGTGCTCTTTTCACAATCCACCCATGGATCCACCAGTGTCATTGCATGTGTGTTCTTTTTAGTAACAACAACCAGAGTCATTTTGCATGTGTGTTCTTTTCACATACCACCTATGGATCCACCAGTGTCATTGCATGTGTGTTCTTTTCACAATCCACCCATGGATCCAGTAGTGTCATTGCATGTGTGTTCTTTTTAGTAACAACAACCAGAGTCATTTTGCATGTGTGTTCTTTTCACATACCACCTATGGATCCACCAGTGTCATTGCATGTGTGTTCTTTTCACTAACAACAACCAGAGTCATTGGATGTGTGTTCACATGGATCCACCAGTGTCATTGAAATTTTTATTATTTTCAACTACCGTCGTTGGCCACAAACAATCGGGACGCAGGACTAACCAGCAACCGCTTTGGTCTTCTAGAATACCTGATCCCCGATTGTTAGGTGTCGTTGGATCAGGGTGCGTGGACGATAGTGATGTCCTTCACGAGGGCGATCCGCGAGAAGTCTGTTCTGCGAACTGATTGGCCGTGGCAACTACGCTGGGCCTACCTCCTTGCCCTTATCCCCTTAACCTCGGGGCCAAAAATTAGATCGTGTTCCTTCATCGCCATGGACAGGGAGAGGCCCAAAATCAGCTTGCACGAGGCTCATATGTTCGCCCACTACGACATACTCGCGCCGCCGTTAGCGAGGCTTCCTGCCGGCTTTGAGCTCAGCTACGCCGGGGTTCCTGTCGTGCCACTCTTGCACGACAACGCATTGGCGAAGCAGATCGAGGAGCGCCGCCGCCAGCTGTCGGAGCGAAAGAGGGAAATGGCGCGGTACTCGCGTACGAGCGTGTACTGGCGAAAGCTGTTCAAACAGGAGCGGGCTGCGTTGATTGCACTGTGCAGAACCCACCGGCGGGAGATCCACCCGGATCTGCACAACCCCGAAGGGAGGCAACGCTTCTGGGCATTGCCTGGGCGTACGACCTCCACTGTTACCGATGCAGCGCGCCGTAAAGAATCCATGAGGAGGAGGAACGCTGCCGGGTATGTTGGCATCGATTCCGACGCGGAGGAGGCTGGCAGCGACGCGGACAACGTCGTCAATGATGGAGGCTGCAGGAGCGTCATAGTCGATTAGGGCCACTTAAGCATAAATTAAATCTATGTACGGTATCTTAATGCGCTCTTTGGATCTGGGTCACCTGAGTCATGGTCGATTATCGTCATAATCTATATATGTTGTCCATGTTTTAGTTCTCTTTGTCTTTGAAACTAGTCGATCGAAACTCGTCTGATCCTGAAAATAAAGTTCGCGCATTCCCTGGCATATCTGATGGGACAATACGCTGACTCTGCTCCCAGCACTTGATGGCACAGCCATAATTTGGAGTGCGCCTGAGGAGAAGGGATCGAGCGTGTTGTAATAGTGTACTACTCATGTCCAGATATAACTGACTTAGTTTTTTTAGATATTTAATAAATGTGTCTATACCCAAAACATGTCTAGATACATGTTTTAGGTTTCTCTGTCTTTCAAACTAATCAAAAGTTGTCAAATTCTGAACAAACAAAGTCATTGCGTTCACACCTGATGGGACAATACGCTGACTCTACTACTTGATGGCATAGCCATAATTCTGGAGTGCGCCAGAGGAGATGGGAATGCAAGGGAGCTGGGAACTAGTAGCCGCGTCCAAACGCAGGTAAAAAATTAATGTAATAATATTTTTAAAAAATATAATCTGGTCCACATGACCCCATCATAGACACGTTGCACGCGCCAGATATAAATAAAGACGACACGGCTAGTTTAGTTTCAATGATACAATTCAACATAGGACGTTACTATGCCCGCATATTTTTGCTCCTCTTATTAGTCTGCTAGCCCACACTGCATTAAGCATCAGTTGATGAGGATAAAAAATGACAAAATGGCAAATAAAACAATTTTTAAGCTTACCTTTCATCCGGAGAATCGTACAAAGATGAAATTGGCAGGGATTTATTATTTCTCCTGCAGTTAGCCGAAAGATCCTCAAGAACATCCTCAATCACCCCTGCAACTTCTTCATATTCTAATACACCTCCATTATTTGCCCTTTCCTCCCCGTTCCGCTTACCCTTTTGTTTCTTTTCACAACCTTTTCTTGCCGGCACCTCCACTTCTTCATAAATTGGCTTCTTACGAACGTTTTCCTCCGAGTGCTCATCACTGTCTTCGTGCTGCTCTTTCGCCAGTTCTGGCTAAGAAGCCTCATTTTCTGCCACCGGGGTGTGAACAGGGACAATAGCATGTGTAACTGGGTTTTTACACAACCTCTTGATATGGCCGAATCCGCCACAACGTCCGCATTTCCTTTTCCTAGCACCAAGCCTTGGACCTTTATCGGTGGATGCTACGATCCTTAGCTTTCTAGGCCTCCCAGGTGGCCTCCTAAGAACTAGTGGTTGAAGTTTGAACCCTGGATCGACAATCTCCCAATCATTTTCATCGGCCATAGGTGGTACATTTTCTGCATAAGTTGCAGCAAACTTGTCCAAGGAGAAATAGTTGTTGACATAGTTCTCTATTTCAGCTCCGTTACCTCTAAGCTTTAAGATGAAGTAAATTGCATGGTGACATGGCAGACTAGTAATCTGCCACTGCCTGCATGAACAAGTCTTGTTTCCAATGTCTACAGTGTACCTTCGTTCACTTCCACGCTTGTATTCTGCATAAACCTCAGCCAATGTTCAGGAACATCTGACCACTCTCATCTTTATCATTCTCATTGCCCTGGTTCTTGCATTCAGTAACATAACCACCTTTGGAACTATTTTATGGCCTAAAAATTTTCTTGCACAAATTCTTTGCCTTAAATCTATCTTCACCATTATGCACTGTCTTATTGCATCCAACAAAATAACAATTCCAAGTGTCTTCATGCCTGAAATCTTATCATTGAAACTCTCTGCCAAATTATTGCATACAAAATCCACCTTGCTTAACTCACCAAACTTGCTTTTGGCCCATAGCTTGGTGTGATGTTCCTCAAGGTATGTGTTCTGCAAGTAAGTAGCATGCGTGCTTGGGATGTATGTCTATGCTGATCGCCACAAGTCCTCTTCAAAGATCTTTCCTTCAAACTTCTTCGTGAAGTTAGTAGCGAGGTGCCGCATGCATTCCCTATGCTCAACCCTAGGAAACACAGCATCAACAACATTCTCAAGACCCTCGGATGCACCGGTGTGTATCACCAAGCCTTCAGGGTGACCAATTACTTCTCATAGTCTCTGCATGAACCATGTCCAGCTTTCATTTGATTCACCCTCAAGAACAGCATAAGCTACGGGTAGAAGCCAATTATGCGCGTCCAAAGCACAAGCAGAAGCAACATGTCCCCTGAACTTCCCTGTTAAAGAAGTTGCGCCTATTGCCAAGTATGGCCTACAGCCGTCTAGGAACCCCTTCCAGCATGCCTTCAGGCAGACAAAACATCTCCTGAAGCATATCTTATCTGCCTACTTATACCTGACCCCCCTCGAGACCTTTTCTCTCCCTTTCACAACCTTGTAATCGATGTCAACAGCACTACTAGGTGATGTTTTCTCTACCTGAGCTTTGAAACTATACAACATATGAAAACTGTCATTCCACTTGTCTTGAATGAAGTCTAGAGTCATCCTTCACATCAAAGACTCTGTGATAAGGAATCAGAACATTAAACTTTTTGCTAATCTTTGCTCTTAGTTCAGCTGGTCCAATGTTATGATCCTGCCTCACCCAGTCAAGTACAGTAGCGGCAATCCACTTGGTAGTCGCCGGTCTAATTTTACCACTTAAAGAAGTATTAGGGCAGTTGTGTTCCTTCATGTTTACTTTGATCTGTATTCGATAAGAATCCAAATAATTCAGAGCTAGTTATCAGCAGAATAAATATGAGAAAGACTGAAACTAAATGTAGCTATTGCAACCTGAAATGGGTGTCCAACCCGCATTGGAGATGCATGTAATCTCCATTTACACACATTACTTTCCCTACAGTGCACCCTAAATATCTTTTGGTTGCTCTTTTCAATGATAAATTCAAACCCAACTCTGATTGCATAGGTTGCAACTGCATATTTGCAGTCCTCCACATTATCAAAGACAGTCCCCTCATCAATTGTAGGATTGTCCCTGTCAAAGTGTATCACTGGCCTGTCCATGTCTTCGTCGTCGTATCTACATCCCATTTCCACATCTTCACATTCCTCTTCCTCATCATTCCCATAGTCAGGCTCAAAGTTCGAATCAACCAAATATTCCCTACTCTCCATCCTATCAGGGTTAGCAACCACGTCTGGATATTCTTTCTCATCATCATCCGCACCGCCACACGTTTCAGTGCCTTCATGCTCACTTGACAAAGCATCATGCTCAAGGACAAGCTGTACAGACGTCCTGTAGTTACCAACACATATCCTTGCCATCACCACGGGACTAGAAACGCTAATTAGGGTATGCAGATAAGGAATCATAGTTCTTACCTTTCAATGTGGATGCACGTCACCTTCTCCAGGCTCCATACCTCCAAAGCTCTGCACCCCGCTTCCTCTCCCCCCGTTTCGTTGTCATTTGTGCTCTCTAGACTTGAAGAAGATTCCGTGCTCTCTAGCCGTGCAGGACCCATATCCGTGCTCTCAAGCCTAGTAGGATCCATCTCCGAGCGGGATCCGGATCACCAGCGTCATTGGGCCCCTAACCTAACGGCCGACTCTCGGTTTTTGTTTCCAGACGCACCTAGGCGCTGGGCGGCGGCAAGGAGACAGGGCAGGGAGGGGAGGGGAGGGGAGGGGAGGGGAGGGGACGTGAGGGGATGGCAGGGAGGGGAGGGCGGGAGGATGACGACCCAAGGGCACGACGAGAGCGGTGCACGACTGAGCGGAGTGGCGGCGGCAGGAGTAGAGGAGAGGAGTGGAGTGGAGCTGGTTGCGACAAAGCACGGAAAATTGCACAATAATGTGTTGGTGGGCGGCACCAGCCCTCAAATCTGGGACGCGCGCCGTCGTAGGTGGAGGAGGCGGGCCCGCCTGTCAGAAAACATGCCACCTGTCAGCGCACTATGCACGGGGAGCACTTCATGAAATTTTTAGCAGGTCCCACATGTCAGTCTGTTTGATCAAAACTTGCATGCAGTGCATGGCTGGTTCACGTGCTAGTTCCGAAAAAAGCCCGTTGATCCAAACTTGAATTGGCAGTTTCTGCTTCTTCTCCCCCGTCTCATCGTCTCCTCGCAGTGGCAGTTCCAGTTCGTCTCCCTCGTCTGTTATCCTCTTCTTCTTCTCCTCGCAATGGTAATTCTTCTTTCTTCCTCGATCAAAACATTCCCGCATGTAAGCCATGGCCAGTAGCCGGATGAAGAGGAACTGGGCCGATCTCCCGGCCGACCCACTTCGCAAGATCGCCGACTATTTGCTGGAGAAAGAGGAGTACGTTGACACCTATGCTGCTTGTCGGGAAGTCTGCACCGATTGGCGCCGCACTTTAAAGGTGCCCGAATTCCATCTCAACAACTGGATCATGATAGATAACACACTTCCAGACGTTGGCGACTTCACCTTCCTCATCCTCGCCACTAGACGTTGCTTCAGGACAAATCTAATGGACATCCATCATAGGTTCACATTCACATCTGATATTTATTGGTATTTTCCATTGTAAACATCTTAGTGCTAACTGATGCCCTCTTTTTCCAAAAGATTCTACTTCATTGGTGTTTCTCGTGGCGTCATCATGCTTGCTCAGAGGGTGGAGCCGTACCAGATTTGGCTTCTGAACCCAATCACTCATAAGTCTAACACTGAGTTTCAAGCACACATACCATCTGATCTTCTGCAATCTGTCGTCGTGACGAAGTCCCCGACGATGGTGTTCGTTTGCACTGATTATCCAGATCATATTGCATGGGCCGATGAGAGCACCCCAACGGGGCAAATCAATGGATCATTTGGAGAAGGATTGTATTCGCCACCTCCTGATACGCTTCTAGTCTGCATGATGGCATTCCGAGGGGAAGTATATGCATTACTTGAAAATGGAGACATCTTGTCGACCAACATCCAGTTAGAGTAGCGCGCGAGCACTGTCACGATGTCCAAAATAATTTCGGCCCCAGTCTTTGAACAGGTACACGGAACCTACAATTTTTACCTTATGGAGTCAGATGGTGATCTGCTTCTTGTGTTGAACGGGGATTTTGCCAAAGGGCAACCGGTGTTGTACCGGGTGGACACGGAGAACCGCTCTCTCAAGGCCATCGGCGACATTGGAAGTCGTGCCCTCTTTGTTGGTTACAATCGATCTATCTCCATTGGCACCAGGTTACACCCCACAGTCAAACCCGGTTGCATATACTACAGGAATTACATTAGACTGTACGATCATGAGGTTCAAGCCTGGGAAGAGGAACCAACAATTGTAATGTATGGCTTAAGTCTGGAACATACACCAAGGTCTTACCCTCTAGACGAGATACTGGCAGCACACTGCACACGGAGAGAGTTCTCTGAACATGTGTTGCAGCACGCGGGAGCCGACGACGACGAAATATATAGGGAGAATGAATCATATATTCATCCTAGGTTATTTGCTAGCATTTTCAGGTCTATTTTTCGAAGTAGAAATTTGTACTGTATTTACATTATTTCGATGAGCATTATGCGTATTACCATTCAGACAAAATTGTAATGTATACAAATTTAATACTTCCAGAATTCAAAGTCATTGATTTTTAGTAGCTTCTTTCAGAATTCTCTATGTTCGACACGGGTATCAGCTCAGTGCCGGAATTCAGGTCCCACATGGAAAATTCCACAATAATGTGTTGGTGGGCGGCACCACCCCTCGAACCTGGGATGCACGCCGTCGAAGGTGGAGGGGCGGGCCCGCCAGTCAGAAAACATGCCACGTCGGCATCCCCTGTTTCTGATGCCCTTTAAAAAAATAAAACACGCCACGTCATTATCCCCTGTTTCTGATGGTGTTGCTACACTCGACGGTACATGGTGGCATATAAATAATATCGTATAAACATAAGGGCACAGTCGTCAACATTTCTAAAATGAAACCCATTCCCGTCTCCTACCTGTCCTGGTACATTGCCCGATGAGGTGGATAGCCACGACGGATCTTTTTAATACGTTCGCACTCTTATGCTAAGAAGGGAAATAAAGATTGAGCAGTTAATGCAACGAGTGTCGAATTATTACCCTCTAAGGAAATGGGAAATGGTTATTTTCACGCGTGCCCGTAGTCCAAACCTACTGTCAGTCTTTCACTTCCCTTCTCCGATTAACCATAGTTCACCTTGCGCAGCTCCTCCGCGCTGCACCAAATAGGGTAACATGGCCCCGCCTAAGCCGCCGCCGCCGCGACAGTCACCGAAACTGGGGTATTTAGCCCCTCTAAGGGAGGCCATGAAGCTCTACTTCAAGGCCGGTCTCCCATTGCCCTGTCAGGCGGATGATTTCCTTGAATGTGCCGAATCAGCCGCGGCGGCGACTGCACCGTCGTCGGCGCCAGATGCGGCAAGCAGGGCCAAGAGAGCGATGTGGAGAAATCACACGGCGGCATTACGGCATGCTCTAGGCAGTGGGAACAAGGTACGTATCAAATCGTTCATGAGAGCATGCCGCCGCCGAGGGTACACACCCTCGAACAGGGAAGCGCCAAGGTCTAGGAACTCTCGCGTCCACGCTTCGGCACGGACTACCTTACCTCAGTGGGGTAGGCTGGGAGCACGCCGTCTGTGGCAAAGACGCTCCATCCTACGCACCGTCGAAGGCCGTACCGTGGCGGCGACCAAGCGTCTACACTCAGCATGCTGGATTGTTCGACAGCCGGAGCTGGCGGCGGGCATCAGCTCAGCCCCGGAGTTCAGATTCGAGTTCACACGGACCTACGATCCAGAGAAGGAGATATCGAATTTCAGTTTCGAAGAAATCGTTGCGGCGATGCAGATGGTCCAACTAAATCGGGAATGGCGCACGCAAATCGCTCGTGCATGAACGATGCAGATTTCTTGTAGTTTGGCGGGAAGGCGATGAGTTCAGTTTGGGTTAAATGATTATAGAACTTATGTACTCTCAAGGCAATTGGCCAGCCAACTTTTCTGGTGGAGATCTGTAGTTTCTTCAGTGTAGAGTAGTTAAGTTCAGACTGAAGAATGGCTTTTGTAGATGAAATGCTAACGAATTGTTCTATAGACTAGTAGGAAGTTTAGCCCACTTTTGTGCAGGTATAAGACCCTTTTGTATGGAAGTAATACTGTTGTAAGCAAATACTATCAAGTACCTATTTCCTTCAATTACTAGTCGTGGTTCAATCCAGTTAACTGGCATCTTTTTATCCCAGACTACAGATTTTGCGTCTGTTGTTTGTGCTGTAAACCATTTTTTCCTTTGTCTTGTGTTGCCTGCAAAATGGTCCTGCAGTTCAACGTGTTACAAATGTAGCTACCTTGTACTCCCTCCGTTTCAAAATATAAGATGTTTTAGCTTTGTGAATGAAGTGTATCTAGTCCCCTTTTAGTATGTAGGTTCATCTAGGTTTAGAAAGCACCATCACTAAAAGATGTCTAGATATGCTCCATTCACAAAGCTAAAACATCTTATATTTTGAAACGGAGGGAGTACTTGAAGAGGAGATAGACTACATTTTCCTGGCATCCACATAATTGACATTGCTTATTGCCAGACCACCCTCTTTTCATGAGGTTGTCCTTGGTTATTCACAGAAATTATAAAGCACGGTGTTCAACTACATCAATTCAAACTATTACACACACAGTACATCAAATTCATTACCCACACATACTACATCGATTCAAACTATTACACACACATACTGCTTCAAACTATTACACACACGTACTACATCGATTCAAACTATTACACATTTTTTGTCGATGCTAACTTCCTGCTACGCTCTTCATACTACAAATTCATTAGCCACACATACCATGACAATTCACTAGAGCTCTGTCTTCACTCGAGGGAAATCAGAACCACCAGCTTGTCCAAGCCCGGTCCCCCATCGAAACTGTGTGCCCCGTCACGAAACAGTGGCGGTCCTGTGCCATCGATCCTTCCAGGCCAACACTGCAGGCGACGAGGGCGCTTTCTGGCAGCCTCTTCAGGGCCCTGAATGCCATGTACCGAGTCCAGAACCTCCTCCAGGTGGATGATGATCGGGTGCTTCCAGCAAAGTTGTCGCCCTGCCCTGCTTGGAATCTGCACCTCGTATATCTTAGGAACGGCGTCAGGATCTTTCAGCCACGCCTTTACCTCGATGACCCATTTGTCGCTCGGTGGCATGATTTCCACCAGCTCGCCGCCAAGGCTACTGACGACCTGCTTGAGGGCCTCCGGCTCCCAAGCATCCAATGGGAGGCCGTCAAAGCCGAGTTTGGGGAAGAAACGAAGCTGCCCCAAGCGATCATCCCACCCACAGGCGCGATGCCAACGCATGAAGCTCATTTTCTCCCCGCAACACTCGAAACAACGGGAAGAATGCAGAACACGCTCGGTGTCTGAGCTGTGCTCGAACCGGACGAAAAAATCGAATGGCGGCGCGCATACCTCAATGTTGACCTCATTTTGTCTGATCCCAAAACGAGACCTGAAAGCCGACAGCAACTCTACCGGCGACACAGCGGGACAGACGCCCAGCACGGTGGCCATGAGAGTGTGGTCGTCGAACTACTATGCCAGGGCTACCATGCCTAGGGTGCGCGGCAGCACGCAACTTCCCGAGGCCGGTCGCCGGCCTGGATCGCCCGACGGGACGCGCTCCGCCGTGCGAGAAGGACTAGCCAGAGGCGAGATATTAGTCTGGGACGCGAAACTCCGATACGGCGGATGATGCAACGGCGACGGCTGCGAGCTTCGATTAGGGGCGTGGGAGGTTGACCGAACATGGCCGAGTCGCAAATTAGAGCAAGTGCGAGCTCCGATCTGAGATGAGCAGCCGGAGCTGAGCAGATGTTATGGGGAGGGGAGCAGATGCGAAGACCAAAGCAGACCAAAGAAATAGATCTCGTCCACTCAGGGATCTGGTCCACGTAGGGGTAAGCTAGTCCACGACGACAAAAGATAATGGGTAATACTGACATGGCGGGCCAAGAAGAGTTGACCTAATGGCGGTATTTGAGTTCAACCGTTTTTCGTCTGGTTCAAACGACCGTTTGGCCGTTAGATTTGTATTCACCCCCATTTGGCCCTTCTGGACAATTGGCGAATCTACTATGGCCCCTCCGCGTGATTGATGGCAACTCGGGTACCGCGGTGCGCTCACACACCAAGTTTGGTACCGCAAACAAACATTCCCCTCTACATGCCCCTTTGGATAGCCAACATGCACCTTTATGGTCACCCTTTTATGAAAATGATGGTTGATGCAGTCTAAGCAATCCTCCAGTGACAGTGATTGATATGACGTCATCGTCTAAGGATTAGGACACTCCGTTTCTGACAATTGCATCTTTGAACTATATGACATGATCGTGTTGCAACAATCATTGGTGGGAAATGTCCATCACATTATTCCAGATGATATGACTTCATTGTCAGTTGGCTTTCATAGCACCATGATCAGGAAACCTTGATCATTAGCTGCCCAATGAACTAGTTGAATAGAGGCTAGTAGGGGCCTTGGTTTGTTTATATACCACACATGTATTAATGTTTTTGAATGATACAGTTACAGCATGATATAAAACTATTATGAACTAATGAGATATGATAATAAACCCCTTTATTATTTTCCTCTAGGGCATATCTCCTTCACAAAGGCCACTATTATGAACTAAAGAGTCAAGGATGGATACTTACAAACTCATGGCATCAATATCCTATCCAACCTTTGACTTCTTGGCCGCTGGAGCTGGCGGCGCGGCTCGTATCGAAACTGCAGTGAACGGCTGCAAGCCAACTGGCGATGCATCAGCTTCCATCGGATCCTCCAGTGTCGAGGCATCCAAATCTTCACTGCAGCTCCGTTTTCGAGATCCATCTACACTTTTTTCTTTGGAAGTATCAGAGATAGGAACAATCGAACCGGAATCATCCTGCGCGTTGCCGTCTATCACTTCAAACTGCTCAGGTAGGGGAGGCATCATGCCCTTTACCTCCAGATTCTACACTCGATAAGAACGAAGAGAAGATAACATATTACAAAACGTTCCTTCAGCACTGGGTTCAACCAATTCAAGCTAGGGTGCAGCCAATGTAGATGTATACTAGTCCATCGGACCATCGTGTACTTTGGAGGAAGGATTGTCATCCGCGGAGTTGGAAAAGAGGATAAAATCTTTGACTTGCCTCAGGCCCTGGAATCACGCGGGAGGGTTGGGGATTACCTCAGGCCTTGGAATCATGGAGTCATCTTCAGAGCAAGAATCAGATGTGAGAGACACAGTTGACCTAGGTCTGATTTCTTCATCGTGGACCACCGCCAGCTACCATTGGTAACCCTCGAGGCAGAGGTCTCTTCATCTTACGAGCAGCGGCGGTGCTAGAATCATCGCCTCTGGCACCCCTGCCCTTGCTTTTTTCCCATGGAGGCACCTCGTCTCTTCTTGGAGGCGGTGACGAATGCACTCGGGAACACACGTAGTACGTCTAGCGCAGCACGAGGAGGAACAATGTCGAAAAGCATGAGAAATGGAGATGGAAAGGAAGAACAAAAAGTGATATTTCTACTGAGATTTACCCTTTTCTTATACTATGGACCAGCCAATCTTGGCCATAAGCTCATGACCACGGGCGCATGGCACTCATCTAGCGGAGACACGTGGCAGACGTGAGCTAAATCGTCGCCACACTTTCCCTACTATGCAGCGCAAATCGAGGAGGCACAGTTAATACCCATTTTCTACTAGTCGTGCGGTCAAATCCGAGCAGCCTTTCGCTGGGACCCACTATGTCATGTACCATCGGTCATTCCTACTAATGTTTGATCTCACCAATCATCATCCCTGGCGCCATCATCCATTCAAACTAAGAGAAGTTCTTCCAGGAATCCAATAGAGCATTCTACTGCGTCCATAAAATGAACATCTAAGACGAGTAACTCTTTGGATGCAGTAATTCCCAACAAACTAAGACTGAGTTTCTGGTCAAGTCTGAGACTCGATTAGACACTCGGAGGCTACTCCTAACATGATCACTGGTCGCGCATCCGATGTACTCTCGGGTCCAGTGTAAGCCCACAACACAATCAATTGAAGCCATCAAGCACAAGGACTCGAGTCTTTGCCCAAATCTACAATTTGGCAGACACTCTAGGGCTACTCCAACCCAGAGCGTTGATCGCGCATATACAAGATCTTCGAGTAGAACGCACAGATTCCTAATACGAATCTATGATTCGTCTAAAGGAATCGGGGGCTACTCCCATAGGGAGCGCTGGTCGCGCATCCTATAGAAAATAAAAGATTAATATAATAGTCCATTGTATCGACTACGTCCACAATGCTGACTCGCTCACGACAATCGAAATCATTGGCGACTTCGCCCACAGATATTATAACGTCAGGTGCAGAGACAACGTCTTCTTGGCCACCCGAAACACCTCAGAGGTGATAAACATTCGGATGATGCGTCTGTGACACAAAGATAAGACCTACAGATACAATCTAATGGCCTAGCAATCGCATCTGCTACGCTCTACCAGTTAAATACCGCACAAGTAGGTGTGATGAAAATCTTGACAGACGCGTTGAGTACATATGCATTAAAATTGGGGTTCAGCTCAGTAAGGCCTTTGTGGCCTGAGTCGAACTATGCCAGCAATTTCTGAATTTGAGTCCGGTGACTCTAGTTTGAGTAGGCCATGATTTTTTTTCCCTAGAGCAATTAACTGGTCCCGATTCGTTGGATGAGCCAGACACATGTATCGCGATCCCTATGAACTAACCAACTTCTTCGAACCCAATAAACTTTCGAGTCCATAACACTTGGCGAATGACTTCTAAGTCTCCACCCGAATCTTTAGTCCGACTGGACACTCTGAGGCTACTGACATAGGTATGCCTACGGGTACCTACTATTGGCCTATCTGGTCTGGCTCAGCGGGAGGCCCATGCGACGATCCACCGCTGATGGAGAATCCCATGGTGATTCGGGTGAAGCCAAGCCTATGGACAACAAGACTCCTTGGTGGATACGGCAAGATTAGATAAGATGTTCTAGGGTTTTGTCCTCAATCTATAACCAACTCGGATGCTTCCTGAGACGTGGCCTCCCCATATAAAGGCCAGGAGGGAACGACGAGAAGAGTAATCAACACTCTCGCACATATACCCTCCAGATCTCATCTGTGCACCATCGCCATCTAGGCACCCCTGTAACCTCTAGTTCATCCATCAATCAAGAACAGACAAGCAGGAGTAGGGTTTTCCCTCTGGGGACCCAAAGCTGGGTAAACCGTCTGTCCCCGTGTGTTTGTATGTTAGCCAATGAAGTCTCCAGTGTACCGCTATTCCCTTAAGTCCAAGTCCATCAGGTATGGGCATTGATGTGGGGTGACCACGTCAGACCGTGTTTGGAGTAGACCGTCATCGGCCCGCCATCTTGTGCAACCCAGCGGCCAGCAACATTGCATGCCAGGGACGACCCATGTCACTTGCCTAGAATTCTAGCGGTTGTTCGGTAAATTGATACTTGCTGCCGCTGTTGACTCGTATGAACTCTAACAACATTTGTGGAGGAGTTCAACATGGGCATCGACCCACCTTGCTGCTGCTGCGAGGCAGAAGTCGAACTAGCCTCGTTAGTCTTTGATCTCTTAGTTGTACCCGTATCATCTCCTTCCGCATTATTGCAACGGTCATGAGAATCATCCTCGGGCCTTTTCCACATGAAAGGTTTAAACTCCGCTTTCGGCACATAGTTCTCCTTCTTAAACACTGTGTTAGATCAAACTGAGGAGTACTCGCTGGTGTCATCCATGAAAGCCAAAGTGTCAATCATGCCTACAAGAATGCAAACCTCCGCGCGACGCCTCAAGCTGAACATGTCGATATCAAGTGTCTTACTGATAACTAAGCTCACTCCCCACATGCTAGATCATGGGGAACACCGGACATATACAGGTAATGGTAAAACGTATCAGCGGTGTATAGCACATGCTAATATTACTTCCAAAGTTTAGTAGCAAGAAACTGATAATCTTAGAACTTTGTTGGTGTCTGCACCTTGCGATTTTATAACCTATGATTTTTTTATCAAAATTTTGTTTACCGTGGTGCTATATCTATTGTTCAAAGATTTAACTTCCTACTACGAGCTGATTAAAAGTTTTTCTTAATATACTTGATGTAATGTTTTTCTACCAGTTTCAGAGATAAAAATTCGTTCGTCTGATTATAGTCAATCAATGGAGTGTTGTTCACTACAGCCTCCTGGCTGCTTCCTGATTTGTTTTCCATATCATGAAAGCTAAAATCTTGGAAATCTGACATGGTCTGCTAGTATCATGTGTATTGGAATTGTAGGGTTTCAAATCTCTATTCATGTTGCAACTACCCCACTTGCTTCCTCTCTTTGCTACCTCTGACTTTACTCTATCTTCTCCTATACTTATCTGCTCGTGGAAAAAGTTGAAGCGATTCCATTGAACAGCACTTACCTCTATGCTCCCGGCCTAAAAAATTAGACAAGTTGCTTTAAGGTAAAGTTCTTTCAAGATCCCCTTGAAACACTGTTGTAAGTAAGCATTGGGTTAGTTTCTATGCTGGAAGCTGGTGAGATACAGCTAAGAGTGACCCTGATGAAACTATTTAACGTTATTTAGTGTAGCCTTCAAGATATTGACCTTCTGCTATTTTGTAGATCCAGCTCCTGTGATCAGCCTGCCTACCGCCTACTACGCCCCTTCACAAATACACGAGCTAAAATTAGCTCCTCGTATATAGTACTCCCTCCGTCTTAAAATAGATGTCGGGAGTTTGTCTAGATTTAGATGTATCTCTATACTAAATAGTGTCTAGATATATTTAAATTTAGATAAATTTGTGACATCTATTTTGAGTCGGAGGGATTACTAACAGCCAAGGCCGCCTTCAAATGATCTTGTATGTTCTTCTATACGGTTCAGATATACCAAGCTTGCCGCCTTCAAAAAGTTCAGATCTCTCACCTGAGAATACAGTTTTACTTTTATTTCCGTGTAACTAACAACCAATGCCACGTTTAGTTTGAAGGTTTTATACAGGAATAAGTGTAGGATCCTTCCTGTAGGAATTGCGCACTGTCGTGTCGTTTGGAACACATGAATTGGCACTGTGCATGCGCGCTATCGTGCTATCGATCATTAGGTCGTAACATCTACTATTAGAGAAGGCACATTTTTTCATGTTGGGGAGAACGTATAAATAATCAGCCTATATCAAGTTACTGCCCAGAAAATATAACTATGTCAGGAGATCGAACCTCTAACTAATTAGTTATACTTCGGGAAACCAAGCTGTTACCTGTGAGTAACTTCTGACCCTTCTACAGCTGACCTCCTTCCCTTCGACGATACGTCGAGATTTGCTGAAGAAATCAATGCTGTCCAGATTTGCTAATTAGTTAGGCACAGAGAAACCAAGGTGTCAGTAACTTCAGATCCTTCTACACTTGACCAATTCCCATCAATTAACTACTGACAAAACAAAGATATGAAGATATTTGCTACTACCTCCGTTCCGGAAGTAGCAGTAGACAATGTAAGTCTTTTTAGAAAGCTAAACTAGTTATCTAAAAAAGCTTATATTTTGGATACGGAAGTAGCAGTAGACTAGTAGTTACCTGGGCTTTGAACCAAGATGCCAGTAACACCTTGAGAGCTTTCTGCAGTTGACCTCTTCCCATCAGTTAACTACTGACAGGATAAAGATATGAAGAGATTTGCTCAAGAGGTTAATGCAGTCAAAGCTGCAAGATCGATGCTAGCAGTGCAAGTCAGCGGTACAGATGGATGTCGTGGTTACAGCAGAACTTCCCATCAAATCACCTACTACTACTCAATTCACAACCCAAAGAGCGCGTTCGGCATGGAACACATGCAGGACCGCACCTCCCTCCACCGCTATATATACCCATGTAGTCCTGCTGCTAAGCATCCACCTCATCTCACAGTACTCCACCGAGCTCACTCACAATGGCCGCTAGCACTAAGATTTTAGCTCTTGGCTTCGTCATCCTCGTGAGCATTGGGTTCACCAGTGCTTCACGTATGCTAGGTGCTTCATCCAGTGCTGGAGGAGGGGGCGAGGGAGGCGGAGGCGGTGGTGGTGGAGCGGGTGCAAGTGGATATGGCGGAGGAAAAGGCCAAGGTGGTGGCTTAGCAAACGGTGAAACCTATGCGTATCCAGGTTACACGCATAACTATGCCCAGGGAGCTGGTGGAGGAGGAGGAGAAGGTGGCGGTGGCGGTTCCAAGGGTGGAGCTGGATCTGGCTCTGGGTCTGGCGGCGGCACCGGCACTGGCGCGAGTGGTTTGGCATCAGCCCCTAGTGGCAATGGGTTTGCCACTGCTAACGGTGGTGGTGAGGGCGAGGGCCAAGGTGCTGGCGCAAATGGGTCTAGCGGAAAAGGAGCCGGAGAGGGTGGTGGTGAAGGATCTGGTGAGAGTAGCATGGCAACAGCTCCTTCTGCTAGTGATTTCAGCCACTCTGATGCCGCCGGCGGTGGTACCGGTGGTGGCGGCGGGAACAGTGGAAATGGTGGTGGAGACGGAAGTGGAGTTGGAAAGGCCGGCAATGATGGCACTTCGGGCAATGCCAGTGGAGAGGGTAAAGGCAGCGGTGGTGGCATAGTTAAAGGTGTCGCTCAAGGGCCAAGCCTCGGAGTTGGTTCTGGTTCTGGTTCCGGAGCTGCACAGACTGGCAGCGATGGCCCCTCCGGCACCGGCTATGCCGCCGGAAGTGGTGCCGGCGGCGGTGCCGGCGCAGGTTCAAGCGACAATGGCGGGACCGGCAGCGGTGGAGGTGCTGGAAAGGGATCTGGTAGCAGTGGATACCCTTGAAATTCCTTTTTCGAAAAAGCTAGAACTGGAGCCCCCCACGCACTTTTAGTTTCTTTATTAGACTATTCCACACGATAGTTAAATCTCTATTTTCATGTTTTCCTTAGGCTCCTAATAAAGGGCTCCATGCATATGGTTCTAGTCGAAAAAACACCTATTTAGTCGAGCAAATCAACTATGTAACCGCTATTGTTGTCTACTAATATCAATTTGCCAATATACCGTTGGCGCAACAATATCCATCTTCATATAAAATTGTCCAACAGGAAAATGATATTGTTGCAAATGTATTAGTCCAAGTTGTCTGCGG
Organism: Avena eriantha; assembly: GCA_910589775.1. Classification (NCBI taxonomy): domain Eukaryota; kingdom Viridiplantae; phylum Streptophyta; class Magnoliopsida; order Poales; family Poaceae; genus Avena; species Avena eriantha. The sequence goes on along the minus strand of OU342745.1, from coordinate 72,677,103 downwards.
CACGCCAGTTCATTGACTCACAAAGCCTTGTTGGTGATGGTGATTTTTTGGATCTTGCATTGGTGGAGGCTCGGTATCTCTTATGGCGTGCGTCTCGACGACGCTGGATCTGGGCAGTGGCCGCTGGCTTTGTTGAGAAATAGAGCAATTTTCTAAGAGATTTAACCCAAAAAAGGCAGATAAAGCATAGGAAGAATAATAGAAAAAGACCAAAAGATGATATACATCACGGTAGAGGAACCGCCGATGTTCCCGTTAGCGTTGGCACTGTCGTCAGCCATGTTGTCGAGGAAAAGGTTGTTGATGTCGGGGAAGAATTCGTCGTTGGGGAAGACGTCGCTATCTGTAAAGGAGTCCGTGATGAAGCCAGTAGTCGCACTAGTAGCGCTCCCCAAAAACCTTATCGCCCTTCTCCCGTACAGGACTCGAAGCAGCGGGGTCTCGGAGGCCTACTGTCCCAGCTCGCGGTGCACGCCGCAAGACGGGATGGGAAAGATCTAAGCAGCGCAATGCTCTGAAACTGGAGGCGCAGGGTGTGTGCGTTGGTGTGTATGAGGAGAGGAGTGACCTCTCACTCTTATAGGCATGGGTAGGCAGGCGAACAGTCGGCGTCGGGAGAGGAAACGAATAGGCATCGACCAAAGCCGAACAGCCTCCACTAAGCTCGAATTAAATCTCCACTGAGTTCGTGCGTATTAAAAATACACTCACGCAGACTGTTCAAATTATTATCCATTTATGCATGGCAAAAATAAAGAGAAGCTCTCGGCTCGAGGCATTCCCGCAACCCGCGGCGCGCGCGCGCGCGTCGTGACGAGACGAGGTGTGGCGAGGCGGGCGGCGGAGGAGGAGCGCGCGCGTATATGTCTTCTCTTCTCAAGCTCGTACAAGTGGTGGAAGAGCTCTCCTTATAAGCTGGTCCAACTTCCACTCAACTAGCAATGTGGGACTAAACTCTTGTCCCACCTCTTTGCCTTGCATGAATGGGCCAAGTGGGCCTCTAGGATTTTAGGAATTGTTGAATAATATAAATGGGCTGGCCTTTATTAGGCAAAATTCCAGCAATCCCCCACCAGATCCCAGAGGCACACATAAATTTGCCTATGGTTCCAAAACATTGTTTATATACTGGTACTAGTGGAGACTGTTAAGTTGAACTTCCACCTAGAACTCTATGCTACACTAGTTTGCAACTTGTACAGTGGACTATGCCTTGAACTGCAAGTTTGCTACATTCTAGCTTTACACAAAGCCTTGACCAATACTGGGCTGCCGCGGGACTTCCCCTCGGGTGGAGCTTATGCGTCATACTCCATAGCCTTTGATGAGTTTATTAGAGAGCACCCAACTCTCATAGACTGCGACGCTTCACAATCATACTCATATAGGTGTGTTCTTCAAAAGATATTCTGCAGGACAGCATCTCTGCTTAAACTAAGCCACTTAGAACACATTAAGATAAATCAACCTGCCATGCAGAATAGGAAAGTATTGCATCTTCACGGAGTGGTGTTTTAAAGTAGGGATACTTTCCTCTCAGTTAACCAACAACTTGTCTCCCAATTCTAATTCACGGGATCTCCGATCACATAGAGTGGTTTACCACTGTGGAAAACTTATATTGTGGGTCTCATACCCATCTCCTTTGATGCATTTTCTATCACGTTACGTGATAGACCCTTTGTGAAGGGATCTGCCAGATTCTTAGATGTTTGGATATAATCCAATGCTATAACTCCGGAGTTTCTCATTTTCCTGACAGAATTCAATCTCCTCTTCACATGTCTTGAGGACTTCATATTATCCTTAGAACTGTTAACTTTAACAATCACAGTTTGATTATCACAGTTCATTGGAATTGCGGGTATAGGTTTCTCAACCATAGGTAAGTCCATCAAGAGTTCTCGAAGCCACTCTACTTTGACATTGGCTATGTCTAATGCTGCGAGTTCTTCTTCCATAGTTGACCTCGTTAAGATGGTCTGCTTGCAAGACTTCCAAGAAACAGCACCACCACCAAGTGTAAATATATATCCACTCGTGGCCTTTATCTCATCAACATCAGATATCCAATTTGAATCACTATATCCCTCCAGCACCCTTGGGTACCCAGTATAGTGAATGCCGTAGCTCGCAGTGCCATTTAGATAGCGCATGACTCTCTCAAGAGCTTGCCAATGATCATCTCCAGGATTTGAAACAAACCGACTGAGTTTGCTTACAGCAAAAGCGATGTCAGGCCTCGTAGCGCCAGCTAAATACATAAGCGACCCAATAATCTGAGAATATGTCAATTGATCTCTAGTAGTGCCTCTATTCTTTCGAAGTAACACACTAGGATCATACGGTGTTGGAGAAGACTTGCAGTTGCTATACCCAAAGCGACTCAAGATCTTTTCCACAAAGTGAGACTGAAGCAGTGTGATCCCACCATTATCATCTCTCAATAGCTTGATGTTTAAAATAACATCAGCTACTCCTAGATCCTTCATCTAAAAAGACCGAGATAAGAAATCCTTGACTTCCTTAATCACATTAAGATTGGTCGCAAAAATCAGTATGTCATCAACATACAAACAAAGAATTACTCCCTCGCTCCCACCATAGCGATAGTATACACATTTGTCAGCTTCGTTTACAGCAAAACCTGCAGTGGTTAGGGTTCTCTCAAACTTCTCGTGCCACTGCTTAGGTGCTTGTTTAAGGCCATATAAAGACTTCAACAACTTACACACTTTTCCTTCTTGACCACACACTACAAATCCATCTGGCTGATCCATATAAATTTCCTCGTCCAACTTTCCATTTAGGAAAGCCGTCTTAACGTCCATTTGATGAACGAGAAGACCATGTGAGGCGGCCAAAGATAGTAGTACGCGAATGGTGGTCAATCTGGCTACGGGTGAGTAAGTATCAAAGAAGTCCTCACCTTCTTTTTGGGTATAACCCTTGGCTACAAGTCTTGCCTTGTACTTCTCAATAGTACCATCAGGCTTAAGTTTCTTCTTAAACACCCATTTGCATCCTACGGGTTTGCACCCATAAGGACGATCGGTGATCTCCCATGTTCCATTCGCTAAGATGGAATCCATCTCACTACGAACGGCTTCCTTCCAGTAGTCAGCATCAGGAGATGCATAGGTTTCTGAAATAGAGGTAGGAGTATCATCCACAAGGTACACAATGAAATCATTACCAAAGGATTTTACAGTCCTCTGTCTCTTACTCGTCTTAGGAATTTCATTATCATCCTCCTCAGGTTTTTCCGAGTGTTCAATAGGAATGGTATTTTCAGGAATTGTGGGTATTTCCTGATTCAATGAGTCAGGTATCTCCTGATTTGATGAGCTAGGTATATCCTTCATGGGAAAGATATCCTCAAAGAAAGTCACATCATTTGACTCCATGATTGTACCAACATGCATGTCTGGTACTCCAGATTTTACTATCAAGAATCTATAGCCAATGCTATGAAAAGCATATCCCAGAAAAACACAGTCCACGGTTTTTGGTCCAAGTTTGCGCTTCTTTGGGATTGGCACATGAACCTTTGCCAGACAGCCCCAAGTTCGCAAGTAAGAAAGATTTAATCTTTTCTTTTCCCATTCTTCAAATGGAGTAATCTTTTTGTTATTAGTGGGAACTCGGTTTAGGACATGACATGCAGTCAGTAATGCCTCCCCCACCATTCCTTGGAGAGACCCGATGTGTCTAACATGGCGTTAACCAAATCTGTTAGAGTACGGTTCTTTCTTTCGGCTATCCCGTTTGACTAGGGCGAGTAGGGAGGCGTCCTCTCATGGATTATACCATGTTCCGCACAAAAAGAATCAAACTCGTTGGAAAAATACTCTCCACCACGATCAGACCTAAGCCTCTTAATCTTTCGATCAAGTTGGTTTTCCGCTTCAGCTTTATAGATTTTGAAGTAACTCAAAGCCTCATCTTTTAATTTTAGAAGATACACATGACAATATCTCGTAGAGTCATCGATCAATGTCATAAAATATTTCTTTCCACCTTTTGTTAACACACCATTCATCTCACAAAGATCTGAATGTATGAGCTCTAGTGGCGCCAAATCTCTCACCTCTGCAGTCGTATGTGACTTGTGAGGTTGCTTTGCTTGCACACAAGTTTGGCATTTAGATCCCTTCACAGTAGTGAATTTTGGGATTATATTCATTTTAGCTAACCGCGTCATGCAACCAAAATTAACATGACAAAGACGTGAATGCCAGACATTTGACACAAGATCAGATGAAACATGATTCACGACTTTATTACACACATCTGACAGTGAAAGGCGGAACAAACCTCTACACTCATAGCCTTTATCAATAAATGTTCCAAACTTAGACAGTACAAATTTATTGGACTCAAACACAATCTTGTAGCCATCACGACATAGAAGTGATCCACTAACAAGATTCTTATTTATTGAGGGAACATGATGCACGTTCTTCAGGCGCACGGTCTTTCCCGAAGTGAACTTCAGATCGACCGTACCAACACCATGAACAGAAGCATGCGAGCCGTTCCCCATCAGCATGGTCTGAGCCCCTCTGACCTGATATGAAGAAAACATAGAAACATCAGAACAAACATGTACATTAGCACCCGTGTCAATCCACCAATCAGGAAAATGACATAATGAAAGAACACTAGGTAATACACCATACCCAACATCTTTCATCTCAATGTCGCCCATGACAATATTAGCAGTCTTGCTGCCTTTTCCATGCTGGCGCTTGTCAAAGCGGTTGGGGCAAGCAGGAGCCCAATGATCAGGATCACCGCACACGTGACAAGCACCTTTCTTCTTATCAGTCTTCTTCTTGAAGCTAGTAGACTGTGAGGCTTTGTTCTTTCCATCGAACTTTCCTTTTCCATCAAACTTTCCCTTGTTCTTAGACTTGTGTGACTGGAAGTTCTTTTTCTATACCAGATTGGCACTTGAACCTCCCTCAGCACCTCGAGCACGTGTGTCTTTTGCTCTCGCCTTCTCTTCCACATCAAGAGTACCAATGAGACCCGAAACGGAAAACTCTTGTCTCTTGTGTTTCAGGGAAGTAGCAAAGTTCCTCCACGAAGGGGGAAGTTTGGCAATAATGCCCCCGGCAATGAACTTGTCTGGTAAAACACGAGGGAAGTGCTCAAGCTCTTTGGCCAGTGACTGTATTTCATGAGCCTGCTCAACCACGGAGCGGTCATCAGTCATCTTGTAGTCATAGAGTTGTTCCATGACATTAAGTTCACTGCCAGCGTCCGAGACCCCAAACTTGGCCTCGAGCGCAGCCCACATGTCCTTGCCATTATCAAATGACATATAGGGTTCAACAATGTTATCCCCTAGAATAGACAGCAAAGCATCCTTGAACAGGGTATCAGTTTTCCGAAAAACTTGTTCCTGAGCAGGAGTAAGCTCTCCCTCAGGCTTGCCAAGAGTAACGTCATAGCAGTTCATGTTCTGAAACCAGAGAAGTGCTCTCACGCGCCACCTCTTATAATACGTACCCTCAAAAACAGGTGGCTTCACAGAAGCAACGAAACCACTTGGAGCAAATTGCCTATAGTAAGGTTTTTGGATTGTTGAGAAATAGAGCAATTTTTCAAGAGATTTAACAAAAAAAGGCAGATAAAGCATAGGCAGAATAATAGAAAAAGACCAAAATATGATATACATCACGGTAGAGGAACCGCCGGTGTTCCTGTTAGCGTTGGCACTGTCGTCAGCCATGTTGTCGAGGAAAAGGTTGTTGATGTCGGGGAAGAAGTCGTCGTTGGGGAAGACGTCGCTATCCGTGAAGGAGTCCGTGATGAAGCTAGTAGTCGTGCTGGTAGCGCTCCCCAAAAACCTTATCACCCTTCTCCCGTACAGGACTCGAAGCAGCGGGGTCTCGGAGGCCTACTGTCCCAGCTCGCCGTGCACGCCGCAAGACGGGATGGGGAAGATCTAAGCCGCGCAATGCTCTGAAACTGGAGGCGCAGGGTGTGCGTTGGTGGCACGGGTAGGCAGGCGAACAGTCGGCGTCAGGAGAGGAAACGAACATGCATCGACCGAAGCCGAACAACCTCCACTAAGCTCGAATTAAATCTCCACTGAGTTCGTGCGTATTAAAAATACACTCACGCAGACTGTTCAAATTATTATCCATTTATGCGTGGCAAAAAGAAAGAGAAGCTCTTGGCTCGAGGCATTCTTCCAACCCGCGGCGCGCGCGTGTCGTGACGAGACAAGGCGTGGCGAGGCGGGCGGCGGAGGAGGAGGAGCGCGCGTGTATATGTCTTCTCTTCTCAAGCTCGTACAAGTGGTGGAAGAGCTCTCCTTATAAGCTGGTCCAACTTTTACTCAACTAGCAATGTGGGACTAAACTCTTGTCCCACCCCTTTGCCTTGCATGAATGGGCCAAGTGGGCCTCTAGGATTTCAGGAATTGTTGAATAATATAAATAGGCTGGGCCTTTATTAGGCAAAATTCCAACAGGCTTCGGTGGTTGCAAGAAACTTTAGAAATTGTTTTTGTGTTTCTCGATCTCTTAGGATTTAATCCGCAAATACATGATAATCACTCTATCTTGGTGTGTATTTTATTTTCCACGTGTGTTGCTTCTTCTAACTACATTTTCGATTAATGAAATATGTGGTTGATTTTTCACAAAAGTACCCCTAAATAATGGTTTTAGAAGGATACTACCTCGTAGTAAGTGCACACCATGGTTATACTTATACCAAAGACTTATGATGGTGCATTTGTCTCAGGACCTAGATAGATTTGTGACTAGTCCAACATCTTCTCGGTGAAATTCATATACAAAGACATTATGGATGATCATACGGTATTCTTCGGAAATATTTGTGATAATTAAAAAATCCACTTAAGATAAAAAAATCATGTGGTCCCTTAATTAAGAAATTCTACTTACAAAAGATAGTTTGGCAAAAAAGAATTGGGTGGGGTGTACCAAATATTGTTTTTCTGGGTCAAAAGAAAACATAGAACATTTGTTTATATCATGCTCTTTTTGTAGCGCATTATCAACTTTACTTATAATCTCTGTTCTTTAACTAATATAACAAATATGTTTGAGAATTAGTTGAATGGAGTAGAGACTATATCTAAGGCTAGACTCGCGTTGATGTTTCTACCTTATGTTGGTCCAATTGGAGATTCATGAGTGACTATTATAACAAGGCGGAACTTTTAATTTTTTGTAGTTTATTTATATGGCCGTACATTGGGTAGAGTTATGGTTTATTCTTATACCGAAGGATCAACGGGATTCTAGGCTTTCTGGATGCAATTGTTTTCTGATGTTCGCTCGGGATATTTTCAGTCAGACTGGCTAGTAGCATACTTCTCGACTATAGGATGTCTATTGGTCTTCATGCTTTAGATTTTTGATGGTCGATTCATGTTTCATATTTGAGCGAGCCCTGATCTTGTAATAACTTTGGATGATGAACTTATAATAAAGTATGTGTGTATCAGTCGATGTAGAGGTCGATATTATACTCTCCTTCTCGGAAAAACAATCAATTTGCCGATACTTCTATACCATTGTCATGCATGCCACGGTTGTTATGTTATGTGTTCATTCGTCCCAATTAATCACTTCTTTAACCCTTCTAGAAATTGTGAATTATATCAGTGACCAGTTCACCACTGGATCATGCACATATGCACTCTTTTTTATGTTGAGAGTTTTCGACAATGTCCTCGATCACCAGAACCCATGGTTGTATGCACATCTATAAGCAATCAATGTATGCCGATACATATGATCCATGTTACCTTGAGATTGGACATTGTGCCCCCACTCTATATATCTCATGGAAATCAAGTTGCTATTTTTAAATTTTTGTTTGACATCTGACTCTCATGTTGAATTTTATATGTAAGCCCATGTGAAAAAGAACAAGTATTTCCGACTTGAATGACTCCAAATTTGCAGTAAACTGAAGGTTCATCTAGATATCCAACTCTAATACCAATTAATATCAATTTTTCAATTATTCTCTACCATTGCCATGCATCCACGATGTGTCTCTATGCATTAATTCTTCCCATTTAACCACTTCTTGTCCCTTCTGGACACTAAATTATATCAGTGACCGCAGACTCATACATGCATGCACTCATGTTTGTTTACTTATCTTGTAAGTTTGTGAGAAATTTATGGTTGTTTTAGCTAGTCGTCCTACCCTCTATTTATTTGTTTTATTGATTGCGCCGATTACAATGCATATTGAGGTTAGAAAGTGTGACTTTTATATAGACCTCAAAATTTAGATATTTCTATCTATTTTTAGATAGGACTCATGACTTGTTAAACCAACCAGAATGATTAACAATCAGTTACTTATCCCAAATATTGGTAATCAATTAGGTTCCAAACACACACGTCTAAGTTGTCTAAGTTGTGTACCGAGTTTGAATTCAAAATCAAACTTGCATGCTTTAACAATCCATAGAGCCAATCCTATGGATAGTGTGGCATTCCGCTATATAATGTTCCCGAGTGATATTCATATAGACCGTGTTTCAGTATAGTTGTACCGGCTTAGTTAAGTACAATTTCACATCAGTTTTCCCTATTATTTTCATAAATATTTTCACATCGACATTTACATTCCGAGAGCATAACAATGTAGTGAAAAAATAAAATATTGCAAGCCACAAATTTCTACATCTCCCACTTGGATGCAAATATTTTATCCAACAAAGGTGAATCCCATGCTATTAACATAGTCAAAATATAATCCCTTCTCTCAATGCATTCACATTGTATATAAACATTGTGACTATTGGAGTCATATTATCACAAAGTAAGAGGCTAAGATGCACCTTTCATGACCATAATTATATTAAAATAATTCCCTTAACTCATGCCTTCTTTTAATGCTTAAAACACACAAAATTATTCTCTTCCAAAAATAAATAACATTTAAATCATGTTGCCTTTATAAACCATGAAGACCTGCCAAAATAATATTAGAAACATAAAATAAAAAATATAGATTACCTTTCATCAATATCATGTTGCCAAAACAGTATCAATGTATTCGTGCAACATAAAGTTGTCACCATTAAACAATAACTAATAATCCATGATTCCTCGACATTACGCGATAATCATTTCCTTTCTAGCAATGTTTCTACGATTCGCTTTGCACTTTCTAATAATTTCAGCAAGTGTGAGTTACAGTACTAATCAAAGTAACAATAATTCTAGCGGTATGGCTAAGATTAGTCACACAAATAAAATCCCAAAATAATTATGGATGACAATTATTATTTCTCGGGAGTTCAAACATTTTTTCTCGCAGAGTATAATTTCCTTTAACAAAGGTACTTGACAGGTTTGTAGTTTTCCATAGAAAAATATTTCAAAACATTCTCTATGTGCTTCCACTCCCAAAATATCGGAAGTTTGGAACAGACCTTTCATATGGAAGTTAGAGGAAAAAACCATGCTTGTTGTTCAATCAATGTGATATTTTATAAATAATAAAAACAACGTTAGTTTGTCTCAAAAAAACAATGTTAGCACATATAGTAATAACACAAAAACTATTCACATTAACCTTTGCGTCATTAAACAAACCATATGAAGTGACATACCATTGTTTTTTTCAAAATGGGGAGCGAAGCCTCGGCCTCATGATCAAGCGTTGCACACAACCTTTATTCATTATTAAAACAACAACGTCTGGTAAAAACCATTACAAAGATCATACAACTGAGAGCCAAATAAAACAATGAGTATAATGATAACAATATCGCCAATTCCCGAGGAGACCTAGCAAACACCCAGCTGACTCATGCAAGTCAGGATCCAGATCCGTCCAACATATCCATGAAATGACACCCACGCACTCGTTCCGGATGTCGCCGCCTCCACTATCTTCTGCAAAACCATCTTCAGCATGTAGATCCATGGAATGACTCTCGCCACACTAGCCACCAACATCACCACGGTGCCAAGTAGCATCACCTCCCTACGCACTATCTCCAAAGCATGTCGCGGTCACCACCGGTACCCCGCGGAACCATGCCTCCAAGTAAAACCAGCCAACACAGCTTGAAATCTCTGGAGGATCTGTCTTGCGTAGCACCTTCCGAACATGCATGATTAGCATAGCACCTGTCGGTCAGGCATGACTTGAATTCGTCTTCGAATCTCCATGCAAGACAAAGCCGCTCCACCTTGGTCCCCAAGCAAGAAACACACGAGACCGACGCCCATCCACCAAGCCGCCCACATGCTCGTCCAGCCGCTGAATGTCTCCAAAGATGATGCCCCCATAGGGGTGATGACGAAGACGTCACTATCATCCGATCTAGAACGCCCCCACAAGGCCTCCAACGAGGACAACGACGCACATGGGTGCCGCCGTCAATGGTGGCCTCCCCCAGATTTGACGTTTCCCCCCGAAAACAATGGATCGAGGGACGCCCCCACCTTCATCTCCAATGAGGAAAGCGACACCGTTAGGCTCCACCGTCGATGTTGACATCCCCACCCGCTTAAGCAGCCAGTTCACCATCCCATCCTCAACTTGATCTGTTGTTGGGAAGTCGCCGAAAGGAAACACCCACCGAAAAGATCCCATTGGACGGGAAAAACAAAGGTGGAGGTCGCATTGTTGCGTGACTAGTGTCATGGACACACACATCGTCTCGAGACTCGATGTGGGATCCCAAGATCTCCCACACCAGTCCCAACCCAGCTGTCCACCTCCGACGGGAGGAGGTCGCTGCCGCCATGCCTGGGGGCATCGTCCTTGCACCCATGTGGTATGGGTGGAGAAGTAGGGAGTTGTCCATGCAGAGGAGGCGTGCATGAGCGCAACGAGGATCGAGGCCCCACGGGCCTAGAACTACCATGTGGAGTCGTAGCCATCCCGCCGCCTGGCCGCTCTGGCCATCGCTGTCACTAGCCACCACACCCTCAGGATCAGATCGAGCACTACCATCAAATCTCGAATTTGCGCCCAGCAAATGCCTCGCCCCCACCGGGTCGCATGGGGAGGTAGATAAGGGTGGCGGCGGTGGATCCCCCAGGCGACGCGGTGCCGCCGACAGGAGGTGGGTTAGGCCGAGAGGAGGGCTAGCCTTGGTGCGTATCTCCTTTATTGTAGGGAGCCACCAGAGTGAAGAACCAAGTGTTATATTCCTCCATTGAAACCGTGGAGTATACGTCGTAATACAATGGTGGGTAATTTTATGTTCGTTACACAATTTTAAATTGATATATCTGAAGTGTAGTCCCCTGCCAATCAGTTATCAAACCTTTAAATCATTTGAAGAATTGACTTTCCACTTCACTATGATATATTTATCAGGAGTAAATAATAGCGCTAGATTGTTTCGGCTCAAACTGCTATCCACGTCATTCCGATTCTTTTCAGCTGTGGGAGGAGCACCGAGGAAGACACGCGGCAACATCACAACGGATCCCTATTGTACCATGATCCTATGGTCGTTGGGCCCACCCCTGAGCTGTGGCGCCCTCCAGAGACTGGGGAATATCACGGCATTGCCTCAGGAGGTGAACTCCAGGCGACTAGCCCCTCAAGAGCCTCACCTGAGTCTCCCCTGAGGTGTCCACCTCGTGAGGGAGGACTCCAGCTTTTCCAGGTCCCTACCGAGCCTAGGATGCTTTGGAGCATGCCCCGGGGGCACGCTCGTAATCTTATAGAAAAAGGAAGGAAGAGGACAAAACTTGGCAGTTGGAGCCCGGGTTGCACGAAACGCCTCGGTAAAGAGGAACTGGTCTGCCCCCTTTGGTGTAAAAGCGGCATGGGTGACATCAGCGCTAGCAGAGTTATCCCTTGACACTTTGGTGCAAGGAGAGGAGAGGGCAGCGTCGCGTAGTGGAGGCGGCGCCAGGGGCCTCAGCTTTACGAAGAATCGAGGGGCAACCAGTAGCCCTAGACCAAGTCCACAAAAAGCAGCCTTGTAAATCAGGCATCCTTCAGGCAGCAATTTGGTGACCCTTCCCACCCAAAGATTGGGGGAAGAGGCACAACGCCCCTATAAAAGGAGGGTAACCCCTACCTTAGAAGTGATCGGTCCTAGAGATCTCAAACCCTAAACATTCGTCTACCACTATACCTTCATGAGGCACCGCGAGCAATACAACAAAGAAGGAGTAGGGGCTTCACCTCCTCAAGAGGGTCTTGAACCTGGGTAAAAAAATGTGTCACTCTCTGTCGTATATGAGCTCCGGCGTCTCCTTCCTCGCCGGCTAGCCTAGAACGCGTGTTCAGCCCCTCTCGAACTTAGGGCTCGTTGGACCCCTCATTCCTTTGCAGGACACAAGTCTCCGATATTTGTCGTGCCGAGTAGGGGCTGAGGCGCGCTTCCTAGGTATTCACCCACCTCTTCGGCACTTCGGCTCGCAATGAGTGTTGGGGGGATACTCCCGGGTAGGGTCACGCCGGGGTATAGAGGCCGAGTTAGCCGAGGTTCGGCAAGGCCAAAGAAGATGCTGGCCGGGTCACCTCAAGGCAGGCCGAATCACGGGGTAATACGGACCTGGGGGCGTTCGCCTAACTAGGTCTCATCCGACTTAAGCAGTAAGTCGGAAGTGCATGTTTTTCCTGTATGCAGGAACGGGTGTGGCCGGATGAACCATCATCCGGGTCACAGCAAGCTTCTAGGTGAAGGAAGGAATCTCGCTGGTCAAAAGGAGCCCCGGTACGTTTTGCCTGAGCTAAGAGAGCAAGGACAGGACCACCGGGGCGTGGCCGACAAGCGTGACGACGCCCGTGTCGGCTGATGAGGGCGCCGCAAAGGCTCACGTAGCTAAAGCATGTGTGACGCGGGGGAAAAAGCACCCCAGTCGGCTTACCACTTTGGGAGGAGGCATAATATGCCTCCACGTATGCCCTAGGCAGAAATCGAGCCTCCCCTATAAAAGGGGGGCTAGGGCTTCTGTAGAAGGGGTTGATCTCTCTGCGATTTTGTTTTAGGCTAGGGTTTCAGGTGTGATCTGTGGGTGAGAGTACGAGAGCTCCTTCTTCCTTCTCTCACTAATACAGCTCTCGGAGCACTTGTAACCTTGGAAGTAAATCAATACAAACACTTGCGTGGAGAATCACTTCACTATCCCTCCCTGGATTCCCCTAGCGAGTATTAGTCCCCACCTTTAGCCTATACATGGCATCTGCCGTGACACCACCACGACAGTTGGCGCCCACCGTGGGGCTAGCGGCGCTAGCAGGGGTCAAAATCCGGACGGGAAACCTCATCGCCACCGGCGAGCGCATCGTCTCCGGGCTCGTTCAGCGCTTTGGAGCGTGGGACTTCGTCAGCGACAACGCAGGCTGCTTCGGCACGCGCCCTCTCCCGCGCAACGGCATCTTCGTCAAGCTCGGCGCGCACAAGGTCTACGTTGCGGTGGACGTGTCTAGCGTTCATCCGCGCCACGTCGTCGAAGCAGGCGAACCGCCCCTCACTGTGGCTCGCGGGGAGCGTATCGCTCGTTCCCCGGACCATGTAGAGGTAATGATGACAGCGCCAGGTGCGGGTGCGAGCAAAGATCCGGCGCCAGATCCGGAGGTAATGCCCAAGGCACCAAGGAAAGGTAGAGGTCCTCCGCTAGAGAGGCCGGAAAACGTGTTGAGAGAGGCAATGGATAGCTTGGCAAACCCTGTAGTAGCAGCGGTAGATCCGGCTCGTGCACAGGCCGAGCTGGAAGAAACTAGGCAGAAAATACTAGAGGGCGCAAAGAAAATAGCCGCGGCCCAGCAGTCGTTGAACATGACGCTGCGTGAGTATGCTAAGGCGGACAAGGTTGATAATGTAAAAGTCAAAGGGAGAAATCTCATGAGCGAGATGAATAGAGAAGGTGATGCTGGAATCGAGGAATCAGAAAACTGTTTGTCCGTGGGGCTGCCGAGGTATAGTACCCCGGCCAAGAACCTAAGAGCAGCGGATGCAGCTGCGTTCGAGTTAGAGGGACTGACGAGTGAAGCCCGACAAAGGCAGCAAGATCGGGTAAACGAGCTGGTTCGGATTGCAAATAGGCAAAACGAGGAACTACTCAGGGCAAACCCGGAAAGAGCTGGAGCCTCCAAGATCGTCCATTCGGCGGTGGGTAACCCAGAAAAATCTGCTGGAGTCGCATCGTCCCTTCATGGCGGTCCAAGGAGAGAGGAGGTGGTAACCTCGGCCAGACGGAACAAACAGATTGTCCCGTATGACCCGACACGGGCAGGGAAAGAAAAAGAAGCGCAGAAAAATGATGATCGACGGAGTGTGAGCCGATGCGAAGCTGGCCGAGGTAACCGCGACCAAGGTAATGCCAGTCAAAGGAACGTTGTCAACGGCAATGCCGGACAGCGAAATTCGGCTGGAGCAGGACAACCGCAGCAACGGAACATACCAAGGCAAGAGCACAGTGCCGGCCGAGGTGTGCAACAGAAAGGTGCGCCGCAAGAGCAAAACCGGTACAACGACGGTGATTTAGAGATGGCAAATGCGGGATATCCAAGACCGGACTATCATGTGATAGGGTCGAGATTGGGAAGTAGGGATTTGATGCCGGACGATGCGAGGTTGAAACTAGATCGACTGTATAGGTCAGAACAGATTGAATGTCAAGGTCCACCGGGTCCAGCGTGTTTTGGACCCCGGATCATGAAAGAGCCACCAGTACCGAACTTTCAGCTGCCCAAGGGCACCAAGACCTATGATGGTAGTACCAAGCCAGAGGATTGGCTGATAAACTATGCTACGGCTGTAAAAATTGCCACAGGCAACCTGAGATGGGCTGTACGGTATGTACCCCAGATGTTGGAAGGCCCGGCAAGGGTGTGGTTGAACAATTTGCCACCAGGAAGCATCAACTGCTGGATAGATTTCGACGAGATGTTCATCAGCAATTTTTCGAGTACGTATCAAAGGCCAAATAGGCCACAGACCCAAGCTATGTGCAAGCAAAGACCCAATGAGACAGACCGGGAGTTCTTGACCCGGTGGTGTACCGTGAGAAACTCATGTGAGGGCGTGATAGAATCACAGGCCATAGCATGGTTTGCACAGGGGTGCAGATATGGAAGCGAGCTGTGGATGAAGTTGCAACGGAAAATGCTAGCTACGTTGGCAGAAATGATCCGGATTGCAGATTCGTATGCGTTGGGTGACCTGACCCAACCAAGGCTCGCGTCAAACGAGTCAAGCGATGAGTACTAGTAGAGGGATGGATTCGGATCATCCCGGAGGAATGATTACAGAGGAAAAAGGAGAGATGATAGACCGGACCACCGGTACGGTTCGCACCAAGTTGCAGCTGTGAATCAAGATCAACCCAGAGCAAGGGGTAGCCAGCGCCAGAAAACTGGAGGTCAATGGACTCCAAGGAACGATGGGAAGAAAACTTGGACACCGGAACAAAAGAAGCAGTGGCAAGAAAGGGAAGACCGTCCGAGGTATACTTACGAGTCGATGTTGGACCAGCCGTGTAAGTTTCACACGCCAAATCCGAACAACCCAGCGGGTCATATGACGAGGCAATGCGAGTGGACGCGCAAGATCGAGCAAGGTGGTTTGGGGAATGCTCAGGCACCCCGGAATGATCAGCCTCGGCTGGAGTTACCCCGGCAGCAATTGCTCTCCGGAGCGAACACGCAACAGCTAATGTTGCCTCCCCCTCCGCCGAGGTATGATAACAATGAAAGAAGGGATGCAGTGCATCAGGTAGAAAATCAGCATCAGCCGGATCAGAGGCACCCCGGAAATGAGGGGAGAAATGAGTACAGGGAGCATCACCAGAGCTACTGTGTATTCACCACAGAAGAAACTGATAGAAAAAGCTTGTAGCGTAGGCATATGGAGGTGAATGCAGTAATGCCTACAGTGACGAGGTACATGCCTTGGTCCGATCAGGAAATCACCTGGAGCATTAGGGATCATCCCAAGCTCATGCCGAGTCCTGGTTCGTATGCGTTGGTGCTGGATCCTACGTTCATTGGACCTAGCATTAACGTAAGGTTCTCAAAGGTACTGATCGACAACGGCAGTAGCATAAATATCATGTATGCGGACACAATGCGCAAGTTGGGTATCTTGGAGAACATGCTCCAGGCCACGAGGACAACTTTCCATGGTATTGTGCCCGGCATTTCTTGCGAGCCCATAGGCAAGGTCCGTGTTGACATCTTGTTCGGCACGAGGGATAACTGCCAAACTAAAAATCTGGAGTTCGAGGTGGTGAACTTGGAAAGTGCTTACCATGCATTACTCGGAAGGCCAGCCCTGAGCAAGTTGATGGCAAGCTGTCACGTTAGCTACTTGAAGATGAAATTGCCCGGACCAAACAGAGTGGTTACCATTGCTGGGGACTTCTGACGTTCCATGGATTGTGCGTCGGCCGGATCAAACTTAGCCGAGTCACTTGTGATCGCGCAGGAAAAAAGAAAAATTCAAGAGGTGGCGGCATTGGCTCAGTCCGCGGAGCAGTATATGCCGGCGCTGAGTAACCCGCATGGAACTGTCTCTTTCCAGGCCACGAAATATACCAAGAAGGTTCCCGTTGATGACATGTTCCCAGAGTGCACCGTAACGATTGGTGTAGGGCTAAGTGATAAATAGGAAAGCGAGCTCGTCAGCTTCCTCCGTGAGAATCGGGACATTTTTGCTTGGTCCACACAGGACTTGCAAGGGGTTCCGAGGGAGTTGGCCGAGCACTCTTTGAATGTGAGACCCGGAGCCAAGCCGGTGAAGCAACCTCTCTGCCGCTTCGCCGAAGATAGGAGGAAAGTCATTGGGGATGAGATAGCTCGGTTGCTAGATGCAGGATTTATCATGGAGGTTCTTTACCCGGATTGGTTGTCTAATCCGGTGCTGGTGGAAAAGAAGAAGGATGACCTAAACGTGGCAGTGGTTTGGCGTATGTGTATCGATTACACGAACCTGAACAAGGCGTGTCCAAAAGACCCATTTCTGCTGCCAAGAATAGATCAGGTCATAGACTTGACTGCTGGATGTGAATTGTTGTCATTCATTGATGCTTATTCTGGTTTCCACCAGATACCTCTGAATCCGGATGATCAAATAAAGACTGCGTTTATTACCCCGTATGGGGCTTATTGCTATCGCACCATGCCGTTTGGTTTACGTAATGCAGGGGCAACGTACCAGAGGTGTATGCAAAAATGTTTGCACAACCAAATAGGTCAAAATGTACAGGTGTACGTGGATCACGTGGTTATCAAGACCAAGGAAAGCAAAACGCTCCTTGACGATATCAGGCAAACGTTTGCAAACCTAAGAAGGTTCCGGATGAAACTTAACCTGGAAAAATGCACTTTTGGTGTCCCGGCTGGAAAATTGCTCGGTTTTCTCGTCTCCAGCCGAGGTATCGAGGTTAATCCAACCAAAATCCAGGCCATCGAACGAATGGAACTGCCGAAGTGTCTTAACGATGTCCAGAAGTTCACAGGTTGCCTGGCCTCGTTAAGTCGGTTTGTATGTCGGTTGGGAGAAAAGGCTTTGCCTCTTTACCAACTAATGAAAAAGTTGGATAAGTTCATTTGGACACCGCAGGCCGATGAAGCCTTTGCCCACCTAAAGAAAATGTTAGTCACGGTACTAGTGCTAGCCTCACCACTATCAAAGGAGCCAATGTTACTCTATATAGCCGCAACCAACCGAGTTGTAAGTGTAGTGATAGTGGTGGAGCGCGATGAGGAAGGTAAGTCAGTGCAAAGGTCGGTGTATTATTTGAGTGAAGTGTTGTCAACCTCAAAGCAGAACTACCCACACTATCAAAAAGTGGCATATGGCGTGTACATGGCCGCCAAGAAACTGAAGCACTACTTTGAGGAGCATCCCATCCGGGTCATATGTGAGGCCCCCATATCCGAGATAATGAGTAAGAAGGATGCAAGCGGCAGAATTGCAAAATGGGCAATTGAGCTAGCACCTTATGCGCCGCAGTATGACATGAGAGAGGCCATCAAGTCTCAAGTTGTGGCGGACTTCTTCGTGGATTGGGCTCAGGTACAGTACGAACCACCACTTCCGGATCCGAACTATTGGCGAATGCACTTTGACGGATCAAAGACCAAAACCGGGCTAGGTGCCGGAGTTGTACTCACGTCGCCGAAGAAGGACCAGTTGAGATATGTGCTGCAGATCCACTTCACCGCATCAAACAATGTCGCTGAGTATGAAGCACTTGTGCATGGGCTCAAGGTAGCAAAAGAAATTGGTATACGTCGGATCATATGCTTTGGCGACTCGGATTTGGTGGTGCAGCAAGTGTCCGGAGTGTGGGATGCCCTTGATCCAAACATGGCACTATACAGATTTCATGTGCAGAAGATTTCTGGTTACTTTGAGGGATGCGAATTTCATCATGTACCCCGGGTGGAAAATGAGGCTGCCGACATGCTATCAAAGCTCGGGTCAACCAGGCAAGCAATTCCACCGGGTGTAGTAGAGCACCTCAGGAAACCATCCATCAGGCCATCCCCAGAATCTGAGTCAATCTATGTCCCGGAGGACGCAGAATCCGGAGTTGTGCCCATGGACGTGGACACGGGAAGTGGTGCGCAAAACCCGGGGACTGCTTCGGCAAACCCGGGGACTGCTTCGCAAGACCCGGGGACTGCTCAGCATCGTCCGGTTGAAGTTATGCCGGTGGATCAGATGGAGATAGACGAGGACGTGTTCCCCATGCGGCCAATACCGGCTTGGGCACTGCCTATATTTCAATTCCTGAAGGATGGAACGTTACCCACTGAGGAGGTGCTGCCCAGGCAAACACAGAGGAGGGCAAAGGCCTACACGATCATCAATTCCGAGTTATACAAAAGAAGTGTGACCAATGTCCTCCAGTGGTGTGTTGACCTGGAAGAAAGGCTTGAAATCATCCGAGATATACACCAGGGGGAATGCGGGCATCACGCCTCATCCCGAGCCTTGGTAGCAAAAGCTTTCTGGCACGGATTCTACTGGCCAAACGCCTTAGAGCAAGCAGATGATCTGGTGAGAAAATGTAATGGTTGTCAGAGGTACGCTACAAAGACATATATGCCAATGTCGGAACTCAAGACCATCCCAATCACTTGGCCATTTGCCGTATGGTGCTTGGATATGGTTGGCCCATTCAAACCAGCAAGGGGAAATATGCCTCACATTCTGGTAATGGTGGACAAGTTTACGAAGTGGATTGAGGTAAAGCCTATAAGAAAATGTGATGGAGCTACGGCCGTAATGTTTCTCAAAGATATCATCTTGAGATACGGTTATCCACACATTATCATAACTGATAATGGCACAAATTTTGCGGAAGGAGCATTTGCTCGTTTCTGCCGGGATAAGAGGATCCGGCTGGACGTAGCTTCGGTAGCCCACCCCGCATCAAACGGACAAGTGGAAAGATCCAACGGATTAGTATTATCCGGGATAAAACCCCGGCTCATTGAGCCGCTGCAAAGATCAGCGGGGTGCTGGATAGAAGAACTACCAGCGGTACTGTGGAGTTTAAGAACAACTCCGAATCGCTCAACAGGCTATACGTCGTTCTTTCTGGTATATGGGGCAGAAGCTATAGTACCAGCCGACATAGAGCATGATTCGCCTAGGGTCACCCAATACACAGAAGCCGAAGTGCAAGAAGCCCGGCAAAATGATGTTGATCTGCTGGAAGAAGCGAGAGAACTGGCACTGTCCAGATCCGCCATATATCAGCAAAATCTCCGACGCTATCATAGCCGGAAAGTGTGCCCCCGGGTCTTTCGGGAAGGCGATCTGGTGCTCCGGGTGGTACAACGTACTACTGGAATGCATAAGTTATCCCCCCCCCCATGGGAAGGGCCGGTCATCGTGAGCAAAGCATTGCACAACGATTCTTACTATCTTATAGATGCAAAGCCACAGGAAAAGAACAAGGCGGACAGGTCCGGAGAGGAATCCAAGCGACCATGGAACATAGCTCTACTTCGGCCTTTCTACACCTAGCTAAGGAGTGTATGTATCCGGGTTATCTCATATGTCGGTATGTATGTCGGTAATGAGCTTATCAATGAAATGTTGGCACCTCGAGCAGTAACTCGGGGACTGCCTTAATAATGTTTGTTATTTTCTGCGCGTCAGCTGGAGTAAGTTATTCTACTTAACTCGGATTAGTAGTGTGTGAGCACCAAAAACCCAACTCTTCGACTTGCTGTTGTCCAACAAGAATTGGCTTCATGGCAAGCAAGAGAACAAGTTTGGAATTGCGTAGCACATGAAAAACGACTAAGGAAAAGAATTTATTCGAGCTAACGTTTGTGTTTCGGACTAACCCCGTATTCTTTTTCAAATTGTTATACAGTTTTATTTTTGAGCTAAGTCTAAAAGTTTCCCAGTATTGTTAAGACAATTTTTCAAGCTCGGATTCGTAAGTTGTAAAACCGAATCAAGGTAGACACGATCCAAGCCAAAAGATTGGACGAACAAGAAAAAGAAACTCGGGGACTACGCCCAAGTTAATCCGGCATAAGCACTTAGTAGCAAAAATATCACATGTGTTTGGAATACAATTCCACCCGGCATACCGGGGATCTCATAAATTTTCAAGTGTTTTTACTTAAGGAGCAGCGGGAGGAAGTTCGGCATCATCGTCGCCTTCTTCGATATCCGAGGCAGTGTCCTCTTCGTCCTCACCCGAATCATCTTCAACGTTCTCAACTTCTTCTTCGCCAGCGACTTCCAGGAAGCTCGGACCCTCAGTCCATTCGTGAATGGGGGAATATTTGATGAGGCTGTGGGCGCAAGCCTGACGCCGAGCTACCCACTCCGGGTCATCTGTCCATTTGGATCCGGTGCGTAGGCGTGTGAGGAGGCTGAGATCTATCTTCTCATACCACGTCAGAATGTGGTGAAGGATGGTATCGGCTGCAGCACGTCCAGCGGACTCTCGCTAGAGGTCGAGTTGGGTCTCGATTTCCGAAAGCTTTTCAGCGAGCTGTGTAGCTCTCTCCGGAGCATCATCGACGGGCCAGAAGGCGTTGAAGACTCGGACTGAAACATCGAGGAGGTCCCTGCCGTAGTTCTTAATGATTTCCACGCGAGACGATAGGCTGACCAACAGGTCCTCCATGTCAAAGGGAATGCTCTCACCCTCAGGAGCGACCGGAGTACCCCTTTCTCGGCGGAAATTGGCGACAGCAGCACTTGCAATAGCAGTACCCTCTGGAAAGTGGCCTGGGAAACAAGGCAAAAGACAAAGTTGAGAAAACAAGACATATGAAGTAACCGGGAGAAATAAGGCGGATAAAGGAAAAGAAATTACGTGAGATGTGACTGTGAATCCGGGTCAATTCCTTGGTGCAAGCATCACGCCTCTTCCGAAGCTGCTCGAGCTCAGCATTTGCCGACTCAAGTTTGACCTCGGCTTCCTGAAGAAGCTCACGGTCCTTAGCATTTTGGAGCTTGAGGCGCTCACGTTCTTCGGTGTAGTCCTGGCCAGCCTTTTTTAGCTCGGTTTGGTGCTGCGCCTTCATTTTAGCCATCTCAGCCTTGAGCTTGGCTATCTCATCGTCTTTGGTCCGGCGGAGGGCGAGCTCATCATCTTTCTTCTTTAGTTGGGCTTGGTGCTGCCCTGCTTGTTCGAGAAAATGTAGCATCACGTCAGGCACAGGCACACTATCTTCAAGCAATGCTGAAATAGTGCGTTGGCCCGGCAGTGCCGAGGAATGAATGTTTGCCGAGCCAAGGAGGAAAGCCGATGGAAACCACGGTAAAGACAGACAAGAAGGACGTACCCTTGATCTGCTCCAAGTTCTTCCGCATTATCTTGTTTTCAGCTTCCACCCCAGCTGCGGAAACCGAACAATCAGATTAGTTCGGCAAAAGAAGTTCAAGAAAATTGAGGAAAGGATAAGGAAGAAATTTACCCCTTTTCTCGTACTCCGCAATGAGTGCAGCCTGTTTTGCGCCAAGATTTTTGTGCGTATCCAGCAAGCGTTGGAATTCAGCACTCCGGCGGTTGGTGGTCACCTAAAAGAGATACAGAAACTTAAGTCAGCCTAGTGCATATTCGAAGCGTACTAAAAATCCGGGCCAAGTGGAACTTAACCCGGCTCTAGGTGTGTGCATGTTCGAAGTGTCCTAAAATCCGGGCCAAGTGGAACTTAACCCGGCTCTAGGTGTGTGCATGTTTGAAGTGCACTAAAATCCGGGCCAAGTGGAACTTAACCCGGCTCTAGGTGTGTGCATGTTCAAAGTTCTCACGGAGCTACGTTAGTGTTCTAAAAGAGCATCCAGCCGAGTAACAAGTCACTCCCCCGGAGGCTCGGGGACTAATGGTTATTATCTACAACTTGTCAAGGAGGAGCAACGTACCTCCATCATTCGCCCAGCGAGGTTAATAGCTTTTGCGGCCGTGTTCATCTGAGTGGAAAACTCGGCAGGATCGAACTTTTCCAAGAGATCAGATTCCTGGACTATCCCGGCCTTGTTCCAATTCATAACAAATTCCATCAGGCTCGGAGGGTACCGTTCACCCGTGGGCATATGGGGCGTCACCAAGCCCTTTGCATGCGCTTCTTTCCTCTCCACCAGGGCAAGGGCGGGGCTGGTGTGCAGAACCAACTGCTGGGCTTCGGTTGGCTCGGCAGGCGTGTCCTTTGCTGCTGATGTCTTCTTGGGGACCATTGACACAAGGGTGCGTTGCCCAGACTCGACGGCAGTGGGCTTGGTAGCGTCTGGAGCCTTCTTGCCTTTGGCTTGCTGGGTAGAGGAAGCCGTGGCAGTGGTTTTCCCCTTAGAAATTGCCGGGTAGTTCCTTGCCGAGGTTGAGAGGACTCAGAGGATGCAGAGGAACTAGGCACTGGTACTCTCGCTGCTGGGCTTGGGGCCGGCGCCGAAGTTTTCACTGCCGGAGTTGATGCTGATGCCGAGGTTGGAGTTGGTGCTGGTCTAGTTGTTGGTTTGGTTGCTGGTACTGGAACTGGTGCTGGGGCCGAAGTAGCCTCAGTGGCTGCTGGTTGAGGCGTTGTCGAGGCGGTGGATGCTGTTGCTCCGGCTGGGCCGGTCTTCCCCGCTCCAAGGTTACCCTCCTCTTGCCGAGGTGGAGCTGAACCCGGAGCGACCGCAGAACCCTCTGGGATAGGGCTCAGCGGGCGTGACTCGTCGTCACGACAAGGAGAAGGGCTAGGTTGGGGAGGGAAAGAGATGCTAGCTCCACTTTGAGGGACCTCCACCGGAGCCCTGCGAAATCAAATAACGTCAGAAGAAAAATTACGACGAAGTGAGGAAGAACGAGTTACAGAAGAAAGGACTTACGCATCCGAAGTTTCGGCCGCTTTGGGTTTCCGAGCCCTTCGTGCTGGGGCCTTGCCTGCTGGTTTGGGGGCACTCTTCTCCCCAAACTTCTTTCGCCTTTTAACGGGCTGAGAGGGTCTGGAGGAAGAACTCGAAGAAGCCTCACGTTTCTTCTTCGTTGCCACCGGAATAGGCTCGCCCGTAGCGAGAGGGGGATCCTCGTGAATATGACCGCCAGGGTGAGCTGATGGCAGAAAAGCAAAAGAAAGGGGGACAGCCTCAAAAGGTTCAATCACCTCGATTTTCGAGTCATCTTCATCATCGGGCCAATCTCTAATAGAAGAGGATTTACCCGTGGGTCGTTTCGTGGCGTCGGTCATAGGGAGGAACATCTCCTGGTCCGGCTCTTCCTCATCCGGAGTCTCCCGGTCCGGCGCCCACTTAAGGGACGGATCGGTGCCGTCCTCAAGGGTCTGCTGAAGGAATTTCTGAGGAAAAGAGCGAACAAAAGAGTCAAAAATTGCAACAATAACTGACATGTAATTAGTCCGGGTTAAGTTTGCAGCATGAAACTTACCGTGGGAGGAAGCCGGTCACGGCAGAAATGCTCAATCCCCCAAGTCCAATCAGTGGAAAAGTCCTTGTGAGTGGTGAAGAGAGCCTTAACCCGGCGGTAAATCTCCGAGTTGGTCAGCTCGAAGGATGAGGTCCGGTTAGGATCGCGGCCGTAGCTCATGTGGCACACCTTGTGGGTGCGGTTCTGGAGGGGTGAGATTCGGTTACGCACAAAGGTGATCATGGGATCCTCGTTGCATAGCCCGACCTCCTTCAGTTCCGCGAACCTTTTGTTCACTTGGTTGGCCAAGGCTGTGGGTTTCTTGGGGATCACATCCCACAGGTCCGGGTTAGGTGGACCCGGACTGTAGGGAAGCAACCGGATCAAGTCTTCGGTGCCCGTATTCCGGACATAGAAGAAGGTCCGGGCCCATCCTTTGCAGGACTCTAGCCCGGTGACCCGGGGAAAAACATAAAATCGCCGGGGTGAAATGGAGGCCGCTCCAAATTGAGTGAGCCGCTTGTCCTCCGGATCAGCGTGGATGTTGGGAATGATGTTGCGACGAAGGCCGAAGAACCGGATCCATAGCTCTTTCGTGGTCCATAGTCCGACGTAGCCTTCGATCGTAGAAGCAAAGGCAGAAAGAGAGGTGATGGCGTTGGCTGGAAGGTGGTGTGGCTGGAGTTGGTACGTACCGAGCCAAGCCGAAGCCCCGTTGGAAATGGGACAAGAACACGACGAACTCGCCCGGATTGGGTGAGGGGGCCAGTTCGTTGGAAGGAAGGCGCGCGGCGACGCCGGCAGGGATGCGTCTGGTCCGGTAGAGCCAGTCCAGGTCATCCTAGCAGACCCAGGAGACGGCCCACGCGCCGTGGTCAGCCGCTGCGGCGTCCTCTTCCATCTCCTGCTTAGCAACAATGAGTTCCTCTTCAGTCATCTGGTCCTCGAGGCCCTCGCTAGCACTGGAGGCGGCGGGGGACAGTAGCCGGGACTGGCGGGGACCCGTGGCGAGAAATTTGCGTCGCGGTGGTGGCGACGCTGCTATTTGGCGATGCTGGCGGCGGCGCGGTCGCAAGGAAGAGGAAGAAGAATACCAGTGGGCAGAGGGGTGCGGAGGGGGAAAAATCCTAAGGGACGCACCGCTCCGCTACTTAACCACTCCCATCAGGGGCGAGTGGGATCGCGCCCTGTGGACCGGCCTCACGCTGTGGCCGTGTATCACCCGTCCGGACCAATCAGTGAGGAGCCACACGGAGAGCCACAGGGCGGAGAGAGTCCCGTGACGCGACACGCTGATGCGGTAAACGAGGATGCAGGCGTGACGTGACCCGCGCACAGTGATAACTGACAATTACTACGGCGGTTACTGTACCGTCCCTTAAAATAAGACGACATAATGATTACCCTTCACATGGGTTAGCGTACGAGAGAAGGAAGCAAGACCCAGATGGAACTGTGGTAACCCGGCCGACAAGTGAAAACTTGAAATGTGCAAAGGGAACGTCAATCCAAGCAGTCCGAGGTACAGAGGTAACTCGGCAATAACGACCGGGGCACAAGATTGAACCTGGTGTGGCCTTAGCGGCCAAGGCAGCTAAGACCGCACCAGCTTCAGGGACTAATGTTGGGGGAATACCCCCGGGTAGGGTCACGCCGGGGTATAGAGGCCGAGTTAGCAGAGGTTCGGCAAGGCCAAAGCAGATGCTGGCCGGGTCACCTCAAGGCAGGCCGAATCACGGGGTAATCCGGACCTGGGGCATTCGCCTAACTAGGTCTCATCCGACTTAAGCAGTAAGTCGGAAGTGCATGTTTTACCTGTATGCAGGAACGGGTGTGGCCGGATGAACCATCATCCGGGTCACAGCAAGCTTCTAGGTGAAGGAAGGAATCTCGCTGATCAAAAGGAGCCCCGGTACGTTTTGCCTGAGCTAAGAGAGCAAGGACAGGACCACCGGGGCGTGGCCGACAAGCGTGACGACGCCCGTGTCGGCTGATGAGGGCGCCGCAAAGGCTCACGTAGCTAAAGCATGTGTGACGCGGGGGAAAAAGCACCCCGGTCGGCTTACCACTTTGGGAGGAGGCATAATATGCCTCCACGTATGCCCTAGGCAGAAACCGAGCCTCCCCTATAAAAGGGGGGCTAGGGCTTCTGTAGAAGGGGTTGATCTCTCTGCGATTTTGTTTTAGGCTAGGGTTTCAGGTGTGATCTATGGGTGAGAGTACGAGAGCTCCTTCTTCCTTCTCTCACTAATACAGCTCTAGGAGCACTTGTAACCTTGGAAGTAAATCAATACAAACACTTGCGTGGAGAATCACTTCACTATCCCTCCCTGGATTCCCCTAGAGAGTATTAGTCCCCACCTTTAGCCTATACATGGCATCTGCCGTGACACCACCACGACAATGAGACTCGGACCGAGGGTGCCCTCCGCCATGCAGCGAGCAAGGCTCCAACGGAGCCCATCCCTTGATGCACCACCATGGAGCAAAACCCGTGGATAGAGGACGAGGAAGGTTCCTCCTTCTGACCGTCGCGGGAGCAGCCGCTCTCAACCCGTGGCAACACCTCGCTCTCTCGCATTGTGTCTTCCCGCGACAAGACCAAGTGATCCACGGTGGAGACTCCCAAGCGCATGGTGCAGGAACTACTGCAGCACCCACCGGACAAGTCCGGCCAGGAGAAGTGGCTCGAGCACATGGTCGAGCTTCTCGGCATCACCGCACCCAACCAGGCGCCACAGGAGGCTCACTCCAAGGGGCTGGCATAGGGGGGTGTGGGCTCATGCCCACCCCCGGGCTCCAATGACTCCCCCAAGCGTGGCGACACCGCCCCTCCATTCGGCAACAGCTGCCAGATCATCCCACCTCCCGAGATTACCCGTGCGGTCACCGCGCCCCCACGAGGGCGAGAGGTCCACATCATTGAGGTGATCATCACGGCGGGCCAACAGAACCGCGCGACCCTCGCCAGCGACAAGTAGGTGTAGAGCAACGGCTGCCTCACATTAACTAAGGATCTTCGCTAGGTCGTGTGGCCGCCTAAGTTCCGCCCAAAGATACAGGAGCGTTACAATGGGATAGCCAACCCGTGCGAGTTCCTGCAACTCTACACCACTAGCATCAAGGCCACGGGAGGTGATGACCGTGTCATAGCGAACTGGTTCCCTATGGCCCTGAAGGACGCGGCGCGCACCTGGCTGATGAACCTCCCCGAGGAATCCATCAGCTCATGGCCCGCCCTTTGCACGCTCTTCATCACCAACTCCAAGCGAACCTACGAGCACCCCCTCGCCTACTATTACCTCCATTAGGAATGCCAGTAGCACAGCGAAACCCTCTTCAAGTTCCTGCAGCGCTTCAGCCAAGTCCATAACAAGATCCCCAAGATCTCGGACACCAATGTCATCACCGCCTTCTCTGAGGGCATCAAGGGCGTCCGTATGAGGGTGAAGATCGGCATCCGGGGGAAAACCTCACCACGGCGGAAGAACTCTTCGTCATGGCGGAGAAGTGCGCCAAGGCCAAGGCCAGTCACATTTTTGTCCTCGCCAAGGAAGAAACCACGCCCAAGTCCTCAAGCTCCTCCAAGAGCAAGAGCAAGGATGTCAAGCGGAAGCGCGTCGCCATCCTCGCTGTGGAGCTCAAGCGCAAGAGCCCTCACGAGGGCAGTAGGGATGGTGAGCGTGGGGACCGTCCGTACTAACTCTTCCATAAGAAGCATGGGCATCCCATGGATGAATGCTATGAGCTCAAGAGGCTGTGTGACCAGCACAACAGTCAAAGGAAGGGGAGGCAAGGCGGTGACAGGAACAATGGCCATGGCAGCCACCAGGGGGCGGATGCTGGAACAACAACTACGGGGGCAACAACCCACCTCAGCAGGTTCATCAGGCCAACATCGTGCAGCAGCATCACCCCCACACCGCTGTGAAGGGCTAGGCCGACGAGAACACTGGGGGCTATTAGTATAGAAGGATAGAGAGGGAGAGAGATTGGCGGAATATGATGGATGTATTATTGAGCCTCATGGGCGAGTATATATAGGCGTACGGGGGATCATCTTGGAGTACAAGACAAGTTAGGCTAGAGTCCTAACTATCCTACACTACCTCAATTACCGTGTACACATATACTCTAACATCCCCGCAGTCGTAGCGGGAGCGTCGTGAACAACTAGAACATCACGAACGGTCAGACTAGAGAGAAACGGAAGTAGCATCTAGTGGGCTGACATCCCCCCGCAGTCCGAGTGGGAGTGTCGTGGACGGTGTCGTGGCGTGAAGCTTGGACTGTAGAGGATGCTGGTGAAGCTCAAGTGAGGTGGAAGCCCTTGTGCCGATGTCGAGGGAGCCGAGGGTGTTGGGCGGTGTCGTGGTCGGGGTAGCTATGCCAGGGGTCGTCGTGGTCGATGTCATGGCCGGTGTCGAGGAAGCCACACATGAAGCCGCGTGCGCATAGCACGCGAGGAGGCTGACAGAGAAGCGTCAAGACAGTCGTCGAAGAAGGGGTTGACGCCGTAGCCGATGCAGTCCAAGCCGTCGAGGACGAGGTGAGGCCATAGTTTTGCCAGAACTAGGCGCATGTCAGGGACGAAGGCATACTCCGGTTTTGCCAGAACTGAGTACGCAAGAAGAACTCGTCGGTGACACGGTCGAAGTAGTCGATGCCATAGAAGACGTTGTCAAAGCCGATGAAGACGACGCGTCCGGCGCGAGTTTGCCAAACTCGGGAACACGTCGGGGACGAAAGCACTTCCGGTGTTGCCAGTACTGGGCATGCGAGGGGTGAGAACCATCATGAACGTGTCACCATGTCAGAGGGACTAGAAGAAGAGGCCTCTAGTATCGTTGCGGTCGCAGATCGATGAAGATGTCAATCCGGCCCGCGGTTCTCAGAGTAGAGTAGCAGGTGGTGTAGACGGGGACGAGGCGATGACGCGGGCGATGAAGTCGAGACAGTCGAAGATGTAGAAGGCGGCGGACCAGCGGCGGCCTGAGTGCTCTTGCTGGACGCTTAGAGGGCGCGGGGTAGTCGGCGGGACCTGCGATGGCGAGAAGTCAGCCTGCAGGTTACCTAGTGGAGCACGGCGGCAGTGCTCAAAGTAGATCTAGGCACGGACGGTGTCAACGCGGACGAGGTCAACATGGATGGTGTCACAGGGCCTGGCACCGTGGGACCAGGTGAGGCGACGAAGACGGGCGCAGACGGCGGCGATCCGCACCGTAGGAGAGGGTGCTATGGAGGCCAAGAGCGTCGATGCATGGGCACGGAGAAGTAGACTGCAAGCAGCAATGCCACGGCCTGAAGGCGCGGCGTGGCTGCAGGGCGCGAGTCCGGGCAGCAGCTAGAGGCCACCGGCGCGTACGCGCATGTGAGGCGGGTTGGCAGCCGGTAGGCGGAGACCAAGGCGGCGGCGCTGCGACCCGAAGGGGCGATGCAGCGGCAACCTGTAGCTCAATCGGTGGTAGGCACGTTCTCGGGGATGTGCTTGGCGTAGACAGGCACGGGATCGGTTGATCAGACCGACAGTGCGCCATATGCACCATGGCGTGGACGACGTGTAGATCAGAGTCGATGGTGGCGTTGCCCGTGCAGTCCTGGGCGATGACGATGAAGACGATCCGAGGGGGTCGGCCGCGGCAGCCTCCCGAGGAAGCCGTAGCAGCCGGCCACGGGGCACGGCAGCCTGCCGTGAGGCCGCGACAGCCTGCCGAAGCAGGCGCGGCAGTGGAGATGGCAGACGCACGGGCGTGGTAGATCATCGATGCCAATGGTCATAGTAGAGGCGTGGCGATGACGACGGCGGTGGGCGACTCAATCCGATCTAAGATCGGTAAACCAAAAAAGAAAACCGATCAAGAGATTAGAAAAAAAGACTTGCAGGACAGCCGATCACGGATCGGTGGACGAGCACTGCGTACGGGTGGCGCGGCCCCCGGCGGAGATCATGGAGATCGACCTCCCCGGGGGCGGCGCGATGCGGAAGCGCCTGCGGCGGCTAGGTCAATGATCTTTCCGCTCTAATACCATGTAGAAGGATAGAGAGGGAGAGAGATTGGCAGAATATGATGCATGTATTATTGAGCCTCATGGACGAGTATATAGAGGCGTACGGGGGAACATCTTGGAGTACAAGACAAGTTAGGCTAGAGTCCTAACTATCCTATGCTACCTCATTACCGCGTACATGTATACTCTAAAAATTAGGAGCCCACCAGGGTCATCACATGCATCCTCAGTGGCTCCAGGCTTCGGCGTCTAACAGTAACTTCAAGCAGCTCACTCGCGAGGTTGCGGCAGCCCGGCCCAGACCCGGCAGCCGAAGTCAGGGTCGCCGAGTCAGCATCAGTGCGGAGAGTCGTGTTGCTCCCGGCCGCATCGCTCGTGGCTGGGTTGTACTCGGACGCGAGGAGGGTGATGGTGCGGACCTTCTCCTCCAAGAGTACATGCGCGAAGGTGACCTGTTGGAGATGTTGAACCCCCATCATTTCCATTGGGTTGATGGCGTATGTAAACCCGACGAAGAGGTTGATGGTGCCGATTTGCATCACCGCGGCATGGGTGACCAGGCGCGACGCCGGTATGTAGCTGCTCGGCAGAATTCTAAGGAATCCTCCGCTGGCAACCATGTGACCAGTGGAGAGTCGCCGATCGATCGGAGTGTAGGGCCTTGATGAGTGCATATTTGCAACATGTTTTACATTATTATTTTGCATTGTAGATGTAGGATCTTGGTATTTTACGGCGCTTGCGCGCATATTTTACGTCTGTTTTCACCAGGATCATGACATAAGATGGATCTAACGGATACAATTATTGAAGTAGTTGTACTGTGGAGAAAAGGAGTCAAAAATAACGTAAATTGCTTATTTGGGAAATATTAATAATACCAGAAGAAAACCATAAGCGAACAAAGGAGGCAGAGAGCCCAACGACCAACTATACGGCGGGAGAAACTCTTCTGCCCGTATAGCTCTGGCCGTATAGTTGGCGCCGCCTCCGCCTCGTCAAATAGTTTCACCCCATGCAATTAGTTCGAGGAGACAACATACAGAACACC
Source organism: Avena eriantha (assembly GCA_910589775.1). Classification (NCBI taxonomy): domain Eukaryota; kingdom Viridiplantae; phylum Streptophyta; class Magnoliopsida; order Poales; family Poaceae; genus Avena; species Avena eriantha. Next base: position 72,646,221 of record OU342745.1, on the reverse strand, counting down.
CAGAAATCGCAGAAACCTCACCTCCAGAAGGCATCTGGAGGGGGAACTCATCCATAAGGGATCCATCTTCGCCCTGCACAGATCCGAGAGGCTAAGGCATCGATCTTCATCATCCACCGCTGCATCACCACCATCTCCATCCATCCCATCTACATCTTGTCTAGATCTTGTTGTAATTCCTATACTCGTTGTGGATTTATACAAGTACTATTCATCTATGATTGTTTCCATTGTCATTACCATGATGTTGACTGCCTCCATGTTTGAGTAGATCATTAGTTCTTGGGGAGATAGAGAAACCCTAGTATGAGATTGAAATAAGATAAAGTCTATTATGATATTCATCGTTGTGACCATGTGTTAGATTCTCTACATCTTGATGTTGAGAGAAGTCGACCTGTCAATATTTGCCTCTTGCGGGGACTTGATGGAGGGAACTACTTGTTGGTATACGGAGGCGTGCTAGCACTTACAGTGACTATAAAGATGTTGGCACTCCTTACGTATCAACTTGGGAAATCGAGGAAACTCACAGAACACTATCCATGTCATGGGATACGTCCTACGGGATTACGTGCCTTAATAGCGCAGTAATTCGATTGATGTCGATTACTGAGTATTGTGGTTATGAGGATGATGTGAGCAGCGGTTGTAGCCTATTCGTCCACATACGGAGTTCCTCCCACACATACATAGTTAAGAATGTTCATGATGATAATCTTTATCTTAGATCTTTAGAATACTAGTGTTGGAAATATGCCCTAGAGACAAATAATAATAAGGATTATTATCATATTTCATAAAGTTTATGATTAAGTTTTATATCATGCTATAACTATATTGAGAGGAAACATCAATACACGTGTGATATATAAACAACCAGGGGTTCCTAGTGAAACTCTAGTCACTAGTTCATTGGTCAACAGATGATCAAGTTTCCTGATCATGTGGCATTTATGCCAGTTGGAAATAGAGTCAACTCATTCAGAGAATGAGATGATGAACCAATACCCAACCTAAACATTGTGACTTGATCATGTCACGAAGTTCAAGTTACGATGATTAGCAAAGGATCCTTGTAGACTATTCCTTAGACCATGAGGCTATATCAATCATTGTCTCCCGAGAGTGCTTAGATAGCATCAAACGTCACTTGGTAATACAGTGACAATAAAGGTGCGTTCAGGTATTCAGAGGAACCATAGAGGCAATATATGCCAAGAGCGGGATTTGTCCGTCCACGTGACGGAAAGATACTCAAGGGCCCACTCGGAGAAGTTATATCCAATAGCTGCGCAGCGTGTGATTTTATCATAGGGATATCACTTGTTGAACGATTCAAGTAGCATTGTTCGGTAACGAGATTGAACACGACATGGTGATGTCATTGATCAGATCTCGGGCAATGCAAGTATCGAGAGACAAAGGGAATAAGACACTACGGTCCCAGTTCAAACGATGAAAGATCTTCATGGAATGCACAGGGGTCACATGGCCATCCAGGAACCTCTGTCGATCATTGGTCCGGGAGTGTCCCGACCATCTCTGGAGTGTTCCCGAACCGTGGGGTATCACTCTTAAGGGCTTGATGATGCTTAGAGAGTATTTATAGGATTGGTAGAATCGCCGAAGAATAGAAGAGAGAAAACCGAAAGGGTTTCAGTAAGTTCGGAGGATGTCCGGAGTGGAGGTGGAAGGTGTTCCATAGCCTTGGAGATTGAATAATATGTGAATCTATGTTAAATATTGATTTAATCATTTATTCATAATTATTTAATAAAGAGAAAATCAATTTAAAAGGTCAATAGGCTTAATGGGCCAATTCCGGAGGGAAGAGGGCCCATTAGGGAAAGGCAAGAGGGGAGAAGGGGCAAGGGGTGGCCGGCTGGGCCAAGCCCCCCCCCCCCCCCACCCCTCCCCCCTCACCCCCACGCGGGGCCCACTAGGACTGGCCGGCGGTGCCTCCCCCCCCCCTCTCCCTCTCCTTTAGTCCCACCCCGGGACTTTGAGGGAGGTAGTACCTCCCCTCCCCCTATATATAATGGGGGTATTAGGCCACATAAATACACACAATATTCAATAAAAGGTTTCCTCTCTTTTGGGGAGACCTCCAATTGATATTCTCTCTCTCTCTCTCTCTCTCTCTCTCTCTCTCTCTCTCTCGTGATCGTGGTCCCAAGTTCGGACTGCGCGAACGAGAGACATCTTCACCGTGGAGCGCCATGGCGCTGCAGGATTCGGATCCAGGAGCTCTACTTCCGCAACTTCTGCTAGATCAGGGAAGCGGGAGTCATCGTCAGGCACCGGACGTCTGTAAATCCCCGCCAGGTGTCACACTTGAGGCACTCAAGTCATTGGAGCCGAAGGAGCGCAAGGACTTCATCACGACCTTGAGGTCGGCTTCGGCTCGTCTACATCAACCACGCTCTCCTGAGCATTGACAACGCTTTTCGGTCTTCAAGGGTAAGTTTGCGAAAAGCCCCTCCAAGTACTGCATTACTAATAGATAGGTCCTGGCAGCATCAGGGGTTCAGGGGCATAGGGTAAAAATTATTTTTTTCATACGCAGAACCCCTATAGTGGTATCAGAGCTAGATCTATGCGTAGTAATACTAGTACGGGTAGAACACATGAGATGTAGCGTGTGGGCATTTATCTTTTAGTTGTTACCCTCCCACGTGTACTTGTGTATACCGCAGTAATGCTTGATGAAGCGGCCCCCAACCGACTTTACGTGTTCATTCGCGAGACTGGTCCACGCTTGACATACGGCTTGTACCGTATAAAGTGCCTTTGAGGGTGTCTATCTCTCTCGCATTAGTTGGTATGCCATTTGCAACGGAGGGCCTCGAAAGGGGTATAGTATAGACAACTACTTGATCAGCGTTGTGGTGAAAGTTTGTAGGTAAGAACGGTTCTTGTGCGAAAGCCCATTCAGCCACGTAAAATATGCAAAGATAGAGTAGAGGCATCTAACTTTGTTTTGCAGGGGGGCGTTGCTTTGTGATATGGTTATGGCAAAGGTAAAGTGATTACCTTATGTTACGTAGTAGTAGATAGTCACGGAGGTGATGGAGTACCATGCCGGAAAGGCATCGGTACCCTGGTGTCTACGGTGCTGAAACTCTGGCGCCGGAATCCGGTGACGATGGATGGAGATCATGACATGAAGGACCATATCACATCGCATTTACATTCAATGTTATTGTTTGTATATCTTATTGTGTGCTAGTATTAGATACTCGACGGTAGCCTAATAAGATGATCCATTTTTAAAATTACCAATGATTGTGTTCCCCCTTAGTGTGCACCACCAAGAAAGTTCTTCGGTATGAGGCAGGTCGTGATGAGCGGGTGTCAGACATATCTAAGTTTGCATACAGTGGGTGTAATCCATGTTGCACAACAAATACACTAAGGTTGAGTTGGCGAGCCTAGCACGTTATAGAGACGTGGCCTCGAAATGTGGATGGTCGAAAGATCGAGCACGGGTCGCATGAATGATGTGACCGACGTTTAGCATCCATCCTAGAACCCACATTGATGGCCGTGATGATCGGGGGAGATGTGGGGAAAAGGGTCGTGTTATCACTAGAACCTCCAGGGGATAGGTGTTTCTGAGTGGAGTTATTATTAACTCGTTTAATTATAAATTTAGTCTAAATTTCTTTTGCAATTATAAATGTAGAATATGGTTCACCTCGGTGCTACCTTTCCTGTTGACAATTGGTTAGAAGGAGAAAAGCTCAGGCTAGATGAATCGAACTTCTCTATATGGGTTGCGCGTCTCCATGTTCTCGTTAGTGAGAATAACGTGGTCGACTACATACTCGATGAGATGGATTTGGAGCAGCCCTATTTCTGTGAGACCCTAGAACAGCGGGAAGACCGCTATTACCATCGTGAGATGTCCACCTTCATATCAGTTATAATGTGCTATGGGATTGTGGATGAGTTGTGGCTAGTCGTGGGTAATCTTGACCCTCGTGCGACTATGGTACAGCTTAGAACACATTTCGTGAAACAAGCACGCATATGGGAGCATGAACTGATGGGAAACTTCATCTCCATTAAGATGAGGAGAACTCATCGCTTGACGACCACTTGGAGCGCATGCATGATGCGTAGATGAGGCATGCATACTTCCTGGATAGCTGGATGACAGGATCTTTTGCAAATGGCGTTGTGCTGCGGTCGCTGCCACCAAGCTACCAAGCACAAGTCAGGACTTGCATTATGACAGGCGACGCGGAAACACAGGATTTCCACAGGTTCATATCACATCTCAGGAATGTGATGGTTTAACCTATTGTCGTTGAGGTCATCAATGAAAAAGGTATATATTTGATATACAATTTTATAAATGTTATAATCTTGCAAACACATTTGTAGTGTTAAGTATATTTGATACTTGTTCTGTTTTACTGAAAATAGGTCCTTCTACATAGAGGTGCTTGCTGGAGAGGAGGTGACGTTGCGTGTTGATGGCGAGGATGATGATGATGGCCAATGACACTCTCCCTCAACATTTATCATTTAGTTTATGTTTAGGATGATTATTGTGAACAAAATATTATGAACTTCTTTAGTGTGTCTCGCAGTTTGTGAGACGGATATTCATATCAGCTTATAACAAACAGTTGTTCCACTTTTATGAATGATTTATATTTGTGTTCATATCTTGTTTGATTATATGTGAATTATCTTTGTTGTTTGAAACTAATTGATAATACATGAACATTTGTAAAATATTGAAATGCCTTAAAATACCCAACTTAAATGATATATTCATTACTGAATGAAAACCATTGTTTAAATTCAAAGTTATGTGATAATATGTGATGGGGATACGCCAAAGGGGGTATGCTCAGCAGGACATTCCGAGTGGGCCGAAAGGCCTGCGAGTGCGCCTGGAGGATAACGACTGGACTCTGAAGGAAGGAAAGGCCCATCGACTGGCGAGTGGAAGCCTAGAAGCGTAGTAGAAGCCCAGTCGGATTAGGTCAAAAGTCCCTGGATCCTTATCTTGTTCGGAGACAGCTTGTAAACCCTAGCGAGGTGCTTCATATATAAACCTCCCTAGGGTATCCTGGAACCTTACGTTCCATCATACACACCCTCAAGTGACTCGCTGCCTAACCACCGAGCTCGCCACCCTTGTAACTCGCTCTCTCATAATCTAATCTAGCAGGAGTAGGTCTTTACCCTCCGGGGGGCCGAACCTGGGTAAACCCATGTGCATCCGCCCCCATCTCGCACCGTAGATGGCCGCCAACTCTTCCTCACGAAACACTCAATCGCTTCCTATGGCAGCGACTGCCGTGGCCATTTCCATGACAGTGGCGCCCACCGTGGGGCATAGCGGGACTAGCCTGAGTTCTGCGGCGAGACCTTACTCGCCGATCAATCGACCGTTCACCACCGGTCGCATGATCGCCATCGGCGGGATCTTACAGATCCTGCCCAGCAGCTACATCCCGGCGTCACGCCCGGTCACCCACGCCGCGGGTGATGCCGGTTGGCTCCATCAACCTCTTCGTAGGCTTCACCGGCGCGATCGACCCAGCCACGACGGTGATCGTGGGCGGATCGCCACCACACCGTGACCTGCTTTCGAAGGAGCAGGTCCGTTCCATCAGGAGCCTCGTAACCAAGTACGACTCGGCCGCCAGCGACGTGGTCGAGAATAACGTCGCCACCAATGACGATGCCCTGACCGACGACGCCGACTCCGCGACCCCTCCATCGATCGGCGGATCTATCACTGCCGCATCACGGGAGGACTCCATCACGCGAGTCTCCAACCTCGAGGATTTCGAGGACCCTTCCATCATGGGGATCTTCGACTCCGACTCCGGCTCGGAATCCCCCGAGGATTTTCGCGCCAGATCCAATCGCTTTAATGCGATCTACATGGCGGGTAGCGCAGCCGCCCCGCCAGGTTTGTTCTCCACGCCGATCCCGCCGACCGCGACGGCCACGGAGGTGGAGGAAGCCCGCTTGCGGCTCGCGGAGGCGCAACGCAACGAAATCGCCGAGCGCGAGAAATACCGCCTCGAGCGAGAGACGGCGCGAGAGCTGTCACTCTACCACCAGCGCCGGATCAGGACCCGCCGGAACCCTGACGTTCAGGGCCGCGTCCTGAATTTCAACGACGAGGGCAACCCCACACGCGCCGCCGAGCGCGAATACTGTGAGAACGCGCCGCCAGGCGGGAGTAACCCCGCAATACCACCACATGGAGCGCCGGCGACTGGGGCTCCTCCACCACCCATGGGCCGCGCGCCCCCACCGGACCAACCACGGATCATTATCTCGCCTCAAGCCCGTGACGCCAACGGGCTACCACTATACTCCACCCCGATGGACAACGTTGTCGCGGCTGATGTTGCAATCGCCAACCTCGATGTCCAGGACGACGGCGCACTACAGATCCAATACGCCAAAGCCCTACTCGTCAGGGCTGTCGAGCAACAAGCTACGGGAGTTGACCCATGGGGGCGAATGTACTCCCGCTCGTCGGCAAGTAGGGCGGCACGGTTTCTACTGGTTCACCGCACACGCCGATGCCACCAACGTCATCCAAAGATGCGTCGGATGCCAGAAGTACGCCAACCAGACGCACCTTCCTGGTTCGGCACTCAAGACAATCCCCATCACGTGGCCATTCGCCGTATGGGGCATGGACATGGTAGGCCCGTTCAAGAAGGCCTCGTCTGGCTTTACTCACCTCCTGGTCGCAGTCGACAAGTTCACCAAATGGATGGAGGCCAAGACGATCAAGAAGTGCGATGGCAAGACGGCCACCAAGTTCCTCCGCGAACTCATCTACCGGTACGGCTACCCGCACAGCATCATAACAGACAACGGCACCAACTTCGCCAAGGGGGCCATGGCAGAATTCTGTGAGGAGCACGACATACGACTCGACCTCGCATCAGTCACCCACCCAGAGTCAAATGGCCAAGCAGAGCGTGACAACCAGAGCGTCCTACACGGGCTCAAGCCACGACTGCAGGTGCCCCTCGAGCGCACCCCAGGATGCTGGGTCGACGAGCTCCCCTCTGTGATATGGGGGATCCGCACCTCCGTCAACCGATCAACCGGGTTCACGCCTTTCTTCATGGTGTATGGCGCCGAGGCCATAATGCCAACAGACCTAGAGCACGACTCCCCTCGAGTCGCCAACTACGTCGAGGCGGCCAACGAGACCGCCCGCCAAGACAGCGTTGATCAACTTGACGAAGCACGCGACCTGGCTCGCTCCCGCACCGCCATATACCAGCAAGGACTTCGCCGCTATCACAGCCGCCGAGTGCGAACCCGCACCTTCCAGGAAGGCGACCTGGTCCTACGACTGGCCCAAGACAAGAAGGGCATGCATAAGCTCTCCCCCCCATGGGAGGGGCCATTCTCCATAGGCCGAGTCCTTGGCAACGACGCCTACTACCTCATTGACATACGGGGTGATGGCCAATTGGAGGTCGGGAGGCCATGGAATGTAAATCTCCTTAGAAAGTTCTATACTTAGAACCACAAACTGTACTCTGTCTGAATATATAAATGAAATTCATTTGGATCGCACAAATTGTGCCCACTCACCATATTCATGTGCCACTCGCACTCGTACATGCTAGCAATACGCTATTCACGGAAGTCAACCTCTGGTCGAGCGACCGGCACGGCAAAGTAGTGCGGCACAAGGGCACCGGAAGTATTCGGGCCTTGTGTCGTCCACGAAAAACACCAACCCAGAGCTGCCATTGGAGTCGCCTAGCCCGACTGGCCCACCGGGCCAAGACGTCCGATACACGCTTCCCACAGCGCTTTGTCCCTCCCACCCTCGAGCAAAGCGACTCGAACGGTTACTTACCACGCACGGGGACTCCGCAAAACGGGAACCCCACGCGGCTCAGGAACACACCAAGTAAGAGAGCTGCCTAGGGCTCGCAAGTGACTGGCTCTCCGGGCCAGGGGAGGAGACGCGTTACAGACAACGCATTCACAACCTGCAACAGGATCACGACCAATACGATCGGGCACCACGCTCGGGGACTCGCTCACAAGCGAGCCCTACTCGTGCTCGAGGACTCGCTCACAAGTCAGCCCTACTCGCGCTCGAGGACTCGCCACTCAGAAGACGCGAGGGATAAAAACAAAGGCGTAAACAAATTAAACACACAAAAATACACAATCGAGTTATACCCCATTAAAGGGCGGACGCGCTCGGGGACTCGCTCAAATTCTTGAACAAAACATTTACTTAATCATAACACGAGTCGATCAAGTCACCATGACATACATTACAAAATATCATACAGCATTCGCCACTTGGCATACATTACAACTCTTACATTTGGTTACTCCACAGGCCCTGATGAAGAAGAAGCGCCACCACCCTTGACACGCACAAAGGGCTGCCATGGGTTCGTCGGGTACGTGGCCAGCGACTTCGCCAATGATGACCGGAAGGGCTGCTCCGACTTCATGTCGGCGGTGCTCCGGCTCGGGGTCGCCAGGCGCCAACACCGTCTCCTGATACGGCAGCAGATCCCCCATCGCCAAGACACAATCGGCATAAGGAGTGGCCTTCACGGTCAACTTCAGCACCTCCGACATCTCCACCGTGCCGGTCGCCGAGGGATAGCCACTCGTGACATCGTCCAGATCGAAGTCGTCGGGGAAATGTGCAAGCCCCAAGCTCAACGCCGTGGCGGCCCCGCGTCTGAACGCCGAGCGCGTCATCCATTCCACAACCGCGGGCACCTCCTCCAGATAGCGCCACACCTCCGTGAGCCCCCCAGGGATGACTTCAGTGGGAGACATGCCCTGAAGAGCCGCCTGGACACACAACGCCGAGGCCGTGGCTGCATTCACCACGGCAGTTATGCACTGCGAGGCAGTGTAAGTTTGCACCACCGGGTCGCTTTGGCCTACCACAACTGCAAAGTCAGATATCAGTGAAACAATGAAACCCCCAAAGTGGGGACCCGACAAAAGGCCAAAGCAAAGACAGAGACTCACCAAGAAGCTTGCGGCAATTCTCCTTGACGTGCTTCTCCAAGGCAGTCTGCTCGTTATGTAGCCCCACGATGATGGAGTCCGTGGCCTTGCGTTCCTCTTCAGCCGCGGCAACGGCAGCCTTTGCCCGTTCTTCCGAAGAAATTGAGGCCGCCTTAGCCTCCTCCAAGTCCTTGACTAGGGAGGCTACTCGCCCATTCGTCGCGTCCAGTTCAGCGAGTGGGACATACCCCTCACGGGCCTTGGAGATCTCAGCTGGGAAACCATCTGCAAGTGAAGATATTAGAGTATTGCACACAACCAGCTCACACCAACCAAAGAAGAACAAAGGCAAACAAGATACTCACCAATTGTCTCCTGAAGCCGCCGGTTGACCTCCTGCGCCTCACGCAAGTCACGCTCCAAGCGGTCTCGTGCAGCTTGCCGATCAGTCGACTCTCGTTGTAACCCCTGAAAAACAAAAAACCCAGCTAAGCATTGGAAGAAAAACAAAACCCAGTTCCCAGCCGCTGAAATTCAGCGACTAGGAACTCGAGGACTGGAGAAGGAAGAAAAACAAAACCCAGTTCCCAGCCGCTGAAATTCAGCGACTAGGAACTCGGGGATTGGAGAAGGAAGAAAAAAAAAACCCAGTTCCCAGCCGCTGAAATTCAGCGACTAGGAACTCGGGGACTGGAGAAGGTAGGAAAAGAAACAATTCCTAGCCGCTGAAATTCAACGACTAGGAATTCGGGGACTGGACATACCTGAATAGCAGCGCGGAGCATCTTGTGAAGTTCGGCGGCGTCAGTCGATGGGACCGAGAAGGAGGTGCGCCCGCGGCGGGCCCCAATGTCCGCGTCCACGATTTCCGGACTCTGCGGAGACTGCGCGTCTGTAACACCTGGAAACCCTTCGCCATAAAGCGAGGGAACATCGCCGACGCCCTGGCAGGGGCGCTGGTCACCGAGACCGGCGCCTCTGGCACGGATGCAGCCAATGTTGGCTCTGACCACGTCGCCGCCACCTCTTTGACGTTCGTCGCAGCAGCTGGCTCCGCGGTGCTTCCCCCGGTCGCAGCATCGTCAGCGCCCCCTTCTATTTCTTCGCGACTTCAGCGGCTGCGACATCTTCAGAGGCCTTCCTCTTCTTGGGCAGATCGCCCTCTCCCACGCCAGTGGCCGGTGGAATCTTGGCAACCGAAGGGCGACCAATCTTCTTAGCCCCCGATCTGCACGAACCCCTCCAATCAGCACGACCACAACACGAAAGAAGCAAGGCAAATCGGGAAGAGGAAGCACAACTTACTTGGCGACTAGAAGGACATGAAGCCCGGTACTGATATGGGCGGGCTTGTCCAACTCGGGACCCAGCTTGCGGCTGAGCCCCCTCTTGAAGACGTCCGAAGCCCACGAACCGAGGGCTTCCTTGACGATGAAGCTGCAGTCGCCGGGATCTCTGGCTCCGACGCCACTGCCTTCGACGACTGCGGCGACTTGGGCGTTGTCGCCTCAGCCGCTTCTTGGCTTGGAACCCCCGAGATCGTCGGCGTGATCGCCACCAGGGGAGCCTCTACCACCACCTCCGTATCCTCGCCCTCCAACCCCTTCGTCGGGGTTGTGTCCCTTGGGGCCTTGTGCGAAACTTTGGGAGACCCTTTGTCGTCGGACTCGTCATCCGACTCGAACACCACTCACGATCTAGCTGGCGATGTAGGCCTCTTTGCCGATGACTTAGGCCGGCGTTGGGGCTTCGACGGCGTAGCAGTGCGCCGGGACGTTTGCTCCTGGGCGACCTCATCGCCTTCTTTGAACTCGTCCAGGCTACGGCTCGCTTCGACCTCTCGTTGCTTCTGCATCCGGGTCTTGCGAGCCACAGGCGCTGGGGGAGGAACTTCTTCTTCTTCCCCGTCGTTGTCGGAAGGATCCCCCTCGGAATCTTCCTCCAGTTCCTGGGGAACTTCTTCGTCAAGCGGAGGGAGCCAACCCTCCAATACCTGAAAAAGCTGAGATCCACCGCGAGTCAAGACACGCCAAGCGAAAAGACTGAAATTGAGATACGAATGCAGCGATTGGAAAGAGAACTCACTGTGGGGGCTTCGTTCTTCACGGGAGTATACGGGGCGACCCCGACTGTCGCGCCCGTGAACTCCGCGTCGGTAATCTTCTTCAGGGCGGCCTTGTAGTCCTCGGCCTCCCATGACTCCTTGCTGGTTCGGGATGGATCATGCTTCCCGCTGTACTCGTACATCTAGTGCGGACGAGCCACCAGCAGAACCAAACGCCGCCCGAGCCAGCAATTGTAGAGGTTGATCGGAATCAACCCCTGGTCCTTTAGCTTCTGGATCCGATCCATCATTTCCGCGATGGCCATCCGCTGATCTTTAGGGAGCTTCTTTGGCGCCAATCGATGGGGCTCGCTCCTTTCGGCGATGAATTCAGGAAGAGAGATCTCGCCGGAGGGAGTGGCTTCCCTGACATAGAACCAACTTTTCTTCCACTCGCTGGCAGCCTTCTTCGGCAGGAGGAGCTTGACGAAGTTGGCCTTCGTCTTCAACTAGAAGGTGACCCCACTGCGGCTAGCATCAAGCCGTTGGACGCCTCGCGCCCGATGCGGCCGTGGAAGAGTTCTAGCCATAACCGGAAGTATGGCCTACAGTCGAGGTAGCATTCGCAAAAGGCGACGAAGATCACCAGCTGCTCGATGCTGTGTGGACCAAGATCGGAGGGCTTGATCGCGTAGTACGCGCAGAATCGGCAGAAGAAGAGCGAGGAAGGGAACCCTAAGCCCCTCTCAAGATGACTGGTGAAGCATATGAATTCGCCGGGTCGCGGTTTTGGCTCGGTCTCGGAGGAGGGGGGAATCCGCCAGTTCCCTTTGCGGAGCACCCCGGCGTCCTCGAAAGATCTAAGTTGGGATGTGGTGCACTTGGATTTCCCCCATGAGCCCTTGGGAGGCGCCATCGAGTGAGAAGTGGAATCGCGCGACGCGGGGAGAGTAAGTCGGGAGGAAGCAGAAAGGAAGAGCAAATGAGGAAGGATGAAGAATGCGGAGCAGGATCGCGAAGCTGATCCATCACTCCCCTTATATGGGAAACGTCACTCGCCAAAATTGGGATAGCCGTTACTCTCGGTAATTGCGCCGTAGTTACCGTTGGAAATTCCAACGGATAGTTTGACCAGGTCTGACGGTCCAATTCCTATTGGTCTACTCGCCACCCGCCAGTCTATCTTCTCGTCGAAACGACGACTGGGCGGCAGCAATGCTCATTGAAGTGAAGGATGGAGCTATGGGGAAATTCCCCTTGGTTCTAGTAAAGTCCATCGCCGATTTGACTGGACGCCCAAATTGGGCTCGCCAACTTCAAACACCAAAAGGACGCCCGCACCTGCATCAACGATGGCCTCGGGGACTACTGATGGGGATACGCCAAAGGGGGTATGCTCAGCAGGACGTTCTGAGTGGGCCGAAAGCCCTGCGAGTGCGCCTGGAGGACAGCGACTGGACTCTGAAGGAAGGAAAGGCCCATCGACTGGCGACTGGAAGCCCAGAAGCGTAGCGGAAGCCCAATCGGATTAGGTCAAAAGTCCCTGGATCCTTATCTTGTTCGGAGACAGCTTGTAAACCCTAGCGAGGTGCTTCATATATAAACCTCCCTAGGGTATCCTGGAACCTTACGTTCCATCATACACCCCCTCAAGTGACTCGCTGCCTAGCCGCCGAGCTCGCCACCCTTGTAACTCGCTCTCTCATAATCTAATCTAGCAGGAGTAGGTCTTTACCCTCCGGGGGGCCGAACCTTAGTAAACCCATGTGCATCCGCCCCTATCTCACACCGCAGATGGCCGCCAACTCTTCCTCACGAAACACTCAATCGCTACCTATGGTAGCGACTGTCGTGGCCATTTCCATGACAATATGTGAAAGTCATTTGATTTCTTATCACATATAAATCATGCCTAAGTTCGGCAAAATAACTTGAACACCGTGTATTACTTGAATACAAAGTGTTTTAATGAATTGTTAAAAGTAAATACATTTTCGATGTATTGTGTTTTGACAGAATGGTAATTATCATTATATGATTGTTTAAATGGGTAAAGAAGTTTACCAAAGGAAATATAAGTATGAAACTATTTGATATGATCAAAGTGTTTCAGCAACGAAGGGTATAAATGTAAAAGAGAATCTAATTACTACGATTTGATCAATAGTAATGAAATTAAACTTTATAAGAATGGCACAAAATAAATTGTGAATGCAATGCGTTTGAAATGTCAAAATGCAAAGCATCACAATATGATATTTGATATCAGGTGGGTGAATAGATGGCACCAAATAAATCGTTTTAGTGTAGATGAAGAGACCATTAGTAAGAAATAATTAGCACTCAATTAGAATGTATAGTGAACCATATGAATTCGTGAGATCAGCGCCATATCTAGTATGGAATGTCGTGAATGTTTTGGGGATATTTGATATAACCAAAAATAGAGAATAAGTCCTTATAGAGTATTCATTGGAAACTTTGAATACGAAATCCATACTTGAAACCAAAAGGAAAGCAAAATTTGTATTGCTTGGATTTTGGTACATTTTCGAGAAAGTTCACATTCAGTGATATTTCTCGATTATGGAGCAAATGCAAGATAGTGAAAAACACAATGAGGATTGAAAACCCTGCATCAGAGTGTTGAGAAGCGCAACGGAAAACGTTCCTGAACGACTCTCTTCACAAAGTAAAAAATCAATGATAGTGATCATTGTGTTTTCCCCACTGGTGTTTTCACTACATGAAGTAGGATTCAAAATGCATCCCATATCTTGTATGGAGACATTTGTGAATCATTTTTCATGATTACCAGAATATGATGTACCTACGAACTACTAAGGAAATAATGGTGAACTAGAATTATGAGAAATCCTAGAAGCAAAATTCCCTTGAGATTAGAAAGCAATTCATTGCTGAATCTTACAAGTAAAGGGGTTACTTGAATTTTCACAAATGACTGCAAAGCCATGTAGAAAATGGGATGAATGAAAAAAGCACAATTTGTCAAGTATTGGACAATTCAAATGAATTTGATTCAGGTGTGCTGAATGTCTAGTGGATTTAAAACTGGTAAAGTACTAGTATCTCATAGTGAATCTTCAAGTTTGATATTTGATCACATGAAATTGAGTGGGAGCTATAAAAGTCTTCCTAAAACAACATTTGTAGGACATATTTTGAGTGGGTGCAATATAGGTCTCAAATTCAAATATGTAGGAACATAGTTTGAGTAAGAGTAGTGACTGATACCCAAATATGTAGGAACATATTTTGAGTGGGAGCTTATAGGAGTGATTCTTAAGTGTGTTAAGAATAAAAGCGCAAGTACCAATAAATACTGATTTATAAGGGGTAGAAGTTGATAATAAGTGTATTATGATATTATGTAGTATTCCTTAAGGGATCCTGAAAAGGGTTTCAGAATAGAACTTAATTAAGGAACTCGTCCTTAATAACTCAAGTTAGGAATAGTATTAAGTTTAACATCAATGGTTGAAAGAAAGCAAAGTATGATCATCATCCACTATGTTGAGACATAGGTTCTATCTTAGAAAACCATGATGATAACTTAACATAATATATGATCCAATAAGGAACGTTTAAAAGGTGATTAAGTTCGAATCATGGAACGTTGAGCTAAGTTTGTCTGCAGTGTCTAATAGAGAACTGCAGACATATTTTCCAAATCCATAAAGGATGACATATCTTAAAACATAAAGGGTTATGTTATAAGGGAATATGTTGGAAACTTCTGTAATCTCGACTAAAGTCAAGTAGGAAGCGAGGTGAACAAAACATCGAAATTTGCACAGAGTGCACTCGTGTTTCGATGAATACATTTATAATAATAGATAAGGGTACCATCTAAAGTGTTGTATAATGTTATGGTGGGACTAGTTCGCTTTTAATGTAGAATGATGTGTCCCAGGGCATAGTGCCCATGAGACAGCCCTCGAGGTTGATCTAAAGTCACTATAGGCTCCTAGAATCTGGCCTCGTTCTGCTGCCATGGCGACGATGCATACACACAGATGTTATCATGAGATGATAAAGTATTAATGTCAATCAAGGTGACATTAGTAAGTTGCAAAGGATTTGGGACTATAAAGTACAGACCCAAGACTCAACCTCTTCCATGAGCAAGCATGTTCAGGGTACCGGATATATGGTGCCAATGATTAAGAACAAATGCAGCTAGTTTATTTGTACTATAGTGCAAGTGGGAGACTGTTGGAAATATGCCCTAGAGACAAATAATAATAAGGATTATTATCATATTTCATAAAGTTTATGACTTAATTCTATATCATGCTATAACTGTATTAAGAGGAAACATCAATACACGTGTGATATCTACACAACCAGGAGTTCCTAGTGAAACTCTAGTCACTGGTTCATTGGTCAACAGATGATCAAGTTTCCTGATCATGTGGGATTTATGCCAGTTGGAAATGAAGTCAACTCATTCAGAGAATGAGATGATGAACCAATACCCAACCTAAACATCGTGACCCAATCATGTCACGAAGTTCAAGTTACGATGATTAGAAATGGATCCTCGTAGACTATTCCTTAGACCGTGAGGCTATATCAATCACTGTCTCCCGAGAGTGCTTAGATAGCATCAAACGTCACTTGTTAATATAGTGATAATAAAGGTGTGTTCAGGTGTTCGGAGGAACTATAGTGGCAATATATGCCAAGAGCGGGATTTGTCCGTCCACGTGACGGAAAGATACTCAAGGGCCCACTCGGAGAAGTTATATCCAATAGATGCGCAGCGTGTGATTTGATCACAGTGATATCACTTGTCAAACGAGTCAAGTAGCATTGTTCGGTAACGAGATCGAACACGACATGGTGATGTCATTGATCAGATATCGGGCAATGCGAGTATCGAGAGACAAAGGGAATAAGATACGACTATCCCGGTTCAAATGATGAAAGCTCTTCGTGGAATGCACATGGGTCACATGGCCATCCAGGTCCCTCTGTCGATCATTGGTCCGAGAATGTCCCGACCATGTCTGGAGTGTTCCCGAACCGTGGGGTATCATGCTTAAGGGATTTATGATGATTAGAGAGTGTTTATAGGATCGGTAGAATTGCTAAAGAATAGAAGAGAGAAAACTAGAAGGGTTTCGGTAAGTCCGGAGGATGTTCGGAGTGGAGGTGGAAGGTGTTCCATAGCCACAGAGATTGAATAATACATGAATGAATGTTAAATATTGATTTAATCATTTATTCATAATTATTTAATAAAGAGGAAATCAATTTAAAAGGTCAATAGGCTTAATGGGCCAATTCCGGAGGGAAGAGGGCCCATTAGGGAAAGGCAAGAGGGGAGAAGGGGAAAGGGGGTGGGCGGCTGGGCCAAGCCTCCCCCCCCCCCCCGCACTGGGCTCACTATGGCTAGCTCGCGGCGCCCCCACTCTCCCTCTCCTTTAGTCCCACCCCGGGACTTTGAGGGAGGTAGTACCTCCCCTCCCCCTATATATAGTGGGGGTATTTGGCCAGATAAATACACACAATATTCAATAAAAGGTTTCCTATCTTTTGGGGAGACCTCCAATTGATATTCTCTTTCTCATGACCGTGGTCCCAAGTTCAGACTGCGCGAATGAGAGACATCTTCACTGTGGAGCGCCATCGCGCTGCGGGATTCGGATCCAGGAGCTCTACTTCCGCAACTGCTGCTGGATCAGGGAAGCAGGAGTCATCGTCAGGCACCGGACGTGTGTAAATCCCCTCGAGGTGTCACACTTGAGGCACTCAAGTCATTGGAGCCACAGGAGCGCAAGGACTTCATTACGACCTTGAGGTCGGCTTTGGCTCGTCTACATCAACCACGCTCTCCTGAGCGTTGACAACGCTTTTCGGTCTTCAAGGGAAGTTCGCGAAAAGCCCCTCCCATCACTTCATTAATAATAGATAGGTCCTGGCAGCATCAGGGGTTCAAGGGCGTAGGATAAAAATTATTGTTTTCATACGCGGAACCCCTACAACTAGTGGTGTATATGCTGCTCCCTGAGAACGCTTTTTCCCTAATGCAGTTCCAATCTCTCTTACATACGTGATACTTACTTTCTGTATTAAATTATTTTGCTTTACTTTATTATTGCTCTTATACCCAAAATCCAAAAACACCTTTTTACACAATACTCGCATTTTACCTTGTCACTTAGAACTTTATCTAGCAATTCTATCGTAATATTTATTTCAAGAGTTATTAGACTTCAGACTCCTGCTCCCTGTGGGATCGATATCTTTATTTCGAAACTAGCTACAAACGATCTGTGCACTTGCAGTCATCAGGCCTCGTCGCAGATCTCAGACTTGACTGGCCAAGCCCCCACGGTGGGTTCCACTATCGTGGGAATGGCCACGGCAGTCGCTACCAGGGGTAGCGATTGAGTTGATTGAGGGAAAGAGCGAGTCGCCATCTGCAAATCGAGATTGAGGGTAGGCATAGGGGTTTACCCAAGTTCGGCCCACGTAGGGTAAAGACCTACTTCCTACTTGTTTGTATTGATTGCGAGTGGATTACAAGATCGGCGAGCTCGGTGGCTAGGCAGCGAGTCGCTTGGATGGTGTAGCTAATAGCACGTAAGTTCAAGGAGTACGCTAGGGAAGTTTATATAGGGTAACCTATCTAGGGGTTACAATATTACAACCGAATTAGTTCAGGTTTCGGAGGGTTTCACCAAATCCGACTAGGCTTAACTAAGGTCTTGGGCCTTCAGATTCCAGTCGTCGGGCTTGATTCAAGTTTCCTTCTAGTCGCCGCACCAGCAGACCCACTCGTTATGGTCCTGGGCCAGTCAAATCGTCCTTCTGGGCATATCCCGATTGGTATATCCCCATCAAGTACAACAACAGAATTTCCTCCGGTGCCACCAGAACATGGGATTTCATCCTTTGTTCACCATCTATGTTCTCGATTTTGACTTGGGATGGAAGTTTCATCTTGGACCCTGTGTCCTCATTGTTTTCACCGCACCTACTTCATAGTGGAGGGAAGTTGCATCTCTGTCATGTTCGGAGGATCGACCTAAATCCGAAAAATACACTTTGGTGGTAGGTAGTGTCACTCGACAAACCTGCGGCCAGCGTCATCGCCACTAATGGCGACAACGCGACACGTTGGAAAATTAGAGCCGCACCAGCAACCAGTCATCAATTTTTCCTCGAATCCTCTCCAATCCCTGTGATTCTACGGAGACAAATATCCCAAATTATATCTTCTAATCACAAGAGAGATTGGGATAACAACTACCAACAGCTAATATATAGAGACAGATATACTATCGTCTCGGGTGTCTCCGCCAATGAATATTAGAAGAGGGATATTTGGGGAGAGTAGTTCGAGACTAGGAGTAGTAAGAGACAGATCGAGAATGAGATTAATATTGCAGTTGTGGAAGCTATAGAAGGAGATATAGGACAAGTCCACCGGGAGTGGGCCATACAAGTAAGTGAGATAATACTGACCAGTCAACACGAGGTGCTTGACTGTGGTGGGTCATAAATGTCGCGTATAGTGGATAACGACTAGTATATGCCTCCATCCGTCTACTCCAGCACTAAAATTTGTTACACCAACCATAGCATAAATAGCTGCCGGTATTTTGTGTACCATGGCATATACGTGGTCGCCGCGACCAAATGGTTCCACGGTTGCTCATCCACCGGCAAACTAACTTTTGTAGGCTCATTTTTCTTATGCCGCCCCAAAAAAGTTCCGCGCTCGGGGGTATTTTCGTAGTGTATGTACAGAAGCGAGGGTTGTACCATTGGTTTCATTCCCCTCTTTCCTTTGTTTTTTGAGGCTTTGTCAGTCGAGGGAAACAAGGATGGAACTTCTCTCATGATCAGCCGTGTTGCCACCCCTCCAAGCTCGAGCCCCTCTTCATCTCCCTCCCCCTCCAGCTGTCATCAGTAGCCGGCACGGGGCAAGCCCCGGGCGCCGTTGGCGGCGGAGGCTTCCATTATTCACCCCTCGTGGCCTCTCCTACGCGGGATGGTGGGGTAATGGGAGTGTCCCCAGGCAGCAGCGGATTGGCACGGCGGTGTAGCTCCTATCATTGGCGAGGGTGGTGGAGGACGCGCAGGTGCTGCTGTTGGTGGTGGGGAATGGCGCCTGGCTGATGGAGATCACCCTCCCGACCCAGATCTAGACCCACATGTAACACCCCTAGTTTTATTAACACTAATTAGGATTTTTTGTGTGCATCATGAGCATAGCATGCATCTCATGGTTTGATAAACCTTGCATTAAGAGAAAAGAAAAACCCTAAAACCCTAGTGTTTCCCCTCTCTTTGAAAACCTTCCAATGGTTTCGATTATTTTCAAAACTACCAAAATGTTGGATCCCAAATGGATTAAAAGGGCCTCACAATATTTCAATAGTTTTACAAAACCCTCTGGTACTTTTGAAAATCATTCAAAACAGAATTACAAATGAAAATACAAAGAGAAAATAGGAAACATAATAGGAAAAAGGATTTCTAGAAAAAATCTGCAGCTAAACCTAATCTGGGCCGAAGCCTACTTTCTCTCTTTCCTCTCCGTCGCTCGCGTGCAGCAGCTAGTAACCGTTGCCTTCCACTGCGGCGGCCCAGCCCGGGCCAAGTGCAGCCCAGCTTGGCCTGTACCGCTTCATGCCCTCCTTTCGGCTTCGTCCTCGTCGACAACGACACGAAGCTACTGCCTGGCAGCTCCTCCACCGCTGGCCGGCGCAGCAATGTGCGCTGAGCGCCAAGATCAATGCTGCCGCCTGCCGGTGTCTATAAGGACCCCGCCTCACCCTTGGAGAACCCTAGCCCGTCACTCTCTCCCTCTCCCTTATCCTCTCCCGCCGTGGCCGAACCTAGCCCCCAGACCTCGTCGGCGTCCTGTTGTTTCCGACCACCCCTCGTTGTTCCGAGGGTACCATTAGAACCGCCTCGTCATCCTTGTTCTCCTCCTCGAAGCATGTTTACCAGGATGCCCTGAGTCGCCGGAATCGGTCCCATCTTCCCTGGCACTGACGAGTGCCGTCGTAGCCATCACCGCCGCTCCTGACCTTGCCCGGCCTCGCCAAGCCCTCCATCGTCCTCCTGGTGAGCCACTGGTGCTCGTGCACTACTTCTCCTTCCCCCCTCTCACCCCCTGCCGTTCTGTCACCGTGCACCTGCCTCCGTCGTCGCTCGTTGTCGTTGCGCCGCCGTCTCCGGTGATCAATCCACAGCGGTGCCGCCAGTAGATGGTCCACAGCAGCGCCCCGTTTCGAACGCGACCCCTCCCGTAGCCCAGCATCGCCCCTAGCACCGGATTCACACCTGAGCAGTGGACATCCCCATTGCTGATGTCATGATTGTTTTTCTCTTTTTATTAAATGTTTTCTGGATTATTAATATGACATGTGGGCCCAGTCTGTCAGGGTTTTAATAATTTTGGAAATATTTACTGAAATGATTAAATACCTTACATGTGGGTCCGGGTTGTCAGATATTTAATAATATCCAAAATGTTTAATTGCTTTAAATTTATTTAAAATGGATTTAAATTGAGAAAAATCATAACTAATTCATTTTAAGTCAGAAAAATATGTATAATATATCAAAATGTTTAGAAAAATGAGATCTATCCAATAGACTCATAATCATGCATTGTTAAGCAACTTACATGACAAGTTTAATTAGAAGAACAATAGCAACCCCGTAGGTGACTCCGAGGTTCCCCCTATTCTAGGGTTTATACCCCTCGAACCCTGCTTAAATTTGCTAAGCATGCTCTAGGGTGACCTTTCAATACAATTTAATATGTCATATCATCATTCCGTTTGAGCATTGCACATATGCCATGTGTTGATTGTTGTTTTCCTTTCTGGTGTTTCTGCTTCTTCTCGGTAGACCTCGGAGTTGATGTGAGAACCGAGATCAAGTCCAAGATTGAAGACCGAGATCAACCCCATCGAAGGTTATCGACGAATGACGCCAAGAAGATTAACTTGAAGTTTTGTATCTGAGTACCAACTGGCAAAGGCAAGCATAGCCCCACACATGATATAATCCTATGATTTCAAAGTATTTCATTCTTGTCATGTGCATACGATTCCAAAGTCTTTTATCTAAAGATAGAGTAATTCTATCTGATGCATGTTTCCTTTGTAGCCTATATTCCCTGATCCACCGCTCCTAGCATAACTAGGGTTTGGCTTTGTGAGCTTCGCTAGAGCTATTTGTATCCGTTGTGCTTAGCCATGCTTAGTTGTTACCGCTGATCCATCCGGTTGATGAATCAGATCTACAAATGAACTTAGTATGACAGGATGACATGGTATGATCAGAGATGTAAGTTAAACATGCTAAGGCTTGTATGGGAGGCCACATCGGGTTATGGTTTTTGCAGTCCCATACTTGCCACTACTAGGACCTGAGTTCTTGCCTCTTGAACCAAGACGAATATACAACCACACGGGGGCCTGGAAACCTCCTCGACCAACTAACTTGCCTAGTAGATTCCATGAGTCACATAGTTCGGGCGTTCCATTCGACATATGCATTATGATCGTTCTTGAAGGAGGTGGAGGAGGTGCATTCATACAGGTAGGTAAGCGTGGCCGAGAGCAAGAGAGGCACAGCCTCTGTAATCTTGTTCCCCGCACACATCTCTAGGGACCGGCTTCGGGACTTGACCCGTTATGGCGGCATCTCCTTAGGGCGTGACTCATCGTCTCGGCCAAAGCAAGGTAAAGGTTGTGGTCAACCACTCTCTGCCAGCCTTCCAAGGAAGAGGGCTAATCTTAAGTGGCATTAAGAATCGGTTGGTACGTGTGGGTAAAGTTGTGCACCCCTGCAGGGTATTAATCTTTTCAAAAAGCCGTGTCCACGGTTATGAACGACTTGTGAACGGACGTGATGATCATAGAGAACTTGAACCTAATCATAAAACTTGGCAAGTAAAGTAATGTGTGATCTAAGGATGCTTCCTCAGGGATCGAGGGGGTGATCCTAGTTGGTAGGTTCAGTTGATAAACGTTCGGTGGATATCAAAGAAGATCAAAGCTAGTGATATCGCTTTCTTATCCCCTCTTAAAAGGTTCTATTTAGTAGAGCTTCTTCTCCCTCTTTTACAAAGAAAGTTAGCTTTATGCAAAATAACCCCACCAGCCATAAGTCTTGCGGAGTACACCCTGTACTCAGCCTTGCTTTGTTAAAACTTTTGCAGTAGGTAAGTGTTACCACAGAAGAAGAGTTTGTTTCATCATCAACATCGACGAGTAGCTTGGGGTTCCTGGTCGGCAGCCTGGAATCTATGGATTGGGACGTCATCGTTATGCTTCAGGCCTCTTAGGCCATTTGTTAAGTTTGCTATACTTAATAGCATAATTTGCCTTCCGTTGTTTGATGTTTGTGGTCAGTGACCTCTGCTTGTAATATTTTGGTTCTTTGCTCAGTTATGAGCTTGCTGTAATAATTTTTGTGTCGTAGGGTCACTGTAATGTTACCGACTCTCTCTCTCTGTATGCTTCCGAGATTTAGGTTAGGCTTATATCAGACAGAGGTCTGGGATTTGTCTAGCCCTAATCCGGGGGTGTCACACCACTAGAGTGAATCTAGCCCTAGTTGGGCTGCCCAATGTGCTGGTGGCTCTCTCGGTGGACGGTGAAGGAGGAGCTGGTGCGGGGCTTGGCGGTGTCGATGGTGCTCTTACTGTAGTGCAACGGCAAGGGATTTACGGGCCCATTCGGGCTTGATCGGGCCGGAAGGCCTGGGTTGCCCCTGCTGCTGTATCTGGTCGGTGGTTCCCGCATGTTATTGCTCTGCCGACCTTGTCAAAGCTTATTATTTTTGGTCTACTAGCCTCACAACCCAGGCGACGGTGCGATGATGGCGATGACTGCAAGACTGTGGTGGCATGCGCTGGTGGGTGGCAAGCTTGGTGGAGCGATGCAGAGTGTCCGAGGTCTAGTTCTTGTTATGTAAAACAGCAATGTTCCAAGAGATTTAACCATAGTAAAAGAGAGATAAAACATAGGCATAATAACAGAAAAATACTAGAAGATACGACAGACTATCTAAATATGAGAAACAAGATTAAGATAGATGATATACATCACGGTAGAGGAACCGTCGGTGTTCCCGTTAGTGTTGGTACCATCGTCAGCCATGTTGTCGAGGAAAAGGTTGTTGATGTCAGGGAAGAAGTCGTCGTTGGGGAAGATGTCGGCGCAGTCGCTATCCGTGAAGGAGTCCGTGATGAAGCCAGTAGTCGCGCTGGTAGCGCTCCCCAAAATCCTTATCGTCCTTCTCCCGTACAGGACTCGAAGCAGCAGGGTCTCGGAGGCCTACTGTCCTAGCTTGCGGTGCACGCCGCAAGACAGGATGGGGAAGATCCAAGCAGCGCAAAGCTCTGGAACTGGAGGCGCAAAGGGTGTGCGTTGGTGTATCTGAGGAGAGGAGTGACCTCTCACTCTTATAGGCACGGGTAGGCAAGCAAACAATCAGTGCTGGGAGAGAGGAAACGAATAGGCATCGGCTTAGTGCATATTAAACATCCACTCATGCAGACTGTTCAGATTATTATCCATTCATGTGTGGCAAAAAGAAAGAGAAGCTCTCGGCTCGAGGCATTCCCGCAACTCGCAACCCGCAGCGCGCGCGTCGTGACGAGGCGAGGCGTGGCGAGGCGGGCGGTAGAGGAGGAGGAGCGCGCGTGTATATGTCTTCTCTTCTCAAGCTTGTACAAGTGGTGGAAGAGCTCTCCTTATAAGCTGGTCCAACTTCCACTCAACTAGCAAAGTGGGACTAAACTCTTGTCCCACCTCTTGCCTTGCATGAATGGGCCAAGTGGGCCTCTAGGATTTCAGGAATTGTTGAATAGTATAAATGTGTTGGGCCTTTATTAGGCAAAATTCCAACAATCCCCCACCAGATCCCAGAGGCATACAAAATTTGCCTATGGTTCCAAAACATTGTTTATATATTGGTACTAGTGGAGACTGTTAAGTTGAACTTCCACCTAGAACTCTATGCTATACTAGTTTGCAACTTGTACAGTGGACTATGCCTTGAACTGCAAGTTTGCTGCATTCTATCTTTACACAAAGCCTTGACCAATACTAGGCTGTCGTGGGACTTCCCCTCGGGTGGAGCTTATGCGTCATACTCCATAGCCTTTCATGAGTTTATTAGAGAGCACCCAACTCTTATAGACTGCGATGTTTAACAGTCAGACGCATATAGGTGTGTTCTTCAAAAGATGTTATGCAGGACAACATCTCTGCTTAAACTAAGCCACTTAGAACACATTAAGATAAATCAACCTGCCATGCAGAATAGGAAAGTATTGCATCTTCACGGAGTGGTGATTAAAGTAGGGATACAATCCTCTCAGTTAACCAACAGCTTGTCTCCCAATTCTAATTCACGGGATCTCTGATCACATAGAGTGGTTTACCACTGTGGAAAACTTATATTATGGGTCTCATAATTACGTGATAGACCCTTTGTGAAGGGATCTGCCAGATTCTTAGATGTTTGGATATAATCCAATGCAATAACTCTGGAGTTTCTCATTTTCCTGACAGATTTCAATCTCCTCTTCACATGTCTTGAGGACTTCATATTTATCCTTAGAACTATTAACTTTAACAATCACAGTTTGATTATCGAAGTTCATTGGGATTGCGGGTATAGGTTTCTCAACCACAGGTAAGTCCATCAAGAGTTCTCGAAGCCACTCTGCTTCAACAGTGGCTGTGTCTAATGCTGCGAGTTCTGCTTCCATAGTTGACCTCGTTAAGATGGTCTGCTTGCAAGACTTCCAAGAAACAGCGCCACCACCAAGTGTAAATACATATCCACTCATGGCCTTTATCTCATCAGCATTAGATATCCAATTTGAATCACTATATCCCTCCAGCACCCTTGGGTACCCAGTATAGTGAATGTCGTAGCTCGCAGTGCCATTTAGATAGCGCATGACTCTCTCAAGAGCTTGCCAATGATCATCTCCAGGATTTGAAACAAACCGACTGAGTTTGCTCACATCAAAAGTGATATCAGGCCTCATAGCGCTAGCTAAATACATAAGCCACCCAATAATCTGAGAGTATGTCAATTGATCTCTAGTAGTGGCTCTATTCTTTCGAAGTAACACACTAGGATCATACGGTGTTGCAGAAGTCTTGCAGTTGCTATAACCAAAGCGACTCAAGATCTTTTCCACATAGTGAGACTGAAGCAGTGTGATCCCACCAGTATCATCTCTCAATAGCTTCATGTTTAAGATAACATCAGCTACCCCTAGATCCTTCATCTCAAAAGACTGAGATAAGAAATCCTTGACTTCCTTAATCACATTAAGATTGGTCCCAAAAATCAGTATGTCATCAACATACAAACATAGAATCACTCCCTCGCCCCCACCATAGTGATAGTACACACATTTGTTAGCTTCGTTTATAGCAAAGCCTGCAGTGGTTAGGGTTCTCTCAAACTTCTCGTGACACTTCTTAGGTGCTTTTTTAAGGTCATATAAAGACTTCAACAACTTACACACTTTTCCTTCTTGACCACTCACTACAAATCCATCTGGCTGATCCATATAAATTTCCTCGTCCAACTGTCCATTTAGGAAAGCCGTCTTAACATCCATTTGATGAACGAGAAGACCATGTGAGGCAGACAAAGATAGTAGTACTCGAATGGTGGTTAATGTGGCTACAAGTGAGTAAGTATCAAAGAAGTAACTCAAAGCCTCATCTTTTGATTTCAAAAGATACACATGACAATATCTCGTAGAGTCATCAATCAATGTCATAAAATATTTCTTTCCACCTTTTGTCAACACACCATTCATCTCACAAAGATCTGAATGTATGAGCTCTAGTGGTGCCAAATCTCTCACCTCTGTAGTCGTATGTGACTTGCGAGGTTGCTTCGCTTGCACACAAGTTTGGCATTTAGATCCCTTCACAGTAGTGAATTTTGGGATTACATTCAATTTAGCTAACCGCGTCATGCAACCAAAATTAACATGACAAAGACGTGAATGCCAGACATTTGATACAAGATCAGATGAAACATGATTCACGACTTTATTACACACATCTGATAGTGACAGGCGGAACAAACCTCCACACTCATAGCCTTTTACCAATAAATGTTCCAAACTTAGACAGTACAAATTTATTGGACTCAAACACAATCTTGTAGCCGTTACGACATAGAAGTGATCCACTAACAAGATTCTTATTTATTGAGGGAACATGATGTACGTTCTTCAAGCGCACGGTCTTTCCCGAAGTGAACTTCAGATCGACCGTACCGACACCATGAACAGAAGCATGCGAGCCGTCCCCCATCAGCACGGACTGAGTCCCTCTGACCTGATATGAAGAAAACATGGAAACATCAGAACAAACATGTATATTAGCGCCCGTGTCAATCCACCAATTAGGAGAATGACATAATGAAAGAACAGTAGGTAATATACCATACCCAACATCTTTCATCTCAACGTCGCCCATGACAACATTAGCAGTCTTGCTGCCTTTTCCATGCTGGCGCTTGTCAAAGCGGTTGGGGCATGCAGGAGCCCAATGATCAGGATCACTGCACACATGACAAACACCTTTCTTCTTATCGGTCTTCTTCTTGAAACTAGTAGACTGTGAGGCTTTGTTCTTTCCATCGAACTTTCCCTTGTTCTTGGACTTCTGAGACTGGAAATTCTTTTTCTATACCAGATTGGCACTTGAACCTCCCTCAGCACCTCGAGCACGTGTGTCTTTTGCTCTCGCCTTCTCTTCCACATCAAGAGTTCCAATGAGATCCGATATGGAAAACTCTTGTCTCTTGTGTTTCAGGGAAGTAGCAAAGTTCCTCCATGAAGGGGAAGTTTGGCAATAATGCCCCTGGCAATGAACTTGTCCAGTAACACGCAAGGGAAGTGGTCAAGCTCCTTGGCCAGTGATTGTATTTCATGAGCCTGCTCAACCATGGAGCGGTCATCAGTCATCTTGTAGTCATAGAGTTGTTCCATGACATATAGCTCACTGCCAGTGTCCGAGACCCCAAACTTGGCCTCGAGTGCAGCCCACATGTCCTTGCCATTATCAAATGACATATAGGGTTCAACAATGTTCTCCCCGAGAATGGACAGCAAAGCAGCCTTGAACAGGGTATCAGTTTTTCGGAAAACTTGTTCCTGAGCAGGAGTAAGCTCTCCCTCAGGCTTGCCAAGAGTGGCATCATAGCAGTTCATGTTCTGAAACCAGAAAACTGATCTCACACACCACCTCTTATAATCCATACCCTCAAAGACAGGTGGCTTCATAGAAGCAACAAAACTACTTGGAGCAAATTTCCTATAATAAGGTTTTTGGATTGTTGAGTAAAAGAGAAATTTTCTAAGAGATTTAACCATAGTAAAAGAGAGATAAAACACAGGCAGAATAATAGAAAAAGACCAGAAGATACGACAGAGTATCTGAATATGAGAAATAAGATTAAGATAGATGATATACATCACGGTAGAGGAACCGCCGGTGTTCCCGTTAGCGTTGGTACCATCGTCAGCCATGTTGACGAGGAAAAGGTTGTTGATGTCGGGGACGAAGTCGTCGTTGGGGAAGACATCGGCGCAGTCGCTATCCGTGAAAGAGTCCGTGATGAAGCCAGTAGTCGCGCTGGTAGCGCTCCCCAAAAACCTTATCGCCCTTCTCCCGTACGGGACTCGAAGCAGCGGGGTCTCGGGGGCCTACTGTCCCAGCTCGCGGTGCACGCCGCAAGACGGGATGAGGAAGATCTAAGCAGCGCAAAGCTCTGGAACTGGAGGCGCAAAGGGTGTGCATTGGTGTATCTAAGGACAGGCATCGGCCGAAGCCGAACAGCCTCCACTAAGATCAAATTAATTCTCCACTGAGTTCGTATTAAACATCCACTCACGCGGACTGTTCAGATTATTATCCATTCATGCGTGGCAAAAAGAAAGAGAAGCTCTCGGCTCGAGGCATTCCCGCAACTCGCAACCCGCGGCGCGCGCGCATCGTGCCAAGGCGAGGCGAGGCGTGGCGCGGCGGGCGGAGGAGGAGGAGGAGCACGCGTGTATATGTCTTCTCTTCTCAAGCTCGTACAAGAGGTGGAAGAGCTCTCCTTATAAGCTGGTCCAACTTCCACTCAACTAGCAATGTGGGACTAAACTCTTGTCCCACCTCTTGTCTTGCATAAATGGGCCAAGTGGAACTCTAGGATTTCAGGAATTGTTGAATAGTATAAATGGGCTGGGCCTTTATTAGGCAAAATTCCAATAGTTCTTTGGGGGTCAGGAGAAATCCTTGTCATCTCGGCACCAATGCGGTGAAGCCTGCGAGTGTCGTCGTCCTTTCCGAAGGGCATCGGGTGTACCTCCTCCCCACCGCCTGTAGCATACCGAGATAAACCCTAGAATGACTGGTTTGGGCAGGAGCGTCATCATCGTGGCTTCCCTTTTTAGAGGTGCTGTTTGGTACGCGTCGCTTTGGAGTGCTAGGAGCGAGGTAGAAATTCTCGGGAGGGTGCAACGGTGGCGAGTCTTCTCCTTTTACCTTGTACCATCGGTGTAGGCATTGTTTTCTCTTCCCTTACTTTCTTGTTTCTTTCGGGCTGGTTTTGTGATGTCTGTCCTAGTAGTGTCGGTTATTTTCTATATTAATATAGCAGGAAGAAAGCCTGATTCGAGGAATACCATTGGTTTCCTTGTCCTTGCTGCTCGAAGGAGGCCAGCCTCATAGTACACATGCCCTGACTTGTAAAAAAATATTCATTTTCACATTCCATCATAGCTAATAGTTGTACAAATATGATGCAGCAAAGTATAGTCTGCCTTAACAAACACAAAATGGTCCGAGAGCTAGGAATTAAATAAAACTTCACACTAGATAATTGTTCGATAAAACACTTGATTGTTCTGAAAGTATTAGCGATATACTCATGATGCCACGATATATGATACAACATTGTATGATCATGTAAACTGAACTTCGTCGGGATAAGTAGATTTATTGTTCTTCAGTTCCATATCCCACAAATATAGATTTGTAGTCACCCTGAAAAGCAAGATTTAATCAACTGGTTAGTAGATCACCTTATCTAGGACTGCAACTTGCTGCAATGGTGCATGACTAATCATATTCGCACCTCCAATAAGTCTGGAATATCCTAAACCATATGTTCCTGGTAATCTATATTTTTATTTTGGCAAACCAAAAAGCACAAGAAACTTGAGATGTATATGTTGAGATGAACTTGTGTACATGAATTTAATCCTTGTGTTATTTCAGGTTCTCCTTGAAAAAGGTTTAAATGGGGTCAATACATACATGTTCAGCTTCATGGAAACCATGGACATGACCGACAGGGATGGCGTCCCGACAATGTTAATAAGGCTATGTCTCCCAGTTGGTTTTAAGATGCAGGTTTATGTTGACAGTTTTTGCTGATGAGTTCTCGAAAAAGTACATTTTCTATGATGATTTATGCATGTTTATGGATAAATGGCTAGATTATACTATTAAAAAAATCAATTATCCGGGGAGTAGCCCAGGAGCTCTACTAAACAAAGACTAAAAGAAGCAGTACATACTATGGTGTGATACCAGAGAACTTGCAACGGAAAGATCCTTCAGTACCGCAGAAAATTAAGGGTTCCATAGTCGATTCAGCACCTTTTGCTATCCCTGATTCTTAGGTAAAAGACTAAAAAATGTACTCCTCAAATCCATATTAATTGACTTGGATTTGTCTAAATTCGGATGTATCGAGATATGTTTTAATGCTAGATATAACCCAATTTAGACAAATTTGAGTCAACTGATATGAGTCGGAGGGAGTAGCTAACCAACCTCATATGAAAGGAATAAGGTGGTTGTGGAAATTTAATAAAAATGTTCTCTTTGTTAATTCTGCATTTTCAAATTTGATTATTTGCGAGAAAATATATATTCACTTGTATTTCATCCTTCATCGTTCATATATGCTGTCATTTACTCATATGTTCCCCTATCAGATTTTGAACTCATATGTTCCCCTGTCATAGTTTTATAATTTTGCGTTTTTCCTGAACTCGGGTTTGGGCTCTAGGTTTCTCGGCAGTTATCGTGAAGAAACACCGCGTAGCAACGATACAAGGTCTGACGTCCTGGTTGTGGAGTCTCAAAGAGATATTAAGCAAGCAGCTACCAAGGCTGTTCTACTATCTGCGTTGGAGAAGTTATTTGATGTTGTTTTGAACTATCTAGCCATAAATAGGTACTAGGTAGGTCAGCGCCAAAACAATTCTCTTCCTCAGACACGAAGAATACTAGGTGGACATGCGTGCTTCGCCTCGCCGTTAACAGTTTATTTGGCAGAGTGTGGTAGGTGTCTTGTACTCACTGCTGGTAACACATTTTGTTTTGTTTGTGTTACCATAAATAAAACATATGAGCATGTACAGGGTTGAGTGTATTAATCGGAAGAAAAATAGTTTCTTAATATAATGTGTATAGTTTTTTGTGAAAATTCTATAATATAAGGTGTATAGCGAATTTTAGGACTTGTTCCTCTTATTTAGGAGAATTAATCTGATCAAGAGACAGAGGATAACCAAATTTCGTATGTTCCCTCTATATCACATCAATCACCTAGGGTATTCACGTCCGAAAGCAACGAAATTTGCCATCTCAGTCTGTGTGCTAATATTCGTGCAAGAAAACTATACACCTTATATTAAGGAATAGAGGGAGTATTAATTTACGTGTTAGACATGTCTGAAACTGAGAGATCTGACTTTAGACGCAAGAAAAGGGACCCTTATTTCATATTGAACCCCATAAGCAAAATAAGGGTATCAGCGTTTTTTTAAGTAAATAAAAAGGTGCATCAAGCAAAAAAAATTAAAAAAAATATATCGAGCAATAGACCAAGTTCAGTACCACAAGAAACTGACATATTACACAATCAAGGTAAAAACTAATTATGTCAAAACAAGCTAACTTATGAAGATCATACGGTAACCTTGTTCGACTGCCTCAAAATCGATGCTTATAACTATTTGGATTGCACAGCTCTAAGGGAAGACACAACTTTGTATTCAACACTTATAAGTGGCTGAATTATTAAATGATTAGTTTAGTTAATATAGACAACCATATTACATATATATTAATTCTATGCAGGAGTTATACTTGATATATTTCAAATTATTCCCTGGTTCAATAAAATTAAAAAAATAAGTTATGGCTAGAAGTTACCACAAATCAAGTTTGATAATTTCTGTACATCAAAATGAAAAATAGAAGTTATGACATTTTTTTGGACCCACTTAGTCGATGGAACTCACTTGTTCATTAATCATAGAGCATGCTCCAAGTCAAGCGCACTGAAATTTTTGCTAACTTGTATAGAAATTTGTAGAACAATGTAGAATATGTATCAATTTACACAAGCATCTCATGTATTCTCGAGATATGCTAATTTATTCAAACGTAAATTTAGTTGTTGAGACTAAGATGGGCCAAAATCATCTTACTCTGCTTTGTTTTAGAAATACATACATGTTAATTGTTGAAGTGACATGAAACGCGACCATTTCTCTCAAGGTGTGACCGTTTCTCGTCATGTTAGCGCTCAACGCTTTCTGTTCAACGATTTTTTCCATTCGGTTAATGTAGATTCCGGGTTTGGTCAATCACTCTGCGCCGCGTCATCGTATGCCTCGCAAGCCTTCTCCTTTCAATTTCTTTTTTCACTATCCGTCCGTGATTTTTTCAAAGCGATGAGGATGATGCGACATCTTCGCGTAGTATCGCATAGGAGCGTCTCTACCTGCGCCGCCCCCTCTCTCTCATCTCCACAGTCTTACACGCTCACCTCCTCCTTATCTTCCTCACCGCCGGCAAAGCATGACGATAGATGGGTGCGCGAGGTCGGGGGCGATGTTGAATCGGTACTGGGCAGGTTCAAGGCGGGAAAGCAGAGGCGGCCAATGCAGGATGCGGGAGCTGGACGGGAGGCGGTGGCCTCGTGAGTGGAGGGGGTAGAGGGAGCAGAGGTGAGAGGGAGAGCTCGGGAGCCGAGGGGTCTTCTCCTTTTCAATTCTTATTTTCGCCATCCGTCCCTGATTTTTCCAGTCAAAGCGCTGAGGATGATGCGACATCTTCGCGTAGTCCCGTATAGGAGTGTCTCTATCCTCGTTGCCCCTCTCTCTCGCCCCCATTGTCCCACGCGCTCACCTCCTCCTTACATTCCTCACCATCCGCAAATCGTGGCGGTGGACGGATGCGCAAGGTTGGGGGCGATGTTGAATCAGTACTGAGCAGGTTCGAGACGGGGAAGCAGAAGCGAACGACGTTGGATGTAGGAGCTGGACGGGAGGCGTTGGCCTCGTGAGCGGAGGAGGTGGAGGTGAGAGGGAGAGCTCGGGAGCGGAGGAGGCGGGGGGAGCGGAGGTGAGAGGGAGAGCTCGAGAACGTAGGGGACAGCGCTAGTTGCTAGGGGAGACGGAGGAGGGTCTGTGATGGGCAGGAGCTTGCGACTCGGGAGCTCGGGTGGAGGGGAATAGGATCGAGATGGGGTGGAGGTGGGGGAAAGGACGAGAGGAAACAACTCGTGAGACTTCAGTCAACACCTAAAACTGAACGGTTGAGATGACTCAGAGTAAAAATCAAATGGCTATAAACACGCGCGTGTGGGTAGGTGACCTCAAATGTCGGGGCTTTTTTAGGAGACAATCCTTTAATTTTTCCGACAAACTCATCGGCCCTTCCTCGTTGACGTCGCGGACAGAGCTCATACATCCACCGTGACTTTGCTCGTATCGACGCTGACAGATCGTCGGTCGCCCGCGCCGCTCCTCTCTGCCCCCCTCCTTGTCGCTCCTCTCCATGTCGCTTGCCGCCGCTCCATCGCTGCCTCTCCCTCGCCGCCGCTCTCGAACCGGTGGCAGAAAGGTCTAGCTTTTGTTCTCGATGACTGGCGGCGGCACGGAAGTCGGTGGTGCTGATGCGGCTTGGCGATTGCACGGATCCGGTGGCAGAAAGCTCCAAGCATGATTCCCTCCCCCTCTTCACGCGGCGCCGACGTCAACGACCGGTTCAAGCTCGAGTTCGTCGGTAAGAATCGTCCGCCCCCTCTGTACCTTTAATTCTCCTTGGATTCTTGAATTTCTAGGGTTAGGAGTACAATAGAAGAATTCTACAGAACTGATTTGGGATTGAGCCTGGGGGTGGAATGAAAATTGCTTGCTTTATTACCTGAGAGCATACGCAAAGCAAGGAGACAGCAGATGATTGTTTTGTACGATGTAAAAAATAGATTATATTGAGTGCACTGGTCTGGTATTACCTGGGAGCATTTGGACAAAAATAGCTCTCACAGACGTTCTCGGTTTAGCTGCAACGGATTTCAGTTGTAAATTAGTGAAAGTTAGAGTTTACAAACTGAATAATTGCGCATTGTTTCGTCAGTAGTCTCTGAAATCAAACCTTGAAGTAATTTCTCTCTGAATGCTCCTGTTGGCATCACAATCATGCTTTCTTAAACTAGTGGCATTGACACTAATATTGAACAGTTATTAACCTATTTGTTTAACCACAGATCCTGCATTAAACATGACAATTTAATAAATGAAAAAGATACAGTCAGATCAATCTCTGAGATAGCAAGTACACACATGTACACACACAGGGATGACAAGAGAGGAGTAGCATGCTTGTTCATGGAGTAGTAGCAATGGAACTGTATGTTTGTTTAGGGAATTTCCAAACACTAGTCTGTCTTTTTTAAGAAGCATGTCCACTTCTTTTTTGTATCCATACATTTGAAGTGACAAGTGGATTTCTTCTTCTTCGGAGAAGGAGCAGTAGGCCAATATTCAGTACACACACAATGTCACAGTAGTAAGTACAACAACAAATCATCTCTGCTCTTGGTTATATTATACACAAGTACACACACAAGTAAGAACTAATTGCAGTTTGTTGATCATATTATACACAACTACACACACAAGTACATTCTCCTCTTTGTTCTACCTCTCATTTTATTTCTCTACCTCTCCTTCTATAAGGGCTTTGGTTTCTTTAAGTAGCTCTGCGGTGATAGATATAGCGATTGGTAGCCTGCCTTCTGCTTGGAGGTGTTCCTTCTTGACTGAAAGCAAAACGGCGAATATGTGAAA
This sequence comes from Avena eriantha, assembly GCA_910589775.1. Classification (NCBI taxonomy): domain Eukaryota; kingdom Viridiplantae; phylum Streptophyta; class Magnoliopsida; order Poales; family Poaceae; genus Avena; species Avena eriantha. The sequence goes on along the minus strand of OU342745.1, from coordinate 72,611,980 downwards.
AATCAGTTATAATCTAGTCTTGATATTCTAGACAACTCTCTACTAGAGTATATGCATCAACACAATGAAGTAAGAGTATAGGTACTGATGGAGGAAAAAGAAGCTTTATGAGGTGACTAACATCAAGCTTTGCTACTCATTTGCATTGCATTCATGGAATTCAAACAGAATTTATTCATACTGAATTCACTGAAAAATGACAGAATACTCATGTGCATTTCCTGAAGCTACACTTTGTGCATTTCAAAGCTAGCCACTATTGCATTTACTGTAAATTCAGTTCTGGTTAATTCAACTGATGGAGTGTATGGTCATTTAAATGGCACTCTTTTTTTTTATAGTTAATGATTATCTCAGTTTAAAAGCTAAACCTATTTACCTACAGACTAGTGAGCAATGAGTAGCTAACCTCATAGATGCGGCTAAGCAAGTAGTGATGCTACAGGTATATTGATGGAAGTGAAAAAGAAGAAGAAAACGCATGGCAGCTCAAGAAATAAAGTCGTGTGTTCCATTGTCCTCTACTATTGAGCACCATAGTTTGATTCTCCCATTATATATATGAACTACCAGATGTTTACCCATGCCACTGAACCTGCAGCAATGTTGCTAGGTGATTGCTGTTTGTTCATGTTTTTAACTGTCTGTTGCTTATCGTGGTTTCTACAGTTGGAGTACAAGAAAGTATATTGCATTAGATTTCTACACGCATGGTGATTGAATCATGGCAAAGCAATTACTGTTTGCAAAACTGAAACTGAAAATGTTTGCACATCTGAAACTGAAAATGTTTCTGTAACCTGTACCTTCTTCTTCTTCAGAGAAGCATCAGCAGGGGCGCAGCAGCACGAGGTCCACCGGCGGCAGGGGAGAAGCAGGGGAGCACGCGCGAGCGTGGGCGACACTTGGGTGGCGCCGCCGCCGGTTTTCGGTCACCGGAGGAGGCGCGACAGCGTCGAGCTCGTGTGGGGAAGCGACGGCCGGAGTGGTCGGAGACGGACTCAATTTCGTTAATCCACGGATTCCCGACAAGCGTGGCTCGAGGAGGGTGTATCTCTTGGCGAGGCAGACCTCCTGGTCGAGCGGAGGAGGGTGGAGGGTGCGGCGGCGGGCTGTTCCACTGAGCAGGGGCTTGGGCCGGCAGCGTCCGCGAGAGGGGCGGTTGCGTACGCGAGAGGGGTTGCCGGTAGGCTCGGCCTGCGGAGGAGCTTGAGGCTGCAGCAGGAAGAGGGAGGTTCGCGGCCTTGCTCCCCAGCGGCGGAGCAGGGAATCGGCCGCGGCGGACGTTGAGGACGACGGAGACGGATAAAAAATCTGAGTTTGAAGGCCGAATTTCACAAGTTTTTAATGTATTAGGGACGTGTTTGAAAAATTAGTTTGTACAGTGCCTCCGACATCCTTTGTTGGACGGAGGGAGTATTTATGTCCAAATATGATGAGTAATTTGTATTTTTCGGACATATTTCTATGCCTTTTGTTGAGAAAATAAGAAAATTATCATAATCTTTAATCCAAAATAACCAATAATAAAGCATGACTATAATTGCAGAAAATAACCTAATCATGTATACTAGTAGAATAGACGAACAGATCACATCTAACAAAGATAAACAAATCACATCTATTCCAAAGGCTAGTATAAGAAACTATAACAAAGACTGAGTAGATAGGAACAGATTGCATATGGTGCTGCAGGAGGATTCACATTCACGTTGACACCAACATCGTCAACCATCTCGTCGATGTAGAGGTTGCTGATGTCCGAAAAAAAGTTTTCGTCGAGGAAGGAATGATCGGTCGACGTGATGCCATTAGTAGTCACGCAGAAGCACTCCCCAAAACCTGATCGCTCCTCATCCGTACAGGTTCACGAGAGACGGGGTTCCGGAGGCCTACTGTCCCGTCGTCCGGTGCACGCGTGTATGTCACTCCTCTTCTCTCACTTTAGCAAGTAGTAGAACACTCCACTATATATTGGTGCAACTCCCTGCAAACTATTACGGTGGGACTAAACTTTGGTGCCATCTCTTACTAGACATGAATGGACCTTAAGAATTTCAGAATTTGTATTGAGCCATGGGCTAAAGCCCACAACCAAATTCCAACACTTTTAAATGGTTCTGTTTTAAATGTGATACGTGGCCTCTCAATCGTATAAAAGTTCAATGTTTGATTGAAGATTGCATCATTACTCCTATTAGGAAATGTGTTCCATGTATCCATGACTCCTCCCGATGACCTCTATTATACATACAACTTCTCAATTTTCGGTCTATCCAATTGTTTGTTGGCTCGGAATGGTTGAATTGTGATGATAATGAAAAAGAAGTGGTTTAAGGAATTAGGCTAGCCGCTTTCTCCTGGAATGTTCCATATTAATCAGAAGAAGGCCAACTATAACTAAATCTTATTATAGGTTCACCAAATGTAGCTCTATTATCACCATATTTTTCGTGAATAAAAATATGAAGTGTGCTGAACAAACACTAAACAATATAGTACATATTCCAGTTGGTTAGCGAAACAAGATAAATTCAGAAGATAGATACACATTCCAGTTGTTAAAGTTAGATTTCATACCTTTGCTCTCAACTAATAATGTTATACCTAAATTATTGAATATTTTCATATGCAGATTAAAAGATAAAGACGCAAACATCGAGAAGATTTAAATTGTCATTGTCATAAAATAAACTATGTTGTTAACTGGGCACTTTGCAGCAATGACTTCTCTCCATTTGTCGTAGGATGGCGACGATGTTGCGGTAGTGAGGACGAAGGAGCGGGCGACGTTCAGGGAGGTGGCTATGCCATCCAGGGACGCGCCTAGGGCAACATCCAAGGACGCAGTGAATAAGCTATCCAGCAACGAGGCGAGGGCATCATCATAGACGGTCTGCTGGTGAGGGCACTGTCTAGGCCAAGACGGCCAGTAATCGGGCAAGGAACATAGTCATCAGGGCGAGGGACGCGGCGAGCGCCATCCAGGGACACGTCGACGAAGCCATGCAAGAACACGACGAGGGCATCATCCGTGAGGGTGACATCCAGGTCTGTGATCGAGGTGAGGGAATTGTGGGATTGTCGGTTTCCTTATTTTCCGTATCTTGAGCCGACCCGGGGCTGGGTTTCATATTTGGCTCCGTGGGATAAGTTCCGTCCGTCATTGTACGGAGATCTATTTATTAGGCTAACTTCAACTGTTAGATTATCTTTGGTGGGTCTGTCGTGCGGTTTTAGTAGGTCCATTTATATTTTATTGGGTACGTTTAGCAAAAAAGATATTTGCTTCTTTACAAGTAGTAGAGATAGAGATAAAGATAAAGATAAAGATAGAGATAAATCATTTCTTGGAGGGAGAGAACACCCTCGAGGATGTTCTGACCCTTAATGAAAACAGATTGTATGTTGCTAATGGTACGAGCGAGCGGAGCGTTTTCGTAAACTGCACTCGACTCGAGCAAAGTAGTTCATCACGTGCTGCATATCCGGCAGTCCGGTGAGGGCAAGAAAGTACTGATTTTATTCGAAATGAAAATTTAAGGAAAGAGAAGAAAATGTCACAATTTTGAGAGAAAAACATGCAGGCGTTATTCGGAAAACAACAACGCCATGTGTCATGTTTCCACGCAAGTCTCTTCATTTCACAGCAGTTCAAACATATTCGTACAAGACATGAAAAAAAACCTAATCTAGTGCCGCCCGGGCCACGCCCGCCTAGTCCAATGCGACGGTACATCGCTGCCGTGTAGTTGTCGTCATCGTCGCTGGGCTCCTGTTTCAGCGGTGGCATGGTGCTGCAGCCCTGGCCGGGGTCGTCACCACCGCCGCTCCAGTCCGAGCAGCCGGCCCCGTCGATGTCGCCCTCTAGGTCGACAAACAGACCGAGACGGCGCGCGCACTCGGTCTGCTCGCGTCGGTACTCCGCCACGTACCAGGCTTCGGCGAATGCGTCCATCCCTGGCAGCACAGCCTCGAAGGAGGCGCGCTCGGCGACGCCCTGGCCCAGAAACTCCTCCGTGTCCTCCTCGATCTTCAGTTGGAGGGCAGCCGCCTTGTACTCCGGTGGCGGCGTCCACTCCTTCTTCACCTGGTGCTGGGGCCCGGCGATGCGCAAGCGGCCACGGGGAGGCGAAGGCGCTCGGCGGCCCCTGATGACGATGCCGCCCGAGCGCCTACGATGCTGCGGTAGCGGGCTCTTGTCGTACCCGTCCTTCACCGGGGCGAGGGCCGCGGAGAAGCGCGGCGACAAAGACTATGTGGGGTAGGGGGAGCAGCGCGGTGACGATGACCTCAACGAGGAAGACATCGAGGAGGATCGGGCGGTCTGTCCGTGCGGCTCCCACCGCTTCCCCGGGTGTCGACGCGGCTGCGGCTGTGCTGGAGGGATCGTTAGCGACGGGTTGTTGCCGTTGGCGATGTAGTCCAGGACCCAGGCAAGTGTCCTGCTTGGGGCGCTCCACCACCTGATCCGTCCTTGGAGGTTGTTGTCCTCCGGTGGGTGGTCGTCGTAGGCTTCGAGGCAGGCCCACCACTGGTCCGTGAAGAACTCATCCCATGCCTGGACATTGTATGGATCGTAGGCGGGATCCGTTCCGCTCCTCATGCTTCCGCTCCTCCAGCATGAGGACGTCCCAGTAGTGCCGGTAGATCTCCACCGAGCGTGTCTGGCACCGCCAGCGCCGAGGAACCAGTGGTGAGGGCACCGCATGTCTGGCGGCGCTGGGTAGCCATCCTCTCACAGTAGCCGCACCTTGTGAATGCGCAACGAGCGCCGCCCAAAACTGTTCCCCGCGCGTGGGTTGGGTTTGGCCCGGAGGCGCCGGATAACAAAATGAGCCACACCGGCGCTAAATAAAATTTAGGGGCTGGGTTGAGCGTGAATTCGGCCGCCGACGTCCCGATAGCCTTTTAGAGGAACTTTAGGGCCTCCGAGTGGAGATGCTCTTACCTCCTCGCTAAATAAAGTAGTTTGATTGACAATGTTACAGTGGGTTTGCACAAACGGCAACCTAGTTAACACAAAAAAATAACAAATAATCATTCAAAGGGAATACATAACAAACTATTCTCAAGAATCTAAATATTCAGAATTACTAATTTTAAGAAGTGTTACATTCTAAAAATCAGAAAACCTTTTTCAGAATCAATAAAATCAGACAAATAATATTTACAAAACAGAGAAATAATCCAGAAAAGGTTCCTAGTAAAACTGTAAACTGGAAAAATGGAAAAAAAGCAGAAACGGGGATAAGAGAAAACAAGCAAATACTTTACAAACATTATGAATTATAATTCACATATTTCCTGATTTTTTCATGAATGTCGCTTGATTTCTTCATTTTAAAATTATTTTTGGATTCTCTAATAAGTTTACTTAAAGTTTCTGATTCAATTTTCCTTACAAAAAAGTGTCTGACTGAATTTTTAATTCACCTAATTTTAAATAAAAAATTATCGTTTCAAGTGTTTTACTAATTCGTCAAACTTCTAATCACATATATCTGATAATCTGAAGCTGCACCTTACATGATCCAAACTCATTTGAAGCCTTGCAAGTTCAGTGCATTGCTAATTCGCCATACATATATCTGAAGCTGCAGCTATGATGAGCTGCAAACAGAGGATTCCTCGCTCTCCCTGGCAACTCTGATGAACACGTCCTCCAGAGTAGTATCAGCCAGGCCCCAGGCAAGAATGGTCACCCTGCTCTTCGCATTCTCCATGGCATGGAACACGTCTGATATCCTCACCTCCTCCTTCGGCATCTCAAACTTCTGCGTCCCAGAGATATGGTACACCCTGCTCACCCCCGGCGAGATGGACTGAACTAGTTTCTCCACCTCCTCGGCATCCTCACCCGCCGCAGTCGTTATCGTTAGTACATACGAGCCTCCGTACTTGCTTTTTAGCTGGAAAAGAAGATTGGGTGGCCGTGTTAGCATCTGAGATCAATGATCATTTGTGAGGGTATGATAAATTTATCAGCGTGTATCTTGATGCACCTCTTTTGAGTTTCCGATGCACTGCAAGGTACCGTTCGCGATTATTCCTATTCGATCGCACAGAACTTCGGCTTCTTCCATTGAATGTGCTGCAAGATTGATGGAAGTATGTTTGAAATTTGATGATGCGATATCAAGCTCAGGATGCACAGACACACACAGAAATGCGGCATTAAACTGAAAATATACTGATGTATGAGAATTGAAGGTAAGTACTGTACTCGTGAGAACTATGGCCCTGTCCTGTTTGGCAGACTTCACTGCATTCCATAAGTCTTTCCTTGATGCCGGATCTAAGCCCGAGCTTGGTTCATCCATATAAACAACCTACAAAATGCTCCAAGCAAAAAAAAATCAGACAGATCGCGGAATCATGCATGAATTCAGTTGATACAACAAGTACCTTTGGGTCACCAATTAGGGAGATTGCAACACTGAGACGACGCTTCATGCCACCGCTGTATTTTGCTACAAGCTTATCTGGAACACCACCGTCAAACAAACGCACACTTTTCAAAGATTGTTTGATAGCCTGAAAAGAAATACATGGGGGTTTTCATTAGTTGCTTCTGTATGGAATGATGATATGGTTATTCATCCAAGAAAATGGCAATATGTCATGACAAAACAGCGAGTTCTCTGCATAAAACAAAACGAGTTCAGGAATGTGCGCAATTGTATATGAATACGCAAATTCTTGCCTGGAATCATGACTGCATTGGAACCCTAAAACATGTAACCCTTCTTTTGAGATCAACTTTTATATTAGGCCTAGGTATATTCTCTCCAAGTTTTTCCGATAAACGATGTTATGCCTTATATTTTTTGTTGGCAAATTTGTAAAGTGCAGGTTAACTCAGAACAAATCAGCTGAGCTCAGCTTTAGTCAGCTAGTCATGGAAATGAGTATTATGGTGCTTCATTGTTACATGGTAAATGGTGACCGAAGTTCATACCACCGCATGGAAAATATCACCATATTAAATACTGTAACACACTACCTGAGATAATTGTGCACCCTTCAATTTCTTAAGCCTGCCGTAGAACAACAAATGTTCTCTGCCAGTCAGTGTTTCCCAAAGCAAGCTGCATGGTGACAGTCAAAGGCGACGAAAATGACCACAATCCAAATTTTAAAACTACATTTTCTCAAAATAACCTAGAAAACTAATTCAACAAAAATAAGGGAAAGATATTAGAAATTACTCATGCTGCGGACAAACACCGATTCCTGTATAAATTTTGTCCATGTCCAGTCTTATGTCCATTCCTTCGATGTACGCCGTGCCAGACGTAGGTTTAGTAAATCCAGTGAGCTGTTATCAGGTTAAGAGTCCTTCACTTAGATTACATAATCTACCTGATTATTCTATTAGTTATGGACTATAGCTAGAACCATTCGGAATGGACAGCAAATTCTTCAATTCATTCCTGCTAGTACATGAAACCCTGGAAATGTTCTTTCTTGATGCAAAGAAATTTATGACTTCACGTTTTAAATGGTTATATTTCGCTGTGCTGGACATGATTTACATAAAACTCTTGTTGCACTATTATGTCCAGTCCGTACATGTAGGACGCACAAAGCCTTAATAATATATGAAATCAGACTATGCCCCGTGTTACATATTTTGACGAGGTCAGCCCTGTAGTAAATTATACTTACCATGTTGATGAGAGTGGTTTTTCCAGCACCATTTGGACCAAGAACACCAAAGCACTGCCCACGGGCCATTGAAAGGGACAACTCCCTGACAGCAATTTTCTTTGAGTTGCCATCTTTTCCACGATACACTTTCTTAAGGTTGTCACATATGACTGAATAACTACTATTTGGTTCTTGTAATAGCTGTCCAACTATTTCTCTCTGTAAGAAAATATGGCAAAGCTACATTAGTACTATGTCATAAGGTTCAGCAGGAAACACATTCACGCAGGACTAGAATTGCACTCTACGGTAAGCTGCTATGACATTATATACATCACTGAAGTTTGGCAAAGTGTAGAGAAGAAACTATGTAAACTGCAGAGGCTAGACTCAAATTTTAACATGTCAATGATCATAAGGTTAACAGAATGGATCAGAGAACTAAAGCTAGTATATATGTATGGGACAAACATAACACACCTCTTTGATAACATCTGCCTTCTCCATTTCAACAGAAGCTTTGAATTCTTGAATTTGCACAGTCTGCTGTTGAGCAGCTGAAGATCGCTTTGCAGCCCGGTGTGCGCGAAGAAGTAATACTGCTTTTCTTATTCCATTTTGAAAGGATCCAAAGTGATCCAGATAGAATGATAATAACATGAATAGGATCCATTCGAGTATCATTATGGTTAAAACACTTCTCATCCCATTTTTGGTATCGCTCAGGTCGCTCCACTGCATCCCCGTGGAGCCCATATAACTTACCAGCACTGCAGATTGTGAAAACTCGTACACAACGCGATACAGAGAAAATGGAGGGAAAAGTTCCAAAAGTGTGATCCAGCTTCCTTGAAATGAGCAAATAGGAAAGTTCCACGCAAATTATTGGAGTGAAGGAACAAAAGGTTACATGAATGAAGCCCTAAAATCTTAATGTTAACTGCATAATGATATTCTACAAAGATAAAATCGCATATATACCTGAGAGGAAAATGTCTTCAATATATGGCTTGAAGAAAAATTCTCCTATAAGGCCGGACCCAAATATATAGAAATATCCTGTGACTGCAGCATGATATGCCAAATAATCAGAGTAGATAATTTTATACCATCTGATGGAAGGGCTGTACCAATACTATTTACGGAAGCATACCAGCAGCTGTCCTCACATTTGAGAAGCATGTTGCCATGAGAAATGCAAATGAAATTTGCAAGTTCATGTAAGCAAAGTAGAACACAAACTGCAGGCCATAATTATTTCGTCGAAAGAATGATAATCCTGAAAATAAACACAAAAAAACATAAGAAATATCCTTCTAATGTGTAATAGTTCAATGAAAATCTTTTATCAAATGAAATTTGCACAATGCTAAAGTACATTTATTAACCATACCAAGAACCAACTAAAATTGCTGAAATATCGTTCCCAGATTATCAAAGTGAAGGTCATTCTTATACTATTGATTTGCACACGAAAAATCTGTAGTAATAAAAGTTTTATCTTACTGAACGCAACACCAAATAGCATGAAGGACAGCACGTATAGCGTTGATAGAAGGATAAAATAGCAATAGGTTATAGTCCAATATGGCAAATCACCAAGACCATGCATCTTCATCATGATCCTAAGCTTATTTTGCTTCTCGTATACAAGGTTGGTCAAAATTACCTGCAATATCAATTCATTCTTCTATGAGATGAAAAGGTTGCTACCATGCTTATTTTCTTGTAAAATTTTCAGAAATACATAAATATTTCAAATTATTCAAATGGACCGGCGTTGAAAATAAATGCATAAATATCTGGCATACCGGGAAAAAAAGCATCATAGTCCATAAATAAGGCAGCCGTCCAATTATCGAAGATATATCGAAGCTATCAAATGATTTAGCTGCTCTAGGCATTTCTTTCACAAAATCGAGTGATATCTTGAGATCACTGCCTCTTAAATGAAGGTATGCATTTGAGGCCTGCAAAATGGAACTCTGTAAAGTGATAGCAAAGATAATTTAACAACGAAGACAATAGTATAAGAAGTGAGTCTGTGACATGAAGAACCCAGAACGAGCGTATGATAGTGTGACACTAAACTAATTTGTAGAGAACTAAAAGGTTGCAAATACACAGTTAAGCAATCAAGAATGGTTAATCCAAAGAGTAGAATGTACTACTCTTCTCTAACAAATTGAGAAATAAGCATATACCATGTTAGTTAACCGTGGAATTTGAAGCAAACTAGGTGCTTGCCCAGGTACTTGGATGATTGTGATTCCTGTGTCGTCAAGATCAAACCTATTTGTCGAGTTATATGAAATGACCAGGTTAAAGTTGCTCTGATCAGAGCTTAAGAAGTCATACGCTGGAAACAATTCAAATTAATGTTAGGGAGTAATAGAGTAGAAGAACCGATTTCAAGTGCACAATCTAAGTAAGAAAAGTTTCACCTGCAGAAATTTCATTTGTCGAGTTCCCTTGGTAGTAACCTCTATATAGTTCATCACTAATGAGCCAAGGACTGTCACGCCACAGCATTAATCCCTCGGTGCAATTCACATCTGTTCCAGGTTTCAGTAAACCTCAGAAATGATTAAAATGCAGTGCAACCTCAGAAATGGAGTGAACCTACACACCAAAAAGAGTCTAGATACACTCATTTCACACTCCTTTACACACCAAAAAGAGTCTAGATACACTCATTTCACAAATCTAAAACATCTTATATTTTGAAACGGAGGGAGTACATGCCAAGGCATGATAACGTTAATAACCCAATTATATTTGCTGATGATATGAAGAATAGCTGAAGCCACTGGTGCTGAGAGTTTTTCTACCAAGGCTTTGACGTTCATTGTTCAGTAAGTAGTACAAGATTAGACCTCATACGAGAATATTTTTACCTCGCGTGTCAGTTTCATCGCCATATATATATGCATATGAAAGTGTCACGTCTGGAGTGCATGTGTTCTGAAGAAAGGTGCTCACTCCAGGAGGACCAAACATTCTGTTTCCCATATAATACCTCGTTGCCTGCATTTTTCGATACGTCACGAGATTTCCTGAACAACAAGGATCATTCAGAACACATGACCTGGGGGAACCAAAAGTAGTACCAGAACAAAATCGGCTAACGCGGAGATGTCGTTGGCCGACACGTTCGCCGACACGCTTTGGACGGGGATCATGTTATCCATCACACCTGCAAGGAGCGAAATTCTGTGAAAACCTGACAGAGTTTCACCAGAGAGTGACTCTGCAACCGCAGGTGTAACTTCAACTTCAGCAGCACACTATTACAGAAGAAAAAGAAAACAGAGTTATAGCATACCTGAAACGAAGGACTGGTTTGTGCCGGTGACGAGGAACCTAGCGGCGCAGGACTCCGGATCGACGCCGGCGCCGGCGCTGCAGGACGCGCCGCCGCCGTCGGAGTACGGGATCTGCAGCACGGGTGGCCATTTGGGGGCGCGAGGCAGAGGGCACTCCTCCGAGGAGCACACCGCGCCCCCCGTGGTGTTGTCCGAGACGACGGCATTGTTGCAGGAGCAGTCGACAACGATCGGATGTTCTCGCTTCTCCTTGGTTATCTGGCGGTCGATGGCGATCTGCAGGCCGCCGACGAGCCCGCAGATGACCAGCGGGAAGAATACAAGGCAGCAGTTCGTCTTGCGGGCGCGCCTCTGCCGATTGGGAACTCCACATGGATCAGAGACAGGGTTTCTTTATTCCGAAAATTAGAAAACATAGGAATCAATCTTCTATGGTCTTAGAAAAGTTCAATCTGATGATGAACATCATGGCTCTTTTTTCAGTAAAATCCGCAGATACATGCGGGATTCCGAGGGATGCATTTCTGCAGCAGATTCTTGGTGCATGGCAGACGGCACCCTCCCATCCTATCCATGACGAATTGTGCAGGCAAGAATCGAAGAGGCAGACAGGAAAAATCAAAGAAACGGTAATTCTCCTCCACACAATTCGACTTGGACAGAAAGAACCGGAAATTAGATAAAAGGGAGGGAAGATCGGATGGCGCGCTACCTGGATCACGATATTCTTCCTGAAGAGCGCGTTTGTCTGCTCGAGGCCGCCAGAGCCCATGTCGCCTGCGCCCCCAGTCGCCTCTCCCCTTCGTCGGAGGACTCGAAGCGACAAGAGACGCCAGCCTGCAGCATCACTGGGAGGTTTTAGAGTGTCCGGCCGGCCGAGCGAGCGGGCGAGCGTGCGTGCGTAACGACGGTTCTGCCCCTGCCCTGGAGTGGACTTCGGTTTACCGTGGTCGTCACGGTCCAGGACGAGACCGACAGGCCGCAGACCGCGCTATCTTCCCACTGAGCAACGCCAAGCCTGATCGGTTTCGCTGCCTGGTGGCACATTCGGCATTTTCAGTTTTTTTGGGTTGCTTACCACGTAAGTATATCACGTGGTGGCACATTCGGCATTTTGCGTGCGTGGTCTGCTCACAAGGCGACGATGGAGTCTGCATTGGGTTCTATGCTCGTTTTCGTCAAAAATGGAAATAATTATTGGAAGTATATACCTAGGCTATGATCCTAGCTGTATCCAGGTCTTCGGTTTCTATCCAGCTCTCCGTGTTAATCATAATATTTGCTGATGGCCACGACCGTGGAAACAAATCCACGATAGAAGCCTTTTTAGCAAGTTGTTTTAGTTTACTAAAAAGTCGTATATTATGGAACAGAGGTAGTACTAGGTTCAATTCTATCGTAGTATAAACTGTATGCTGTCAAATAGGATCCCGCCAAAATCCCACTTCTAGTTCATTTGTCAAAATCTAGTGTAAAAGTTTTTCTTAAAATTTGAACTAGATTTTGGCGAATGAACTAGAAGTGGGATTATGACGGGATTTCACTTGACACCCTAATAAACTGTAAAAGTATCATAATTAGTACTCCATCCGTTCAGAAATTTAAGACATTTTAGTTTTGTGAAATGAATGTATCTAAACGCTTTTGAGTGTATAGGTTTATTCAAAACCTTTACGAATCTATACACTAAAAGACGTCTAGATACACTCGATTTATTAAGTTAAAACGTCTTATATTTCTACACGGAGGGAGTACCAAGTAATTTATGTCATCAAAATGTAGCGTTGGTAGTGGTATGATGTTATGTTGTTGTTGTGATAGGCATCCTAACGTGTAGAACTAGAACATTTAATGACAAATGGAGTATAGGAGTATACAAATTTGCATTAGGCTGGTCATGTTGAAACGATGTGTTTCTAGTAGTGCGGGGTGTTAATTCTCCACCTTGTTTCCTATTCCCTAATCAACTCCCACCTATTGCAAATGCTATGAAGGGGGCCTTTTCCATCTTTATAAACACGTGACCGATCCTCTGATTGAGACACCGTTTCCTACAAATCCACATGACATCAAAACCACTCTTTCGAAATTTGTTGCTAATCAAATCTAATCTCCCATGGAATCCCCGGTTGCTAGTTACAGCTGTTAGGGATATACTTTTCGGTTATCCTCACAGCTCCTCACTGATCAGGGTGGCCCACTTCGGGTTAGAGCTTGCTTCACGGACGGCCTAGTTAGGGAGAGAAGACGGAGTCCAATCCGACTAGGGAAGGCCTAGAAGATTTACCGACTTAGGCCCATGATGTTACTTGTAGTTCAAGATGACTCTGTAACCAACTCTTAGTCGTAGCCGGATTGATCTCTCTTGTAAACCCTAGGCCGGATATCTATATAAGCCGTCCTAGGGAGAGCCTTTAGGGCAACACCAGATAACCTCAATAGTCTACAATCTCAACTCGCACAGGCGAAACCCTTGTAACCCATATTCTGGCTCTGTCGTATTACTGGATTGCTAGCAGGAGTAGGGTCCGTCCAAAGCCGGCGGATTCGAACTTGGGTAAACTTGTGTGCTCACCGTCCCGGAACATCGTACGTCTCACACCCTTCTCTCCCGCACACCTCGAGGACCCCCTCATGGCGTACTTGTCCTCAAACCGACGACAGTTGGTGCCCACCGTGGGGCAAGTGAGCTTCGGATCTGCGTTCCAAGCGGAATCTGCAAGAATCGGAATCGGCGAGACCATCGCCGTCGGTCGCATTCTCTACGCCAGCGACGTCCCTCTCATCGTTCTCGACGAGACTTGGATTCCGGCTAGGGAAGCCGTGACTGCCTATACTATCATGTCTTTTGGCGAGATCGATGTTTACATCGATTTCGCTGAACCTGCCCAACCCACCCGAGCGGTGATGATAGAGGCAGAAGAATCTTTTGGGTCCCCTTTGTCCGCGGAGGCGGCAGAGTTCCGGATCTCAGAAAACCCTAATCCCACCCAGCCCGCACCAGTTGCGGAGATAGTGGAGAAATCTGAGCCTGAAGAAGACCTAGCGGACCAAGTCGAATCTGGAGTGGATCTCCCTGGAGAAGCCGGATCCCAGATCGACCCACCCGTGGAAGTCGAAATCCAGGAGGAGCACATCAACGACACTGGTTCCGACTCTGACAATGTCGGGACAGACAAGCCTTTCCTCAGGTACACACTAAGATGTATGATACTGCAAGGCGCTAGCGTAGATGCAATCCTCGAAACCATTAAAAGTTTCAATATGGCTGATCGCGAGAGCCGCAGGTACCTCAGGAAGCACGCATCGCACTTCGTCGGATATGTTGGATCCGGATCCGGCTCTGCCGATGCTGGAGAAAACACCGACTCGGTGCTGGAGGCAATTGAAACAAACGCCGACGTTCCCGCATCCTCGGATGAATCCATGACGTCGGCAGATTTCCGAAAGTTCGCCGCGGAATATGAAGAGGAGTACGACTCCAAAGCTGCAGAGGAGGGAGAAGCCATGGATGAAGGATCCGGGGAACACTCTCCCAAAGCACAGGATAACATGGACGTCGGAGACAATCCCAAAGTCCAAATGTCCGAAAGTACCGATCAGAGCTTGACTCTGGGAAACGGACCCAAAGCCGTCTTTGCTACCGGCGCTGCCAAGAAGGCAAAGAAGAAGAACAAGAAGAACAAGACCCCGGCAAAAGACCCTCTGACAGAGGAGGTGATTGCCGAGGAATACGAGGAAGACTCGGATGGAGCACTTATCCCAGACGAGCCAAAAAAAGAAGCATCGGTGGATGGACACGTGATCACTGAAGGTGCGCGTAAACTCATCGATGCCGCATTAACCACACCTATCCCTACAGCTGCAGAACTTACTGCAGATGAGCTGGACGAAAGGGCCCAAGCCCTAGAAGCGCGTCGTCAACAACTCCTTGATGAAGCCAAAAACATCGAGGTGGAGAAGAAGCGCATGTCAAACAAGGAGTATATGTCCCGTATACATCAGAAGATACGGAAGCGTCACATAGATAACAACCAATTCCCACGTGTCCGTGCCGTCCTTTTTGGAGATGAGATGGGAAAGCCACGGAAGGACAGCAATGGAGATTGGGTTTACCCAACACCAGTGCAAAATACCGTGGCAGCTCGCGAAATTCTATCGGCTAATCTAGGACCAGAGGAGATACGTTTGGGTATCAAGCTACTCAATAAGGGACTGGAGCAGCAAAAGGTCGCCCTGTCTGGAAGTCAAAAGCTGGTCTCGGATTCCGACCAATGTCGCACAGATCTGGCATGGGCTGACGTAAGATCCCACTACGATTGGGCTCAGCATCGTCACCCTGAACGCAGGGAAGACAATTATTCAAGAACCGGATCGTCAGGATAGCACCGCAGAACTACACATAACTGGAGCAACGTCGCTCCAGCAGCCGAGAAAGACGCGATCGCTGCACTGATTCCGAGGAATCCTCCCCGAAAAGGAGAAGATAAAGAGAAACATCGGGAGGAGGATCGTCAGAAAATGCCACCTCCTAGACATGAAAACCGTCCGGCTGAGCCTCACCATGGTGGGAACGACGGACGAAGGAACGACGGAAACCACGCTGGCACAAACCGGCAGGGGGCTCGTCATAGTCAAGAACCTCCCCGGAACCGGAATAATGACGCTCCGGACGGAGGCCGGCGATCAGCCGGAAACAACCCAGCTGCACCACCCTCTCCACAACACAGTTATCACAATGGCCCCCAAGGAGGTCAAGGAGGACGACATGGCGGAGGAGGTGGTGGCAGAAGCCGAAGTCCGGCTCCAAGGCACCGCAGCCACAACCGATATTTGGGACGATCCCTATCCCCGAACGACGCAAGGCATAGGATCAACTCCAACATAGAGGCTCGGCGCTACGAAAATGATGACGTGTACGTGGGCCCAAAGTGCTTCGGACCACGCATCAGAGCTACAAAATTTCCGGAAGGATTTGCTATCTCAAGACATATTCAAGCCTACGACGGCATTGATCGGCCAGACACCTGGTTACAGGAATTCTTCCAAGCTTGCTGCATCGCTAAAGGCGGAAACAGCCTGGTTGCAACCCGATATCTCCCACTTATGTTACGGAAGACGGCGCGATCATGGCTCAATGAACTTCCGGCGAACACCATCCACAACTGGTATGACCTACAAAGTGCGTTCTTTCAGAATTTTGAAGGCACATATCGGAGGCCCTGTACGGTTGGAGACCTACAGCGTTGCACCCAGAAAGCCGGAGAAACTTGCCGAGATTATCTCGGACGATGGATTGACACCAAGAACTCCTGCGAAGGAGTAAATGATCAAACTGCGATTGAAGCTTTCATTGCAGGTCTCCCAATTGGTTTACTGCGCCATCGCTTGAAGTGTGACAAGGTTACTGATCTAGGAGAGATGATAGAAACAGTGAGCAAGTATGCAGATGCTGACGACGACGCAGAGGGATTACTCAATGTCCTATATGTGCCTCAGTCGGTAAAACAACCAAAGCAACAGGCTCAAAAGCGCAAAAACACCTCGAAAGAAAAACCCAACGCAGAGACGGCAGTAGTCACTACTGTTTCCGGGTCTGGAGGACGAGGAGGGCGCGGCGGAGGCCACGGGCGTGGCCATGGGACATCAAGGGTCCAAGGTAGAGGAGAGCAACAACCAGGCAAAACCTACACTTGGGCCGACATCGCCAATAACCCATGTGTGCATCACTTGGACGCCAATGGGGGCTCGTCCCACACCAACGCTGAATGTCGTTTTAACGACGACATCAAGAAAGATGATACCACGGGCTACAAAGCTAAGCGGAAGAAGGGAAAGAAAAATCCCGAAAAAGACAAAGAGACCAAGGAAGATTCCGACATGGAGGAAGCTGATGCGTCAAATCCCAGGTCGGAAGGGAAGAAAACTTTTCCTACCAAGAAGGACACTTACGTCACCTTCCTCGGATCTCAACCAGCAAAGGTCAAGAAAGCAGTTCTCCACGAGCTGAACGCAACAGTTCCGGCTGTCCCTTAGTATCTGGACTGGTCGGAAGTGGCAATAACGTTTGACCGTGCTGATCATCCGCCTAAGCTACACAGGCGAGGAAAATACGCATTAATCGTCAATCCACTTATTGACGGTTATGGTTTCTCCAAGACCCTCATGGACGGTGGTAGCAGCATCAATATTCTCTATGTAGAAACGCTACGCCGGATGAAGATCTCGGAAACACAGCTTAACCACAGCTCTGTGATTTTTCACGGAATTGTCCCAGGAAGACAAGCTAATTCCCTAGGAGAGATCACTTTGGATGTTACTTTTGGAACACCAAAGAATTATCGGACGGAGGCACTTTCCTTCGAAGTGGTCCCGTTCAAGAGCGCATACCACGCTATATTCGGACGTCCAGCTTACTAGGCTTTTATGGCTCGTCCGTGTTACATTTACAGTATGATGAAAATTTCAGGTCCCAACGGCGTGATCACCATCAGGGGAGACCCGAAGAAAGCGCGAGAGTGCGAGGATGGAAATGCCGCCTTTGCCGAAGCTGCACGCCCAGGAGTACCAGGAGATCAAGAAGAGCGTAGATCCGTCCGAGATGCCCGCGACGAAGAAGGAGGTGACAAAACCAAATCCGGAGTTCAAGGCATCAGAAGAGACGAAGACGACGCCGTTGAAGGATGATGACCCCTCCAAGGTGACCCAGATAGGCGTAGGCCTAAGTAGCGCATAGGAAAGCGCGCTCGTCAAGTTCCTCCGAGCAAATCAAGATATCTTCGCATGACAGCCATCTGACATGACTGGAGTACCTAGGGAACTTGCCGAGCACTCTCTAAATGTAAACCCGAACGCTAAACACGTCAAACAGTCCTTACGACGGTTTGGTGATGAAAAGCGTAAGGCAATAGCTAAGGAACTAGCGCGGCTCGAGTTAGCCGGATTCATAGAAGAGGTCATCCATACTGATTGGTCGGCCAACCCTGTAATGGTCCCTAAAAAGGACACCACTGATTTAAGGATGTGTATTGATTATACTGCCTTGAACAAGGCTTGTCCAAAAGATCCGTTCGCTCTGCCTAGAATTGATCAGGTTATCGATTCTACGGCAGGCTCGAAACTCCTCTGTTTTCTCGATGCATATTCCAGTTATCACCAAATCCGGATGAAGGAATCTGACAAAATCAAAACTTCATTCATAACCCCTTTCGGAACCTTCTGTTATGTTACGATGCCCTTTGGGCTGAAGAACGCAGGAGCTACGTACCAGCGCACGATGCAGCGTTGCCTCCATGATCAACTCGGACGCAATGTACATGCATACGTGGACGATATCGCGGTCATGTCCAAAAAGAAGGAAACATTGATTTCCGACTTGGAGGAGACGTTCGCCAATTTACGAAAATACAACATCATGCTTAACCCGAAGAAGTGTTTCTTTGGAATACCAGCCAGAAAATTGTTAGGTTTTATCGTATCTCAAAGAGGTATAGAGGTGAACCGTGACAAGATCAAGGCTATTCTCAATATTTCCAGGCCAACTCGCCTGAAGGACGTACAAAGATTAACTGGTTGCATTGTTGCGGTCAGTCGATTTGTAAGCCGGCTTGGTGAAAGAGCCGCACCATTATACAAACTCCTGAAGAAGACCAAGGATTTTGTCTGGACCGACAAAGCTGAAGCTGCACTACAAGACCTGGAGAAAGTACTCTCATCTGCTCCTATCCTTGCAGCGCTAGAACCTCAGGAACCGATGTTGCTTTACATTGCTGCGACAAATAGGGTTGTCAGTATAGTTATGGTGGTGGAGAGACCAGAGGAAAATCAGGAGCACCTGGTGCAGCGCCTGACATACTTTGTCAGCGAGGTCCTGACAGAATCAAAACAGCGATATCCGTACTATCAAAAGTTGGCTTACGGTGTTTTTCTAGCATCTCGTAAGTTACGACACTATTTTCAGGAGCATCCAATTACCGTGGTGAGTAAAGCTCCCATGAGAGATATAATCAACAATAGCGATGCCACAGGACGCGTCGCCAAATGGGGTATAGAGCTTGCAGCTTTCGATATTGAGTACAAACCCCGGACAACAATCAAATCCCAGATCCTTGCCGACTTTGTCGCTGATTGGACAGAGACCAAGGAGAACATGGTCCTCCCTGAGTCGGAATATTGGACCCTCTTTTTCGACGGGTCCAAGGCTCGAGGGGGCTCGGGGGCTGGCGTGGTGCTTAAATCACCCCAAGGAGATAAACTTTTATACGTGTTGTAGATCCACTTCACAGCGACAAACAACATTGCCGAGTAGGAAGCACTGCTGCATGGAATCCGGATTGCTAAGGATATTGGCATCCGATGTTTGATGTGTTACAGAGATTCGGATCTTGTTGCTCAGCAAGTCTTGGATATTTGTAATGCAAATAAGCACATGGCATCATATAAAGCTGTCGTGGATGATCTGTCTAAATCGTTCGAGGGGTTTGAAGTTCAACACATCCCTCGAGCATAAAACGAGGAAGCATATGCACTATCTCGAATAGGCTCTGCGCGGAAAGAGGTTCCGGATGGCGCATTGTTAGAGCATCTCAAAGTTCTCTCGATAAAGAGAGTAGATGAGGAATATCCGACCAAATCCGACTCACCTTTAATAGCAGTTCTGGCTGTAATTCCCAGCTGGACTCAACCCTACCTTGATTACTTGGTAGATGGCAAATTACCCGAAGACGAGGTGCTAAGCCGGCAGATTATCCGACGAGCAAAAGCCTATACTATTGTTAAAGGTGAGCTCCATAAACGGAGTATTTCTAGGGTTTTTCAGCGTTGTGTATCTCCGGAAGAAGGAGTGGAAATCTTAAGAGAAATCCACGAAGGTGAGTGTGGTCACCACGCTGTAGCCAAATCTTTAGTGGCAAAAGCTTTTCGACATGGTTTTTTCTGGCTTACAGCTCAGGCAGATGCCGAACGATTAGTCAAGACATGCAAAGGCTGCCAAAAGTACGCCAAGCAAGCTCATGTTCCGGCTGATTAGCTGCGAACAATACCTATAACATGGCCTTTTGCGGTCTGGAGGCTTGATATGGTAGGACCTTTTAAACGAGCTCCAAGTGGATTTACTCACCTCTTAGTGATGGTGGATAAATTCATGAAATGGATCGAGGCTAAACCTGTCACTAGTTGTGATGGAGCAACAGCCAAAAGATTTGTCGAGGATGTTATAATCCGGTATGGTTATCCGCATAGCATTATTACGGACAACGGGAGTAATTTTTCCATGGGAGAGTTGGCTGAATTCTGCGACGAGCAAAATATCCGGCTTGACATTGCGTTAGTCGCACATCCACAGGCTAACGGACAAGTCAAAAGAGCAAATGGTTTAATTCTACAAGGCTTGAAACCAAGACTCAAAGCACCACTGAGACGTGTTGCGGGGGCTTGGGCAGAGGAATTACCCTCTGTAATTTGGAGTTTGCGAACAACTCCGAACAGGTCAACAGGATATACACCTTTCTTCTTGGTCTATGGCGCAGAAGCAGTTCTTCCTAGTGATTTAATTCATACTTCTCCTAGAGTGGCCGCGTATATCGAAGAGGATGCCGAGATTTCTCGATAAAATGATCTCGACTTAGTCGAAGAAGTTCGCGTCGTTGCTGAAATGAGATCTACAGCCTATCAGCAGAAGTTACGCAAGTATCATAGCCAGAGAGTCCGAACTAGATCTTTCAATAAAGGTGATTTGGTTCTCCGGCTTGTGCAACAAAAAAAGCACAAACTTTCCCCAATATGGGAAGGGCCCTTTTTAGTTAGTCGAGTATTGCACAATGGGTCGTACTACTTAACTGACATGAGGCCAGTCAAAGAAAGACCTGCTACTAAGAAGAGAAAGAGAGCTGGAGGCAGTACAAATCCGGATGAATTAGACAGACCATGGAATATTGCTCAGCTACGTCCCTTTTATTCTTAGTTTATCTTTCTTTGTAATCATACATATGTACATGTTCTGTGAGAAATAAAAGTTTTGGTTACCTCAAAGTTTTCCTGAGAAGTTTTTACCATCTTATTTCCTAATGATCATGTCATAGCCGAAAATCCCAGAATGCTTGAAAGTACTTTATGCTCATGTTCGTTCTGGTTTAGATTTCCGATTCTAAAACTGCTACCTTCGGGTATAACTCTAAAAAATTCTAGTCTTTACTTGGGTTATTTGTCTGATTGCTGGATGCTGGTATCTTCCGAGTAGTGAATTGTTGGTACTGGAAGCCGGCTTTGTTTCCGAGTTTAAACTCGTTTAGCAATTGAGCTCCGTTGCTCGGCAAAGTTTCTGGCTGAAGGTTTAGCTGGCTCACGAAAGGGACAAGACGGAAAGCCAGATAAACGATAAGTAGAGGCGGAAAATTCTAAGTGCTTTTGAAAACATTTCGGGCACGCAAAAAATTTAAGACAAAAGTGCTGAATAGATAAAAAACTTAGCACTAGCAAAATTCATAGTACTTAATATTTATAAAAACGCATCATGTCTTTCCAGAATAATACATAGTTTTCTGATCTATGATGGAGGAGGAGATGAAGGAACTGTTGGGTCGCTGGTTACTCCGCCTTGATATCGTGCCGAGATGTCCGGATCCGAGGTGGTCCGTTCATCGTCGGAAACTTCTTCGGCGTCTTCTGGAGGAGGTGCCGGAGTATCCACGCAGGTGAAGAAGGGCACCTCGTAGCTGGTCAGGTCAGCTACGTGGCACCCATATCCGGCGCAGGAGTGCATGATAGCTTGAAGGTCCTGCTCCTGGCCGTCTTCGTCTACTTTGCAGTACCCACTGGTCACTTGCCATATCTCCATGTTTCCATGGTGGCTCATGACCATGGTGAGAGCGTTCTGCGCAGCAGTCTGCGCGTAGGACATGTTCCAGTCCCAAACAAGCTGCGGCATCTCCTTGGCCTTCTCCCGCACCTGGAAGTCCGACATGCTTGGCATGTCCGGAATCCTGAGAGACTCGCCAATGTCCTCAAGGGACTGGCGGTAGTCATGAAGAAGATCACCAACTTGGGTAAGCCGGTGAGTGCGGGGCTCGGACGAGGCGGAGTCCGTCAAGTTCAGAGGACCTATACACAAAACAAATATAAGAAAAAACCGACATTGATGAAAGTCGAAGAAATGATAAGTCAGATAGATATAACATACCAAGAATGACGTCGTCAATCTTGGCTTTCTCCTCCCGGAGACTCTGGAGTTCAGCCCGGAGCGCCTGGGAGATATCCTTTTTTCTGCCAACCTCATTCTTGAGGTCCGAGATAACCTTATCTTGAGCAGCAATCTTGAGATCGCGCTCTTCAGTGGCCATGGAGGAGGACTCGAGGACTTGAGCTATGCTCCTTTCATGATCCGCCTTGAGCTTATCCAGCTCTTGGCGAAGTCCCTTGTTCTCCACCACTAGGGTTTTGAGGTTCTCGGCCTCTTCAATCATAGCGATGGATTCTTTCACCAATGCTGTAAGTCAAAAAGAACAACAGTTCAGAAAAAATCGACATTGAAAAAAGCAAAAAACAAGGTTTGAATCTCGGAATGTTTACCTTCGGCTTCATCCTTGGCTACCTTGAGCTCAGCATTTTTAAGCCGGAGAGCTTTGATCTCTCTCCGCTTATCACAGACATTTGTTAACAATTCCTGGTTATAGGAACATACTTTCTGTAAGTCAGAATACCCAAAGTCAGAAAGCTACTTAAGACTCAGGCTAATATTTTTTGCTAAATATCAGCACGAGCCTTGGGGGCTACACTAGTTCGTTCTTTGGCATCCTAATGAAAGCATAAACTCGGATTTCTATATCCTACTTCATACTTGGGGGCTAGAGGATATGATATAACATAAGGTAAAAAACAAGAGTTGGAATTCCGACTTACATATTGCTCGCGGGTGAGTTTGTCTAAACCCGCATTCACTTCAGCCGCCACCTTCTCGGCGAGGGTAAGAGGAATTACTAGGGCTGTTGGAAGCTCGCCAGTCCTGATCCTCTCGTCGCGAAGGCGAATTTGAGCGAGAAGGTCAGAGAACTTGACGTCCTCTGGTTCTTGCACTTCCTCTTCAGGGGATAGATGGCTTTTGTCCAGGACTTGCCTGGCCAGCCGCTGGATCTCCTCTTCGGATTTCTGGGATAAGCCAAACTTGGCAAGTCCGGGGTTGCTGAGGAGGTTGTTGGCGAAGACTTCAGCCGAGGGATCATTACCCGAAGAGGGTTCACCCTTATCTTGAGCTGACGCACCCACGGTGACGTCAGTGTGCGATCCAAGGATCACAGGCGCCGTTGGAGGAGCCGGATCTTCTGCAACAACCGGAGAAGGAGTAATCGCCGGTGTTGCAGAAGGTTGAGGGGCAGGAGTCGGAGGAGCCATGGCAGGGGAAGCTATGGTAAGCTTCGTCTGTCGCAGGGGCTTCGCAGGAATCCCCTTCCCCTTACCCTTGATGAGAGGCTTTGCTCTGAGAATGTAGTAAAGTCGGAAACATTAGATCTCAAAAAGAAATTCGAGAAAGGTACAAAGGCGGAAATTGTGAATGAAGGTTACCTCTTCACAACGGGCACCTCCTTTGTGCCAACTACCACTGTCGGAGCTATGCGCTTCTTGAGCGCAAGGTCCGGCAATGGGACCACTTCAGTCTCCTGAGAAAACTCAGGAGGATATCCTTCGAGTGGAGCAAGCTCCGACTCCGGGAGATCAGCAAGCTGAAAACAAGAAAACATATCAGAATTGCAGTATATAACTTAAAGATTGAAACACGTAAAAGGTGTACTAATGGAAGCTTACCGCTACCACGGGGTTTTCCGCCGTGTGCATATCCAGAGAAATCTCCGGAGTTTTCCTCTCGATCTGCTCGTTGATCAGCCATTTGATCTGGCTTATGTAAACTTGGATGGTGTAGGCTTTGGGGCTGATGCGGAGAGAGTATTTTTTGGAAGACGTGATGGAGTGCATCAGTCTATCCCCGTGGTACTGAAGTAGCTGGATCCGACGTGAGACCCAGCATTGGACTAAGTCGGATCCTTTCAGACCCATGTGCTTGATAAGATATTCGATCCGCCTCTTAGCGAGGATCAGATCGTCGGTGAGAGCCGGAGCGGCCTCATCCTAGGAAGGCTGGGCTGTGGCGGCTCCGTCGACAAAAGCCGGCAAAGCAGTAGCTTTGCCGAGAGCCGAAATATCCCTATGATAGAAAAAAGTGGCTGGCCATTATTTGACCGAGTCACTGGCAGAAATTTTGGGATATGCCCGGTCTCGTCTAACAGAAAAACTAATGGTGCCGGTGATATAAGGAACACCGGCAGTAATGGAATTTCTCCGTACATGGAAATAGTACCAGAAGAGAAGCAAACTCGACTTAATGCCGAGAAAGCCCTCGCAAAGCGCAACATATGCGCTCATCTCTAGAAGAGAATTGGGAGGAAGATTATGGAGTTGAACTCCATAGTGGTCAATCACCTCGGAGAAGAACTCCGAGGGAGGAAAGGACAAACCTCGGTCCAGATGGGTGCCGAAGTGGACACGCTCACCCTCGCGCGGATTGGGACGGTTTCACCGGAACCGCTCCGCCAGTTGCCGGCGGCGAGAAGCCCCTCCTTCTCCACGTTTTTGAGGCCATCGTCGTCGAGGGCGTAGGGGATACAGATTCCCCGGAAGCTCTCTTTCTCCGCAGCTGCTTCCGCCGCCGCCAGAGAGGAAGAAGAAGATGAAGCCATTTTCTCTCCGGTGGAAAAGGTGACCTTAAAGTGGCAGCGCTAGGAGCTCTGTGGGAGGAGGACGAAAAGGCTCTGGGCGTGCTGGAGGATTGGGAAGAAAGAAACAGCGAAGAACTGGTGGAAAGGAGAAGAAGGAATCTAAACCCCTTATATCCACCTACCTGCGCCAAGATTCGTGCAAACGCTACAGTGTAATTGCCACGCGTCGTGGAAAGAACTGGGAAGGGCCCGCGCGATGATTGCGTCGCCTCGATCTCCACGCACGCATTGAAACGGCACCTCGATTCCGCAAACTCCGGACCCACCAACGGTCGTGCTGACAGAACGTCTGTCAGATGATGTGACTTGACCATGCTTGTGCGAGGTGGCGTTAGAGACCAAGTTCTGGCTTAGTTTAAAAGCGAGCTGGAAAATCCGAGTAATTAATTGAAAGGTCCGACTTACTTTTAAGACCCGGATCGTATTTTTTATTGTGAAGTTTCAGGAACCCTTCAAGATTCTGCAAGCCGAAGATCAAGCTGGACGATGATAAAATCCGACTTTGGATCTTGGAGGCCTCCGGGGGCTACTGTTGGGGATATACTTTCCGGGTATCCTCACAGCTCCTCACTGACCAGGGTGGCCCACTTCGGGTTAGAGCTTTGCTTCACGGGCGACCCAGTTAGGGAGAGAAGACGGAGTCCAATCCGACTACGGGAAGGCCCAGAAGACTTACCGACTTAGGCCCATGATGTTACTTGTAGTTCAAGATGTACTCTGTAACCAACTCTTAGTCGTAGCCGGATTGATCTCTCTTGTAAACCCTAGGCCGGATATCTATATAAGCCTCCTAGGGAGAGCCTTTAGGGCAACACCAGATAACCTCAATAGTCTACAATCTCAACTCGCATAGGCGAAACCCTTGTAACCCATATTCTGGCTCTGCCATATTACTAGATTGCTAGCAGGAGTAGGGTCCGTCCAAAGCCGGCGGATTCGAACCTGGGTAAACTTGTGTGCTCACCGTCCCGGAACACCGTACGTCTCACACCCCTCTCTCCCGCACGCCTCGAGGACCCCCTCATGGCGTACTTGTCCTTAAACCGACGACAACAGCGATCGCTGCCCTTCCTCCCTCCCTCCCTCGAAACACGCTGGTTACGATCAGCATACTACCGTTCCTCCCTCCCTCCCCATGGCGACATCCTCCTCGACAGCGTCTCTTGTGACGTTCATGTGTTCCTCGCCTGTGGAGAAGCTCACTCGAGACAATTACCCGTACTGGAAGATGCAAGTTCTTCCAACACTTTGTGGTGCTCGTGTCATGGCGCTACTGGATGGCTCTAATTCGGCACCTCGGTAACTTTGGAGGTAGAAGCAGAAGACAGAAGGACAAGTATCTCCAATCCGTCGTATGATGTCTAGATTAAGCGAGATCAGCAAGTTGTTAGCTACTCCCTCCGTTCAGAAATATAAAACATTTTAACTTTGTGAAATTGATGTATCTAGACACATTTTAGTGTATAGGTTCACTCCAAACCTCGTCAATATGTTACTTGTTAGATATGTAAGAAATATGGACATCCAGCCAACGAGTGTTGGTGGAGCAATTCAGATAATAATGACGATGATGATGATGATCCTCCTTTGGTTGACAAGGCTCCACATGTTGCCTCTTATTGCGTGGATACAAATTGGTATTTTGACACCGTTGCGATAAATCATGTCACTAGTGAATTAGAAAAATTAACATCCCAGGAGAATTATCAAGGACACGACCAAGTTCATATGACAAATGGTGATGGTATGGCAATTACTCATGTTGATCATTCTACTTTACATACCCCTCAAAGTTCTTCTCTCAATAATATATTACATATTTCCATTGCATTCAAAAAGCTCGTATGGGTTCATAGGTCATAGTAGGGTTTTTTAGGGTCGGATAGGGATGTTATTCATGAGTGCGGCCATTTTGGGTCTCGGGAGCAATGGAGCCCCTTTTTTGAACCTTGAAAATTTGTATTTTAAATTTCAAAAAAAATGAGCAAAATTTTAGATGTAGGAAATAATATGCTCTACCGCCATGAAAAAGTCGCAACTCGAAACGCCCAGTTTTTTGGGCTGCAAAAGGATACCAAATTCCGACATCTAAAGTACTGAACAGTGCCAATTTTCAAACCACCAAATTCTATCAGATTTGTCAATTTTATTGAGACCAAAATATAAGGTATTTTGGGTTGAAACTTTGTGTGTTTGGTAGGATACATCATTATCTACGTGTGGAACTTGTTTTCATAATTTTTTAATACTTCGAAATCAAGTTTTTAAATGTAGCTTGGGATCCAAAGCGACTTTCCATGTTATTCATTGGATAGGCAAAGGTTCAAAGTTTGGAGGTTCATGAGCCATACATGGCCCAACAGAATTCTTATTAGCAATTACATGGGCATACATCACTATCCCTACATTCCTGTGTGAATCTAATCTCCTCAATCCTAGGAGACCTCCGCTATACCAGTATCATGCATATGATCATAGCGTAGCTTTCTATATAATGCATGGTATTATTTCGTTGTACCATAGTCTTATTGTATCTTGATTTGTAAAATCTTAACGCAAAATTATGTACAAAATTTATTCGCTATGATATAGTAGCTGCCTATGATATTACTATCGTCTATCTCATCATTAATTACATCTATATATCATCTTTCTATGTGCATGAAATCAGAGTGAATAAGAGCATGGCTAATAGAAGAGCCAATGCCATGTCACCTAAAAGCCCAGTAGATTGGCTATAGCATTAAATGTACGAAGTTAAATGAGGCAAATAATTGGTACTGTCTCTATTTGAGATTATTAGTCCTAAGGGACAAGTTGCTAAGGCTGGTGATAGTAGTATTATACTACTAGTATCGTACATATGATACTAGTATATGACACTATCTCCATAGTGCATGGTATCATATAGTAGTATCATACTAGTACTATATTTAATAATTTGTAGAATCTTAATGCAAAATTGTGTACAAGTTTTATTTGCATGAGGATTTTCTAGTTTCATGTGCTATGATACGGTATCTACCTATGATATTCTAATCATCTTTTTCTTCATTAATTGTTGTGCCACGTCAGATTTTTGCCAACATGGTATGCATGATACTAGCTATGATACTCCCACTAGTACCAGCCTAAGACCAAGACACTTCATAACTCTCTCGCATTAATTTATGCATGCACCAATAGTTTTACATGCATGAGAGAAGTGAGGAGAAAAAGAGAACATGCATTGGACGAGAAAACTAATAAATAAGATATACCTTATAATTTCAAACAATATAAAAAAGTCCTCGGCCCTTATAATCCCAAACAGAGGTAGTAGTCAGGAATAAGTGCTAGTAAAAATCTCTCACACTCGTGGCATGCGGGCTCTTTGTTCTTGTTTTGTGTGTGCAGCCAGGCTGTAGACAAAGAGCCCGCTTTATTTTCTTTCTTATATTATCTCTCCTCCACATAGGATTTTGCTGACACAGAGCACGCTATAGCCAGCTGATTAGGACCTATTGTACTTGCTCTAATAGTGCTAGATTGTTTTGGCCCAAACTACTATCCCCGTCGTCCTAATTATTTTCTGCTATGGGATGTTGATGATCGACGACTGAGGAACATCGCCCGGACCTGAAATTTTAGTTCAATCCCGCGTCCAGCGATCTTTGGCGTCCATTTTCCACACAAAAGCGCGATCATAGCCGCGTACTGGTGGGCCTCGTAGTACGCTTGCTCGCCGTATGGTGAACCGCGCACGCCTTGGGACTGCTGTCAGTGTACGTGGATACTACCACACCTGGTGAGAGGCGAGTGTGCGTCTTGGGCCTGTTGTTAGCGTACGCGAGCAGTACCGTGATCGGTGAGAGGCGCATGGTGGACTGCCCGCGTGCCCTAGGCCCGCCGTGAGCATACGCCGGCAGGACCTCGCTCTGTGAGAGGTGTTCCCGACGCCACATGCCTCCGCATCTGCCGGGTGGCGGCGCACGCCAAAAGCCGACGTGGCGTTGTGAGCGCAGGCCGGTTGCGTACTTTCGTGAACATGGTGCGTGCAGATAGAAGACGTGGGGTCATACGCCCATACCAGTCATGTATTCTCGCGGGCGTGGTGCCCGCCTATTGCGGACGTGGCACCGTAAGCTTATGTCGACAGTGGTTTGTCGCGTACATGGGGCCTGTCTAGAAATGACGTGGTGCCATAAGCTCATGTCGAACGCAGTTTCTCGCGTACGCAGGACCCGCGAACATCAGATGTGGCATCATAAGCTCTAGATGGACGCGGTTCCTCGCGGTTGAGGGTCGAGCTATCTGTGTATAATATAGGCGTCAGCGGTTTATCGCGGCCGGTATCATAGCCGCACCGCGAAAATCCGCTTCGGTCTACGATGGCCCTGTAGCTTAAACCTTAAGCCTCCCTCTTCTATATAAATGTTTTGTTGCGTTTCTTCTTCGGCATTCTGTCAGATGTTTCTTTTCCAAATACCATGCTTCTAAAGGTCAGCTTCTTGTGCCTTGTTTTTTTTGTAGAGCTCGCCAGTTGCTCCGGTTGAGCTTCGAGCGGAGCAGGGTGTGGATGTTCGACCTTGCGATGCATCTCACCTAGCCAACCTCTCTTCATCTCGTTGGCGTTAGACGCCTCGATGCTCCTACCTCCAATGTCCTGCTTACCAGACGGACGTAGCGACGATGTGACCTCACCGTGGACGAGAAGGCGAAGTTGATTCGGGAAAGGTCACGGTGATCGTCGACATTCGGGTGATACGACGACGGCAGCATCTTCCAACAAAAACGATAAGCCTGCATCATTATCATGTAAGTTCTCCGCTGTCGTTTTTACCTTTTTGGTATTTATTTTCCTAATTTACTAGATCATGTTGGCGCGCGTTGCCACGCCCTTCCATTATGACACTATTCTGATAGTATCATCATGTATCATGCATTACGTCCTAATAGTGAAACTGCAACACAACTAAGAATTTTAACTTTTAGTCACTTTCAAATACTATTTTCTATGTACTTTCAAATACTTCAATACTGAACATTTCAAGTCTCCAAAAGATGAAGTGACTCATATGCAATAATACACGGACACCATGGAATATGTAGGAAAATTAAGAAACCAAAGGACCAAATAAAGATACGGCCACCTTACAACACCGGTCAATACTCTATATCTTGCTTACCATAATAATACATAATATTACTTATGTTAAGGAATAATCTTCCAGGCATCGTGAATATCACTGTATAACATTGAAATATTTTGAATAACTATGCAAGTTTACATATACGTGTGGCAAAGATGTGCACCAAACGGGCCATGCAAAAATATTGATCATGGGAAGCAGAGTTCTTAAATAGTGTACCATTGTATTGTCAATAAAGTCTAGGCAATAAGGCTTAGTACAACTTCATAAGAACTGCAATTGCACATCAAGTTGAATAGTACTACTGCATTCGGTTTTAACACAACTCAAGCACATACATCATAATTTTGTTGCATTTGAAAATTATGATGAACATACAAGTTGATAAATTACGCTCTTCTTACCTAAAGGAACTCTACAATTCTTTATTACAAAGTATAAGAGTACAAAAGAAGAATAAAAGGAGGTAACTAACACAAAAACTGTATTTTCCATCTGCTGCTCTCCCCACCGGTCAGGCATAAATCATGAAGACACCTAATTCGCTAATCAACATTATTGTATTTCCTGCCTAAGCAGAAGATGACAATTCACACGACAAATCAAGGAGAACCTTGTACAATTCAAATCATCACCGAAAAGCTGACTAATGAAACTTGCACATCGTGGAGTCAACTCAGTGGCACATGAGTGTACTGTTAGAATTAACAAAAATGACGATACTTGAGTTTGCTAAATAATATTAAATAAAATGAAAAATAGTGTACGCAAAGAATAGACAAAAGGTACTACAAAATTCATGTTCTGAATCATCTTTAAAATATTATCTCTAGGATGTTTGATACGGTAAAATAAAGGACATCATTCATTCTTTGACTATATTTTAGACACCTGTTTATGTAGAAGCCGCCCGAAAGCTTTGAACCGAGGGGTACCTTCAAGTTTCTGAGAATGGCTGTTGCAGCCTTACACGCCATCAACTTCCTTGATTGATTGAAAATATTAATTGGTGAAAGAATGATGTATGCTACATCCTTTTCCATGGGTGAAACATCAACACAGATCCTAGTCAGACAAATGAACTACAAACATTGAACAACTCAAAATCAGGATTAAGTGTCAACAGACAAAATAATTTAAAATTTCTACTTAATCCCAATGTGCGTCTTATCTTGTTGCAACAAATTGA
Source organism: Avena eriantha (assembly GCA_910589775.1). Classification (NCBI taxonomy): domain Eukaryota; kingdom Viridiplantae; phylum Streptophyta; class Magnoliopsida; order Poales; family Poaceae; genus Avena; species Avena eriantha. Next base: position 72,580,917 of record OU342745.1, on the reverse strand, counting down.
GTAGTATGAATCATTTATTGATCGTAAGTTGAAATACCATGGAGTTAAGTACATTACATCAAGTCCTGGATATTATGGGGGGGAAATAGTCCATCGAATTTTATGCACGACCTTCAAAAGTATCTTGATTTTTCTTGCAAATTAAACCCTAGGTCATGGACAGAAATCTTAGGTACCTGAAAAGTACCAAAACGAGAAATCTAGCAAAGACAGTGTGAACTGAAATGTTAAAGAAACAAACGGTCTCATAAATGTGATAGAGAGAATTGTGACTTTGTGAGTTGTGTTAAAGTCACAAATCTATGGTGGTGAGGCACAACCTGTAATCATACTCAAATTCGAATCTAAGAAGTAATGACCTCAAGTTTGTTACCTGCTCTTTTCTAGAAAATGTTGCAATGCCAAACATAACTTCACCAAGACATCAAGACCATCCAATCATTAGATCCAACACTTGATTATGCATATATTACTCACAGTATGGTAGAGTCGAGAGGCATAAATGGTTCGCCAAATTTTGTCCTTCTTGTTTCCTTGCCCTCCCGCTCGTCCTCCCCCTTCCATGACTAATGTTTCCATGTGTCCTCTAGAGGAAAAACAATTGACACACCTTGGTTGTGATTTCTTTTTATGGAAACAAGAAATACAATCTTAACGATAATGAGCATATGATAGCAATAGAGATACAAACAAAATTTACGTGACAAGGCAGCTTAAGGACGACGCGTTTCTAGACAGAGTTCGGCTAGAAAATATACTGATTGGATGGCTCTGATACCAACTTGTCAACACCCGGATTTTTAATCCCAGATGCCTGTTATGTCATACATCGCAATCCCAGGATTACCATTTTTGCGAGACATAACAGATTGGATATCACAGTACATCATCCATTACAAACCATAATAAGGTCTTACACGAATAAAGGATCTCATGATCCAGTCTTAATACAACAAGCATCGGAATAAATAATAAGCGTAGCGATGGGGTCCATCTTCAGAGGCACAAGCAATGATGGCGATGGAAGATAGTCCTAGTTATCATAGCCATCCTGTTGTCCTTCATCTTGGTAGTCTCCTTCATAGTCTGGCCATAGGAATATCCAGGGACAAAAGCCATGAGTACTCTTTAAGTACTCGCAAACTATCACTAACAAGTAAGGTAGTTCTAGTAGGAATGCTAAACTCTAAGTTTATTTGTAAAGTTAAGTTTGAAACCTAAGCTGAGTTCAGAAACAAAGAAAGATAAAATAAAGTTCTAGAATCACTTAAGTTGGGAAGCTAGTGTCATAGTCACAATCCTGTTGTGGTCAAGTCAAGATTCATCATTCATTTCATAAGTCATTTTGAAAACATCTGATAACGAAACAGTATGGCCACTCCAACTGTCCATAACCGCGGACGCGGCTATTCGAATAGTTTGACACTCTGCAGAGGTGGTACACTTTTACCACAAGATTCGATACATCTGTCAGGGATAACTCTGAATCATCATACTTAGTATGCAGATAATCAAACATAACCTTTCCTTTACACACCCTAGTATAAGCACCTCTCCTATGAGCATGGCCTCCCAAGCATGACCATCTGTCACCTTGGGCACTGCATAGGTGGACAACATTGAGAGGTAGCCTCAGCTCAAACCTCTCCCGCGAGGGAACTAATACTAATGCATATAAATTTCCGGCTAAGCCTTACCCAATTCAGGTATTGTGGTTGTACGGTAAAATTGGAATGGTATCGCATCCGAATCCAACCATCAGTTTTTGTAAAAGGGCTAAGGCTCATGCCTCAACATTTTCATCATCATAAACCATTTGTGTTTCGCAACACATGTCAAAACATTTCAATAGAATGACTCATCATTCCAAGGTTTTCACAATTCATTTTCACCAAGTGTTCCCATCTAAAGTGACTCAAGTTTTGATTTAGCTCTAAGCTACGAAGTTAAGAGTGTTCACTAAGGTGGGATGCTAATCTCAATCTCATGTCATAGAATGACATCTAAGGTTATCTAGATAGGTCAAGTTTTATACTTTTTATGCTACCTTCAAACAAGTAAGGGACTTTGGTAAAGTAAAGAAAGTAAAAGCTTGGAAATAAAACTTGGGGTAGGTAATAGTCAAAGTGGTATAACCCAAAGCATGCCTAATGCACCTTGCTTAGGTTATCTAGTTTAATTCTAACTTGCTAACAATAGCTTGCAAGTGTTAGCTTGCATTGTTAATGATGGCTTGCTAGTATAATACTTGCAAGTGTTAGCTTGCTCAGTTTACTTAAAGTGCTAGGCTTGACTTTTGTAGTGTAGTGGTTGAAGTTTTCTTCCTCCTCCTCTTGGTAGAACTCCTCCTTGAAAGTTTGGTCGGTACTATCGTCTATAAATACATACGGGATACACAATCACCAAACCATACTTAACTAGGCTACTTGGTAAACTAAGGCACACATTTGATGATCTATTATCATCACAAGCATCACAAGGTTTTATATAACTAGCTTTATTCTTTTATTTAAGAAAAGTAATCTCTACTCATTGAAAATAACTAAGATTTAATATTCTACAATTAAAATATGGTATCATGTGGACACATGTCATCACCACATATTATAACATATGGGAATGTGATTTAAAGGTTGGATCACATTTAATTAAGTTTAAGTTTAATATTTAATGATTTAAAGTGACTAGAAATGCCTATATAGCATTATTTTGGTACTAGTCCAAAGTCACTGCATGTAAACCTTAATATTATTACATATTCATATAGGTATGGTTAAATGTGATTTTTGAGAGTTGGAATCAACTCAAAAGCTGTTATGGTTGAATTTATAAAAATGTTTGAATGTGCAAATGCTTCTGTCTTGTTATTTTTACTAGGAGAGATCTCTAACTCTAAATGAATTAAACCCAACGGGCTTGGATAGATCTTTTCATAGGCTTTCCAACAAAATTTGAATCACTCAATTTGGTTAAGTAAATCTTCCTGAATTGATTTTTGAACTAAGGGACAGGATTGAGTTTAAACTAAAATAGAAAAACACTTACTTGAATTCATGGGCTAGCGCGGGAAAGTAAATGGGCTGGCCCAGTGGCGCTGAGCGGCGCAGAGGGTGGATGACAGGTTGGTCCTGCTTTTCAGCGAGACTTAAAACCCGAAACAGTATCTAGCGATCTGGGCCACACGATTAGGACGTGGATCAACGGCTCACAGTCGTCGTCGATGGCGGACTCGTCGCCAGCGAGACCGAACCCTAAACGGATGGTGGGGTCTACTGGGGACGTACCAGGGCTCCAGCTAGTGCGGCGAGGTGGGCAATCGAACTGGATGGCAACAGCGGGCTCAGGCAAGGTCACGGCAGGGGCTGCGGTGGACGGAATCAACGGCAGCTTCTCCTCCTCTGCAGCGGGCTCCTCCGGTGCAATTCTGGCGAACTATGGCTCGAGCGGCTCCAGCGAGAGAGGGGAAATGTTCAGAGGAGAGAGGGGAGTGAAATGGTGTGAGGAATTACTGCTGGGGTGGCCTCCTTTTATAGGCTCGACGGTGAGACCGAGATGTGTGGGCGGAGCTCATCGGTGATGACGGCACAGGGGGCTATCGGCGTGGGTGAGGTAGGCGGATGGTGGGTGGTTCCCTGGCGGTCAGCTACGGTGCAATGGCGCGGCTAGGGGCGATGGCATATGGTCGGCAGCGTTGCGCGCTCTAGGAGACAGAGGCGGTGCTCGACGCGGCGCACGGCGACTGTGGGTCTGATACATTGCAAATGTATCTATAATTTTTGATGTTCCATACTTAGTTTTATCCACTTTCTTGTGTTTTGTCCACACTTTGGAGTACTTTTCATATGATTTCTTGGACTAACCTATTAACAAGAGCCACAGTGCCAGCTGCCTGTTTTCTGCTATTTTTGGTTCTAGGAAATTCAGAAAATGAATATTCTCGGAATTGGACGGGACAAAAGCCAAAGTGCCTATTTTTCCGGAAGTCATCAGATGCCAGAATACGAGACGGAGAGGGGCCAGGGGGCCACCACACCACCTGGCCGCGTGGCCAGGACTGGCCCGCGCCAGGGGGGTGGTCTGGCCGCTCCCGGCACCCCCTCGACCTCCCCTTCCGACTATAAGATGCCCTCGGGACGTAAACCCTAAGGACCTGATCAAAAATCCACGAAAGAGTCTGTAGCTGCCGTCATCTCTATCCCTAGATCGGGAGGGATCTGAAGCTCTTCTCTTCATCACCATGCAAGCCTCCGGTGTGATGCGTGAGTAGTTCATCCTTCGACTACGGATCCATGTAGTAGCTAGATGGCTGGTTCTCCTCCTTTGTGCTTTCATGTTTAGATCTTGTGAGCTTTGTTCATGATCAAGATCATCTATTTGTAAGTCTGCATGTTGTGTTTGCGGGGATCCGATGGATATTGAGATGCTATTTCAGATTGATTATTGATTATATCATGTCTTTGTTATTTGTGATCTTGCATGCTTTCCGTTGTTAGTAGCTATCTTGGCCAAGTAGATGCTAGCAACTCCAAGAGTTAGTATTTATACTCGATAGTGGGTTTATGCCTCTGGTAATCTGGGGAAGTGACAGAAATCTCTAAGGTACTAGATGTGTTGTTGCTACTAGGGAGAAAACAACAATCCTTTGTTCATAGAACAATCGTATTGTTTACTTTACACGTAGTTCGTAAAACAATAATCTGTTGCTTGCAACTTAATACTGGAGGGGGTTCGGATGATAACCTGAAGGTGGATTATTAGTCATAGATGCAGTTGGATGGCGGTCTATGTATAATGTTGTAATTCCCAATCAAGTCTCAAAGGAGTCAAGATGATTAGTATATGCATGTATTTCTTTCTTGATGTTTGTCAATTGCCCCGCTGTAATTTGTTCACCCAGCATGTTATCTGTCTTAAGGAGAGCCACCTCTAGTGAACTATGTATCCCGGTCCTTTTTCTTTACATACAATCTACAACATGTTTACTGCTTTGTGTTTACTTTCTGCAAACTATTACTTCTTTCCTTTCGATACGTTTAATCCTTTGTTTTCCACAAAACACGGTGAGATTGACAACCTCGTCGCAAGTTGGGGACAAAGTTCTGTGGTTGTGTTGTGCAGGTCTCCACGTTGCTACTAGCACCAGTAGTGTGCCCTGCCAAGGCTCAGCTAGCAACACCTTTGGGGTGTTTCCTTCCTCCTACTGGTTCGATTAAACCCTGGTTTCATACTAAGAGAAACTTGCTGCTGTGCTCATCACACCTTCCTCTTGGGGTTCCCAACGAGCTCTACATCAACACCGCACCAGCACTTTTCTGGGCGTCGTGCATTGAGCCATCAAGCATTTTTCTGGCGCCGTTGCCGGGGAGTCAAGGACATCTTCAGAAGGGGAGTCCCTCATAACCAATCTCTTTACTTTGTTATTTTTGTTTTGCTTAGTTTCTTTTTGCTTTGTTTGCTTGTTTCTTTATCAAAAACAAAAAAAAATAGTTTTACTAGTTTGCTTTCTTATTTGAAAACACACAAAAATGACTACTCTTGAAAACACTAAGTTGTGTGACTTCACTAGCACCAACGACAATGATTTTATGAGCACACCTATTGATCCACCTGTGCCTAAAGATACTTTCTTTGAGATAAAACCTGTTTTGCTCAATCTTGTTATGAGAAAACAATTTTCTGGTATTGGTAATGAAGATGCTGCTTCCCATCTAAATAACTTTGTTGAACTTTGTGAGATGCAAAAGCATAGGGATGTAGATGGTGATATTATTAAGCTGAAATTGTTTCCTTTCTCTTTGAGAGGAAAAGCTAAAGAATGGTTGAATTCCTTAACTAGGAGTAGTATTGATTCTTGGACTAAATGCAAAGATGCTTTAATTGAAAAATACTATCCTCCTGCTAAGATTATATCTATGAGAAGTGAAATAATGAAGTTTAAACAACTTGATAATGAGCATGTTGCTCAAGCTTGGGAAAGAATGAAATCTTTGGTTAAGAATTGTCCCACTCATGGACTGACTGCTTGGATGATCATCCAAACTTTTTATGCAGGATTGAACTACTCTTCAAGGAACCTATTGGACTCTACTGCTGGAGGTACTTTTATGACCATTACTTTGGGTGTTGCAACAAAACTTCTGGACAATATGATGGTTAATTATTCTGAATGGCATACTCAAAGAGCTCCACAAGGTAAGAAGGTAAATTATGTGGAGGAAACCTCCTCCTTGAGTGATAAGATTGATATTATTATGTCTATGCTTGTTAATGGGAAAGCCCATATTGATCCAAATAATGTTCCTTTAGCCTCTTTGGTTGCTCAAGAAGAGCAAGTTGATGTGAACTTCATAAGAAATAACAACTTTGGCAATAATGCTTATAGGAGTAATTTTGGTAACAACAATTATAAGCCATATTGACGAGGGTTTAACTCATCAATGCCCATTGTTATGGACTTGGGTTTTGGAGAAGGAGGGAGCGCTGGAGACATCTATCGGCTAGCAAACAAGCACACAGGGGACAAAGGATTTACCCAGGTTCAGGCCTCGTAGAGGTCCCTACTCCTGCTTGTCTGCTCGTGGAATTACTGAAGGAGTCGAAAGTTACAATGGTGCGCAGATGCAATCTGGCAAGGGTTGTGGAAAACTAGGGTTACGTGTGTCCTCCTCGCCGCCCCCTCCTAGCCTTTATATAGATAGGCTAGGTCTCGAGTAGCAGGTCGAGTCGGTTACAAGTTAGGGTTTTCCCCTTTAATCTTTCTATCTTTAGCTTCTTCTTGTCCTTCAAGCAATCGAGAGTCCGTAAGTCACTCGAGTCCTTTCATCCGGGCCTTGGCGACACCGTGGGCCTGTACGTATTTGAACCGTATATACCAAGCTCGAGTACCTGCTAGGTATACCCATGTCAGTAGCCCCCGAGTGTCCAGTGGAATCGCAGATTCGACTGGAGAGTTTTTGAAGTCTTCGAGTGCCTGATTGAATACATTTCGACTATTTTTATTTGTGCCATAGGGATTGTTGATATACGTGCCTGATATAACCGAAGTACCGGTATCAGTTAACCACCTTAGGGTGAAACAACGCAATCTACTCGAACTCGAGTCCCCAGACTCGAATCTGGAAAAGTGCTGGTGTAATTCGACTCAGGCCGCGGAGGTCTTACAGGAGTTGAATTCCAGCCATATGGGTGTGAGCACTCGACACGTCCGTCAAGGCATGTTCATCGTGCCTGTAGGCACAGATATATTTCTGGTAGTGCGCAGCTAAATGCGTTGCTAGGCCTTATTCAGGTCTTACCTTCACGCTGTAAGCGCGGCATCCGAATTTTATCATCGCGGAGACGATTCGGGCGACCCAGGAGACGTAGTCTCTTTGTAGGGAAAAATTATGAGGCAGTGTCGCCATGAACTGCGAATCCTGACGTTATCAACACACAGTTTTCTGTGCAAATAATCATAGGGTGCGCGACCAGTGCTCCCTATGGGAGTAGCCCTCGAGTGCCTGGTTGAGTCGAAGACTCATGCAGGGACTAAAGAACTTTTGCGACTGCTATCGTCTTTTGCTTGCTTGTCTCAGTCGAAGACTCAGGCAGGGACTAAAACAATTTTGCGACTGCTGTCGTCTTTTGCTTGCTTGTTTCAGTCGAAATTGTTTCCTGCGCTCCCTATGGGAGTAACCCATGTCCATAATCGAACCGTGTTTCGAGTGGTTGGGTTTGATTGTGATTGCCCACATTCCTGCAACAAAAAAAATCGTAGGGCGCGCGGCCAGCGCTCCCTATGGGAGTAGCCCCCGAATGCTTGGTGGAGTCGAAGACTCCAGCAAGGCCTAAAGTAGTCGAAGTTTTCCGCTGCGTAGCTTTGATGACGTCAGTGCTGACGCTTGTATGACCTCAGTTGCCCGCGTGAGCGAGTTTGACGGGACGTGACGAGCGGTGGGTCCCACTTCCTGACTTTGATTTGACCGGGCGTGCGTAATCTTATTTTTAACTACGCCTCCTCGATTTCCGCGCGTAATAGGAGAAGTGTGGGAACGGTTCGCGCTTCCTCTTCTCCATGTGTCCAACATGATGTGTGCCACGCGTCCAGTAGGGTTTTTCTGAGCCGTTGGATTGCATCTTCTAGGGGTTAAGTAGCGCTGCTACGGCGGTAATTTCCCATCTGCGCTCTTTCTTCCTTGCTGCCATCGCCATTGCTGCTGCTCTTCTGCTTTTCCTTGCGCTCGTTTCCTCCACAGCGCTGGACCACCTCCGCTCATTTCCGAGCTACTTTCTGCGCTTGCATCGCCGCCATTCAATGGGGAAGAAGAAAGGAGGCGCTATTGCTGATTCCGCGGCCACCGCCGCCACGGCAAAGAAGAAGGGTGGCTCCGCTGCTACGGGCACCAGCGCCGCCGCCGGCGGGAAGAAGAAAGTCGCGGGCACCCGCGTGACAAATGGTGCATGGCGCCCTTCCATCATCAAGGTGTCAGATCTCTGTCTTCTTCGCCAAGACGGAGTTATCTCCGCAGCAGTCGCCGATGCGCGCGTCCCCAGCGGTGAGATCATTCTTGCTCCTCCCGCTGGTTTTCGAGTGATGTTTCTCGCATTTGTCATTCGCGGTCTCTCCTTGCCTCTCCACCCCTTTCTTAGGGGTCTTCTTTGTTTCTATGGGCTCCAGCTCCATCAGCTGTCCCCAAATTCTATCCTCCACATCACCTGCTTCATCACTCTTTGCGAGTGCTGGCTCGGAATCGAGCTACACTTTGGTCTTTTCAAGCGCATTTTTAAATTGAAGCGTCAGTTTGCATCTGGCTCTTTAGTTTATGACGTAGGTAGCTGCAGAATCCATGTCGACCCATCCGCCACCTACTTCGACATCAAGCTCACCAAGTCCGTCCAGGGATGGAGGGACAAATGGTTCTATGTCCGCGATCAGAAGGCCAAAGATGAGCACTTTGGACTCGCGCCCTTGGATCCCGCGACTCCCTGCAAGAAAATGCGTTCTCGGAAAAACGTAGTTATGCCTGGCGAAATTGCGTGCTGTATCAACGCGTCTGCGACCTCGAGAGTCGCATAGGCGCAGAAGAGGGAGGTTGCGCCCTTATTAGAACTTGGATGCACCGTCGCGTCTAGCCTCTCCAAGCCAGAGTCCATCTCATGTTTCAATGGGGTGACGCTGATAATGCCACTCGCGTCTCTGCCGATGGCATGTCCGCGAGTGAGGTGGATAAGAGGGTTTGACTGGTCACGAAGTACACTGGCAAGGATGTGCTTCCAAGTGAGCCAGTTGTTCCTCCGTTTGATGCTTTGAATCCCCCTCCTGAGGTACAATTGTGCTACGTAGTAGCTTATTTTCGCGATTGTTTTTCTGTTGCTTACTTGTTCTTTTTGCTGATATTTGCTGTCTGTATGCAGGATTGGGCGGTATCGCCTTGTATGCCCCCTCTCCCTGAGGGGATTATTCCTGGCGAAGCTTTGGAAGAGGACGAGTCTGAGTCGACTGTCCCTTCTGACGTGGAAGAGGAAGCCCCCGAGTCCGAGAGCCCGGATACTCGCAAGCGTTTGCGCAGCGAGGATTCCGACGCGTCGACTCCTTCGACTCCAGAGGGCACGGCTGTTGGCGCGGAGTCGCCAATTCCCACCATTCCTGTGAGAGCTGTGGCGCCATCTTCTCGCAAGAACATGCGATTGCCTAAGGAGTCTTCGTCGGAGTTGGCGGAGGCCACGTTTGACTTTGATAAGTTTGACTGGTAAGTTTTCGGGTTCATTTGTTCTTCTGTTTTCTTCTTGTTGGTTCTGCCCTGGAGTTTGCCCTTTCTCAATGTGGATTTTGTCTTGTAGTCAAGAGGCGTCGTCATCTTCTGGCGACATCGAGTTTTTGAAGGAATCGGGAGTCGCGACCTCAAGGGCCAAGAAAGAGATCGAGCGTGCTCCTTCCCCTCCGGTGGCGGCCCACTTCGGGCACAATTCTTCGAGCTCTCCTCACATAGGGGAGCATCGAATGGTTGCTCGGATGACGGTACAACAAACTTCTTCAGAGTCATTGGAGGACCATGTAAGTATATCTTTTCCCTCTTTTTATTGCGGCAGTCGATGTTCTCTTTGCCCTCACTGATTCCTTGTATGTGCGATAGCTCCTTGTAAAGGAAGCCGCGCAAGTGGCGGAGCAGGTGATGGCAATGGGTCGTCAGCATGCGATGCTGGAGACGCGTCACCGTGTAGTCGAAAGTGAGTGTTCTACATTTGTTCTTTTTCGTCTCCTCCTTTGTGGTATAGTTAACTGATAGTCAACTGTTGATTACCATGCAGCTGAACATAATGCCTTGCTCCGTAACGTCGCCACCTTGGAGAAGACATTGGCCGTAGCTGTGAAGGGGGCGCGACGAGGCAATCGCGGCTCGTGACGAGGCACAGAGGCGCGAAGAGGATCTGCGTGCCTCCTTTGTGGCCAGGGAAAAGTTGTTCGAAGAGCAACTGTTCTCAGTCACCAAGGCCCTCTCAGGTACCTTCGCTGGTAGATATTTAATGTTGTCCTTCTCTGCATCTAGAGTTTTTGCTGGTGGCGCTAAAGGTTTGATCCATGTGTGGGTTTTCTGTGCAGATGCTGGTGATTTGAGCTTTGACCCGCAGGCCCTTCGTCGCGATGACGCTCTGGCAGGCGCGGTGTCTATAGTCGAGGACCGTAGCGCCGCCATCCAAGATACATTGTCCAAGGCCAAGGTCACCCTCAGTCGCCTCCGGGAGGAGTTGATGCCGAAGGCGGAACTGATCAATAATGTGGACGAGCTGGTGGAATCACTCGCCGATGGCGTGCCTTCCACCTACAAGAACTCCCTCCGTGCGGCTGGCGCGTCTAAGTCACTTGCGATGGTGCAGGCCCACGGAGCTGATATTGATCCTTCCGCAGTATCGAAGGCGATGCCTATTGGCGCGGATGGTCAACAGGTAGTCTTCGCTCCCTTTGTGACTGCCTGTGCCAAATATGGCCATTCCTTGATAAATACCGTTGCTAAGTATTCGGAGGAGCTCCAACGTGCTAAGAAGGCGGCGAAAGCTTTGGCCTCAGGGGCCGGTAGAAAGTCAGTGGTGTCTGATACTGCCACGGACTTGATGAAGCCTCCGAAGCCGTCGAAGTCGAAGAAGCCAGCTGCTCCGTAGTTAGCTTTTTGTAATAGTTGATGAATTGTCCTTTTGGTCTAAGAACATGCCTGCTGGCGAGTGTGTTTGTGAATACTTATGATGATCCTGAATGCATCTGTTCCTTTTGCCTTTGTGTTAAGTTGGTCGCCTTATTTGCCTCTGTCTTGACTTTGTGGTAGGGTACATCAAGTGATCCCGTGGGGGGAACCCAAGACTCGCCATCTCTTAATGATACAGTGGCACCACCGCGCTCCAGGGTAGAGGAGCTATCCTTGCTTTCGCGACTTCGTGATCGCGTGAAGCAGCTGGAGCGTGAGTTGCCCGTGAGCCGCGGTAGCGCGGACGTGTGGAAGTCGAAGGCTGAAAAATCTGTCGCCCGCGAGCAATATCTGCTTGGCGAGGTGACGCAGCTGGGCGACCAGTTTAAGTGTTAGTTTGCTTATTCTCATCTTTTCCTTTGTAGTTACTCGCAGCGGTACGTTGTACTCATGCTATTGATGCTGCTTCGTGTAGTTGTTAGTGCGCGCCATCCGCAAGAGGAGAAGGATAGAATTTCCATTCGCCTTCATGATCTCACCCAGGAGCAACTTCAAGAGAGTGGATACTTCTGGGTAGATCATGATCGTGCGACTGCGTTGGCGACCCTACAGGATCGCGCATCGCGAGTGCTGCTCTTCCTGAAGAAGTCGCAGTCGTGCTTGAAAAGCATTTATCATGCGATGTTCCCGCTGGACGACACTCCGTCAAGCCTGGTGGCTCTTCTTGCCAAATTTCAAGATTTGTGCGCGGTTCGCGAGTGCGTGAGGCAGCAGTTGGTGGCTGGTGCCAAGGCTGCCCTCTCAATGGTGCGATTGCACAAGCCTGACGTGGATATTGCCGCCATTGCCTCTGGGCCGCCAGTGCCACCAGCAGGATCTGCCTAGAATATGGTGCCGCACTATCAGGCGGTGGACCGTCTAGCCGAGGAGATCATCGACTTCTTCGAGGAACAAACCAATGTTCTTCTGTTGCAAGAGTAGCCAAATATGTATCCTGCACATAAGTGTACTTGTGTTGTAAAGTTCATATAGATGTTGTAGATAATTTATTGTCGAATGTGTATAAAGAGCTTTGTGAGCGTGAGGTGCGTTGCACTATGCGGGTCCTTTTCGTTAGCCTGGCCATCTTTTATCTTCAGTCCCTTGTCAACCTGTCAGGTGCGTTGCAGCTGGGTTGAGTTTGTGTTAAGGGGTTCGATTGATGTGCCAGCTACTCAGGATATCGCGTTTTTGGTTCGAAGAATAGATGTATATAGGGTGGCGCAGCCCCCGAGTATAAAAATTGACAAAGTAAAGGAGAATACGGAGTTTTGGGGCACTTAGCTTTTATTTATTCGAAGAACAGTGCGAGGTACAATGTGCGGCTAAGTAGCCTTGGCTGAATAGCCTTATTTGCGATGTAAAAAGTAAAAACGACTAGGGGTAGAAGCGTCGCAGTTGTGCGACGTTCCAAGGGTTGGAGTATGTGACTCCTGTCTCTAAATCTTGAAGGCGATAGGCGCCACCTGGGATTACTTCTGTAATCACGTACGGCCCTTCCCAGGGGGACTCAAGCTTGAGATGCCCCTGCTGCTTTAGTCGCAGGACCAGGTCACCTTCGATGAAGGATCTAGGGTGAAGCCTTCTACTATGGTAGTTGCGCAGGTTCTGCTGGTAGATCGTAGATCTTTCTGCGGCGATTTCTCTTGCTTCGTCGAGGAGGTCGACGGAGTCTTCGAGTGCAAGGGATGACTCTTGTTCGCTGTAAGCGACCACGCGCGGCGCCTTGTACCGTACTTCGGCGGGTAGTACTGCTTCTGCTCCGTGCACCATAAAGAATGGCGTGTAGCCCCTGGCGCTGTTTGGAGTTGTACGTAGACTCCAGAGTACAGATTGCAGCTCATCTGGCCAGCAACCGGCGGCTTGTTCGAGTGGTCGGAGGAGTCGCTTCTTGATGCCGCTACAGACGAGCCCATTCGCCTTTTCCACCTGACCGTTGTTCTATGGATGCGCTACTGAGGCGTAGCTCATGTTGATCCCCAGGTTTTCGCAGAATTCTTGGAACTCCTTGGATGTGAAGTTCGGCCCGTTATCGGTGATGATGTTGTGCGGTACGCCGAAGCGGTAGACGATAGACTCAAAGAACTTGACTGCACTGTGCCCTGATTGGTTGGTCATCGGCATGGCCTCGATCCACTTGGTGAATTTGTCGACTGCAACCAAGAGGTAGACATAACCTCCACGTGAGGACCTTGGAAGCTTGCCAACCATGTCGAGCCCCCACTGTGCGAAGGGCCAGGCCAATGGAATAGGCCGTAGCTCTGCGCCTGGTGCGTGTGGCTTGTCCGCGAATCGCTGGCAAGCATTGCATTTTTGGACTATGTCCTTGGCGTCGCGCATGACCGTGGGCCAGTAAAATCCAGCTCGTAGAGCTTTGGCAACGAGGGCGCGACTGCCGACATGGTGTCCGCAGGTCCCTTCATGGATGTCGAGGAGAACTGCTCTTCCATCGGCTGTGGAGACACATCGTTGTAGCACTCCTGTGATGCTGCGTTTATATAGTTCGCCGTTGATAACGGCGAATGCCTTGGAGCACCGCGCGATGTGCCGTGCATCTGTCGGGTCGTCCGGTAGTCATTTGCTGAGGAGGTACGTAATGTACGGCTGCGTCCAAGATTGCTCGATCATCATGGCGCTCATTGGCCGCTCGAGTCCTGTGTCTGGCTCCAAGTCATCGAGTGCCATTGGCTCATTGGGTGGCGTAGCCCCTGAGCCCGTTGCTGCGCTTGTTTTCTTCTCTGTGGCCTTTGGCTTAATGGAGCGTTCGCATATGCGCTCGAGAAATACCCCAGGTGGTATGGGGGCGCAGGTAGAGCCTATGTTGGCGAGTGCATCCGCCTCCTCGTTGCTTTCGCGACCTACGTGTCGCAATTCGCAGCCATCGAAGTCTCCCTCGAGTGTATCGTAGAGGCCGCGGTACGCGATCATGTTGTCGTGCAGTGCGTCGCATTCGTGCATTGTTTGGTTGACAACCAACTTGGAGTCGCCATATATGATGAGCCTCTTGGCGCCGCAAGCTTTTGCCATCCTCATCCCGTGCAACAGGGCCTCGTATTCAGCCTCGTTGTTTGAGGCTGTGAACTGCATTCGTAGGATATACTTTAGCTTGTCCCCTTGAGGTGATGTCAGTATGACACCTGCGCCTGCTCCGTCTTTCCGCTTGGACCCATCGAAGTGCATTGTCCAGAGGTAGGACATATCTGGCTTGTCCGGGAGCTGGTTCTCCATCCAGTGCACGAGGAAGTCAGGGAGCACTTGCATTGTCCAGAGGTAGGACATATCTGGCTTGTCCGGGAGCTGGTTTTTCGTATGTGATGTCTCGTGGAGACAGCTCTATGCCCCAAAGCGCGACTCGCCCCGTGGAGTCGGGGTTATTGAGGATGTGCCCCAATGGGGCGTCGCTGACTACCACGATTGGGTGTTCCTAGAAGTAGTGGCGCAGTCGCCGGGCGGTCATAAAGACGTCGTACGCCAGCTTCTGGTAGTGCGGGTACCACTGTTTTGTTGGCGTGAGGACCTCGCTGAGGTAGTATATCGGGCGTTGTACGCTGTGGACCTTGTTTTCCTCAGCTCGCTCGACGACGAGCACTGTGCTGACCACCTGGTTGGTGGCGGAGATGTAGAGCAATAGTGGATCCCTTTCTTGTGGAGTCACCAGCACTGGTGAAGTGGATAGCAGGCGCTTGAGATCTTCGAATGCTTCTTGCGCTTTGTTGTCCACTCGAATTTTTCAGCTTTGCGGAGGAGCTGGTAGAAGGGCAGTGCCTTTTCACCCATCTGACTGATAAATCGACTGAGGGTCGCGATTCGTCTGGCCAGTTGCTGGACGCCTCTTATGTTCTTCGGCTTCTCCATGGCCAGTATGGCTTTTATCTTTTTCAGGTTCGCCTCGATTCCCCTCGCGGAGATGAGATACCCGAGTAGCTGCCCAGATGGTACGCTGAAGGCGCATTTGTCTGGATTGAGCTTGATCCGGTAGCGATCGAGTTTGGCGAAGGTTTCGCAAAAATCGTCGATTAGAGAGGCTTCCTCCTTGGTCTTGATTACTATGTCGTCGACATAGACTTGGATGTTGCGACCTAGTTGTTCCTTGAGGAAAGCCTGCATGCATCGCTGGTAGGTGGCTCCCGTGTTTTTTAGTCCGAAGGGCATTGTGTTGTAGCAGAACACACCAAAGGGCGTTGTAAACGCTGTTTTCTCCTGATCTTCCTCCTTCATTCGAATTTGGTTATAGCCTGAGTAGGCGTCGAGGACGCAGAGGCGCTCGCATCCAACGGTGGAGTCGATGATCTGGTCGATCCGTGGCAGCGGGAAGTGATCTTTTGGGCAGTGCTTGTTTAAGGAAGTGAAGTCCATGCACATCCGTAGGATATCCGTGTCCTTTTTTGGTACCAACACCGTATTGGCGAGCCAAGTGCTTTCCTTGATCTCGCGTATGAACTTGGCCTCAAGGAATCTGTTGATCTCTATTCCGACTGCATGCGCTCGTGGCTCAGACAGTCGCCTGATTGTTTGCTTGACTGGCCTTGCGTCGGGGTTGACGTTGAGTGCGTGCTCGGCAAATTCCCTGGGAACTCCTGGCATGTCTACAGGACACCAAGCGAAAATGTCCCAGTGCTCACGGAGGAATTCGACAAGCGTGAGTTCCTATGCGGGACTCAAGTTGTTGGCGATGAGGGCCGTCTTGGCGGGATCCGATGGATGGACCTGCACCTTCTTTGTGTGCACAGATGAGTCGAAAGAGAGGTCAAGTGAGCTTGGCCTACTCAGAGGGGGCAGACTGTTGTCTGTTGTCTCTTTCAGTCTTGCGAGTTCCTCCTGCATGCCGAAGGATTGGGAGATTCTGTTGAATTCCCTGTCGCAACTGTCAGATTGTTCGAAGCTCCCGTTGATCGTTATGACGCCATTGGGACCTGGCATTTTCATATGTAGGTAGGCGTAGTGGGGCACTGCCATGAACCTAGCGAATGCGACGCGCCCAAGGATGCAATGGTATTGTGAGGGCCAGTCGATGACCTCGAAGTCGATGCGCTCGCGCCGGAAGTTCTTCGGCGTGCCGAGGATGACGTCGAGGTTGATTTTGCCCAGGGGGTATACGCCTTTCCCTGGGACGATGCTGTGGAACGTTGTGTCCGATGCCTCCAGGCAGGTTAGAGGGATCCTCATTGCTCGCAAGGTACTCGTGAATATGAGGTTGATGCCGCTTCCGCCATCCATGAACACACGACTCATGTTGAAGCCTCCAATTTACGCCTCGAGTACGAGGGGGCAATGACCTGGGCGGGGTATTTGAGGCGGGTGGTCGCGTTTGTCAAAGGTGATACATGACTCGCTACCACTGAGGTACTCAGTGGTGGATGGTGGCGAGCGCGTGGCCAAGTTAACTT
Source organism: Avena eriantha (assembly GCA_910589775.1). NCBI lineage: Eukaryota > Viridiplantae > Streptophyta > Magnoliopsida > Poales > Poaceae > Avena > Avena eriantha. The sequence goes on along the minus strand of OU342745.1, from coordinate 72,564,335 downwards.
GTCGAGTGATGGCCTTCTACACCGTGTTGGAGGGGCGACCCTTTTGGATCATCATGGTACCCATGGCCCGTGGGTACGGTTCGCCCCCGTGGTGCTGGTCCGGTGCAGCTCCGTTAGGGGGTGGCCCAGGCGGTGGTGGTGGTGCGCCATGTGCCACGGCGCCTAGAGTGGCTCTGTAGCCTCTTTCGCTGCATTCATCTGAACCAATCCCTCGTGTAGCTTGAGGAACTCGCGGCAGTCCTTGAGGAGGTGGCTGGACTTTCTCGCGAGTGTGGCGTTGCCATACTTGCGTAGTTTTCCCGGAGTCACGGTATCCGCTGTTGCGGTTATCGTCGCGTCTATCAGCATAGCCGGCCGCGACCATGTTGACATCGTCATGGTCATCGTAGATGCGCATGCGGCATTTGCCTCGGCGGTCGCGTCTGCGTTCAAGTTCTGCCTCCTCGTCGGAGTGAGCGCGATTCTTCACCAAATCTTCTCCATCAGCCCACCGATTCGCGATTTCCATCAGGTGGTCGATGGTCTGGGGCTTTGAGCGGCCTAGCTCCTCCCTGAGTTCCATGCGGCGGACACCACCATTGAATGCATCAATCGCGCGGTCTTCCGAGATGTTCTCCGCGGAGTTCTTGATGATGGACCACCTTTGGATGTAGGAGCGCAGCGATTCGCCAGATCTTTGCTGGCAGCATCTCAGCTCTTCGATTGAGGCGGGCCATTTGTACGTGCCCTTAAAGTTGCGCACGAAGCTGTAGACCAGCTCATCCCAACTGCGAATGGATCCGCGTGGGAGGTTATTGAGCCATGCCCGGGTGGCGCCCTGTAGCTGTAGCTGCAAGCATTGCATGGCAGTACTTCGACTGCCTCCGTGGAGCCTGACGGAGGAGATGTGGTCCTCCATCCAGATCTTGGGATCCTGCAGACCGTCAAATTTCGGGTTCTCCGATGGGAGTTTAAACCCTTTAGGCATTCACTTCTGCCTAATGGATCTGCTGAAGCATCAGGCGCCGCAGAGCTCCCCATCTTCTTCTTCTGTGTCAGTTGACCGAGCACGTCGTGCCCTTGATTTGTCGATCTTACGCTGCGTGAGGTCGTCACGCGCATCGTAGTCGCGGTCATGTCGCCGTGAGCGGCGGCGGCGAGACAGGTCGTGACTGTCATCGCTGGATGAGGGCGAGGAGTGGCGCTTTGCTAGCGCTTTGCCCTTTTTTGGGTATGGTACTGGCTCCTTATCGAGGGCGGCCTCGATTAACCCCAAACCAGCGATCATAGATCGGTGCATGGCGGTTCGGGGATCTCCAGCTGGCGGCTGGTTATTGAGGAGGTACATGGTGGCTGCCGTCACCGCAGCCTGCGGCGTCCTGGGAACCACGTTGCCTCTCGTGTCGACTGTCATAGAGCCGAAGTCAAGGGCTTTTGCGGCCTCTATGCGCTCTTGTTCGGTGAGGTGAGCCATCTGCGACTGCCTCTTCTTGACGAGGTACTCGTTGCCTCTTGAGGAGGATCCTCTGTAGGAGGAGAGCCTAGCACAACGAAGGCTCGACTCGTCCGCTGCCTTTTTGTGCGCCTCAAGTTGCGCGATGTTTGCAGTGGGCGCTTGAATTCTTCCTTCAGGAGCCAGTGATAGCCCATCAGCAGTTCCTGCGGGGACCCAAAGGGTAGAGGTGTGCCCCGTAGGGCTTCGCGGCAGCGATCCCACTCTTGCTCGTTGAGCTTGATTACGACGCGTTCGCCGGTTTGCTCATTGATTATGCTGGGAGGTTCGACTGCTCCTCCGTTGTTGACGGGAGCGCGATTGCCGCCGTTGCCACCGTTCCCGGCGTTGGGTGGATTGGTGCCGTTGCCGGTGTTACCACCGTTGTCGCGGTTGGCGGAGGTGTCGCCTGCGTTGATGACGGCGCACATGAAGTGATTTGGGAAGCTGTTGCTTCCACAACTTTCTGATCCGGAACCGTAGGTTCCATCCTAAGTGGCCAAATCGCTCAGATCGGAATCGCGACTGCTGTCGCTGATCGTGTTCTCGACTGCCACCGGGGCGTTGAGCTCGCTGAGGGTGCCGATCGATGGAGGGAACCATGATGCCGGGGCAATCGCCGGTGCTGTCGGCTGATCAGGCATGCGAAGCGTGCCCATCTGACCAACTTGGAAGCGGAAGCTCCCAATCACCAGGCTGATTCCATTGCCCATGGACTCGAAGGCCGGGCGAGTGGCCGGCATGTGGACGGTGAAGTCGAAGGCGCCGAAGAGCTGGCGAACCTCCGCTGTTGCGGAGTTGTAGATCGCAGTTGATGGGGCCAAAGAAGCCGCAACATCAGCACTCCCAATTCCCACAGACGGCGCCAATTGACGAGGGTTTAGCTCATCAATGCCCATTGTTATGGACTTGGGTTTTGGAGAAGGAAGGAGCGCTGGAGACATCTATCGTCTAGCAAACAAGGACACAGGGGACAAAGGATTTACCCAGGTTCAGGCCTCGTAGAGGTCCCTACTCCTGCTTGTCTGCTCGTGGAATTATCGAAGGAGTCAAAAGTTACAATGGTGCGCAGATGCAATCTGGCGAGGGTTGTGGAAAACTAGGGTTACGTGTGTCCTCCTCGCCGCCCCCTCCTAGCCTTTATATTGATAGGCTAGGCCTCGAGTAGCAGGTCGAGTCGGTTACAAGTTAGGCTTTTCCCCTTTAATCTTTCTATTTTTAGCTTCTTGTCCTTCAAGCAATCGAGAGTCCGTAAGTCACTCGAGTCCTTTCATCCGGGCCTTGGCGACACCGTGGGCCTGTACGTATTTGAACCGTATATACCAAGCTCGAGTACCTGCAGGGTATACCCATGTCACATATCCTCCCAATAATGGTAATACTTATGGAAATTCTTACAACAATAATAGGAGTGCTCCCTCTAAACTTGAAGTTATGCTTAAAGAGTTTATTAGTAAACAAACTGCTTTCAATAAAACTATTGAGGAAAAACTCTTTAATGCTGAAACAAATATAGCATCTTTGGCTGAAGCTCAATCTTCTTTGAATAAAATGGCTGCTAAACCTGAAACTAATGATAATCCCTTTGCAGCTATGATACGTCCAAAACGTATCTACTTTCCCGAACACTTTTGCTATTGTTTCTCCTCTATACTTGTGTGATTTGGATGCAACTAATGCGAACTGACGCTGTTTTCAGCAGAATTGCCTTGGTGTCTACTTTTTGTGTGCAGAAAATCAACTATCAGGAAAAATCTCGGAAAATATGCCAAAAAACCTATTTCACCCGAAGACTCCAAGAGCCAGAATACGAGACGGAGAAGAGCCCTGGGGTGGCCACACCACCTGGTGGCGCGGGCCAGGCCAGGCCGCGCCAGGGGGTGGTGTGGGCCCCCCAGGCACCCCCTCGGTCTCTCTTTTCGCCTATAAGGAGCCTTCTGACCTAAAAACTTCGGGGGGTTCGACGTTTTTCCAGAAGGAGTTCCGCTCCACCGCCACCACCAGATTCCACGAAATAGCACCAGAAACTCCGTTCTGGCACCCTGCCGGGACGGGGAATTGGAGGAGATCATCGTCATCCTCATCACCATCGCTTCTCCATCGACCATCCATGTTTCCCCCATCTATGAGTGAGTAATCCCCCGCTATAGGCTATGGGGATGGTAGGGATTGGATGAGATCGTTCATGTAATGGCATCATATTGTTAGGGCATAGTGCCTAGTATCTTTTATTAGTGCTTTATGACTTTGTTGCGACTTGTTGTGCTTAATGCTTGTCACTAGGGCCCGAGTGCCATGATTTCAGATCTGAAATTATTATTGATTCATTATGATAGTATTGTTCTTGGTCTTATCTGCAAGTTGTATACACACGTTGTTGTCCGGAACCTATGGCCCTGAAGTGACAGAAATCGGGATAACCGGAAGGGAAAGGCTTTGATGTGAGGATCACATGTGTTCATGGAGTGTTAATGCTTTGCTCCGGTGCTCTATAAAAAGGAGCACCTTAATTGCCAGTAGTTCCCTAGAGGCCCCGCTGCAAACGGGCTGGCAGGACAAAAGATGTTGTGCAAGTTCTCATAGCGAGCACGTATGACTATATATGGAACACATGCCTAGGATTGTCTAGTACTTGGGTGCTTTATCTTATTTATCTGCAATTGCCCTATGTTCTGATTGCTATGTGAATTGTCTTGTCCATGCAACGCCCGTCCATCCCTATGCCTACCGCACTCGAATCCCACTGTTTACTGCTTTTGTTACTATCGTCTTTGTTTTCCTACTACTGTTACTTTGCTATTCCTACTACAAAACTGTTGCTACTGATAAACTGTTGTGAGCAAGATTGTTTCCAGGTGCAGCTGAATTGACAACTCAGTTGTTAAGGCTTATAAATATTCTTTGGCTCCCCTTGTGTCGAATCAATATATTGGGTTTCACTTCCCTCAAAAATACTGCGATACACCCCCTATACTTATGGGTCATCAAGACTATTTTCTGGCGCCGTTGCCGGGGAGCATAGCTTTATTTATCAAGTTCACTTGGATTCTCTATTGTTCGCTGCTACCCATCCATCATGGGTAAGTCTCGTGATGGCAAGGTTCCTATTTTACCATCCACTACAAGAAGAGGCACGGTTCTGAACACCTCTACTGCTCTTGATTCACCGTCTGTTTTGAGTAAGTTCCTTACACCACCACATACACATGCTACACACACTGCTACTACTACTGAATCTGAAACTTCTGATACTTATGATGCTGCTTCTACTGTGCTTGATAAGAGTGGTTCATTAGGTCCTTTCCTAGATGCTACGATTGCTAGAACTATAGCTGGAAATATCGAAACTCCTAATGAAGACACTGCCACACCTGTTAGCTCACCTGAGTCTAGTAAGAGTTATGATGCTGAAGAAGATTATGTTGAGATGACTGATGAGTTTATTGAAGAATGTAGGAACACCCATGATAGGAGCACTGCTAAGAGTCTCCTTGAGAGGCGTACTATTAGACCCAAATTATCTCTTGATGCTAAATTTGCTGCTTCTCCCATAAACATTATAGATGAAGATTATGATTTCTCTCTCGATCTATCTTACATAGCTATTGTCGAGAAAGAATCTTTTTGTGGGACTAAGAATGAAAGTGCGGTAGCACATATGAATGAACTTTCTACTATGAGTGGCTTGTTTTCTGATGATATTAAGATGCGCACTTATTTTGTTGCTAAGATTTTTCCCTTTTCACTGAAAGGAGAAGCTAAAACTTGGTTTAGTAATTTACCTCCTGGATCTATTGATCGCCCTGAGTGCTTGATTAGTACTTTCCTGCAGAAATATTTTCCTCCCAGTGCTCGACATGCTATTTTGCAGGAACTTTTTGATTTTAAACAGGGAGAAAAAGAGGTATTGCCCGAATCTTGGGCAAGGTTTTGTGCTTTGATTCATGCACAGGCTGGAAGTCCTTTACCTAAGAATGAGCTTCTTGATATATTTTATAATGGACTAACCGAGGAATCTAGGACATACCTAGATAGTTGTGCTATCAAAGAAGAGGGGAGTTATTGAATTAAATGATGAAGTGATGAAGGAAGCTAAGAAATGTCTTAAGGAGAAGGGAATTAAAGCTGCAGATGTCAAGAATTTACCTCCTATAGAAGAATTATGTAAGCCTATTCCCTACTCACCCACTATTGAGGTACACTATCTCCAACACTTTGATGAAGGTGATATCCCTTGCTTGAAACCTCCTGATCAATGCTTAGAAGAATTTGATATCTTTATCGTTAAGCAAGATAACTTTAATAAAAGGGTGCAAAATCATCTAATGGAAAACACTAGAGCTATTATTGAGTTGAAAGATATTGTGGAAAGAACCTCTAATGATGTTAAAATGATTGTTAAACACTTTCAAATGGTTCAAACTCAAATAGATCAACTCGTCAAAGTGCAAAACGACTTGCTAGTTAATGTTGCTAAAGAAAAACATGCTTATGAAATTAGAACTAGAAGTGGAGCTGCTACCCAGGATCCTCTATATCCTGAGGGGCATCCCAAAAGAATTGAGCAGGATTCTCAACAAGCTGAAAATAGTGGTTCTACTCGTAAGAAAAGGAAAAAGAAACATAAAACTGTTGTAGAAACCTCTGAACCTGCTATAGATCCTAATAGTATATCTATCTTGATGCTGAAACTGAAAGTGGTTATGAATAAAATGAAGTTCCTGATGAAGAAAACGTTGAAGAAGAACCTGAAAACCACACTAAGAATACTAAATACACTAAAGAAGATTTTATTGCTAAGAAACATGGTAGTGAAAGAGAACCTTGGGTCCAAAAACCTATGCCTTTCCCTGATAAGAAACACAAGTCAAAGGAATATGAACACTATAATAAGTTTTGTGAGTGGATGAGGCCTTTATTCTTGCAAATTCCTTTGACTGATGCTATTAAATTGCCTCCTTACTGAAAGTATATGAAGGACATTGTCTCAAATAAAAGGAAGATCCCTAATGAAGAAATCTCTACTTTGCTTGCTAATTATTCTTTCAATGGTAAGGTTCCTAAGAAACTTGGAGACCTAGGGATTCCAACTATCCCTTGATCTATTAAGAACAGTTATGTTAGAACTGCTTTGTGTGATTTGGGAGCCGGAGTTAGTGTTATGCCTTTTTCTCTCTATAAGAGGCTTCAGCTTGAAAAATTGATACCAACTGATATATCTCTGCAAATGGCTGATAAATCTACCACTATTCCTTTTGGAATATGTGAGGATGTACCTGTTCAGGTGGCTCATAATTGCTTGATATTAACTGATTTTGTTGTGCTTCAAATGCCTGAAGATGATAATATGTCTATTATTCTTGGGAGACCTTTTCTTAATACTGCAGGAGTTGTTATTAATTGTAATCAAGGAAAGGTGACCTTCAATGTTAATGACAAGGAACATACTGTCTATTTCCCCAAAAAGATTGAAAGGACTTATGGTTTGAATTCAATTAAACATGTTGAAGGCATTCAAGTTGGAGAAATATATTGTCCCATACCAAGAGAAAAATTTGAAACTATTATGATTGGGACCATTGCTATCAAGGTTAAGGTAACATAATCATTAGTGGAGTACAAAGTTTTGTCTCATATGCAATTGTTTTGGTAGAAATACTTGATCAACCTTTCTAACAAAAGGATTCCATTGAACAAAACAATGTTTTCATTATGATTATCTCTGTTTATTTCTATCCTTTGCATTTTAGTTTTTGATCTCGTTTAGTTTTCTTTGTGTTGTTAGTTGCTTGCATGTTAGAACTTATGTAGTTCTAACCTTGTTTTGTCTTTGCATCATGGTTCCAAAAGAAAAGAAAAAAATCTCTGTCTATCAGGAAAATCATTCTTCTATTTCTGAAAATTTCCCAAAAATAAAGTGTCTCGAAAAATTCAAGAAAATTCATATTAAATTTTTACGTGAAAAAAGGGGCAGAGGAGTACCTGGTAGGTACCAGGGGGCCTACTAGGCAGGCACACCATGTGGTGGCGCGGTTATCCCTGGGTGGCGCCATGCCCTGGTGTGGGCCACCCCTGGCCCCCACTACTTCTCTCACCTGCCACTTTCTTCTCTCTCCCGAGTAAGCTCCAGTTCATAGCTCAAAATCGCGTTCTTTCTGTGCTTGCTCTCAATTTCTTCGATCTCCTTGCTCAGCCCATCTTTCTTGCTGAAATTTGGGGCATTTGTTCCCTGGTATGTGACTCCTCCCCTTGTCCAAGTAGATTTGTGTTTAGTGGATTGTATGTTGAGTATTTTGCTACTGTAGGTGACTGGTTATGAGAGCTTGTAAGCTTTTTTGATGCTTAGAGATATAGTTTTGATACATGTTTAGGCCTCTTGCAAGTCCCTATGAGTAGAATCCTTCATTATATTTACTTTGCAATCACTTGTTTAATAGGTGTTTAAATTTCAGAATAGAAGATGAGTGAACACCACCTAAACCAACATGAGCTTTGGGTGCCTGAGGTCATGAAGGTCCACCGGGAGGAGGAAGTTTTTCCCTCCATTTATCCATGCCATGAGTTCATGAGAGCCGCAGGAATTCTACAAGATTTCCACACTTTGGTTTCTAATGCAGGGTTAGAGCACTTTTTGGAAGATGAACCCTGTCAATTTGTGAAGCTAACCATGTATGTGGTGCAGGATTTCCAATTTAGTCACTCTTTGCCTAACCCCATGGTGCATTACAAAATTTACAATATCGCTGTCAACCTTTCTCTTGATGATTTTTGTGCAGCTATTAAGGTACCTCAATGGGGATCATGTAAGAAGATTAAGGAGAGACCTGAACCACTCATGGAGTTATATGCAGAAATTTGCCAAGGGAGTAGCTTCTCGAAGGAGAGTGGAAAAATACGTAACATTCATCTTCCCTCCATTCGCTACTTTGCCTACTTTATTGCCAAGTGTGTTCTTGCTAGGAAAACTACCAATAAGTTATCTTCGTTTGATCTAGCATTTATCTCTGCTGCTCTTAGACGAGATAGGTCTTACAACTTGGATGCTTTGATAGCTTTCCGTCTTGCTGCTAACCATGAGAAAGGTGGAATTTTTGGAGGCCTTATTGCTTCTCGTTTACTAGCATTGCATGGTTTAGTGCCTCATCATCTAGACCTATAGTTTCCCATGGAGAGGCTTGATCTTAATTCCATGATACAACATAAATTTGTTTCCTCGTGGGCTAGTATGAGTGAGTTATCTTATGAAATAACCTTTCTCAAAGCTGGTTGGAGAAAGAGCAAGTCCGAGCGTGTTGTTCTTTTGCCTGCACCTGTTTTTTTTAACCTTGATAACAGGGAAGGATGGTCCCTCACTGAGGAGGAGCTTGACACGTACTTGGGAGAGCTCTCCCAACAGGAGCAGGACACTAGAAGGGAGGTCACGGATGATTCGGTCTAGCCCTCGAATGAGGGAGAGTCTTCATATCAGCAGCCTGCATATGATTAGGGAGCTTCTTCTTCTTCTCAGGGGCCCAACTACGACCATTCTTACCAAGATCCGCCCGCTTGGAACCCCTATTCGTACATGGATTGATACCCACTTAGGCCAAAAGCCTAAGCTTGGGGGGAGGTACACCGACACCGCACTCATCTCCATATCATGCTGCGTCGGTACTTTGTATATTCATGTTTTCGTTCTCTTTTTAGTTTCCGTTCTTCTTTGCTTTTGCTTTCTAAAAACACAAAAGGCCAAAAATATTTCTGTTGTTTCTCTGTGGTTTGCTTCTTCTTTTTGCCTTGGTTTGCTTTTCCCTTTTTGCTTTGTTTGAACTTTTCGAAAAACCCAAAAAGATTTTTGTTTTGCTTGTTTTTCTCTTTTGGTTCTTGTTTAAAAATCGGAAACACCAAAAATATTTGTCGTTCTTCTTTGGTTTTTGTGAGTTTGCTACAGGGTTCAGAAGTTCTTACTGGAATATTGGTTTTCATATTATTATTCAAGACACACAAGTGAAGAGCAATAGTGAGGATTAATGACAACTTGAGGCATGGTAAGAGGCTGGTAACGAACTCTATTTGTTTTCATTTTTGTACATATACTCATCACTGTGGGCATGCTTAGTCCGTTCATGTAGAGTGTATGTTTTCTTTGGATGCTTAGTAGTTCTTGCTTTCTTATGATTAGTTCCAGCTCGCTAATAGTTTGTAGCGTGTCTCATGAGTGTTTGCTTGCATTGCTCTATTCATGAATTGGTATGACATCGTGGTATCCTCCTCTGAATGTTTCATTTGAATTGACTTGGCACATGCTCATGCATCCACATGACTGTAATAATCAGTTAAGCCTTGATGAATTATTTTTCCTTGAGGATCTAGAATCACTTTCATGCCATAAGTACTCCTGTTTTGTTGCAAGCATGATAATGACAGCTATTGCTCTCTCGTTTGTCGCTCCCTTACTATTGCTAGCCTTCACTTCCACTGAGTGTTTTACTCAAGTTTCCAACTCCCTAAACCAAATATTTCCAAAGTGTCCACCATACCTACCCATTAGCATCATTTGCTACTTCTGTGCATAAAGCTCTCACGAACTTGATGGCACACTTTATTTTCCGCACTTAATAAACCTGAGCCATTGTGAACTCTCCATGAAAGTTATATGCTTGCAAATTATAGGCTGGGGATTAGCAGAACCGTGCTGTCACGGGGAACGCTTTCAACACTTGTAAATATATACCCAGTTGATACCTTGCTCTTTTGTTTGCGGATGTCATTGGTGTGAAATAAAAGGGGAGCTTGTAAGTCCATGGAGTTATGTATGTGTGTTAGAGAAACGCCTGGGCCGCTGGTCTAATCCATGCTGACATGGTGGAAACCTGCAGCGTAACCATAATGATATCTATGAAGCATTCTTCTTATAAAAAAAGAAAGTTATAGCTATTGAGAAAAAGAAAAAAAAGAGTTTTATGAAAAGAGGAAAGAGAGAAAAAAAAGCACCATTTTCCCATGGTAAATAAGAAGATTGCTGAGATACTCATTGTCTGCTTGCCTTGTCATTTTGATATGGGGATTCTTCCGTATCATCGGGCAAGGGGTACCCCGTTGGCGGTTCTCAATGATACGCACATACTTACGATGACAAGAACTTACCGGTAACTAAAGTTGAGTAGCATGAGGAGCGGCCCTCGTACTCAAGGGACTTGGGATTTTCAGTTTATAGTGTGTCAAGCATATAACTCGGATTAGACCTCACTTTCACCTTAACCACATTAAAGATGCTTATGATAGGGGCAATGAGAGCTCAAAGCTAACAAGTACCATACTTTCAGCATTTGGAAGCCTTTCAAATTTCTCAAAACCTTTTTCTTCTACTTGTTGAGTCTCCACATATTCTTTGAGCACCCTCTAGAGAGCATAGTTGTCATTCTTTGTGTTTGTTCCATTACTTGATTATTTGTGTTATGACTTTGATTCTTGTATCTTTGATATCTTTACTTCTAGTCATCACTTGAACTTCAGAGGTGCCTTGGCATTCATAATCAAAGGCAAGCGAGATACCACTCTATCATACCTTTCTATGAGCATTGTAATGTTGCTTATGTTCGTGCTTCATGCTACTTATTATTCTTGAGTTAGAATCTCTTCATAGCTTGCAATGACTATTAAGTAGACTCAGTTGCATACTCTTTATTATGAATTGTCTAAGTAGTTGATCACATTGCTGAGGATATTTACATCATATGAAGCAAATGTGTTCGTGAAAGTTCTTTTATCGCACTCAGTTTTCAACTGAATTGCTTGAGGACAAGCAATAAGCTAAGCTTGGGGGGAGTTGATACGTCCAAAACGTATCTACTTTCCCGAACACTTTTGCTATTGTTTCTCCTCTATACTTGTGTGATTTGGATGCAACTAATGCGAGCTGACGCTGTTTTCAGCAGAATTGCCTTGGTGTCTATTTTTTGTGCAGAAAATCAACTATCAGGAAAAATCCCGGAAAATATGCCAAAAATCCTATTTCACCCGAAGACTCCAGGAGCCAGAATACGAGACAGAGAAGAGCCCTGGGGTGGCCACACCACCTGGTGGCGCGGGCCAGGCCAGGCCGCGCCAGGGGGTGGTGTGGGCCCCCCAGGCATCCCCTCGGTCTCTCTCTTCGCCTATAAGGAGCCTTCTGACCTAAAAACTTTTGGGGGTTCGACGTTTTTCCAAAAGGAGTTCTGCTCCACCGCCACCACCAGATTCCACGAATCAGCACCAAAAACTCCGTTCTGGCACCCTGCTAGGACGGGGAATTAGAGGAGATCATCGCCATCATCATCACCATCGCTTCTCCATCGACCATCCATGTTTCCCCCATCTATGAGTGAGTAATCCCCCGCTATAGGCTATGGGGATGGTAGGGATTGGATGAGATCGTTCATGTAATGGCATCATATTGTTAGGGCATAGTGCCTAGTATCTTTTATTAGTGCTTTATGACTTTGTTGCGACTTGTTGTGCTTAATGCTTGTCACTAGGGCCCGAGTGCCATGATTTAAGATCTGAAATTATTATTGATTCATTATGATAGTATTGTTCTTGGTCTTATCTGCAAGTTGTATACACACATTGTTGTCCGGAACCTATGGCCCTGAAGTGACAGAAATCGGGATAACCAGAAGGGAAAGGCTTTGATGTGAGGATCACATGTGTTCATGGAGTGTTAATTCTTTGCTCCGGTGCTCTATAAAAAGGAGCACCTTAATTGCCAGTAGTTCCCTAGAGGCCCCGCTGCAAACGGGCTGGCAGGACAAAAGATGTTGTGAAAGTTCTCATTGCGAGCACGTATGACTATATATGGAACACATGCCTAGGATTGTCTAGTACTTGGGTGCTTTATCTTATTTATCTGTAATTGCCCTATGTTCTGATTGCTATGTGAATTGTCTTGTCCATGCAACGCCCGTCCATCCATCCCTATGCCTACCGCACTCGAATCCCACTGTTTACTGCTTTTGTTACTACCGTCTTTGTTTTCCTACTACTGTTACTTTGCTATTCCTACTACAAAGCTATTGCTACTGATAAACTGTTGTGAGCAAGATTGTTTCCAGGTGCAGCTGAATTGACAACTCAGTTGTTAAGGCTTATAAATATTCTTTGGCTCCCCTTGTGTCCAATCAATAAATTGGGTTTCACTTCCCTCAAAAATACTGCGATACACCCCCTATACTTGTGGGTCATCAAGCTACTAATGCCATACAAGTAAGAATTGATGAAAATGTTAGACTATTAGCTAAATTACATGCTAAGTGGGAAAGAGAAGATGAAATTGCTAGAAACATTAGTGTTTGTACTATTACCACCACTAGTGTTGAGGCTAGTAATAGTTCTATCACTTTAGATGATAAGTATGGTTTTGATCTTGATGGTTGCAATATCTCTGAAGTTATTATGTTCCTACAAAATCTTGCTAAAAGTCCTAATGCTAGTGCTATGAACATGGCCTTTACAAAACACATTACTGATGCTCTCATAAAGATTAAAGAAGAAAAGATGAAACATAAAGCTTCTACTCCTATTAAACAAGAAGATGGTTGGGAACCCATCATTAATATGAAATTGAATGACTTTGATTTTAAAGATTTATGTGATCTTGATAGTAGTGTTTCTATTATGCCTAGAAGGATTTATGATATGCTTGATTTGCCTCTACTTGAAGATTGTTATTTGAATGTCCCACTTGATGATAATGCTAAAAAGAAACGCATGGGGAGTCTTAATGATGTTCTTATTATGGTTAACAATTCCTATGTCCCCGTTGATTTCTATGTTTTGGATATTGAATGCAATGCTTCTTGTCCTATTACTTTGGGAAGACCTTTTCTTAGAACTGTTGGTGCCATCATTGATATGAAAGAAGGCACCATTAAATATCAAATCCCACTCAAGAAAGGTATAGAACACTTCCCTAAAAAGAGAGAAAAGATTTCTTTGCTTCTTCTATGAAAACAAAATTTGGTCTTAATGCTTCTTCATTTGAGAACACTTGTTCTTTCTTGCTTCTTATGCCTAATTTAAAGGCGTTAAAGAAAAGTACTTATTGGGAGATAACCCAAAAGTTTTAGATGAGTCTTGGAAGTTATTACCTCTGTAATAACCTCTCCTTATCATTTTTATTGCTTTTTGTGCCAAGAGTAACCTCTAATGAGAGTGAAGTAATGATTGGGAAAGTTGCTGTCCCGAAAAAGATTTCTATGCTTCACCGTAAAAATTCGTGTAACATCTCTTAACGTATTTTTGAGGCGTGAATTTTTGTGCTTCTGACCCAGATTGTTATCTAACTTTCGCTAGTTCGACACTTTTTTATTAGAGCAACAAAAGGTCTTCGAAAAAATTCATCTTTACCTGCTGGTCTGTTTTGACAGATTTCTGCCATTTTCTGCATTTGCTTCTTGTTGGTTCCTTTTTGAGTTCTTTTAGGGAATTAAGATTTTTGAGAGAAGTGCTACAGTAGCTAGTGTTCTAGTGGAAGTTTATTTGGTGTTAGAACTGAACCTTAAGACTTATTTATCTTAAGTGCACTAATGTTGCTAATAAAGATTCTGTGAAGTTTTGTATGAAGGAAAAATTTCAGGTGTATGGAAGGAATGAGTAATGAGATGAAGGATGGACTAAAGCTCAAGCTTGGGGATGCCACGCGTGTCACCCCAAGAATTATCCAAGAAGTACAAGCGTCAAAGCTTGGGGATGCCCAAGGCATTCCCCTTCTTCATCAATAAAAATCCCAGGTTTCTTCCAAACGCTTCATTTTTATTGTTTCATGCACAGTTGTGTTGTTCTTGGAGCGTCTTCTTTTTCGTTTTTGTTTTGGTTTTTAGTTTGCTTGGTTTTCTTAGTTTTCTAAATAAATTGGTTGGACCCCCTCTTTCATACATTGGTTTGCAAATAGTTTGGTTTGGTTTGGAAAAAAGAGTAGGAATGTTCATGCTTATGTGGTAAAAAGAGCTTGTTTTTGACTGTGGCCTATGCTTTGTCATGCCATGCTTGATATTGTTTCGGCTTTATGCTTAGTATTATTTTCTGTAGCATGACTTGTTATAAACAATTGAGATTTCTTAATGTGCCTTGGATGAATCATGCATTGTTTTAGCATATTAAAGCATAGTATAGTGGTATTCTCCTTTGATGCTTTATTTGGGTTGACTTGGCACATGCTCACACCATGTTATGACTATCTCAAGTCACCATAGCCTTTATGATCCTTTAGTTTTCAACTTGTAGTATCACTTTATGCTTTGATCAATGATGTTTTGTCGCTCTGCATAATTATGGCCATTATTGCTCTCTTAGTTTGTCGCTCACAGTCTTTTGCTAGCCTCCACAACCAAGTATGAGTTCCACTCATGCATCCAACTCCCTAAACCAAGTTATTGCAAAGAGTCCACCATACCTACCTACTAGCTTATGTTATTCCAAGTATATTCATGCTTTTGTTTACCTTCCAAATTAAACTTGTTATGAGAAAACCAGTCATTAAAGCTCTCACAAACTTGATGGCACACTTTACTTTTCTTGCCCTTAATAAACTTGAACCATTGTGTCGTCTATGTTATATATGCTTGCACTTATTTGTTGGGAATTAGCAGAACCATGCTTTCATGGGGAACGCTTTCAACATGGCACTTGGTACTTGTACCTAGTTGATATCATGCTCTTTTGTATATGGATGTCGTCGGTGTGAAATGAAAGGGGAGCTTGTAAGTCCATGGAGTTATGTATATGTGTTAGAGAAACGCCTGGGCCGCTGGTCTAATCGATGCTGACATGGTGGAAACCTGCAGCGTAACCATAATGAGCTGTCTATGAAGCATTCTTCTTATAAAAAAGAGTCCTATATTTAGAAAAAAAAAGAGAAAAGAGAAAAAAAAGAGATTATGAAAAGAGGAAAGAGAGAAAAAAGCACCATATTCCCATGGTAAATAAGAAGATTGCTGAGATGCTCGGTGTCTGCTTGCCTTGTCATTTTGATATGGGGATTCTTCCGTATCATTGGGCAAGGGGTACCCCGTTGGCGGTTCTCTATGACACACATATACTTACAATGACAAGAACTTACCGGTGACTAAACTTGAGTAGCATGAGGAGCGGCCCTCGTATACAAGGGACATGAGATTTCTGACTTATACTTCGTCAAACATGTACACCATAGTTTGTTCACTTTAATCTTAATCACTTCAAGATGCTTATGATAGGGGCAATGAGAGCTGAAAGCTACAAGTACCATAATTTTTGGAAGCTCTTTATGAGACTTGAATCCCTAACTCCTTTTATAAAATGCCTTTCTTCCACCATTATATTGAGTCTCCACCTTCTATCTTTATGCACCTAGTTTGAGAGCATAGTGGCCATTCTTAGTTCTATGTGCATTGTCCCAAGACTAGTTGATTGATGCATACTTTGATATTGCTTGTTTTAAACTTTTGTATCTAGTCACTCTTATGAATTGAAGGTGTCCTATGCATTTATATTTGCTACTCTATTGAGGGACAAGCTGAATACTACTATGCTATGTTTTCTTTATGTGAAACAAACAAACGTCTTGCAAAGCATTATTATTCATGAATCTTTTGTTTGTGCCTTTTCATGTTGCATCACAGTTTTGTTGTCTTATTGCTAGAACTTTGTATTTCATGTTATGATTGAAGTACTATGATCCCATCTTTGAATGTTTTACAAATACTTTGATCGAGTCTTTGATGGTGCATGTCACCTCAAAAATTATTCTTTCTTTTTATCACTTACCTACTCGAGGACGAGCAGGAGTTAAGCTTGGGGATGTTGATACATTGCAAATGTATCTATAACTTTTGATGTTCCATGCTTAGTTTTATCCACTTTCTTGTGTTTTGTCCACACTTTGGAGTACTTTTCATATGATTTCTTGGACAAACCTATTAACAAGAGCCACAGTGCCAGCTGCCTGTTTTCTGTTGTTTTTGGTTCCAAGAAAGTCAAAAAATGAATATTCTCGGAATTGGACGGGACAAAAGCCAAAGTGCCTATTTTTCTAGAAGTCATCAGATGCCAGAATACGAGACGGAGAGGGGCCAGGGGGCACCACACCAACTGGCCGTGCGGCTAGGACTGGCCCGCGCCAGGGGGTGGTGTGGCCACTCCCGGCACCCCCTCGACCTCCCCTTCCGACAATAAGATGCCCTCAGGACGTAAACCCTAAGGACCCGATCAAAAATCCACGAAAGAGTTTGTAGCCGTCGTCATCTCTATCCCTATATCAGGAGGGATCTGAAGCTCTTCTCTTCATCACCATGCAAGCCTCCGGTGTGATGCGTGAGTAGTTCATCCTTGGACTACGGATCCATGTAGTAGCTAGATGGTTGGTTCTCCTCCTTTGTGCTTTCATGTTTAGATCTTGTGAGCTCCGTTCATGATCAAGATCATCTATTTGTAATTCTGCATGTTGTGTTTGCGGGGATCCGATGGATATTGAGATGCTATTTCAGATTGATTATTGATTATATCATGTCTTTGTTATTTGTGATCTTGCATGCTTTCCGTTGGTAGTAGCTATCTTGGCCAAGTAGATGCTAGCAACTCCAAGAGTTAGTATTTATGCTCGATAGTGGGTTTATGCCTCTGGTAATCTGGAGAAGTGACAGAAATCTCTAAGGTACTAGCTGTGTTGTTGCTACTAGGGAGAAAACAACAATCCTTTGTTCATAGAACAATCGTATTGTATACTTTACATGCAGTTCGTAAAACAATAATCTGTTGCTTGCAACTTAATACTGGAGGGGGTTCGGATGATAACCTGAAGGTTGATTATTAGTCATAGATGCAGTTGGATGGCGGTCTATGTATAATGTTGTAATGCCCAATCAAGTCTCAAAGGATTCAAGATGATTAGTATATGCATGTATTGTTTTCTCGATGTTTGTCAATTGCCCCGCTGTAATTTGTTCACCCATCATGTTATCTATCTAAGGAGAGCCACCTCTAGTGAACTATGGATCCCTGTCCTTTTTCTTTACATACAATCTACAAACTGTTTACTGCTTTGGGTTTACTTTTTGCAAACTATTACTTCTTTCCATTTGATATGTTTAATCCTTTGTTTTCCGCAAAACACGGCGAGATTGACAACCTCATCGCAAGTTGGGGACAAAGTTCTGCGGTTGTGTTGTGCAGGTCTCCACGTTGCTATTAGCACCGGTCGTGCGCCCTGCCAAGGCTCAGCTAGCAACACCTTTGGGGTGTTTCCTTGCTCCTACTAGTTCGATTAAATCTTGGTTTCATACTGAGGAAACTCGTTGCTGTGCTCATCATACCTTCCTCTTGGGGTTCCCAACGAGCTCTACATCAACACCACACCAGCACTTTTCTGGGCGCCGTGCATTGAGCCATCAGGGTCGCACAGCGGTGCACGGCCGTGTCTAGCGGGGTGCTGGGGTCAAGGCGGCGCGGTCTGTGGCGTGCTGGCGGTGAGGGCGCTCTGGCTGCGCGCAGAGAGAAAGGGCGGCAAGGCTGGGGATTGGTCCAGTGGCTAGCAGTGGCCGTGGGGTGGACCGTGGGCGGCGGTGAGGTCACGTCGTGCTTCCTGGAGCGGCGGAGAGGGGATGGTGGTCTGTTGTGGCGTTGGCAAGGTTGGCCGACGGGCATGGCATCGGGCGGCATGGCACTAGCGCCAGGGGCTAGAGATAGGGTTGGTTTTGGTCTGGTTGGACTTGGCGGAGACAAGGATGATCAATGCAACTCAATTGGCTCGACAAGATTTGATCAAAAACAGTAATAGTTAGGCTAATTTGATTCTGCCCACAAGGTGTTCGACAAAATGGCCGAAAGAAACTTTTGTTTGAATTTTGGGCTGATTTTTGGTGGGGTTGTTGATCACATGCTTGAGCATCTAGGGTTGCTTGGGATTTGAAAATGGAGTTCATTTGAGTGGTTTTTGAATAAGTGTGATCTTGATACATACACTAGATTCAATTTTCAATTGTCATTTAAATTTAGTGTTTGAAAGTTTTTAGTAGATCACAAAGTGGGCCTTGGTACATCACTACTTGTACTAGCAAGGGGTGCAAAGAACCACAATTGTTTCTATAAGATTTGAGTTCTAGGAATAGCCAAAGTAGGCATGGTGATTAAAATGGCACAAATGACCATTTGCTTATTTTATTCTTTTTGATTTGTTTTCCTTTGGGATTTGCTTGGGAATGATCTAGATGATGTTTAATTCACCTTAGAATCATTTTACAATCAATGGATCACTCAAACATGGCAATTCAAACAACTCCTATTTTAAATGCACACACATATGAATGCTTAATGATTTTCAAATGGAAAAGTTTTTGTTAACTCTAAATTTGATGATTTGGATCTTAATAACCTTGGATTAGAGTTTTGGGATGTTACAAACCTTCCCCCTTAAACAAAATCGCATCCCGAGATTTACGAAAGAAAACTAGGAACTAAAGAGATCTGGGAACTCTGTCCTAATGTAATCTTCTCGCTCTCAAGTGGCTTCTTCTTCGGTATGGTTGCTCCATTGAATCTTGAGAAATTTGATACTCCGGGTCCTGGTGGTTCTGTAAGCTTCTTCCAAGATACGGATGGGCACTGCACGATACGTCAAGTCTTTGTTGATATCAATAGCTCGATGGTCGATGTTCTTGAAAACTTCGGTCTTCTACGGCACTTCTAGGCATTTGCGAAGTAACGAGATATGGAACACATTGTGGATGGCTGACATCTCCTCTAGAAGTTCCAGTTGATACGATACTTCTCCTCGACGGTTCAGAATCTTGAAGGGCCCGATATATCTGGGGCTAACTTTCCTTTCAGACTAAAGCATTGCGTTCCCTTCAATGGCAAAACCTTGAGATACACAAAATCTCCGACATTGAAAGGCGGGTCTCTCCTTCTCTTGTCAGCATAACTCTTCTGTCTGGACTAGGCGGTCTTGAGGTGCTCATAGACTTTGTGAACCTTCTCTTCAGCTTCTCGGAGAATGTTGTGTCTAAAGATCTGACTCTCTCCTACTTGCGACCAATTCAAAGGGGTGCGACACTTTCTTCCGTATAGGAACTCAAATGGGGCCATTTGCAAAAGGCAGGCAGTCTTCCCATTTTGATCCATACTCTAACAGACAAGCTCTCAAGATATCTTCTAAGATTTGGTTGACTCTTTCAGTCTGTCCATCAGTTTGCGGGTGATAAGCGGTGCTGAAATTCAACTTGGTTCCCAATCCTTCTTGGACTTTCTACCAAAATCTCGAGGTAAATTGGGTTCCTCGATCTGATACTATGGTCTTGGGGGTTCCATGCAGACTAACAATCCTAGAAATATAGAGCTCTGCTAGCTTCGAACTCTGGTAGGTTGTCTTGACAGGTATAAAGTGAGCTACCTTGGACAGTCTATCAACAATGACCCATATTGAGTCATTTCCCCTACTAGAAGTAGGCAATCTGGTGATAAAGTCCATTCCGACAGAATCCCATTTCCATTCCGGAATCTACAATGGTTGCAACAGTCCTACGGGTCTCTGATGCTCTGCTTTGACTCTCTGACAGATGTCACACTTGGCGATGTAGCTTCTGATTTCTCTCTTCATCTTGTGCCACCAAATTTGCTCTTTCAAATCTTGATACATCTTCGTTCCTCCGGGGTGGATAGAATAAAGAGTATCATGAGCTTCCTGCATGATAACTTGCTTCAGCTCCGAATCTGCTGGCACACAAATACGTCCTTTGTACCACAGAACTCCTTCGTCTTCGGTGAATCCAGGTACCTTTCCTGTACTAATATGACCTTTTATTCCATCGATACTTTCATTTCCCTTCTAGGCTTCCTTGATTTGACTAATCAAAGTGGGTTGAAGTTCAATGCTGGCTAAAAATCCTTTGCTAACTAGCTCAGTTCTGAACTGCTCCAACTCCTCATACAAACTTGGTTGCTTCTCCTTGATCATGGTGTTTATCCTACACGGCAATCTGCTAAGAGCATCCGCTACCACATTGGCCTTGCCAGGGTGATAGTGAATGTCAAGGTCATAATCCTTGATTAACTCTAGCCATCTCCTTTGCCTCATATTCAGCTCCTTCTGGGTGAAAATATACTTCAAGCTTTTGTGATCTGAGTAAATCTCACAGCGATTACCCATCAGATAGTGACGCCATGTCTTCAATGCCAAAACTATGGCTGCTAACTCAAGATCATGGGTCAGATAGTTCTGCTCATGCTGCTTTAGTTGTCGAGACAGATAAGCGATGACTTTGCCTTCTTGCATCAATACACATCCGAGACCAATCTTGGATGCATCACAATACACATCAAACGGCTTCTTGATATCTGGCATGATCAATATTGGGGCTGAAATCAATCACTTCTTCAGCTCTTGGAAATTGGCTTCACATTTGTCAGTCCATTCAAACTTCTTGTCCTTCTTCAACAATTGGGTCATGGGTCTGGCGATGCTCGAGAATCCTTCTACGAACTTGCGGTAGTATCCCGCTAATCCGAGAAATGCACGGACTTGGGTTTGAGTGCTTGGGGCTTCCCATTCTTCGACATCTTTAATTTTGGCGGGATCAACAGAGACTCCTTCAGTAGACACAATATGTCCTAGGAATCCTACTTCTTTCAGCCAAAACTCACATTTGCTGAACTTGGCATATAACCGATGCTCTCACAGGGTTTCTAGGATGATCATCAAATATTGCTCATGCTCTTCTTCTGACTTGGAGTAGACAAGGATATCGTCGAAAAACACAACGACAAACTTATCTAGGAAATTCATAAAGATCTTATTCATGAGATTCATGAAATAAGAAGGGGCATTGGTTAATCCAAAAGACATAACCATATACTCGTATAAACCATAACGAGTAGTAAAGGCGGTCTTCGGAATATCCGTTGCACGAATCTTAAGTTGGTGATAACCAGTCCTAAGATCAATCTTTGAGAATACCTGGGCACCAGTCAACTGATCAAATAGATCTTCTATCTTTGGCAAGGGGTACTTGTTTTTGATGGTGACATCATTCAGCTTCCTGTAATCGGTGCACAAACGGTTGCCTCCATCTTTCTTGTCGACGAATAACACTGGTGATCTCCATGGCGATGCGCTTGGTTGAATCAAGCCTGTTGCTAACATAGCATCCAACTATTTCTTCAACTCTACTAACTCGTAGGGGTTCATGCTATAGGGTCTCTAGGCTATGGGTCTGGTTCTAGGGATTAGTTCGATAATGAACTCAATATCCCTATCCGGGGGCATACCTGGCAATTCATCTGGGAATACGTCGGGGTATTCACAGACTACTCGGACTTGGTCTATGGTGGGTAGGGCTAGACTCTTGTTGCACTTGAATTGACGGGGTAAGGTTTCAGATATATTCTCTACTGTTACTCCAGAGCTACTGGTCATGGTGATGGCTTTATTAGCACAGTCTATCAGTCCTTTATGCTTTTACATCCAGTCCATACCTAGTACTACTTCCAATCCTTTGGTTCCGAGTACTATTAGGTTGGCATAAAAATCTATCCCATGTATTCTGATAGGCACAACTTTGCAAATTTTTCTAGCTTTTGTAGTTGAACCGAGAATTTGAACTATCATGACATGCTTCAAGCTGGTTGGGTGAATCTTACTAGTGCATGCAAATTCTTCGGTGACAAATGAATGCGATGCTCCCGAATCAAACAACACTCTTGCTAAAACTGAGTTGACAGAAAACATACCCAGCACTACATCTGGCGCTTCGTGGGCTTCCTCGGCGTTCATGTGGAAGAGGCGGCCGTTGCGGTTGTGAGGGTTCCCTGGGGCAAATCTTCTCCCTGGTTGAACACGACGCTGCTGTTGAGCTTGGGTATTCACATTGGCAGTGGCGGCAGTCTTCTTGGGACACTCATTGGAATAGTGACCCTTCATTCCACACTCGAAACAAGTTATCTGGGACTTGTCTTTAGCTGCAACAGGCACATCATTGCTTCTAGTTCTGGGTGCGGTGTTGTTGTTGCTCTTGGGAGGTGCACGGTTGAAATTGCTGGTGTTGCCGGGGTTGTTGTTGTTTCCTCCGGACTTCACATTGCCTCCGCTACGGTTGGGGTAGCTTGGGCAGGACATTGGGGGTCGGTTGTTTCTTGGTGCAAATCCAGCAGACAGGTTGGGACGGTACTTCTGGTGACTATTGGATCCAGCTTGGTGCATCATACAATGTTTGCGGTTGTCGTTTGCTTGGTTAATCTTCCCTTCCATCTGAATGGCAGAGTCGACTAGCTCTTCGAGATCCTCGAAGCGGATGTTGACGAGGACAGTCTGCATCTCGTCATGCAGTCTATTCAGGAATCTTTCCTTCTTCTTGGCCTCCGTGTTGATCTCATCAGGTGCATACCTGGCAAGTGACATGAATCTGTCACGGTACTCCACCACAGTCATTCTGCCTTGCTTCAAATCTCTGAATTCATCCCTCATCCTAGTGACTAGGCCCTGTGGCACGTGGGTGCGGCTGAACTTGATTTTGAAGGCTTCCCATGTCATCGCTTGACCATGGTTCATCAGGCGGATGTTGTGCCACCGGGCTCTTGCATCTCCTGCCAAGTAGTGGGTGGCATAGAGAACTTTCTCGTTGTCATCAACTCTGGCTACTTCCAAATTGTTCTCCATCGTCTGCAACCAGTCATCAGCATCTAATGGGTTCTCTGAAGTGCTAAAGATTGGGGGATTGGTATTCTAGAAGTTCTTCAGCTTGGATCCTTGATGATCCTGATTTCCATGCCCTTAGTTGTTTTGGGCCATCTGGGCTATCTGCTGCAGTGTTGCTAAGTTGGCCTGGCACTCTGCCCTGCTTGCTTCACGGTTTGCAACTAACATCTGCATAATCAGCAACATTGGGTCTTGCGATGAGCTGCTCCCTCTGGGGTTTCCACGAGTCATCTGAAGATTGAGATAGATAAAGGGGTAAGAGGGAAAGTTCTAAGGTTCATGGTTTTGGTTTCAAAGCTAAAACTTTGAGTTTGACTCAGGTTTTGCAACTAACTCCATTCATTCATTCAAACAAAGCACACGGTACAAACACACACACACACACCACAACAAGGAAAACAGATGGTTTTAAGAACCATTCTGCAAGCTACGATACAATGGGACCAATACATCTCATGCTACGACAGTGCTCTAGTGCATCTACTCATCGTCTATGAAGTCAGAGTCCTCATCGTCAGTGTAGAAGTCCACGGCATCCTCCTCTAGAAAGTCATCATCATTGCTGAGGTAAGAATCCATATCTCCCTGGATGTCTTCACCCTCCTCTTCTTCCTCCTTTGCTGCAAGCTGAGCTTCTTGCTCCTTGATGGTCTTCTCGAGGTCGACCACCTTCTTGCAAAGACGGGCGATGGTGCGATCCGTCTTTTCGTGCTGGAGGCGAAGAGACTGGCGGTCCTTGACAAGCAGTGAGAAAGTCTGGGCCTTCTGGGCGGCAATGGCATGGTTGTGGTTGGCAAACTCCCTAGCATTGTCCAATTCCTTCTGGCGATCGTACAGCAGGAACTCAAGGTTCTCCACTTGATGCTTCAACTCCGGATGACCTGGCATCTCCATTGGCATTCCCATGAAGTCACGCCTTGCATAGTGCGCAAAGCGGGTTCCTTGGATTTTGTTGACACTGAGGGCACATAGACGTGCGAGATTGGGGGATTTGGTTGACACAGAGGGCACACTCCGGCGACTTCTAAGTTGTTCTCCATTGTCTGCAACCAGTCATCAGCATCCAATGGGTCTTCAGACTTGCTAAAGATTGGGGGATTGGTATTCTGGAAGTTTTTGAGTTTGGATCCATGATGGTCCTGATTTCCATGGTTCTGATTGTTATGAGCCATCTGGGCGATCTGCTGCAGGGTTGCTAGATTTGCTTGGCGCTCTGCCCTACTAGCTTCACGGTCTGCAATGAGCGTCTACAGAATCTGCAGCGGTGGGTCTTGCGATGAGCTGCTCCCTCCTTAGTTTCCACGAGTCATCTGAGGATTGAGATAGATAATGGGGTAAGAGGGAAAGTTCTAAGGTTCATGGTTTTGGTTTCAAAGCTTTAAAACTTTGAGTCTGACTCAGGTTTTGCAACTAACTTCTTTTCATTCATTCAAGCAAAGCACACGATACAAACACACACACACCACAACATCAAAGGAAAAACAGATGGTTTTAGGAACCATTATGTAAGCTATGATACAATGGGACCGATACTCCTCACTCCTACGATAGTGCTCTAGTGCATCTACTCATCATCGATGAAGTCAGAGTCATCATCGTCGGTGTAGAAGTCCATGGCATCATCGTCCAGATAGTCATCATCATTGCTGAGGTAGGAGTCAATATCCCCTTGGATATCTTCACCTTCCTCTTGTTCTTCTTTTGCTGCAAGCTGAGCTTCTTGCTCCTTGATGGTCTTCTCGAGGTCGGCTACCTTCTTGCAAAGACGGTCGATGGTGCGATCCTTCTTTGCGTGTTGACGGCGAAGAGACTAACGATCCTTGACTAGCAGTGAGAAAGTCTGGGCCTTTTGGGCGGCAATGGAGAGGTTGTGGTTGGCAAACTCTCTAGCATTGTCCAACTCCTTATGTCTATCGTACAGCAGGAAGTCGAGGTTCTCCACTTGACGCTTCAATATTGGGTGACTTGGCATCTCTAGAGGCATTCCCACGGAATCATGCCTTTCATAGTTAACAAAGCGGGTTCCTTGGATTAGGTTGACACTCTGGGCGCAAAGACGTGCGAGAGCTTCATGCATTGCCCTGGCTAATCCATCTAGCCAGTTGTTCTCTCTTACGGAGAACTAGATTCTCCCAGACGTTGGTGCTTCTATGCTTCCTCGAAAATCAGCGGTGACTAGCCATTGTAAATCTCCTCCTAGGGGTCTAGGAAGTTGAGCTCCAAGAAACTCTGGATGTGGGCGTCCCAATAACTCAGACAGTGAATCTAGATCCCTCTCGAAGATCAGTTGGCCTCAGTTGCCCAACTGGTAGAACTTGCTGAACTGCGTCTCCATCTACAAGAATTAAGGATGAGGAAGTTAGTGAAGTGATCAAGTGTGTCAAATTTTAGGTAGTAATGTAAGAATTGGAGGAACATGAATTTTTGAGAAAGAATGAATTCCAAAAGGTAAGAGAGGAAATAGTTTTTTTGTAAATACTCACTTTAGTTTTTGAAATTAAGTTTTTGTTCGGACGTCCATTCTAACTAGGGTCTCCTATGGTCAGGATGGCTCTGATACCAACTTGTCAACACCCGGATTTTTAATCCCAGATGCCTGTTATGTCATACATCGCAATCCCAGGATTACCATTTTTGCGAGACATAACAGATTGGATATCACAGTACATCATCCATTACAAACCATAATAAGGTCTTACACGAATAAAGGATCTCATGATCCAGTCTTAATACAACAAGCATCGGAATAAATAATAAGCGTAGCGATGGGGTCCATCTTCAGAGGCACAAGCAATGATGGCGATGGAAGATAGTCCTAGTTATCATAGCCATCCTGTTGTCCTTCATCTTGGTAGTCTCCTTCATAGTCTGGCCATAGGAATATCCAGGGACAAAAGCCATGAGTACTCTTTAAGTACTCGCAAACTATCACTAACAAGTAAGGTAGTTCTAGTAGGAATGCTAAACTCTAAGTTTATTTGTAAAGTTAAGTTTGAAACCTAAGCTGAGTTCAGAAACAAAGAAAGATAAAATAAAGTTCTAGAATCACTTAAGTTGGGAAGCTAGTGTCATAGTCACAACCCTGTTGTGGTCAAGTCAAGATTCATCATTCATTTCATAAGTCATTTTGAAAACATCTGATAACGAAACAGTATGGCCACTCCAACTGTCCATAACCGCGGACGCGGCTATTCGAATAGTTTGACACTCTGCATAGGTGGTACACTTTTACCACAAGATTCGATACATCTGTCAGGGATAACCCTGAATCATCATACTTAGTATGCAGATAATCAAACATAACCTTTCCTTTACACACCCTAGTATAAGCACCTCTCCTATGAGCATGGCCTCCCAAGCATGACCATCTGTCACCTTGGGCACTGCATAGGTGGACAACATTGAGAGGTAGCCTCAGCTCAAACCTCTCCCGCGAGGGAACTAATACTAATGCATATAAATTTCCGGCTAAGCCTTACCCAATTCAGGTATTGTGGTTGTACGGTAAAATTGGAATGGTATCGCATCCGAATCCAACCATCAGTTTTTGTAAAAGGGCTAAGGCTCATGCCTCAACATTTTCATCATCATAAACCATTTGTGTTTCGCAACACATGTCAAAACATTTCAATAGAATGACTCATCATTCCAAGGTTTTCACAATTCATTTTCACCAAGTGTTCCCATCTAAAGTGACTCAAGTTTTGATTTAGCTCTAAGCTACGAAGTTAAAAGTGTTCACTAAGGTGGGATGCTAATCTCAATCTCATGTCATAGAATGACATCTAAGGTTATCTAGATAGGTCAAGTTTTATACTTTTTATGCTACCTTCAAACAAGTAAGGGACTTTGGTAAAGTAAAGAAAGTAATAGCTTGCAAGTGTTAGATTGCATTGTTAATGATGGCTTGCTAGTATAATACTTGCAAGTGTTAGCTTGCTCAGTTTACTTGAAGTGTTAGGCTTGACTTGTGTAGTGCAGTGGTTGAAGTTTTCTTCCTCCTCCTCTTGGTCGAACTCCTCCTCCTCGAAAATTTGGTCGGTACTATCATCTATAAATACATACGGGATACACAATCACCAAACCATACTTAACTAGACTACTTGGTACACTAAGGCACACATTTGATGATCTATTATCATCACAAGGTTTTATGTAACTAGCTTCATTCTTTTTATTTAAGAAAAGTAATTTCTACTCATTGAAAATAACTAAGATTTAATATTCTACAATTAAAATATGGGATCATGTGGACACATGTCATCACCACATATTCTAACATATGGGAATGTGATTTAAAGTTTGGATCACATTTAATTAAGTTTAAGTTTAATATTTAATGATTTAAAGTGACTATAAACGCCTACATAGCATTATTTTGGTACTAGTCTAAAGTCACTGCATGTAAAACTTAATATTATTACAAATTCAGATAGGTATGGTTAAATGTGATTTTTGAGAGTTGTATTCAACTCAAAAGCTATTATGGTTGATTTTATAAAAATATTTGAACTTGCAAATACTATCTTGTTATTTTTACTAGGAGAGATCTATAACTCTAAATGAATTAAATCCAACGGGTTTGGATAGATCTTTTCAGAGGCTTTCCGACAAAATTAGAATCACTCAATTTGGTTCAGTAAATCTTCCTGAATTGATTTTTGAACTAAGGGACAGAATTGAGTTTAAACTAAAATAGAAAAACACTTATTTGAATGTGGGCTAGCGCGGGAAAGGAAATGGGCTGGCCCAGTGGCGCTCAGCGGCGCAGAAGGCGGCTGACAGGTTGGTCCCGCTTGTCAGCGAGACTTAAAACCTGAAACGGTATCTAGCGATCTGGGCCACACAATTAGAACGTGGATCAACGGCTCACAGTCATCGTCGACGACGGACTCGTCACCAGCGAGACTGAACCCTAAATGGACGGTGGGGGTCTATTGGAGACGTACCAGGGCTCCAGCTAGTGCGGCGAGGCGGGCGATCGAACTGGACGACGACGGCGGGCTCAAGCGAGGTCATGGCAGGGGCTGCGGTGGACGGAATCGACAGTAGCTTCTCCTCCTCTACAGCAGACTCCTCCGGTGCAATTCCGGCGAACTATGGCTCGAGCGGATTCAGCGAGAGAGGGGAAATGTTCAGGGGAGAGAGGGGAGTGAAATGGTGTGAGGAATTCGTGCTTGGGTGGCCTCCTTTTATAGGCTCGACGGTGAGACCGAGAGGTGTGGGCGGAGCTCGTCGGTGACGACGGCACATGGGGCTATCGGCGTGGGTGAGGTAGGCGGACGGTGGGCAGTTCCCTGGCGGTCAGCTACGGCGCAATGGCGCTGTTGGGTCCGCAGCATAGAAAACAAAAAAATTCCTACGGTGTGAACTACACGCCAAGATCTATCTACTAGGTACAGAGCAATGGGTGGACATAGATCCAACGAGAACTTACCCTCGAAGACAATGAGTTTTGTTAACGAGTAGGAACTCGTGGTTGATGTAGTTACACTTGCCGATCTCAAGATCGTGAGGAAGTCCGAGCGCCGCAACTCAGCAGCGCATCTGCACTCGCACACACGTTCAAGCCACCGGACAACCTCCACCTCCTCGCTCCAGCGATCTAGCGGAAGCAGCAACTCCTTCCAGACGAAATGCCACCGGGAACATGTATCTCGCTAATCCGAGACCATGGGGGAATAATTCTAGAGGGGGAGAGAGATCCTTCACAAGGAGGTGTGAGGATGAAGGAGGTAATGGGTGGCCTTTTATAGGAGGAGGGAGGTGCCCCCTCTCTCCATGGCCGGTGCATGGGGGTGACCCCTCACCTCCCCCATTCATGTGGTGGTAACCCCTCCACATTAAAATGCCTCTTCACATTCCCTTTTAAAGTCTCCACTTTAAATGCATTAAATTTCTCCAAATTTAATGCTCTCTCATTAAATAAAACTCTTTTTATTAAATTTATTCAGAATTTTGTTAATTACTTTAATTAATAAACATTCACATATAGACCCTTGCAATATTTCAATATCACATGCAGAACCACTTTCTGTAATTTCACCCGAAACAATTTCCGGTTTCTATTGAAACAATTCCTGCGCTTTGCAATTCTTTCGTCTGAAACATATGTGCTCCAAAATGGTGTCCGGTAACTTTTAAGTGTGCCACCCTATGGTTCGCGAATAATGCAGACATGATCGAGACCCTTCTCCGATCAATAATCAGCAGCGGGACCTGGAGATCCGTACTGACTCCTACACATTCAACGATGACTTCTGTGATCGTGAGAACCTTTAATGCTTGTAACTAAATCTCTTTGTCTCTCGATATATTATACGTCCGAGATTCGATCATCGGTATCTCCATACCTAGTTTGATCTCGTTACCGACATGCACTCTTTTCTCGTTCCCGTGATATAACATTCTAGTGATCACATCACTTGCTTGCAAGCTATCTTAATGTGATATCACCGAGAGGGCCCAGAGTATATCTATCCGTCATCTAGATTGACAAATTCCACTCTTGATCCATGAGCCTCAACATAACACCTTCATAGTACTGAACCCATCTTTATAGTCACCTTGTTACGGTGTGACGTTTGATGTTATCAAGATACTCTTTCGGTGTTAGCAATTAACATGATCGCATGGTCTAAGGATAAAGATTTCTTCGTATGATGTTATAGCAATATAAACATAATGACTTGATCGTAATGCTATACTTCGGATGAATGTTCATCACATCATTCCACCAATGGTATGACCTTGTTATTAACAACATCCAATGTCCATGATCAGGAAACCTTGATCATCTTGTTAATCAACAAGCTAGTCTATAAGAGAGGCATAACTAGGAACCCTTTTTGTTTATTAAACACAAATGTATTGATGTTTCCGATCAATACAATTCTAGCATGTAAAATAAACATCTATCATATATAAGGAATATATAATAACAACTTTATTATTGCCTCTCAGGGCATATTTCCTTCAGGCACGGCTAGGGGCGGTGGCATATGGTCGGGAGCGTTGCGCGCTCTGGGAGACATAGGCGGTGCTCGACGCGGCGCACGGTGACTGTGGGTCGCGTGGCGGTGCTAGGGTCGAGGCGGAGCGGCGTGTGCGATCTGCGATCGAGGCGCGGTCTGTGGCGTTCTGACGGTGAGGGCGCTCTGGCTGCGCGCAGAGACAAAGGGCGGCGGGGCTGGGGAGTGGTCCAGTGGTCGTGGGGTGGACCGTGGGCGGCGGTGAGGTCACGACGTGCTTCCTGGAGCGGCGGAGAGGGGCTGGTGGTCTGCTGTGGCGTTGGCAAGGTTGGCAGGCGGGCATGGCGTCGGGCGACATGACACTGGCGCCAGGGGCTAGATATAGGGTTGGTCTTGGTCTGGTTGGACTTGGGGGAGACAAGGATGATCAATGCAACTCAATTGGCTCGACAAGATTTGATCAAAAACAGTAATAGTTAGACTAATTTGATTCTGCCACAAGGCGTTTGACAAAATGGCCGAAAGAAACTTTTGTTTGAATTTTTGGTTGATTTTTGGTGGGGTTGTTGATCACATGCTTGAGCATCTAGGGTTGCTTCGGATTTGAGTTCATTTGAGTGATTTTTGAATAAGTGTGATCTTGATACGTACACTAGATTCAATTTTTAATTGTCATTTAAATTTAGTGTTTGAAAGTTTTTAGTAGATCACAAAGTGGACCTTGGTACATCACTACTTGTACTAGCAAGGGGTGCAAAGAACCACAATTGTTTCTGTTAAGATTTGAGTTCTAGGAATAGCCAAAGTAGGCATGGTGATTAAAATGGCATAAATGACCATTTGCTTATTTTATTCTTTTTGATTTGTTTTTCTTTAGGATTTGCTTGGGAATGATCTAGATGATGTTTAATTCACCTTAGAATTATTTTACAATCAATAGATCACTCAAACATGGCAATTCAAACAACTCTTATTTTAAATGCACACGCATATGAATGCTTAATGATTTTCAAATGGAAAAGTTTTTGTTAACTCTAAATTTGATGATTTGGATCTTAATGACCTTGGATTAGAGTTTTGGGATGTTACATTACGACTGTGTGTGGACAACAAAAAAGTAGAGAGAAGTGAACGACTGGCTCGCACGCCGTCTCTGTACGCGACACAGAAGGCGACGACATAGAAGGCTAAGCAGCAGCGTTCAGTTTATCATATGTTTCCAGACGGCGTTGGAGGAAGACAGTTGTGCCTTCACGTCAAGAGCAAAAGGCGTGCAAGATGTTAGTCTTAGATGTTAACTTCATAGTGTCATACTAGACCATAAAAGAGCGTGTTGCCATACCCGTCCTTCTTTAGAGAAGAAAAAATAGAATTTTTTTGAGATATTATTAACTACAATAATCGCATGATAAATTTGTATGGGTCATATTATTATTGTACATAGATATTTATATAGACACTGAGACATGTTTTCTTACAAATTTCGAATCTCATCTCTCCTACTTATAAAGGGACGAACAAGAACTTTGCTAAACGTACCCCGCAAACCATATACAGACGGACCAAAACCACAGGATAAGACCCACCAAAGATAATTCAACGCCCGGGCATTAGCCTAATCAGATTCCGTGTGCACATAGTGATTTACAACGTCGGACGGAACTTATCCCCGCAGAGCCCCGCTTCCTCAACCCCTGATTTTTTGTTACAGGAAAAAAACAAAACCGATCGCGCAAAGAAGGAAAATAAGGAAATTGATCCCCATCATCGGGACCCTGGACGGCGCCATCACCGGACCATGTACGACGCCCTCGCCGAGTTCATGGACGATTCCCTCGCCTTGAACCTGGACGGCATGCTCGCTCGTGTTGTGTTCCTGGCGGCGCCCTCCCGTGGCGTGTTCCTAGCGGCGCCCGCGCCGTGGACCTGGACGACGTCGTTGCCGCTTGTGTTCCTAGCAGCACCCGCGCCGTGGACCTGGACGACGGCGCCCTCGTGGCGACCCTGGACGACGTCGTTGCCGCTTCACGGCGCCCTCTCTGACATCCTAAGGCATAATTTCAGGAACAAGTGCCCAGGTATTAGAAGTTTCAATACAGACATCATTTTCTCCACAAATCAAAATTCTGTGTGATCCAGAATTTGCCTTCTTGCATTTTCATAACTTGGATGGGATAGATGTTCTATACACTTACTAATGTATTAGACTACTATGCAAAACTGGAAGTTGCATACAAATATAATAACGATTAATTTTTTTGCATATGATTAATTTTTTTTCCTCAATTTTATTGGT
The DNA here is from genome assembly GCA_910589775.1 of Avena eriantha. Classification (NCBI taxonomy): domain Eukaryota; kingdom Viridiplantae; phylum Streptophyta; class Magnoliopsida; order Poales; family Poaceae; genus Avena; species Avena eriantha. The sequence goes on along the minus strand of OU342745.1, from coordinate 72,531,915 downwards.
TGCCACTTGTAGGGGCAGAACTAAAAATAGCTAAGCCCCAGGTTGGGTTTTGTAATCATGGCTAAGCCTGTTGTTTTCCTTAACTGATTTCACTTCTCAAAATGTTCGACTGAATTTAGAGACAGGTTTTGCGGACATATGTCTAGCAAATGATGGCAGTTTATTCCTGCGAAAATTATATTATTTCAAGTGTTATTATTTCATTACTTGCATTTACGTCTGGTGACCTTGTATGACTCCCTCACCGAGTTCATGGACGACGGCGCCCTCGCATCCTTGCACCGCCTTTGCATCCTGTAAATACGGTGACCAGTTAACTATGCCTTGCACAGCCAGAATCAATATTTCACGAATATTGGATTGCATCAAGTTTATTGCTTGCACGCTACAACAAGATTAGTATGTAATACTAAAGTATCAGGCAGCCCCATCAGATCAGTCAGGTATGATATTTTATACTACTATATATTTTCCTGTTGTGCTCCTACAAACTTGAAGTACAAGCCATGCTACTATCTTGCTCTACATATCTAAATTATACTTGATTTGTTTATAAGTTTCAACCGCAATGGGAATAATCATTCATTTAACTTGTAAAAGTCTACTGGAAATTCATGAAAACTACTAAATATACATGAGGATAATAGCCTTTCTTGCCTGAATGGAACCAGCAAATTTTTGCATAGCTGCATCTTTGAAACAGTTTTCCATATTTTATAAGATCAAAATCAGTGTAGTACGGAAACCATGCATTAAACAAAAAAGCATCAAACTTACCTCTTGGTTAGAACATTGCTCTCAGCATGGACATGTACGTTTTTTGCATTCAATATTGAGCATCCTGTTCAAACAGCCTTGGCCATCTTGAGGAGGCTTATAGTTGCATACCATGCTCTGATATTATTAAACAGAAAAGAAAATAGGATGCAAACAAAATAGGCTACTATTTTCAAATGCTAGCTGGTCTACAAGCCCATGAATCAAGAAAAAACAATCAATATACTTGTGTAGCCATTATCCCACAAAATACTTATTTAATTACCAATGTTTAGTGGTTGTTGTGAAGAAATAGCTTGCAAAAAAGCGCAGTATACACTTGTATTTTTGTGGCTATAATTTAGAACTAAAACAATCAAAACTCTGTACAGAGATCTACTTTAGAAGACTACAGGTTGATGCATATACCAGTTACCTCTACTACTAATAAAGGCACGAACAAGAATTCCACTAGATGTACACAGGAAATCTTAAACGGACGGACTAAAATCGCAAGATCAGGCCCACTAGAGATTATCTAACGGCTAAGCTAAATCTAATCAGATCCCATGTGCATTTAGCAAATTATGAGAACGGACAGAGCACTTATCCCATCGGACCTCAGAGAAACACGAAAACATTCCCCGCATCAACAGCGCCCGATCGTGCGGTTTAAAAAATAGAAAAGCTGATAACTGCTCGCCTGATCGACGCCCTAGCCGCGCCGTTCCTGACGACGCCCTTGCCGTCGCATCGCGTCGTGCCGAGATCCTAGACTACACCCTCGCCATCGCCAGCTGCCTGTCCAGATCCTAGACGACGACCTCGCTGCGGTGACCCTGTACAACGCCCTCGCCGACGCCCGCGCCCCGGGAAGTTGGACGGCACCCTCGCCCGCGTCGCGCCAAGAACCTGGACGACGCCCTCGCCACGGCATTCCTGGACAGCACCGATACTATCAGGTAACCCCATAAAATCAACAGATGGTTGCATTTCTAACATATACATGTTTTTACGTCAGCTAGCATATCTTTTACAAACTGGACTTTCGGCAAACCTGCTATCAGAACATAAATGCAACTGAATATGCCTAGGGGATGCATGTAAATCTGATTTACCTTTGTAACAGTATGCCAAGATAACAAATTGAGTTAATATATGCAAAATATCACTGTACGGGGCAACTAAACCTTGATTGCTTCTACAATAGATCTACAAGATCTCATGCTATTTCTGACAATTTTGACTAACAATTTGACATAATAAGTAACCGGGGATAAAAAGGCTGTGTGAAACTTTATTACTCCTCCGACCCATATTAGTTGACTTAGATTTGTCTAGATACATTCATATCTAGACAAGTTGTAGTGCTAGATACATCCGTATGTAGATAAATGTAAGTCAACTAATATGAGTCGGACGGAGTAGCATAAGGAGGTGAGTAAGCATTTCATTACTTTTGTTCCAAATATCGCTGATCCAGCTTATCAAATGAAAATCCCTTTTGAAGAGCTTGAAGAAATGTCTTCCCAGGATGGCCTTGAGAGGAGTAAGTGGCTTCTTCATTGATATCCTTGAGCATCCGAACTATGGTATCTCCCCTGATCATCAGGTCTTCAAATTTAGCTGGAAACATCTTCAATCAAGCTTGGATAACATGCTCCTTAAGTTGATCATTTAAATAGCAGAACTCCAATAATCTCCAACCAAATCCGACAGCTCTCTTTGACTGCATTCTTCTATCAAGAACTATGTCAGTAACTATATTGTCAGATTTTGATAGCTTCAATATTTCTTAAACGGTTTCAGTTTGTACATAGTATGGGCAGAGAGATAGTGTTGTTTTTGGGAGTTAATACCATAATAGAAGATTAAATGCTCTGGTGCTTTTTTGACATGTGCACATGTAATTTGCATAATCATGAACTTGTGGTGCTGTTTTGGACATGTGCAGCCTCCAACATAACACAAGGAACAAGTTTCAGAGTACTATTGTAGGTGCAAGATTCAGGAGGTTAGGAAGTACTCTTCATTAACTTGCAAAATAACACCAGGAGTAGCAGATTCAAGTAAAAATGCACGTAACAATAGTAACATGTGACTGGAAGTTTCAGAATACTAGGTGCAAGTTTCAATAAGTAGCACTACTCCTCATTAGCTTGCAATTTTCAATTTTCAAGTACTAGGTGAGAAAGTAACTTGCAGTATTCAAAGTTACAGAATTTTCGCACTAACTTCTCATTTGATGTCAATATTTGCATTGAGAATATTCTTAGTCTGAATAATGCAGGAAAATTCAATACTAAACTATTTAGTGTAAGTGCAAGTTACTGTCAATATTCACAGTGAGACAAATGCTTCTTAGGAACACTGTAGGTAGGCATGATATACTCTTTCATCAACTACAGTAACAAGCACATCAAAAGTTCATTGCATTGGAACCAAGAAAAATATGCATATCAACAGCTTGAATCCCTATCAATGGAATGATTCTATTCCTGAACCATTGGAGGTAGCAAGAAGATCAAAATATACAGAAAGAAAAGATGTCAGCAGTTGATATCAATACAATCAAAAACAGAATAAAGCTATGCATGATCATATGCTGTGGATAATTATCATGTATTGGAATTGGTATCAAATACTCCAGGGCTGTGGGTGGTGGGTCACCAATCTTTACCACACAATCTACTAAATCTACACAGTGGAAACAGTGGAATGCATTTGTTTATACTTCAGATAAACAGTGGAGACATAAATTCATCTAGAGATACCAAATCTTTCGCTACATGCACCATTTATATACATGGTGGAGCACACTGGATCTACTTGTGAGCTGTGACAACCACCAAATGACGCAGCTTGGAAGAGTCTAATGTTTTTTACCGGCCTTCACACACACTTTTCAGACACAAATGCATGACTTAGTATCAACAAATAATCACATATATCATGGCAGTAAAAATATGTGCATGCGCCCATGTGAAAGAATTTGGTTGTCACTATAATGCTACTACTGATTTCTAATATATCACGATTCAGTTAATCCACTGCTTTCAGTAACTATAATATTGTAAAGTAAATAAATTGATGGGACAAATCAAGCATAATCGAGATGAAGGTGGCGAGTAATTACTAATAGCTAAAGAGGTTGGGAGGGGCGTCCATCATCCACACTGGGAGCATGCCATACTTGGGCTGCTCCGCTTTGCTCGAACCTGCAGGAGCGGGTGTCCTCGGAGATCGCTCCGATTAACCATCTAGACCCACAGGATTAGGTGTACGGCATCGTGGAGTCATCGAACAAGCGGTGGTCGTGGCCGTGAATCCGGTGGAGACGAGGTCTAGACCTTCCACCTCTGTTGGCGCCTAGCTCTGGGTCACTTGTCCTTATCTGAGCCTCCTCCTCCCACCTGGTCTCCGCTGCCTCCTCGGGGTCTCCGGCGACCGGAATCGAGGACGAGTGGCGGGGAACAGCAGGGGCATGCTGCTGGCGCGAGCTAATTGGCTGCATTGGTGGGGAGTAGGAAGTCTTCGAGGCCAGCGGCGGGGAGCGGGCAGCCGCCGAGTTCAGCGGCGGGGAGGCATGGTCGTGAGCTGCTGGTCGTCGGCGATGGGGAGGAAGGGGAACGGCGGATGAGGTAGAGAAAAGTGAGACAAGCAGCAGGGAGAGTGAGCGACGTCTCCGACAACCAGATGGTTGTCTCCTGCTAAGATAATGTTCTCGGGAGAATTGGAAAAATAAATCCGTGCTAGGAAGAGGCTCGCGGAAGGCTCCCATGGGCCCTGGATGGCTAAGGAAATTGGAAAAAATATGTCTGGGCCATCTGCTTACGTGGCTTCATGAATGACTGGGGTACTGATTTTGAAGATTTATTTTTGACGAGTGATTGAGTTTCCTTAGATGTATCAGGCTATAGGTTGTGGTTGTGTCGGTATAAAAAAGGTACATCCATTGATTTTATTGATAATTGATGTTTGTTTAAAACTATATATACTCCATTAAAATTGTTTTATTGGAATTTCAAATTTCGTATAATCAAAAATTTGTACAGTAATAGATGTTTTTATTGTAGATATATTTAAATAGCTCGATAGAAAAACTCCCCCCGCTAAAAAAATATTGAACAACTCTTTAAAGGAAAAAGAATAAGATTCAAAATAGATATTTTATTGTATTATGAAACGTGCGTTGCACGTGCACGCTTACTAGTGAGAAAAGGGGGCGATCATATGAATGATGACCATAATTATAACATGGAAGCAAATACAAATAAAGATCTCAATTACAAGATAGTAAGTACGTTTAATAAATGGCCCTAAGGATATGTTTTGGTCATCACATAATAATTAAGGACTTGAAAAGACCGACATTGCGAAGCCAGGAGAATTCTTCCCTTATCAACTTGTGTTTATTCTTCAATAAGACTTGACAATAGTGTGAAGCCTTCATAGTAAGGACACAATTTTTGTACACATTAGCTAATGTAAAATGGAGTTCTACATGCAATATGTAGACAATAAATATTTTTCTCTATGAAAGTACATGACACTGGCATGTAGAGCAAGCACAAATTTAAATAGAAAACTAAAAATTCATGGCGTTTCATAAGATGTAAAGGATGGCGCACATGAGGGAGCAAACAAATTGAGAGAAGAAAATGATGCGCATTTTTTCACTATAAAGTTAAACATATATATACAGAAACAAATAACAAAATAAAAATATTATGCACCCAAAGTTTCCCACGAACCAAACAAAAAATATGATTATTTGTGATCTCTTCAACATTTATACCCAACATTCCAACCCATGAACAGAATCTTGCTTGTTGAAGGCTCAAGATAAATCAGAGAGTAGATATTTCAGAGTAGTGGCATTTTCACCTAACCCTCATAACCCAAAAACAATATGTAATCATCTGACCTTGTTGGGCCTTGGAAGCATCGGTTTAATCGGAAAAATACTACCCACTGGGTCATGCATATTGGCAGCCTAACTTGCTGCATCTATTGGCTATAACAACCCTTTCCTCTAAAGCCAAAACCTCAAAGTTGTCATTCCACAAAGACATACCCACCTAAGGCCATTCATGTGAACCTCACATGTTAAGATAGTAAAGGGTATATTCAGATACATGAGACACTATACCAACAGTATTGAAATGATTTTCCTCAGAAACAGTCCATATATCCACAAAATAAATCCCACATAACAATAAATTATTAAGAACGAATCATGGGATACATTGTAGCTTTGTTTAAGCTATACTGTTAATATCCTCATAAAGCACACATACCTTGGATACACACATTTGTTTTGTTAACTTGTACTATCTGCATGGTCATTTGTAAAAACACGTTTGTCAGACCAGAATATATAGATTTTGACCAATCGGGGTCTTAGTGTATAGAGCTTTAGAGTTTCGTATACATAAATGAGATACTAATAGTTCAAATAAAATAAATATGTATTGTATTGCAAGTTCTTGCACGAAAATAAATATGATATATTAATATTATATTGGCTAATGAAGCTGAGGAAATTCCACTACCACACAAAACAGACAAGATGCTTCCAAATTGCGCAAGAGTGAAGTATCCTCTTACTTTAACAGAGATATCTGAATCTTAAGATATGCTCGTCCAGATCCATTGCTTCTCTTGTCTGAATTCTTAAAAATACGTATTTGCTCTTCTTCTTTTTATTCATATGAGCGGTCGTTTCTCTCTGCCATGTTCGCTTCAGCCTAGAACTCTATATAGCTGATACTTTATATCATACCTCATGGGAGTTTAATGGGAACTACAACTTGTCCTCCTTGAAATTGCGCTTTTTTTGTTACATCCATGTTTAGTCCCATAACTGATAGTTGTGGTGGCAATAGTAAAATTGTACTTCTGAGCATTCTTCAACATTTTGAGTGGGGCTGTTGATCAGCATACAACAGAGAATAAAATCACTGCAACTTGGAAGAACTAATTATACAGGAGAAATACATTAATTAATAGCTAACGCATTTTATTGTTATTACTTCTTGCTGAATTAACATTGCCATGCCAGCCAAACCATAATTGTGCACGCTATATTATGTTTGTAAGTTCTTTCCCATAAGTTAGAAAAAATACCAATTAAAACAAAAATACATCGGTCAATCTTAGTCTTTGCAGATTGATAAAAACATGAGATAAACAACTTATGGAAACTCTTTTCCCAATCAAATTGTAGAATGGTATTTTGAAATGGAAATTACCATTAACAAGTGATGAATTGGTAATTTCTGAAAAAATGATCTCCGTTTATCATGGCGGTATGATGCCTCGACACAAATGTATACCTAAATCGCAACATTTCTATTTAAAAAGACAACTTCCTTTCCAAAAACTCCAAGCTAGAGATAATGATCACGTTCTTGTGATCCGAATATGCTTCAGCGAGTCTAAATAATCTATGCTGCCACCAAACACCCAAACGGGACCAACATGGAACATGTTGTAGCTCCATGGGAATTGTGTCATGAGGTTTGAGCAGCAGTGTGAGCTGGCTACTTCCAGTCTAAAAGTTGTGCTTTAGTTAGTCGGGTAGAACTGAGAACAACTACAGTAGATATATAATGCAAATATCGTCTCGCTTTGTCTTGCAAGGTAAATGACATGGTGAAGTGGATACGGTACTTATACGTGTATGACTGAAATCTAAGATGGTGTGCTCACCTGAGTCTGAACGGATCAGCGTAGGTACTATCACCCATCTCGTCCTCGGGCGTATCGTCTCACCGGCACTGGCAAACAAGCGCAGGCGCAGGTTTTTTTTTTGAACGGAGCGCAGGCGCAGGTGATCACATCAAGAAAATGAAAGGGTGAGCGGACGCGGAACTGTAAACAGGGGAGGAGCCAGGAGCGATAATGATGCAAGCGGCACGGACCCGGAATGTCCGCCTCCCGCCTGGTGTTGTCCGCTGGGACTAAATAGGAGAATCGGGAGATTAGAAGGTGGGATAGGTCGGTTCCATGGGACCCGGTGATTTACCTAGAGCAAGCAATTAGACCGTACCATGCATGCATATGCCAGGGCCGGAGAGAGTCAGCTAGCTACTGCATGACTCACACTACAATTCGGGATGCATGGGAGTTAGTTGCTAATCCCGCCGACGTTAAGAGGGATTTATAAAACGGGATTAGCGGGTCTTTTCTGGCGGGGTGGGAGGCGGGCATGGCGAGATGGCCCATCCCACTTACATCATTAAAGAGCGAGTTCGCAATTGGATCCCAATCGATCGAGTGGGAGAGGGCAGCGTCGAGGGCTAGTAGCCCTCCTGGCGCCGGCGCCTACTTCGGTCCATACTTCCTCGAATACAGCAGCCGATGGAGGAGCAGATGCAGAGGCCGGTCGCGCTCACGGTCATACAGGAGAGAAGGCGTCAAGGGCCTAATAAAACTTTACAATATATAACTGAAAAGAAAAATCAAAGCCAGACCCGAACAAGGCACTAGGCCAGATTTTTGGACTGAGGAGCAGGCCTAACATCCCGATTAACAAGGAGACTTGGAAATAGCTTTGTGGAGCAACAACCCGTTTAAAGTGACTAGACTGGATCGCGCGGTATGCACGATCGAACGGATGAGAACGCTAAAAATCATTGTTAGGGTTCCTAACTAGGTGAGTTTTACTGTTTCTTAATAACATAGTGGCTTAGATATTAGTCCTTAGAACTTAGGAATGCAATATTTTGCGTGTAAATTGTGTATGTATCAATTTTTTACGAGGGATAAGTCTATGTAGATGGGTCTCAGAATGAATCGAACATTGTTGTAAGAAAATCATGCACGTGACAATAAATAAACAGGCATGCGCTCTTTTTTAACCTTGCATTTGTGGCATCCAACTTCACAAGTTTTAATGATTGGACCAATGGATGTGTTCTCTTTTTAGCTTTCATGCATGACCTCAAACTTCACGAGCGTTAATGCAGAGAATAATGCATGCATTCTCTTTTTAGCTTAGATCTAAGCTAAAAAAATAATCGCAGTAACCGGAAATCCTGACCACCCTCGGGATTTTTTCCCATGCGGGGCGAGTGGGGATTTTTTTTCCATGTCGGGCGATGGGGATTAGATATATTCTTCTCAGTATGTATATTCAATACATGATTGCAACTACATAACAATAGGTAGATAGTACAATTTTCATGGAGATAACACAATTTTTAGGTAGTACATCTAGATAAGGAAATCCATATAAGAAAAGAGAGATACCAAAGGGTAATTTTCTGCATATCAAGTACAATTTGTACTATATTTAAATTTTTACTGCAGTACTTGATATCAACATCAAATGGTAACAAAACATGGCTAACGGTTGGTAATTCAGAGCATATGTAGTACAGTTTTCCATAGCAGGGAATTACAAGATAAAATAAAATAAAAAGCTAAAAGGAAGCATCGGGTGCACTTTGTGTTGTGTCAATCTCCTCTGCAGCTGCTTCATTCAGATCAGGTAGATGGACTTGTTGATCGCCATCATGAAACAGCAAATGGTGAGCAGATCCTGGACCTATGTTGTATGTGTTTCTTCTACTTCTTCCTCTCCCTCTTGCTAGAACTTCTGTGGTATGAGATGAGCTTGCTTCAGCTGATCTTTTCTTCCCTTTTGCTCTCCCTCTACCCCTTGATTGTGTCTCTGGCTGGCTAGGATCTTCCCTGTTCTTGCCTCTTCTCCTATCACTTACACTGCCTCTTCTTCTAGCCATAGCAGTTGTCACCCTAGCCCATGGAATTGAATCTCTTGCAACATCCACAAATATACTTTCAGCTAGCAATGGTCCATGTGATCTGTTTGGGGCACAATGGGCTCTTTCCTAAAAATAAATGATACTCGGTCACGAAAATTTAGTACAAATCAAGAAATGTCAGTACAAATCAGTGAAATTTAGTACAACCTCCTGTCCCATTTTTTAAACCATCATGTGGACTTGATGGGTTGGATCCTTTGTAGGGTTAAGATTCCGCGGAACTATGTTTTGCACATTGTAGAAGGACAATATTAGCATTTAACCAAGAAATATAGTCCAGTCACAATTATTATTAAACAATTCATTAGTATACAAATCTATACTTGTAGAATAGAAGGAATATCTTTTGTGGCTTCTTCCTCATCTTGTGCAGCTTCTTCCTCATTATGAACATACTTGTAGTGCCCTTTCTTATTACGATTTGGCTTCCCACATATAGAGCAATGTATTGTCAATCCAACTCTATTAAGATGCTTTACTCCATTATGCACCTTTTCTTTTGGTGTTTTCTTTCTATTTTTCTTTGGCCTTCCTAACACTTTGGTATACAAAGGTGGATGTATGTGCACACCATTTTGCTTCTCCCAAAACTCTTGACCTTAGAGGCACCAGCTTATACGCATAAGCAGCTTTGTATGTCTCGGTTGTGTAGAAATTGTGTACAAGTTGCTCTAGGTCTCTTCTGATTGTCCTACAACATGAAATTGCATGGTGACAGGGAATCCCACTCAACTGCGATTTGTTGTAGTCACAGGTTTTCCCCTTCAAGTCCACATTGTATATTTTTTCGTACTCACCAGAAGGGACATGAAACAAGTCAGCTGCAGCAATTCTCACACGACAACTTGCTACAAATTCATTGGCTTTATCTAGCTTCTTTTTGATGTTTGGACATACCCTTCCATGCCATTTGTCTGCCTCATCATCCTTTGTCACCATTATGTTCATTATCTTCAAGAATAAGCTGTGAAGCATTGATAACATGGGCATTTCCCTTTCATCTACAATGTAGTTGTTAAGCAATAAAAAATTAGTTATTACAAGTCCAGGTAAGCAATGAAATTTCCTCAAGCAATACAAATTTATTGAATCCGTACTTGATGAAACTTCCGAGTGGTTGTTAAGAAGCATATTACATTTTGGAAAGTCACTAAAAAAGCTTTCACAAATGTGTTGGGTTGTGTTGGAGATATGCCCAAGAGGCAATAATAAAAGTGATTATTATTATATCTTTGTGTTTATGATGAATGTTTACATCCCATGCTATAATTGTATTATTAGGAAACACTAATACTTGTGTGTTTTGTAAACATAAGAGAGTCCCTAGTAAGCCTCTTGTTAAACTAGCTTGTTGATTAATTGATGATCATGGTTTCCTGATCATGGACATTAGGATGTGATTAATAACAAGGTTATGTCATTGGGAGAATGATGTGATGGACACACACCCATAGTAAGCGTAGCATAAGATCAAGTCATTAAGTTCGTATTGCTGTAAGCTTTCAAATACATAGTAACCTATTCCTTCGACCATGAGGTTATGTTAATCACCATCACCGGATGGATACTTTGATGACATCAAACGCCGCTTCGTAACTGGGTGGTTATAAAAGTGTCATTGGGTATTCTGAAAGTATGTGTTGAAGCGCATGAACCAAGATTGGGATTTGTCCATCCATATGACGGATAGATATGCTCTGGGCCCTCTCGGTGGAATGTCATCTAGTTAGCTTGCAAGCATGTGACTGGGTCACAAGGGATGACATATCACGGAACGAGTAAAGAGTACTTATCAGTAACGAGGTAGAACTAGGTATGGAGATATCGACGATCATACCTCGGATAAGTATAGTATCGCGAGACAAAGGGAATTAGTTTCGTATGTAAGTGGTTCAATCGATCGCAAAGTCATCGTTGAGTATGTGGGAGCCATTATGGATCTCCAGGTCCCGCTGATGGTTATTGATAGGAGATGTGTCTCTATCATGTCTACATATTCACGAACCATAGGGTGACACACTTAAGGATCGAAGTTGTTTTAAAGTAGATATGGAATATGCGTTGGAGACCGAATGTTGTTCGAAGTCTCGGATTGGATTCGGGACATCACGAGGAGATCCGGAATGGTCCGGAGAATAAGATTCATATATAGGAGATCATTTTATGAGATAGGAAATGTTCCGGAGTGTTTGTATGAGAATTCTAGAAGGTTTCGGAATGTTCCGGAAGGTTCTAGAAGATATCTTGGAGTTTGCTTGAAAATCAAGATAGGGATCAAAGAGTCCTGGTGGGTCAAGATATGGATTCGTGGGGGAGGAGGACTCCTCCCCCCACCTCCAATCCGCCGGCCATAGAGAGGGAGGGGAGTCCTACAAGGACTCCCCCTCCCTAGGCGCCTCCCCTCTTTAAATAGAGGGGCAGGGGCGCCCCCTCCTCCCCTGCTCTCATAACACCCAATCTCTGCCGCCTCTCTCCTCCACCATCTTCTGCACAGGCATAGGCGAAGCCCTGCAGAATTCTCTACTCTACCACCACCACCACGCCGTCGTGCTGCTGGGATTCCGTGGAGAAGATCTACTACCTCCGCTGCTCGCTGGAACGGGGAGAGGAAGGTCTGCTTCGACTCCGCACGTGTGACCGACTGCGGAAGCGCTGCCGAATCGTGGCGCCGGAAGGATCGTCTACTTGACCAAGGGCGGAAGCGCTGCTGGAACGCGACGCCAGAAGGATCGTCTACTTGACCGAGGGCGGAAGCGCTGCTGGAACGCGACGCCGGAAGGATCGTCCACACGATCTTGAGATCGGCAAGTGATCGACTACATTAACCACGAGATCTAATCTCGTTAACGCTTTCGGATATACGAGGGTTAGTTCCCATCTATCTCGTTGCTCATGTCTAATAGATTAGATCTTGGCTTTTATCTAGATTAGATCTAGGTTTTGTTCGTTCTTGCGGTAGAATTTTTTTGTTTTCCATGCTACGAACCCATCAGTGGTATCAGAGCCGTATCTATGCGTAGATCTGTTGCACGAGTAGAACACAATGGTTTTGTGGGCGTTGATGCTTTTGTTGTCGGTGTCTTAGCGTGTACTTTGCATCTTGCGGCATGGTGGGATGAAGCGGCTCGGGCTAACATTACATGTCATCGCACATGAGACTTGCTCCATGCTTGACGTGCAACTTGCTTTGCACAAGTGGCTTTGCGGGTGTCTGTCTCTCCCACCATAGTTAAGATTCAATTTACAATGAGCATCTTGACAACACTTGTATCAACGTTGTGGTCCTTGTTCGTAGGTAAGATCGGTCTTATGCGAAAGCCCCAAACCACGTAATACTTGCAAAGAAAATTAGAGGCGTCTAACTTGTTTTTGCAGGGGTTTTGTGATGTGATATGGCCAACATGTGATTGTGATTGTATTTGATGTATGCAATGATCCTTGTTGTAATATGGCAACCGGCAGGAGCCTAATGGTTGTTTTTAATTCTGTTAAGACCTGCGTGTCTATTCATCTTGTAATAGCTTTATTCCAAGTAGTTGTAATAGTTGCCGGTGATGATGTACAACCATGAAGCGGCGCCACTGACCTTGACACAATGCTGGTGATGATGGAGATCATGTTCGTGCTTTGGAGATGGAGATCAAAGGCGCAAGAAGAAAAGGCCATATCATATCACACTTATTATGAATTGCCTGTGATGTTAATCCTTTATGCATATTGTATTGCTTACATCGTGACGGTAGCATTATAAGATGATCCCTCTCACTAAATATCAAGTAATAAAGTGTTCACCCTTAGTTGGCACCGTTGCTAAGACTCGTCGTTTCGAAGCATCTCGTGATGATCGGATGTGATAGATTCTACGTGTGCATACAACGGGTGCAAGCCAGATTTGCACATGCGGAAACTAAGGTTGTCTTGACGAGCCTAGCATGTACAGACATGGTCTCGGAACACGGAATACCGAAAGGTAGAGCATGAGTCATATAATTGATATGATGAACATGAAGATTGTTCGTCGATAAAACTACATCTTCTCTCGTGAAGATCAGACTTGGTGTAGTGGACTTGGTTCGTGTAATCACTAAGACAATGTGAGGGATGTTGTTTTGAGTGGGAGTTCACCTAGTTAGTTTAATAATTAAATTTGAACTCAATTTGTCATAAACTTAGTCTAAACTACTTGCAAATTGTTGTAGATTATGGCGACCCCCTCCATCAATTTCAATGCGTTCCTAGAGAAAGAAAAACTTAAGAACAATGGAAGCAATTTCACGGACTGGTTCCGTGGACTGAAGATCGTCCTCAGGGCTAGTCAGTTGACCTATGTGCTCGATACATCGCTAGATGACCCACCTGCAGATAATGCCACCGATGACGAAAAGAATGTTTTCGCCACTCGGAAGAATCATTACTCCACAGTTCAGTGTGCCATCCTGTACGGTTTAGAAGCGGAGCTCCAACAACGTTTTGAGCACCATGACACGTTCGAGATCATTAAGGAGCTCAGGCTAATTTTTGAGACTCGCGCGGCCATGGAGAGCTATGAGGCCTCCGAAAAGTTCTTTAACTGTAAGATGGAAGAAGGAAGCTCCGTTAGCGAGCACGTGCTCACCATGTCTGGGTACGCTAACAAGCTCCAAGAGTTGGGAATATCGATTCCTAATGAATTGGGGATCCACCGTCTCCTTCAATCACTGCCACCAAGTTACAAGAACTTTGTGATGAACTACAACATGCACTGCATGAACAAGACGTTGCCTGAACTGTCGTCCATGCTGAAAACTACTGAAGTGGAGATCAAGAAGGAGCAACAAGTGTTGATGGTCAATAAGACCACCAATTTCAAGAAACGGGGCAAGCCTAAAAACAAGGGCAACTTCAAGAAGGACGGCAACAAAGCTGCCGCACCTGCTAAGAAGCCCAAGGCTGGTCCTAAACCTGAAACTGAGTGCTTCTACTGCAAGGGAGCTGGTCACTGGAAGCGTAACTGCCCCAAGTACCTGGCGGATCTGAAGAACGGCAACATCAAGAAGAAAGGTATATTTGATATATGTGTTATAGATGTGTATCTTACTAGTAATCGTAGTAGTGCCTGGGTATTTGATACTGGTTCGGTTGCTCATATTTGTAACTCGAAACAGGAGCTGCGGAATAAACGAAGACTGGCAAGAGACGAGGTGACGATGCGCGTTGGAAATGGCTACAAGATGTGATCGCCGTCGGCACGCTCCCTCTACATCTACCTTCGGGATTAGTTTTAAATTTAAATAATTGTTATTTGGTGCCTGCGTTAAGCATGAACATTATATCAGGATCCTGTTTATTGTGAGACGGTTATTCTTTTAAGTCTGAGAATAAAGGTTGTTCGATTTATATGAGTAATATCTTTTATGGTAATGCACCTGAGATGAATGGTTTATTCTTACTGAATCTCGATAGTAGTGATACACATGTTCACACCATAGATGCTAAACGAATTAAATTGAATGATAATTCTACATACATGTGGCACTGTCGTCTTGGTCACATTGGAGTGAAGCGTATGAAGAAACTCTATTCATATGGACTTCTTGAATCACTTGATTTTGAATCACTTGAAAGATGCGAAGCATTTCTGATGGGAAAAATGACTAAGACTCCATTCTCTGGTACAATGGAGCGAGCTACAGACTTATTGGAAATAATACATACCGATGTGTGCGGTCCAATGAGTGTAGCATCGCGTGGTGGATATCGATATGTTCTCACTTTCACGGATGACTTGAGTAGATATGGGTATGTCTACTTCATGAAACATAAGTCCGAAACTTTTGAGAAGTTTAAGGAATTTCAAAGTGAAGTGGAAAATCATCGTAACAAGAAGATTAAGTTTCTGCGTTCTGATCGCGGGGGTGAATATCTAAGTTACGAGTTTGGCATGCATTTGAAGAAATGTGGAATACTTTCACAGTTGACACCGCCGGGAACACCACAGCGTAATGGTGTGTCCGAACGTCGTAATCGAACTCTCTTAGATATGGTTCGGTCTATGATGTCTCTTACAGATTTACCATTATCATTTTGGGGCTATGCATTAGAGACAGCCGCATTCACTTTAAATAGGGCACCATCTAAATCCGTTGAAACGACACCGTACGAATTGTGGTTTGGTAAGAAACCTAAGTTGTCGTTCCTTAAAGTTTGGGGTTGCGAAGCATATGTAAAGAAGTTACAACCTGATAAGCTAGAACCCAAAGCGGAGAAATGCGTCTTCATAGGATACCCTAAAGAAACAATTGGGTATACCTTCTATCATAGATCTGAAGGCAAAGTTTTCGTTGCCAAGAATGGATCCTTTCTTGAGAAGGAGTTTCTCTCGAAGGAGGTGACTGGAAGGAAAGTAGAACTCGATGAGGTTATTGAACCTTCTCTCGGATTTGAGAGTAGCGCAGCACCGGAAGATGTTTTGGTGCCGCCTGCACCAATTGAAGAGGAAGCTAATGATGATGATCATGAAACTTCGAACGAAGTTACTACTAGACCTCGCAGGTCAACGAGGGTTCGTACCACTCCTGATTGGTATGACTCTGCCTTGAACGTCATGTTAGTGGACAACACTGATGACCCTGCGACATATGAAGAAGCTATGGTGAGCCCAGATTCCGACAAATGGCTAGAAGCCATGAAATCCGAAATGGGATCCATGTACGAAAACCAAGTGTGGACTTTGGTGGACTTACCGGATGGCCGTAAGGCTGTCGAGAACAAATGGATTTTCAAGAGAAAAACAGATGCTGATGGTAATGTTACCGTCTATAAAGCTCGACTTGTCGCGAAAGGGTTCCGACAAATTCAAGGAGTTGACTATGATGAGACTTTCTCACCAGTAGCAAAGCTAAAGTCTGTGAGGATTTTGTTAGCAAATGCTGCATATTTCGATTATGAGATTTGGCAGATGGATGTCAAAACGGCGTTCCTTAATGGTGACATTGAGGAAGAGTTGTATATGGTACAACCCAAGGGTTTTGTCGATCCTAAAGATGCTAACAAGGTATGCAAACTTCAGCGCTCCATTTATGGACTGAAGCAAGCATCCCGTAGTTGGAATCAACGTTTTGATAAAGTAATCAAAAACTTTGGATTTATACAAACTTATGGAGAAGCTTGTATTTACAAGAAAGTGAGTGGGAGCTCTGTAGCATTCCTAGTACTGTATGTAGATGACATATTGTTAATTGGGAATGATATAGAACTTCTTAATAGCGTCAAAACCTATTTGAATAATAGTTTTTCAATGAAGGATCTTGGCGAAGCGGCATATATTCTAGGCATCAAGATTTATAGAGATAGATCAAGACGCTTAATAGGGCTTTCACAAAGTACATACTTGGACAAAGTTCTAAAGAAGTTTAGAATGGAAGATAGCAAGAAAGGGTTCGTGCCCATGTTGTCAGGTAAGACCTTGAGTAAAACTCAAAGTCCAGCTACGACAGAAGATAGAGAGAAAATGAATAACATTCCCTATGCCTCAGCCATAGGTTCTATCATGTATGCCATGTTGTGTACAAGACCGGATATAGCACATGCTGTTAGTTTGACTAGCAGATATCAAAGTGATCCTGGAATGGAGCACTGGACAGCGGTCAAAAATATCCTAAAGTACCTAAATAGGACTAAGGATATGGTTCTTTCTTATGGAGGTGATGAACAGTTTGTTGTAAACGGTTACACCGATGCTAGTTGGAACACCGATCCGGATGACTCGAAGTCACAGTCGGGATACGTATTTATTTTGAATGGTGCTGCAGTGAGCTGGAGGAGTGCGAAGCAAAGCGTTGTGGCGAAATCTTCAACTGAATCGGAATACATAGCTGCTTCGGAGGCTGCACAAGAAGCCGTTTGGATGAAGGAATTCATTACTGAACTCGGCGTGGTTCCCAGTGCGTTGGACCCGATGGCCATCTACTATGACAACACAGGTGCCATAGCTAATGCGCGGGAGCCAAGGTCACATAGCAAGCTGAAGCACATCAAGATACGTTTCCACGCTATTCGCGAGTATGTCCGAGATGGTGACATAAAGATTTGCAAAGTACACACTGATCTGAATGTGGCAGATCCGTTGACTAAACCTCTCTCTAGGGCAAAGCATGACCAACACCAAAACGCCATGGGTGTTCGGTATATTACCATGTAATCTAGATTATTGACTCTAGTGCAAGTGGGAAACTGTTGGAGATATGCCCAAGAGGCAATAATAAAAGTGATTATTATTATATCTTTGTGTTTATGATGAATGTTTACATCCCATGTTATAATTGTATTATTAGGAAACACTAATACTTGTGTGTTTTGTAAACATAAGAGAGTCCCTAGTAAGCCTCTTGTTAAACTAGCTTGTTGATTAATTGATGATCATGGTTTCCTGATCATGGACATTAGGATGTGATTAATAACAAGGTTATGTCATTGGGAGAATGATGTGATGGACACACACCCATAGTAAGCGTAGCATAAGATCAAGTCATTAAGTTCGTATTGCTGTAAGCTTTCAAATACATAGTAACCTATTCCTTCGACCATGAGGTTATGTTAATCACCATCACCGGATGGATACTTTGATGACATCAAACGCCGCTTCGTAACTGGGTGGTTATAAAAGTGTCATTGGGTATTCTGAAAGTATGTGTTGAAGCGCGTGAACCAAGATTGGGATTTGTCCATCCATATGACGGATAGATATGCTCTGGGCCCTCTCGGTGGAATGTCATCTAGTTAGCTTGCAAGCATGTGACTGGGTCACAAGGGATGACATATCACGGAACAAGTAAAGAGTACTTATCAGTAACGAGGTAGAACTAGGTATGGAGATACCGACGATCATACCTCGGATAAGTATAGTATCACGAGACAAAGGGAATTAGTTTCGTATGTAAGTGGTTCAATCGATCGCGAAGTCATCGTTGAGTATGTGGGAGCCATTATGGATCTCCAGGTCCCGCTGATGGTTATTGATAGGAGATGTGTCTCTATCATGTCTACATATTCACGAACCGTAGGGTGACACACTTAAGGATCGAAGTTGTTTTAAAGTAGATATGGAATATGCGTTGGATACCGAATGTTGTTCGGAGTCTCGGATTGGATTCGGGACATCACGAGGAGATCCGGAATGGTCCGGAGAATAAGATTCATATATAGGAGATCATTTTATGAGATAGGAAATGTTCCGGAGTGTTTGTATGAGAATTCTAGAAGGTTTCGGAATGTTCCGGAAGGTTCTAGAAGATATCTTGGAGTTTGCTTGAAAATCAAGATAGGGATCAAAGAGTCCTGGTGGGTCAAGATACGGATTCGTGGGGGAGGAGGACTCCTCCCCCCACCTCCAATCCGCCGGCCATAGAGAGGAAGGGGAGTCCTACAAGGACTCCCCCTCCCTAGGCGCCTCCCCTCTTTAAATAGAGGGGCAGGGGCGCCCCCTCCTCCCCTGCTCTCATAACACCCAATCTCTGCCGCCTCTCTCCTCCACCATCTTCTGCACAGGCATAGGTGAAGCCCTGCAGAATTTTCTACTCCACCATCACCACCACGCCGTCTGCTGCTGGGATTCCGTGGAGAAGATCTACTACCTCCGTTGCTCGCTGGAACGGGGAGAGGAATGTCTGCTTCGACTCCGCACGTGTGACCGACTGCGGAAGCGCTGCCGAATCGTGGCGCCGGAAGGATCGTCTACTTGACCAAGGGCGGAAGCGCTGCTGGAATGCGACGCCGGAAGGATCGTCTACTTGACCGAGGGCGGAAGCGCTGCTGGAACGCGACACCGGAAGGATCGTCCACACGATCTTGAGATCGGCAAGTGATCGACTACATTAACCACGAGATCTAATCTCGTTAACGCTTTCGGATCTACGAGGGTTAGTTCCCATCTATCTCGTTGCTCATGTCTAATAGATTAGATCTTGGCTTTTATCTAGATTAGATCTAGGTTTTGTTCGTTCTTGCGGTAGAATTTTTTTGTTTTCCATGCTACGAACCCATCAGGTTGTAGTTCCTCTACCTAGACATATGCATCTTGACTGTCCACATTCATTTTGTCCATATTTCTCTATCAAGTAGGTGCATTTGTTGATCTAGCTATTGCCCATAAATCATTTTCAGAGTTTCACATTTGTGCTTTTTATGGAATTTTTTCTAAAGATGCCTAACACAAAACCTGTGTTCTGAGTCAGGGAAAACTTTCTTCACAGCATTTATGAGACCCTACAAATATTATGGTCCCCATATAATTAGTTATAGTACTACAAATGCTAGAAATGTAGTACTACATGATAGAAACATAATTAGAATTGGAAAATGCTATAAAGTAATGAAATATAGAACTAAATGATATATTCTAGAATTATGTACCTTCTGTTTATCACTCATAATAGTGGATTGGGAAGTGTTTATTATGTTCAATCTTATTTCAGTGTTGTCAAGAACCATTCCCATGAACTTGTGCACTCTACCTCCACTAAACCCATTCATATTGTGTATAAGCAATCATTGGGATCCACTCCTACAGCTGTAAGTAATATCCCTTTATACCTAGTTTTGATGTGGCAGCCACCAATGCAAATAAAAGGCCTACATCCATGTAGAAATCCTCTTTTGCAAGCATCATATGACCAATACAAAGTGGACAGATGTTCTTTGGGTTCCAAATCTCCTGCGGCTTTGCTAAATGTTGTGGAAATAAAGAACTTTGACCCAGGATTTCTAGTCCTTAGCTCCTTCCCATAATCCCACAAAGAATTGAACTGCAATGCTTCATCACCATGAATCTGGGTGAGTGCTAGATTTCTTGCACTGCTCAATTTCCACCTATTTGGAGACATGTTGAACTCTCTTTGGATCTTTGCAGCGAATGTCTGGAGACTCATTCTCTGATTATCCCTGAATTCATTGATGAAGTATTGTGTGAGAAATGGGGCAGTGAGTGCTTTAAGCTCAAAAACAGTCTCACATGTGTGTTTTCCTTCATAAGCTCTCACAGTGAAAGCTTCAGCCCTAGAATCATAAGATGCATTCAGCTTCCATGTGCAACCAGGATGACAACATGCATCTACCCTTCCCGCTTCATGTTTTCCTCATCTTCACCCTATTTCTGATGCTATATGCTGAAATAGCTTGTCTTAACTCTTTCGCATCAACAAAAACCATTCCATTTTTAAAGGTTGGGTTGTCCATGTCCACTTCTGGATTAAATTTAGTGAACTTGTACTTCAGATAGTCCTCTTGTTCCTTTGACAACTTCAAATCCTCATCTCCAATAGTAGCATCATCCTCTTAACTCTGCCACACACACTATTTCATTGTGATCATTCACATCTTTGTCAATTTGACACTCAAATATATCATCATCTCCATCTTCAGCATCCCAACCACTGTCAAAAAAATTAGGATTCGTATCTTCGTCTTCCTCTCCATTTATCACCATCTTCATCTTCAACCTACATTCCTTCCTCTGCATCTGCCCCTGATCTCACTACAAATGATCTTATAACATGCATTCCTTCCTCTGCATCTCACCCTGATCTCACTACATATGAGCTTATGACAGGAGGTATTGATAGCCCTCCATTAAGTATCATATCATCTCTTAGTCCCTTGAGAAAATTGGTGCGATCAACCAGCAAAGTGAGGATCTTGTGCTCAACACTTGCATTTATCATTTCCACAATATCTGGATCTTTCTCAATGCATTTTAGCCCAAATGTAATTTCCTTGCCTGGCATATACCAATACACATGGAGCCTTTTATCTATTGGTTGGCCAAATGTTTTCACAAATTCTTCTATCCATAACATTGACCATGTATCAACATTGCAGTTGTCAAAGAAGTCACCAGTTCAACTAACATATTGCAGATTACTACCTAGCCCACAAAAAAGCCATTATGCTCTAGTTGGAATGTGAACAAATCAGGATTTCCACATACAAGTGAAAACAATGTGAATGGTTAGCACATGACAACTAGACAAATCTGTAGTGCTAAAAGACAGTTAACAAGCATCATATGGTACATTTAACCATTTCATTGTCCTACACCAAAAAGAGCTATATAAGCACTACTAAATTCAGTTAATAAGTGAAAACATTATACATTGGAAAGGTAAACAACTAGGTACATGTAAAAGGTACAACAATGCAAAAAATTCAGAAATGTATATATACCTGCGACACATATGTACATCACAACAATCTGGGGGCAGGATACAACTAAAAACTTTGTATACATTCGTAGTAAGTCTAGTCAACTAAATTATTCAGAAATTTCTACACACTTATATCTACAAGCACAACAATGGAGCAGAAGTAACAATCTACGACAACCTGCTAACACACCCTTTATACTTGTATATGTTCAATCTGCAAGCTTAACAGTATGCCAGCACAACAGTCTTGAACGGCAAACTGAATTACCAATCTATACAAACCCTTCGTTTGTACATTGATTCAAGAAAATTAGTTAGAAACTTTGCAATGTGAATTAGCGATTCCTTGTGATTAAACTTTACTACTCCCTCTGTCTCAAAATAGATGTCGCGGATTTTGTCAAAATTTAGATGAATCTAGACACTATTTAGTGTATATATTCATTCAAATTTTGATAAAACCGAGACATCTATTTTGAGAGAGAGGGAGTATTTATAATCTATCCGAATAAACTGATTAATCACTAAATTACAAAACTTTGCAATGTGATCACATAGATAAACCAACAAAACAATGTAGGGAAAATTCTTCAAGACAGATACATGGAAGACAAAGAGCACAGAAACAAGGGACATTAACCAACAAATGAGCAGATCATCTGCCATCATGGTTTGAACATCAGAACTGAGAAGATCATCTGCCACCCGAATCCAAGCTAAAACCCACCAGATCCAACACCACCAGCGGAGAATGTAGCACAAACCGACAAAGAAGACAACCAAAGGTGGCCTGAGACATACCGTAGTGAGGAGGATCTTGGGACCACAGATGCAGGTACGGCTCGTCCGCCATGGCTGATTTCACACCTCGTCCACGCCGCCATCCTCAAGGTAGCAGATGAGACCAAGGCCAAAACTAAACTGTTGGGTCAAATTTGATCGGCCTCATTTGTAAAGCGATCGGTGGAGACTAGGTGTCAGTCCAATAAATCCATAAAATCACGCCGCTATACCGTTTTATCAATTACCAGGTGCCTTTCTATACAGATGATGTTGGCTTAGTTGCTAAACCGCGAGGGGAAAATCAGTAAAATGACCATGCACATGTGTCAGAGCCAGCGTGGCACCAGATACCAGGATTCTAATTAAATTGGGTACTTATCACAGGCGTGACAACTATTTGTACTGGCCCACCCCAACTTGCAAGTACTTGTATGAAAGAACACCCGGGTGACAACTTGTTGTACTGCCAGTGCTATTACCTCTTATAGATACTTAGCAAATTTACCATGCTGAAAATAGGGGGAACCTAAACCATATTCAGTCGGAAGAGTTTAGGCAAGACTTTTAAAGAAACATAACGCATTTCAAGCATACAAATAGATTAATTGATAGCTGCTCTACACTGTTCACTCCTACTCATTCTCTTCTTTACGTTATTGGCTGCCTACTGTTTCGTGTGTTTCTGCAGGTATCCCTCCTTCAGTTCGTCATCACTCCGCACTTTTTGTCATCAGGTGTTTGTCACCACTCATCTCCATCGTTCTTTCGTTCTTTTATTCTATGCCATAGCTCTCTCTATATCTTCGACCCTGGCCGTATGCTTTGCGTGTTTTTCCTTACTTTTGGAGCTCTCTGAGGTCCGCACAAAGATACAACTCATACGCGCTACTGGGCGGATGGTATGTTCTTCCGAATGCAGATATGTTTCTCTTTTCTTCTACTTAACACATTCGCGTATTTGTTGCACGGGCATCGCCGACTGATGACACTGAAATACTGCATGTGTGGAGCTTCTTCTATGGGTAAATCCCCATGTTCAGGTATTTCGTCCATCTGTAAGCGTTTCGATTTTTTTACTAGTTTGAAAAGCTTGATTTATGTTTACTACTTTGTAGGTGCGCCGCTTGAGTTGAACTATTATGAAAGACTCTTTTTATTTTTTGACGTCATTAAAACACTTTTAAAAAGCGATGTTGAGATGCTCCTGATAGGCTTCGCTTTGAGCGATGAATAGGAAACGCAGACGATAGGATAGGAATCACCCAAATCAGCGTGGTAGCCGCCTACAGGAATTTCGACCTTCTGAACCGGGCCGGATAGGTTCGTGAAGCTGGGCCTGCAAGATCTCGCGCCGAGTCCCGATCGACTCTGCACACTACTGCTGCTCTGTAGTACTAGTACCCCGCGCGGCGCCGCGATCTCCTCCTGATCACGTATTCACATCGTCGGCGGTGGCACGCGATGGCACAGCGGCAGCACGAGACGAAAGCGATTCCCGTGCGCGCGCTGGATGGTCGCACAACCACCGTCCGCCTCGCCGCCGCCTGCTCCGTCGACGACCTCAAGGCCGCCCTCCACGCCTCCTCTTTCCCTCCCGGCGGCGCCCCCACGTTCCATCTCTTCCTCAAGGGAGCCAAGCTCCTCTCCCATGCGAAGGTCGGAAACCTCCCCATCTACCCCGGCGACTTCATCTCCCTCATCCCCTTCACCGCCAAGGCCAAGTCCGCCACTCCAGCTCCGTTCAGCCGCGGTACCTCGCCCTGGGTCGTCGGCAAACGGAGGAAGCTTTCGAGTTCTTGGTATGGCAGCGGAAAAGGCGGTGGCGACGACGATCTGTACGCGCCCAGGAAGCCGCCGCCTTCCTCCTCCAGCCATTGCAATGGCACAGAGCCGCTGGACCCAGCGCAGATGGTGGAGCACCTCCGCCGAGGGCTCGGCAAGCACGGACAGATCGCGCACGTCGAGTCGATTCCCGGCAGGGAGGCCTCCTTCTCCTTCTCCGACGAAGACCTCCAACTCTCCGACGCCATGAAGGCTTCACTCCGCAGCATCGGCGTGACCAGGCTGTACGCCCACCAGTCGACGGCCGTGCGCGCCGCCACGGCCGGCAGGCACGTTGTTGTCTCCACGTCCACGTCCAGCGGCAAGTCCCTCTGCTACAACGTCCCCGTGCTCGAGTCCGTCGTCTCCTCGCCGGCGGCGTGCGCGCTTTACGTGTTCCCGACCAAGGCACTCGCGCAGGACCAGCTCAAGGCACTGCTGCAGATGAAAGACGCGCTCCTCCTCGCCCGAATCGACGACTTTGCCGCCGATATCTATGACGGCGACACGCCGGTGAAGGACCGTGCGAGGATCAGGGAGCGGGCCAGGGTGCTCATCACCAACCCGGACATGCTGCACGCCTCCATCCTACCTTGTCACGGCCAGTTCCGGCGAATCCTCTCGGGCCTCACGCACGTCGTCGTCGACGAGGCGCACGCCTACCGCGGCGCCTTCGGCTGCCATGCCGCGCTCGTGCTACGCCGTCTCCACCGCCTGTGCGCCGACGTCTACGGCCGTCGCCCCGCCTTCGTGTTCTGCACCGCTACCCTGGCGAACCCGCGCGAGCACGTCATGGAGCTCGCCGGGGTCGACGAGGTGGAGCTGGTGGACGAGGACACCAGCCCGTGCGGCGCCAAGCACTTCGTCCTCTGGAACTCGTCCGGGAAGAAGACGACGAGCTCGCCGGTGACCGACGTGGCTCGGCTTCTCGCCGAGATGGTGCAGCACGGGCTACGCTGCATCGCATTCTGCAAGACGAGGAAGCTGTGCGAGCAGGTGCTGTCTCACGCGCGCGAGGTGCTCGAGGAGACGACGACGGCGCCAGAGATTGCGGGCTCCATCTGCGTGTACCGCGGAGGGTACGTGGCGAGCGAGCGGCGGCAGATCGAGGCGGACCTCTTCGGCGGGAGGCTCCGCGGCGTGGCGGCGACGAACGCACTAGAGCTGGGGATCGACGTCGGCCACGTCGACGCCACGCTCCACCTGGGCTTTCCCGGCAGCATCGCCAGCCTATGGCAGCAGGCCGGGAGGTCCGGCCGGCGATCGAAGGACTCCGTGGCCGTCTACGTCGCCTTCGACGGCGCCCTGGACCAGTACTCATGAACTACCCCGCGAAGCTCTTCGGCAAGCCCATCGAGCGTTGTCACGTCGACGCGCAGAACCGGAAGGTTCTCCGTCAGCACCTGGCCTGCGCCGCCGCGGAGAGCCCGTTCTGCCCGGAACGCGACCAGCGCTACTTCGGCGGCGAAGCCATGGACGACGCCATGTCAATCTTGAAAGACGAAGGAATTCTCACCGAGACCAATTCATCTGAAAACAACAACACATGGAAGTACAGCGGTCCCGGCAGGCGGCCGTCGCAATCTGTCAGCATCCGCGCGATCGAGCACGACAAGTTCACGGTGACGGACGCGAGGAGCGGGAGAGTGATGGAGGAGATCGAGGAGAGCAAGGCGTTCTTCCAGGTGCACGAGGGCGCGGTGTACATGCACCAGGGCGTGAGCTACCTGGTCGAGAGGCTGGATCTCTCGTCCAAGACGGCCTACTGCAGGATGGCGGAGCTGGGCTACCACACCAAGACCGAAGACTCCGCCGACATCGCCGTCGCCCTCAGAGACGACGCTGCTGCCGTTCACGCAGACGAGTGCACGGTGACGACCAGATGGTCCGGCTACCGCCGGATATACAAGTCGACGGAACACCAAGTGTCCGACGTCGTCCCCCTCCACCTGCCCTCCTACTCCTTCGGCACGCAGGCTGTGTGGGCGACGGTTCCCGGGACGGTGAGGGCGGCCGTGGAGCAGAGCGACCTGTGTTTCCGGGGCGGGGTGCACGGGGCCTCGCACGCCATCCTCAGCATACTGCCGCTGCACATGATGTGCAGCTCCTGCGATCTCGGGGCGGAGTGCGCGGATCCTCAGGAAACACGCACCAACGAGCAGCACATTCCGGACAGGATCCTGCTCTACGACAAGCACCCCGGCGGCATCGGGCTGGCGGCGCAGGCGCGGCTGCTCTTCCCGGACCTCCTCGCTGCCGCCCTCGAGCTCGTCTCGGCCTGCGGCTGCGGTAGCTACGATGGGTGCCCCAATTGTGTACAGTCCTTCGCTTGCAGCGAGAATAACAAGAGTTTGGACAAGGAGGCCGCCGTTCTTGTGCTCAAGGGTCTAATTCAGGGATATTCTGTATGAAGCTTAAGAGATGGCTACCATGGAATTAGAACTCAGGGATACATCAGTTGCAACTTGCAATTCGATAAAACCGGTTGTACTGCTGTGCATATCCTATTTGGGTGATCATGTATGGTGATCAATGACAACGATATGAATCGAGGTTGGCTGTCAAGTCCTACACTGTATATTTTTTTAGCAGAGAGAAAAGCAAACAAAACTGAAACACTTACAAATGCATTCCTGCAATTCAAGTAATGTTGTGCCAATCTGTTTACATATCGATTATGCAAAGCCTACATATAACTATCATCAATTCAAACCTAAATACCCGTTTACAAAAATCCAAACCTAAATATGAATAAAGTTGAGATAGGACAATTGCAAGAGCACTTCTGCTTCTGTGTATCCTATTTGGCCGATGAGTGGGGAACTGGGGATCTTGATTGCTTTAACTCTAGCCATTATCTTGCAGGCTGTATGCTTACATTTCTCCCCCTCCCACTCCCGGGTCGTCCGCGCGTGGACGACTCCGGAGGCGCCAGCCCTAACCTACAAAACTCCCTCCGATAGTTCTCTCCAGCCGCTACCGCCGCGGCACCAGTGGTGGTAGCCACGCCTCGCCTCCAAAGGCAGCGGGTGGCCCCCTTCGTGCGCCTTGTCGGCCTTCCATCGTGCGGGGAGGTTGGGACCGAGGCGGCCTGAGGGGCGGCGGCGCTCGCCGATGCGAGGGGCTCGCTGCCTCGCGGCTGAGAGGCGGGGAGGTAGGTGGATTGGACCCGGCTGCAAGCCCATTGCGGCAATGTGGCCCTGAAGGAGGCTAGGCCACCCCTAGGTGGTGGCGCTGCTATTCGGGATCTTGCGGATCCGAGCTCGATCTACTAGTTCCGATCGCCAGAAGCCGGCCAGCGGTGCATGGATCGTTGTATCGGCATCAATAAAGGATGTGGTTCCAGAGGTTCTTCGCGCGAAGACGAATATCTGCTTGATGTCTGTCCTCATTGTTCTAGTTTGGAAAGGCGAGTTTCAGAAGGCTCCGCCAGTGAACTCCCACGGGCGTATCATGCCTGGAGATTGTTGAATCGTAAATTATTCGGTCATGCATACCCATTCTTTTTTCTGCCCGTTTGGTTTCAGAGGTAGCGTTGCGAAGCTCTGTTATCTGTTACCATCATGTGTCATCTCTTAGACGATCCATGGTGAAGTCAGATGCAGATAATGTCCTGAAAGCATGAACATGAGGGCTATCGATGGTGATTTGAGTCTTTGTGGTGTTTAGGAAAAGGCTACGTGGTCTATGACTCGCAACAACAACTATTTGTGGGGGTGACATGAGAAGATCATAGTCCTACCTTGCAGGCTAAAAATCCAAGGTATGACCTTATTTGGTTGTGTCTAGCATTGGCCTTGTTGAAGGCATTGTTTCATGAGCAAGGACTTTCTCCACAGGGACCGGACTACAAAAGACTAGCACATGATTCACAATTGCATCACAAATTTGTTTCAAATTGGATTTAGTTGAACTTTTAACAAAGTCTACTCAGAACTTGTGCAGAAATAACTCACCACGCTTGGTCTCAACCAAGAACTCACTGGATTTGCACCAAAGTAGCAGATCTCAAACAAGAACCAGCCGCTTGCGTTGATCTATCACTCCACAACAAGTTCATAGGTTCATAAGAGCATTCAGTCGAGCAGAAAGAAAGTAAGGAGATAGGGAAGAATTCTAGACAGGGAAGAGTTTACAGCTTACAACAATCGTCTCAGAACTGGATCTCGAGAAGAAGAATAACCAAGGAGAAGACAGGGAAGAGTAGATCACGTCCTCCAGATCCAGATCGGTATGTCCATCTCCTTCCCACGCTTCTCTCTTTCTCCCTTGTCCCTCTTGCTCATGCATCTCCCGTGTGTGCTTGAATCATCCACGAGAGGGTGGTGCTATCCAACTTTCACCTGATCGCTCTGACTTTCATGCAAGCGCCCCCCTCTTCTCCTAGCTATTTAGCACAAGTAGGTCTTCTAGTTGGTTGGTTGCTTGACACGTCGACGGTGGATGTACATGATAGTATCCTTTGAATTTGAATTTAAATTGGAATTTGAGTTTTAAGGGCCTTTGCACCCATTCCTGCAGAATGTATAGTGATAGTAAAACCTTTCTTTGGTTGTATGAAAATAGTGAAAATGGTATGAGATGATGTATGAATGTTTGTAATACTATGGTATAAAGCCAAGAAAATAGGGTATATTCATGATGTATTTCATACCCCCACACTTGAACTTTTGCTTGTCCTCAAGTAAAAGAACAGATTTGATAGCACGAACAAGAGACAGTTCAGTAGAGCAATCACAATTCTATATAACATTATACTTCATATAAGGTTACTAACCATGCACGGTTGTGTACTGCAATAGATTTTTATGCAATCCATAACTGTAAGCAGAATGAAGTAAAAGGAACTAATTTGTTTGAGGGAAGACTGTCATTGATGTTTTGCAATAGAATCAAGTAACCTTAGTTACAAAAACTTTAGTTAGAAAGTCATTGAGTTAGCAGAATAAAGGAAACACTTAATACTTCTTAGGTCAACTTCATACCGTTTAGGTCAAGAGAATGAACATAAATAACATGGACTTTTTCATCTTTTTCAAATTCTCTTCTTGAAATCATCTTGAACACAATTTATTTTCTAGCCAGCAAAAATGTTGAACAACTTAAATACAAACAACAACAATCAAAACAAGGGTTAGTCTCCATCCCCTACAATCCAAGTGTCCAATCCTGAGATAACCACACCCAGCTGAGTTTTGGAGTGAAAATAAAACAAAGGAGTTAGTCTTATCCCCGTAGACTAAGTGTCCAATCCAGGGATCACTACACTCAACTGGGTTTGAAGTTAAGTCAATAGTTAGTACAATAGAAACAAGAAAAACCAGTTAATATCCCTAGCCATAGTTTAAGTCTCCAATCCAGAGATTACCATGCCCCACTAGGTTCAAGATTGTTTTTGTTAGCTTTGTAGCAACTAGATCACCACTATCACATTCCCACAGTCCAAGGATCCAATACAGAGATCACCATACCTAGCTGAGTACAGGTGATGCTGAAGCAAAACATGAAATCACAAAGTTCTCTCAACTAAATCATTCCAAGTCATTCACAAGATTTTCATTTGTCAACTGAATAAATCTCATTTGCAGTACACATCATAGGATACTTGGTAGACAGATATGCAGCATAGAGTTATATAGAATGGAAATTGAACTTGAACTGCCAGTTCAGGATAACCATTTAAGCGTGTTGGTTCATGATTCAAGAAGATCTTAGTTTTATATGCAACAATAAGTGTAATGCAATGTAGGCAATCAAAACTGAGGTTAGAGAATGGAATAGCTCACCGCCTCGGTCTCTCCTCTTTTACTTCTCCTTACCCTCCTTGTTAACTTATAACTTTTTATTCCTATCCTGTAAAATAGAAGAGACAAACAAAAATAGAAACGAAGACTGAAATGAAAGACTAAATAAATTACCTTATTGTTCAGGTTGCCTCCTCACAAGCACTTCTTTACGGTCATTAGATTGACCAAAGCTCTAATGCGATCACGCTTCAGTCTGCTTAAGGCTTGGTAAATCCTCATCTTTGATTTCCTCAATTTTCTCTCCTGGAAGATATTGTTTCAAACGCTGGCCATTGATAGTGAAATTCCCCTGAGATGGACTCTGTACTTCGACTACTTTGTTTGACATCACCCTCTTGACAATGCAGGGACCAAACCATCTAGATTTGAATTTTCTAGGAAATAGGTGAAATCTGGAGTCATACACAAGGACTATATCTTCAGGAAAGAATTCTCTTCTCAAAATATGTTTATCATGAATCATCTTTTTATTCTCTTTATAGATCCTTGAGCTTTCATAGGCGTCATGTCTCAATTCATCAAGTTCACTAAGTTGTAGCTTCCTTTGTTTACCTGCTGCATCAAGGTCCATGTTCAGTGTCCTGACTGCCCAATGTGCCTTACGCTTGAGCTCAATTAGCAGATGACAAGCCTTTCCATACACCAGCATGAAGGGTGACATCCATATAGGTGTATTGTAAGTTGTTCTATAGGCCCAAAGAGTATCAAGTAACTTATTAATCCAATTAGTTCTTGACTTTAATACTACCTTGTCTAGGATTTGCTTTATCTCTTTGTTTGATAATTCCACCTATCCATTAGCTTGAGGGTGATATGGTGTTGTAACTTTGTGGCTATGCACTCCATACTTCCCGAACAGATTCTCAAGCATGTGGTTATTGAAGTGAGTCCCTCCATCACTTACCACTACTCTTGGAATTCCAAACCTTGGGAATATTACTTGCTTAAATAGCTTGCAGACCGACTTGGCATCAACATTAACACTTGGCACAACCTCAATCCACTTGGACACATAATCAATTGCTACTAGGATGTGCTTGTACCCTTGTTATGATGGCAACGGACCAACATAGCCTATTCCCCACACATCAAACATTTCCACTTACAAAATCATTTGTTGGGGAATTTCATGCCTTCGAGACATCTTTCTAGTTCTCTGACATGGATCACAAGATTTAACAAACTCATGCACATATCTGAATACTGTTGGCCAATAGAAGCCAGCTTGTAGGATCTTTGCTTGTTTCTTTGATGTACTAGCATGTCCTCCATATGGCGATGAGTGATAGTTATGGATGACTCTATTAACCTCCTCTTCGGGTAAACATCTCCTCATAATCCCATCTGCACAATGCTTGAAAAGGTATGGTTCATCCCATAAATAATGCTTAGCTTCACTTCTAAACTTCTTCCTTTGTTGCTTGGTGAATGAACTAGGAATTATGTCATAGACAAGGAAGTTGACAATGTCAGCAAACCATGGGTCTTTGTTCTTTTTGGAGATCGACATCAGTTGTTCACCAGGAAAGGAATCATCAATGATTTGCATATCCTTTTCTGAACTAGTTAACCTTGAAAGATGATCTACTATAGTGTTTTCTGCCCCTTTCTTGTCTCTGATTTCAATGTTGAATTCATGTAGTACAAGTATCTAGTGAATAAGCCTAGGATTAGCATCCTTCTTGCTCAACAAATAGCGAATGGTAGCATGGTCAGTAAATACAATACATCTGTTCCCCACCAAATATGGCCTAAATTTATCAAAAGCATACACTACTACTAGAAGCTCTTTTTTGTGGTAGTATAATTAACTTGAGCACTGTCCAATATTTTTCTTGCATAGGAGATAACATGGAAAGCTTTACCATCTCTTTGTCCCAATACAACTCCAACAATAAAGTCATTGGCATCACACATGAGTTCAAAGGGCTGCTCCCACTTTGGAGCTTGAACTATTGGTGCAGAGATTAATTCTTTCTTTAGTTGAATGAAAGCTTTCATGCAGTCTTCATCAAAGTGAAAAACTACATCTTCATTGAGCAGATTAGTGAGAGGTTTAGCAATTTTTGAAAAGTCTTTGATGAACCTTCTATAGAAACCAGCATGTCCCGAAAAACTCCTCACACCTTTGGCATTTATTGGGGGAGGAAGCTTGGCTATTACTTCAATTTTGGCCCTATCTACCTCAATCCCTCTTGCATAAACTAAATGTCCCAAGACTGTCCCCTCTTTGACTAGAAAGTGGCATTTCTCCTAGTTCAACACTAGATTATTTTTCCAAACATCATTTTAGAACTTTCTCCAGATTTGCCAAACAACCTTGAAAGTTATCTCCATAAACTATAAAATCATCCATGAACACTTCCATTATCTTCTCTGTCAAGTTAGAGAAAATAGAAGTCACACACCTCTGAAAATTGCCAGGAGCATTGCAGAGACCAAAAGGTAATCTTCTATAGGCAAAAGTCCCATATGGGAAGGTGAAAGTTGTATTTTCTTGATCTTCAGGATGAATGGGCACTTGAAGGAAATCATAGTATCCATCTAAATAGCAGAATTATTCTTTTCCAGCCAACCTTTCCAACATTTGGTCAATAAAAGGTAGGGAAAAATGCTCTTTTCTTATGGCCTTATTCAATTTCTTGAAGTCTGTACATATCCTCCAACATGTCACTGTTCTTGTTGGGATCAATTGTTTCTGATCATTCCGCAAAATTGTCATGCCACCTTTCTTTGGTTCAACATGGATAGGGCTTACCCACTCACTATCACTAATAGAGAAAATTATATTTGCAGCCAGCAGTTTCAGGATTTCCTTTTTCACAACTTCTTGCAAGACTGGGTTCAACCTTATTTGATGTTCTCTTAAAGGCTTGCTCCCATCTTCAAGATTGACTCTGTGAGTACACACTGATGGATCTATGCCAATCATATATGCAATCGAATATCCAATCACCTTCTTGTATTTCTGTAGTATTCCCAGAAGTTGTTGCACTTGACTTGCATTCAATTCTGAACTCACTATCACTAGATATTTCTTATATTTATCCATGGAATTCATACTTTAAGTGAGGAGGCAACTGCTTGAGTTCAATCTGTGGTGCATAATTCTGATCTACTAGCTCTATTTTGTTACCATTTTTATCTGCAATTTGACTTACTTCATATATTGAAGATAATTCACTAACTTTGCTTGTCTGCTTGCTCTATTGTTCCACCCTAGAGTTCAGATTTGGTCCATCGTATTCTTCTCTAATGCACTTGGAAAGAGTGTAAATTCTGTTACATTGTCCTACTTTCTGAGGAATGTGTGTATAATGCCTCATATCAAAGACCATTATTTTGTCTCCAAATCTCAAGGTCAATAAAGCACCCTTGACATCTATAAGAGATCCAGCTGTAGCAAGGAAGGGTATGTCTAGGATAATTGCTTTAGCATTATCTTGCATTTCTAGCACAACAAAGTCCACGGGATATGCAAACTGCCCAACTATGACTGGTATGTCTGACAGAATTCCCTCTGGTTTCCTAAAGGTCCTATCAGCTAACTGTAATGTCATAGATGTTTCTTTCAATTCTCCCAAAGGCATCATTTGACTAACTAATTTAGGAAGCACACTAACACTTGAGTCAAGATCACACAGGGCATTGAATACACTGTTTCCAATCAGACATGGAATGCAAAAATTGCCTGGCTCTTCAAGTTTTTGAGGCAGAGTACTCTGAATTATTGTACTACATTGTTTGGTGAGTGTCACCACTTCTATATCATTGATGTTTCTTTTCTTGCTCATCAGATCCTTGATTTTTTTTGCATACATAGGGACATGAAGGACTGCATATAGTACTGGTGAAAGAGCATGTGGGCCCCCGTGTGTGGTTTTGGTAATTAATGACAATATCTATGGACTAATGTTTGCATTGAGTTGCACTTGTAGGATTTGTCCATTGGCTTTGCTTGGACCATGTGTTGTATTCAAGGTGGAAGAAATGAAAAAGAAGAAGCATTGTCCAAGGGCCTTGGGCCATTTGGAGTCATATGAAGTTTGAAGAAATGTTGTGCAAGATCAAGATGTTCCATCTCGAGAAGATCTCATGCTTGAAGCTTGCCATACTCGGTGGTCATGGATCGATGAAGACAAGTTCAAAGAAGAGGCTTTCCCATGGTGTATGTGGGAGCATATGTCAAGTCTTCATCAAGCGAGTGCGTGCAACAACAATCAAGAAAGGTGTCCATCTTGAGAAGGTCAAGATCATCTACATCATACTCAAGTGGATTTCTCAAGGCAAAGGTATAATCTTGATAGGTTTTCCCTTTTGCCGGTCTCTTGTTGGTAGTTGGGAGACCGGGTTTAGGATAGATAACTGTACTATCAAGAGGGGCTCTCGAGTGAGTAGGTCGATCATGTCTTTCGGTGAGAGCTCAAACCTTTGCATTATTTTCATCATCTTTCTTGGTTGTTTTTTTGGATCTTATCCATGTTTGGTTCTAGAGCTTGTGTTCATTACAAGCTCTAGTTCTTCAAAATCAGATCTCCCTTTTATATATTATTGTGATTTTGTTCTTCAAAGTTTTCCGGATCCTCACCAAAGGAGGTATCTCACATTACAATACTTGATACATTTTTGTTGGTTAGCACTTGTTGTCCTCTTTCCAACAAAATTGGTTTCGGGTTAATCGGAGTTACCAAACTCAAGATATCGCTGTTTGAAGATTGCCTTTTATTTAATTTGAAAAAGTAAGGGAGCAGTTTCTGGGTCGGGCGGTACTACCTCTTGCCACTACCGGGTGGCATTGAACGCTTCCTCTACCTTCTGTTCGATTTGGTATCTTGGCCTGTTGTACTAGGCCGAGCCCATCTGTGGTGGTACCACCGACCGGCCGGTAGTACCGGGCCATCCCACCTTGCCCAGCCTGCCAAGCTCCTGCTGTCATCTCCTCTCTCTGGGTCGTGCCCTCCTCGCTCGCTCTGCACGCTTCCCCACCCCGATCCCCTCTCGCTCACTGGCACCCAGTTCCCGCCTCGCTCGTTTCTCACAATTCAATCTCTACCCCCATGTTACTCCATCTAACACACACTTCTCCCCATACAAGTTTTTGCATACAAGTTGGATCAAAATAAGCAATGAAGAACAGGGTGCATGATATGCATCTATTAAAACATCTTACACAAAATAGATTCCAGTCTCAAATATCAAATCATAGAACAAAGATCCACCACATAGGAATTACAAATATGACCATAATCATGTTGGGCGGCTCATATGGTACTAGATCTATGAAGAACAAGAGAGAAATAGATCAAGATACTGCCACAAACCCATAGCCCAGAGGTGGACTACTCCCTCTTCATCATGGTGATGATGAGAGAGATGTTGGAGATCTCCCGGAGGTGGCTCCGACGGAGTTTCCCCCTCCAATCTTCGCTGGATCTGACTCTGTTTGGTGGTGTTTTTGTCTCTGGTGGCTTATGGTGTCTCCCTTCTCGAGGATGCCCGGGGGGTCCTTATATAGGGGTTTTTAGGTCAAGATAACTTCATGGGCGAAATAATCAAGGCGATCGGACGGTCGGGGAGAAAACGAGCATGGGTGGCACGCCCACCAAGCCTGGGCGCGCCACCTGGGCTTGTTTAGCCCTCCTGGCCCTCCTAGTGAGATTCCAATGCTCCAGATGCTTCTCGTAGATAAATATTTTCATTCCCAAAAGTGCAGGTTCATTTGGCTTTGTATAGGTCCTGAAACATCAAAAACATTGAAAACAAGGTTGTTCTACCCTGTAGGGTTATATCCAAAATAAAAGGGATCATTGGTAAATCCCCAAAAATCAATGTAAAGCAAGGATATAACATTATATATGATGCAAATATGTGGTAAAACATGTTAACAAACTACAAAGTTCATGTATGCATTTTACATGCATCACCGCCCGCAAGTATCCCATAGTGGAACGGGTGCTTGCCGTGTGGTGGATGCTCGGGAGAATAGGATGATGCCTCTTGTGGCGTTGGTGGTCTTAGTACCGCCCACCCCTCCAACGAGATGTACTCTCTTTTTGGGAGGAACTCGGTAAAATATTGTCATCCCAGTGTGCCTCGGTTATCTCTATACCCGAGCTCTTTACTTATGCACTTTACATTGTGATAGCCTTCATGCTTGAAGTAATCTATCTTGCTATCATATTGTTGCTTGTCTTGCTTAGCATAAGTTGTTGGTGCACATAGGTGAACCATAGCATTTATACGCTTTGTGCTTGACAAAATAAAACGCTAGTTTTATTCCGCCTTTGTTAAGCCCATCTCGTAAAAGTTTTTAACCACCTATTCACCCCCCTCTAGGCGGAATTTGTGATCTTTCAACTGGAATAGAGACTTGCACATCTTTCATGATCTCCAGGAATTTGGTGAACTGCTTGTCTTCTTTGTTTTTCTCTAGTCTCTCAGGATAGGGAATCTTGCTCAAATTGATTACTTCAGGCATTGAAGTTTGAGGTGTTTTTTCTTTACTAGGGTTTCTCATTGGTGGATTTGAATTTCCTTGTGTTTTTGTTACTGCTTCCTTCTCTCTTTCTGTTACCGACCTCGGTTGCATCCCTCCTTCGCTAGAGTCCTTCCTTAGATGAGGTGTCACATGTGACAGGTCTTGGCAAGCTACCGGTCCTCTCTAGCTGTTTCTCAAGAATAGTAGTGGATTTCCCTACTCTGCTTATCACTCCATTTACTTCACTAGATTCAACAACTGTTACAGCTCTGCACCGTTTTGGATTTGCTTCAGTTTTAGATGGCAACCTTGTTTATTTTTGATTTGTTGTTTGATAAGCTAAAAAACTTTCCATTGTGTTTGAAAGTTGCTTGAATGAATCTTGCATACTTCCTATCTCATTGCTCATCTTATTCATTAAATCCATTTGCATGTTCATAATCTCTTCCATTCCTTGGCTGTTACTAATTTGACCTGCTTGCTTCTTATTGTACTGTTGAGCTTGCATTTGTTGCTTGTAGATCTGGTTATTAGCATTATTTGGATAATGTTGATGAGTTGATTATTCTTGTAAGATAGATTAGGATGATTTCTCCATTGAGGATTGTATCTAGCTGAAAATGCCCCTTGATTCCGAGCATAATTCACTTCTACAGTTTCTTGCTGATTGATGAATACTGAACATGCAATAGTTGTGTGATCATCTTGCCCACAGACTTGACAAGTTTATGAACCTTGAATTGCATGGACTGTGGAACTGTTGTTTGCAGCCATAATTTTTGCCATTTGTTTGTTAAGCAACTCCACTTGAGAAGTATTACTATCACTTGCACTTAGCTGATGCAAACCTGGATGTGGTGGGTGTAATGTCCTCTAGCTGAACCAGGATATATTTATGAGATGCTAGATGTTGAATATTATCAAAAGCTTCATCTATTGTTTTGCTGATGATACTTCCTCCTACATATGGATCCACTGCGCTTCTGGATTGAGGTGTCAAGCCCTTGTAAAGGTCTGAATCACTAGCCATCTCTCTAGTCCATGGTGAGGACACATCCTTGTTAACTTCTGAAATTGCTGCCAAGCTTCATATAAATTTTATCCATCATTCTACATAAACCTAGTGATCTTATCTCTCAACTCTGCTGCCTTTACTGGTGGGAAATACTTATCAAGGAAATCTTGCACAAGATTCTCCCAAGTGTCCTTCATGTGCCGAGGTAGGGAGTGGTACCATACCTTTGCTTGATCTCTCACTGAAAATGGGAACAATTACAATCTAATAGCATCTGGTGTCAACCCATTGAACTTCAGTGTATTGCAGTACTCAAGGAAGTTAGTGATATGTTCATGAGTTTCCTCTGTTACAGAGGCCCCAAACCTTGATTGCTGGACCATATTTATCAATGCAGGATTCAACTCAAAGTTGTTGGCCTGTATGGCAAGTTGAATCATTCCAGCTGACAGTCCTTGGTTTGCTCGGATCCACTGATCTCTCAACGTTTTGGTCCCTTCACCGTTCACCATCTTGTCTGCTTGCTCCTTATTCCCTCTCAACTGCTTAAACAGAGTTCTCTCTGGTTCAGGGTCAAAAGGGAACAAATTCGTCAAGCTCTCGAGCATGAACCTGCCAAAAATCGATTTGCCCTGCGACTCACAAAAACTCCAACCAGTGAGATTGTTAGGGTCCTAATAAGCCGAAGCAACGAAACACAATACAATTTGCAGATCTAGCACTTTCTTTTATATCCAATCCCCAACAAAGGCACCAAATTGATGTAGGTCGGGAAGCAAGGTTTTAGGTTTTATCGTCTCCACATGGATCAGACTACTAAAGACTAGCGCATGATTCACAATTGCATCACAGATTTGTTTCAAATTGGTTTTAGCTGAACTTCTAACAAAGTCTACTCTAAACTTGTGCAGAAATAACTCACAACACTTGGTATCAACCAAGAACTCACTGGATTCGCACCAAAGTAGAAGATCTCGAACAAGAACCAACCGCTTGCGTCGAACTATCACTCCACAACAAGTTCACAGGTTCATAAGAGCATTCGGTCGATCAGAAAGCAAGGAGACAGGGAAGAGTTCTAGACGAGGAAGAGTTTACAGCTTACAACAATCGTCTCAGAACTGGATCTCGAGAAGAAGAAGAACCAAGGAGAAGACAGGGAAGAGTAGATCACATCCTCTAGATCCATATCGATATGTCCATCTCCTTCCCGTGCTTATCTCTTTCTCCATTGGCCCTCTTGCTCACGCCTCTCCCGTGTGTGCTCGAATCATCCACGAGAGGGTGGTGCTGGCCAACTTTCACCTGCTCACCCCTACCTTTCTTGCAAGCGGCCCCGTCTTCTCCTAGCTATTTAGCACAAGTAGGTCCTCTAGTTGGTTGGTCGCTTGACACATCGATGATGGATGCACGTGATAGTATCCTTTGAGTTTGAATTTGAATTGGAGTTTGAGTTTTAAGGGCCTTTGCGCCCATTCCTGCAGAATGCACAGTGAATAGTAAAACCTTTCTTTGGTTGTATGAAAATAGTGAAAATGGTATGTGATGATGTATGAATGTTTGTAATACTATGGTATAAAGCCAAGAAAACAGGGTATATTCATGATGTATATCAAGGGTGAAAACCTATGATCTTTGATCGGGGACGACGGTGCTTGTGCACCGTCTCCTTCTTGGAGGTGTCGCTATTGGAGTGTTTGGACTACTGGTGTTAGTGTCATTTCTATAAGGAATCGTTCGCTGTAGAGAGACTTTTTTGTAATTATTCTTCCTTTTTTCGGGATGTGTGCATCTGTAAGGCCGCTAGGGCATGCATTGTTGCAGAGACCAGGTGTAATTGGTATCTCCGTGATATTAATATATGCTCTTTGTAAAATAAAGTGAAAATCTTGCAGGTTGCATGTAGAGTACTTCTGCCTCGGGTCTAATATATGACATCATTTGTTTCTTTGCCAACACTTAATCGTGACATAGCTCCACATGCGCCTTTTGCTTCTCATGCATGCCACTAGTGTTCATGAACATGAACTTTTTCTCTTCCTCCATAGCTCGGGCTTCTTGCTCCATAGCCACCTTACTCTCCTTCGTGGCCACCTTGAGCTCCTCGGTCGCCGCTCGCCTCTCCTTCGCAAGCGTGAAAAAGAGAAAGATAGTACCTTTGCGACATTTCTTCGACCACGTGAGTTGAGACCGGCGGCGGTAAAAAATCTTGTTCCCCTGTTGGCGGTGGTGGCAGGGCCGTGCAGAGAACCTACTCGACGGTGGTGTCGAATACGGCACCCGTCTTTGGACCGTGGGTGGCCGGGGACTTCTGCTTCTTCCCCGTAGTCGCGGGCGGTTGCCTCTTCCTACTAGCGCCGCCGCCGGGCTTCCGTCCTCTGGCCGGCTTCTTGGCCACTGCAGGGACGGCATGCGTTGGATCTGCGAGCGTGGCGACCGGCCTGGGCGACGAGAAGACGGGGCGACAGGGAGGCGGCCCCATAGGGTTTCGGACGGCGATGGCGGCGACAACAGCTAGGGATGGCGCCGGGGTGGAATTGGCTGGGGGATGGGTCGGAGAGGGGTCAGAGGTGAGGTTGGAGCTGTCCATGGCGGGCGCAGTGGCCGGCGGCGGAGGAAACGCGGCGGTGGCGGGGAAGGCGCGCGCCGGTGGGAGGGGAGCAGGAAGGTTCAGTACGGCGGTTGGGGTCGCGCGGGCGTTTATGAAATCTTTAGATCACCAGGGACCAAATATTAGATCATGATCTAAAAAAATTAGATCACCAAAACGTGATACATCATCTCTTGGAGCAACATTTTTGGCCTTCGGTGATATCAAAGTTAGGTTTTAGATCATCGCACCTATTAGATCATCTTTTAGAGATGCTCTGATGATGTATGCAATACATTTTCAGGCCGACATCTAATAATATTTGGAATCCATATTTCTAACACGAATTGTAGTTTATTCGTGATTTCCTCTTCTCGAAGACAAAAACAACACAATTCCCAAGAGAAAATGGAGGTTGCCACAGCGAAACAGGGAGTTTGCCCTGTTCACAAAATACAGCAAGGGATAAATCTACTCCAGGCCAATACACATGGGGTGCCACTCCGTAGATCAACTCCTGAGAGCCTGCGTAGCACTGCTGCACCACACGTACAACACAACCCACACGTCACGAGATGAGTTCAGACTGTTCAAGCGTCCAATGCATGGATCACCAGCCAAGCGCCGGCAACGGCTGGGCCCGTGGACGGCCTGGCGCGACCATGTTGCCCGCGGGGTCGTAGTTGATCACGCCGGAGAAGTCCGGGAGCTGGCACTTGCCTCCCATGAGGATCCCTTTCTGCCACACGCACGGTGGCGGCGACGCGTCGGCCCCCGAGGCGCCGCCGAAGCCGAAGCCGGGCTGCACCTGGTGGATGCTGACGATGACCGGGTCCGTCCTCCGGCGGCTCACGCTCGCCAGCGCGCGCTTCAGCCTCTCCGTCGCCACCGCCCCCGCGCCCGAGTGTGACGCGCACAGCGCCAGCGCCAGTGCGCACACGGCCAGGAACGCAGCCGCCGCCGGCACCGCGGCCGCAATCATACTGCCGCCGTGGTCGTGCAGGGAGGCGAGGTGGCGCGACGCCGCGGGCATGGCGGCGGCCATCGCGCCGTGCAGGCCGAGGTGGCGCGGCATCGCTTCTGTGGTGTTGCTTGCCTGGAGTGGCGAGAGCGAGAACTGTCTGCCTGAGCTGCTGGCCTCTGGTGTGCAGTGTTTCTTTGAGCGTGCCGGGTTCGGTGCTCGTATATATAGGGGAGCAGAAGCAGATTGTTTTCCGGGTTTTTTTCTTGGTGGGGTTGTTTACGTGATTGTAATCAACGGCTGCATCAGCATGGAGTAGGTGGTGTTCGGAGAGTGGTTTGCTAGCTCTGCAAGTCCCAACTCCTAACTGAACCATCTCAGTCTCAGGCCTTGCAGATTCAATGGATTGCCAGGGTGGTTTTGCATGCAGGCTGTAGTGCTTTGTTTAATTAACTCGTAATACTAGTGTTTTACTTGAGAACGTAATTTTGTTTAGAAGACATTCAAGAAAGTTGAAAACAATCTAGACTTTGACACGCCAGATGGTTGTAGCATCAGGTCTTCATCCATATTTTCATTCCATTACCCATCAACAGATTTTATAACTCGAGGTCGTCTCAGTGCTCCGAAATATCAATTGACGGTAGCAGTCAGTACATGGCTTAAATGATAAACCCATAATAAAAATTCCAAGCTTAGTATATGCATTCTACATGTTTTTAGTTCTCAGCACATCTTCCGGTTTTCACGGCTAAACCTTATTCTCAGGCAGAACTTTCTCCTTCAAGATCCTGAGGGCTTCACCAATCCCATCCTGGGATGATATCAACGAGAAAAAAATGTTAAACTTCTAGGCTTTCTGAAAGAAAATAAGGGGCCAATGGATACACAATTGTAGAGTACAACTGAGCAAACACACCTCAGAAGCAAGTCTGTTAGCAATTCTGGTTGCTTGAGTTTTAGTTTCGGGTGATATTGCTGATCTGATAGCTCCACGTAGCATATCTGCGGCGTTGTTAATGCTCACAGCAGCATCTGTATCTGGGATTAGATGTTGCCTTTTTAGGGGCTCAGGTGCCACTCCTAACCAGTGTAGTCTCTCTGCCCAGTAAAACTGGTCCAGTAGGAAAGGACATGGTACCTGCATGATAACACTATTTAGTACAGGCCAAAGGCAACTAGTAGCATAATTTTACAATAGTAAAAAATGGAATCCTAGAAGATAACAAATTGTTTGAACAAACATAGAACCTTCAGCTTTCTTACGCAAATACTGCATGCACGTTATCTCTTGCTGGAAACAAGAGATAGATGTTATATGCATAAACCTTCAGCTTTTTTTTCGCAAATATTGTATACATGAGACTTCTTGCTGGCACAGGACTGATGTTACTTTGGTTCAGGGCTACGACAGGGATAAATGCCAATAAAAAAAGGCAATTGCATGTTAATTCAGAAGAATTTTCCGTGTCTACAAGCACAACTACCAAAGTTCATTTGCTAAAAAAAAGTATTCAAATTCCTTAGTTTCATATGTGCTGAGGGTGAATTATCCTTTGGTCGACGCCTCGAGGGAGAAATTGTGTTAGTATCTTGTCCAACTGTCAGAAACCAAATGCTATTCCGATTAGCTACAGAAGGTCGAACAAATGGTAGCTCTTTTTTTTCATACCAAGCATAGCTCTGGCCTCAGGGTTAACAAATGGTTGTTCTAAATTATAAGGCTATAAGTTGCGACTCTCAAATGGAACAACGGTATCATTTCTGTTCAGTATGCACTTATCCAGCTAGCCTATGGACAGCCTCAATACTGATATGGAAGACATTTACAGGATATTAACATTCATGACATGTCATTACCAGATCGACTGAACAGCACAAATACTTTCATATTTAAGAATAGCAGATCTTGCAATTACCTGAGGGATTCCAGCAAATAGGGCAGCAGCTGTA
Organism: Avena eriantha; assembly: GCA_910589775.1. Taxonomy (NCBI): domain Eukaryota; kingdom Viridiplantae; phylum Streptophyta; class Magnoliopsida; order Poales; family Poaceae; genus Avena; species Avena eriantha. The sequence goes on along the minus strand of OU342745.1, from coordinate 72,488,780 downwards.
GATCCGCTGTGAGGCAGAAAAATAAGTGAAGCAGCAGCAAAATGGAACTTCATCATTCAAAAACTTAGTCGCTGAAAAATTGTTGGCTTGTTACCTGCCAGCATGGTGAATAGCAGCTGCACATTTAGGGAAAAGCCAGCTATATGGTATTGATCTGAAAAGGTAGTCATATGCTCATACAATTGACTAAACTATCTAGATATTTCTGGGTAGGATGAATGAGCGCCATAATGCTAGTAACTCACCCAGAAAAGCAAAAGAGTCGACTGTTGAAAAGGAGAGTGCTGTCACCACTAAGAGCAGGTGCCTCCAGCTCACTTGCTTCTGCTACTAAAGAATCAACAGATCTGATTGCTGAATCCAATGGCTGGTATCCAGATGTGAAAAGAATAAATCTGTGATCTGTTGACTCTATGACAGCTTTAATCACCATTAGAAATGCTTTAGGATTTCTAAGAAAACCCATGCTACAGAAGATTGACATCATCTATGAGTATGATGAGAGATCATTTAAATAACCTGCAACATCATTCTATGAAAATATAAACATATCAAGGAGAAATGGCCTTGCACAAAATAGAAAAGAGTACTCAGGATAACAAACTCACCTACCAATGGAACTTAATCCTATGAATATAGGTAAAGACGAATAAGAACTTCCCACGAGGAAGTGTTCTAGGACAGCATGATTTGCACATAGAATACCCTCAAACGGAGAAGTGTCATTTGCACAACATAAATCACTGCATTTATCACAAGAAAATTGCCAAGACATAGGAAGAAACCAAAAGCCACAAACATGAGCACTGGTGGGCCAATATCCTGCCATTGTAGTAGAGATACTAGTATAAGAATGTGCCATTCTATGAAGTAGAGCATAAATTTTCTGAAAGGATTTAGATAGATCTAGGTCTCATGAGAATTTACCTGGGCGCTCCACAATTTCCTTGCTGAAACCATACCTGCTCAAGAAGCAACCAAATTGTTAGAAATTCATTTGTTCAAGTATATGTATAATGGAGTAATTTGTAATACTTCCATTTTCGGATCACTAATTAATACTAGTTCAACTAATAATAACCATCACTTCTCCCTGACATAAGTTTAGAAGTAACCCGTTGTATATAACACGCTTTTAGTTTTAGCCAGAGCATCATTCCAACCCAAAGTTTCAGAACACATTATAATGAGTAATGCCTAGAAGGAACTAGGCATCCATTTTAATTATGGTAGAGTCAATGTTTGAATCCAGGCTGGCTAGCCAACCATTCATGGGCTAGCCCGTAAGCCCCTAGGTGATAATACATGAAGATGTCATTACATATATGCCCATCAAATATGACAGCTTAAGAAATCTTACAGCAACAATGGCGACTCTGCGCGCACATGCCACAAAGGAAGACCTGTTACTGGATCCTGCAGTTACAAAGAAAGCTGGCCTCAGTAATGTCCTGCAGTAGCTGAACAGGTTTGCACAGATATAGATATACAAAGCAACATCACTGGATACATTCACTCACTGTACAAGGGATAGGACTAAGATTTAGACAATCATTTCTCCACTGTCCCCAACTTTCCATGAAGAGAGCCCACATCCAATGGGAAATGTCAGTCCAGCAGACCTGCCATTGTTTTACATCATCAGAACAACAGTTACCACTGCAAAGCAGGGGATACATCAGAGATCAGCAATGGAAATACAAATCACTAATGTATATCAAAGCAATACCACTTGAGAATCCCCAATGTCTGCGCTGGAGAACCAGTATGATATAGCATAAATGCCATGGCACATAAGGATTGGGTACCTGATGGCTAGTGTAATAGTAAGAACCTAATCAACATACTGATTTACTACAGAAACTACTAGTGACAGGTGTATGCTCTACTATTTATTCTTAATAAACATACTGGTCAACTAAAGGAACTACTACTGACAGGTTTGCTCTACTATTTATTCTTCCAATGACAACAAACGGCGCTGATAACAGGCTTTGAGCCAATGATAAAACATTCATGAAATTATCTTCTCTGGTTAGGGGTTGAATTCCAGGGAAGCACCTGGCCAGGCACGACAGAGCTAGGGACCAACCAAACAGGCTCATAGAGTTGAAAAAAATTAATCGTTTGTGAATTTGGATATTGACCAAATCCAAGCCAAAAAAAATCAATAATTAAAGAAGTACAACATGCTAATATGCATCATAACTAAAAGAATGAATTTGTACCGTGTTGGGGGGAGCTTCTTGAAAATAATTATATAGAAGAGGAAAACTCTGTTTAAATTGGCATTCAAATGATGCAGGAGCACTGCACAAAAAAATGCAAGAACGTAAATAAACTAGAGTCAGGAAGAAGATATCAAAATGAGTGTGCAATCCCCTAATAAATTCAAGAAAACATCTTGTATGTGTAACTGAAGGCAACATAGTCCAAATTACCTATATGGAACAAAATAGGGAGCAGCAATGATGCACTTAACTTGAAACAATTCTGCAAGATGCCAACCTTCCTAAATCATGAGATAAACTCAAATTATGTCCACACAACGTACTTCATGGCTGCATTAATTCCTACACAAAACTAACTCACTAACATTGTCCTGGATCTGTTCTAATGAATGCTGCCCTGCTGAAACTTAAATTTTCTATAGGTTCGATATGAATTGTGCAACAGGATTTCTACTATTCCAGTGCAGACCACAACATTAAACATCACAAGTTGTAGCCGAAATTTGAAACATGAGGCCACTACTCAATTATAAGAAAAATGATGACTATGCTGTTACTGAGGTCCTCACCAGGGCAAAGAAATTGATCACAATAAAGTCACTATGAATGCTCGGATCATTTCCAAACACTTCTTCCACACAAGCTAGACACTCTTCCCTGTGCTCCATCTGAATGGTCTCTTTCTGCCGTGAAAATGCCTCATGCTCAGCGTTCGATCGAACAGAATTGTCTAAGAAAGATAATTTCATCATAAATAACATAGCAACAAGAAATTATGATTCCAGAAATGTATCTAATACATGATTAAGTAAATCCATAGCACTTACATGAGATATTCTCAAGTTGTTTGGCAGCAAGGACAGGTGGGCTCGACACATGCATGCACCTAACATTACTGGCTGCTAGATGTGCTGACAAACTCTGAATCAGATAAACAATAAGAGGCCACCCATGAACAAGTTTCGCACGGTTCAACTGTTTTAATTCAACAATATTCAGACCTGGTGTGCTGAATGAGTGATGAACACCACAGTATATTGTTGTTGGTCATTAGCAAACGCTGCAGCAAGCGCCTAAGAAGAATAAAATGGCTCGTCAAGTTACTCAAGTTCAAAGTATAGGGATTTGAGAAGCGTAAATTGTCGCCTCGAATTTCTCTCTGTAAGTTTATACATAGCTAACATTTCCTAAGCTATATCGATTTTACATCTAAAAACAGAGATTTATATCGATTTGATAGCTTAATCTGGATATCCCCACTAAAACAACAATCATGCGCTAGATGCTCTAGAAATCTGGTGGAATTTCATCGCTCCCCTGTTTCACCTTATGTGAGCGGCAAGAGGGTTGTGTTATTCGCCTGAGTAGCACACGCACCGGACCACAAACAGAGAGAGAAGGGGCGTACAGCTATGGGGAAGACGTCTCCATAGGTGCCGAAGGCCATGAAGACGGCGCGAGGCCGGCGGCCACTGCCATCGCCGCCGCAGCTGTCCATCGTCCTCGCCGAAGTTTCGATGGATTTGTGCGTGCGTCCTTGTCAGGCCGTCAAAGACTCGGTCGGATCGCAGCGGATGCAGGCGGTGAGCAGACGCGGGCCGAAAGACGTGCCTGGCCTTGTTTGTTTGGGCCTTTCGAGTCCAAACACCTTTTTTTCTTTTACAATTCGAGTCCAAACACCTTTTTTTCTTTTACAATTCGAGTCCAAACACCTAATTTGTCAATCTCCCCAAAAAATAACTACTCTCTCATCTTAAAATAGATGTCTCAATTTTTTTAAATTTGAATATATCTAATACTAAATAGTATCTAGATATATCTAAATTTAAATAAATTTTACATTTCTATTTTGAGACGTTGTTATAACTTGATCATCGGATCAAGTGAGCTTGTGAGCTTGTGAGCCTGTGAGTACTATTTTGTGAATGAAAGAATCGTCTCAAAATAGATGCGCAAATTTGTTTAAATTTGTATGTATCTAGACACTATTTAGTATGTAGATACATCTAAAATTAGAAAAAGATTCGACATCTATTTTAAGACAGATAGAATACATATAGTATTTCTATCCAATATGCTAATCCTCATACGACTAACATAGTCTATCTATCTATCTATCTATCTATCTATCTATCTATCTATCTATCTATCTATCTATACTATAATTTTCCTTCCGGTAGGTTCGTCGTCCCAGTTTTTTCCGTCCGACTTATTTTGACCGGTTTGCCCCTAACGTTTTTGGCTTATTACAAGCCTGCCACCTCCAAGTGGAAAGATGGTCGGGAAACCGCGTGCTCGTGTACGAAGCAGGGGTCGAGGTGGCGCGGCTCCTCTGCAGAACGGAGGTTGGGGAAGAGCACGCTGGCGGTGGCGCGGTGTGCTGATGGACGGGAGGTCAAAGGGAGGCAACAAGGTCCGCTAGAGAGGAGGCACAGGTAGAATGGGAATCGTGGCAGCCCCAAACATCCCCGCCCCCGAGATCTAGGCGTCTAATCTTCGTCCACGAGCTCCACCTCCTCTGGAAGGTAGAATAGGGCTGCGGCACAGGGCGGCACAAGCGAACTGGATGCAGCCAGCAGGGAGGACGGGGCCGGCGACACCCCCAACTACCGGCACCATCCCTCCCTTTTATATCACCGCCAATAGTGCCTCCTCTGTCCCGAAGCTCCGGCACAGTCCTCGCGCAGTCAACCCGCTATGCTGGACCTAAGAACAACACCTCGCCGGGTTGCTCGCCAATCGCCTCATGACCGAGCAAGGAGGTGGAGACACTGCGGCCATGTTCGTCGCCAAGCCTAGTCGTGATCCCGCGAGACAGCACATCAATGTTCTTTTTCTCTCTGTACTGCTTGATTGATATTTCCTACTCATCACCAGCTTCGCGTTCTATTGTTGTCTGATGCCCACTTCTTGTTTGTGTAAATGCCTTGAGGAGAAGTGATGTTGGATTATAAAGAAACTGAGTGTTTTAGAGAGACATGAGTTGCCATTTTGATGCTGAGATTAGTTTCTGAGATATACTAATGTAAGAGCACATCCAGTTCGGTGTTCTCATGCCGAAAACCGGCACTAAATAGCGCCGGACAGATGTAACTTTTGGCCTGGTAACGTCCAGTTTCCCACTCGCGTTCTCAGGCCGAGCTTTCAGATTTGACCAAATTTCAATCAAACTTAGCAAAATTTAACGAATATAGGCGATTTTATTAATATTGAGCGAGTTCATACATATTACATTAAATTCGGGTGAACACATGAATTTTGACTTCATTAGGCTAAAAAACTAAAAAAAACTTAGAAATACTAGTGGAACTAGCCGATGCCGACGCCGCCAGACGCCGCTCACATGCCAAAGTTACGGTAAAACACCGTGTAGTCGGGGTTTGTCTTGTCCTCATCGTCGTCGTCGCTCGGCGGCTGCGGGGGGCGCGAGCTGCCCTGGCCGGTGTCGCCGCACCGCCACGGCTGGGACGAGGGGTCGTCGTCATCGTCGAGGACGATGAGCGGCGCGGTCTGGTAGGCGCGCTGGCGGCGAGACCTACGGGCAGCCGCGCGCTCGGCCTCTGATACATTGCAAATGTATCTACAATTTTTGATATTTCATGCTTGATTTTATCCATTTTCTTGTGTTTTGTTCCAATTTTGGAGTAATTTTCATATGATTTCTTAGACTAACCTATTAACAAGAGCCACAATGCCAGCTACCTATTTTCTACTGTTTTTGGTTCTAGGAAAGTCAGAAAATGAATATTCTCGGAATTGGACGGGACAAAAGCCAAAGTGTCTATTTTTCCGGAAGTGATCAAGTACCAAAATACGAGACGGAGAAGGACCAGGGAGCCACCACACCACCTGGCCGCGCGGCCAGGCCTGGACCGCGCCAGGGGGTGGTGTGGACGCTCCCGGGACCCCCTCGGCCTCTCCTTCCGCCTATATATTGCCCTCGGGACGAAAACCCTAAGGGCCCGATCAAAAATCCACGAAAGAGTCTATAGCCGCCGTCATCTCCATCCCTAGATTGGGAGGGATCTAAAGCTCTTCTCGGCACCCTGCCGGAGAGGGGAATTCACCCTAGAGGCCTTCTTCATCACCATGCAAGCCTCCGGTGTGATGCGTGAGTAGTTCATCCTTGGACTACGGATCCATGTAGTAGCTAGATGGCTGGTTCTCCTCCTTTGTGCTTTCATGTCTAGATCTTGTGAGCTCCGTTCATGATCAAGATCATCTATTTGTAATTCTGCATGTTGTGTTTGCGGGGATCCGATGGATATTGAGATGCTATTTCAGATTGATTATTGATTCTATCATGTCTTTGTTATTTGTGATCTTGCATGCTTTCCGTTGTTAGTAGCTATCTTGGCCAAGTAGATGCTAGCAACTCCAAGAGTTAGTATTTATACTCGATAGTGGGTTCATGCCTCTGGTAATCTGGGGAAGTGACAGAAATCTCTAAGGTACTAGATGTGTTGTTGCTACTAGGGAGAAAACAACAATCCTTTGTTCATAGAACAATCATATTGTTTACTTTACACGCAGTTCGTAAATCAATAATCTGTTGCTTGCAACTTAATACTGGAGGGGGTTCGGATGATAACCTGAAGGTGGATTATTAGTCATAGATGCAGTTGTTTGGCGGTCTATGTATAATGTTGTAATGCCCAATCAAGTCTCAAAGGAGTCAAGATGATTAGTATATGCATGTATTGCTTTCTCGGTGTTTATCAATTGCCCCGCTGTAATTTGTTCACCCAGCATGTTATCTATCTAAGGAGAGCCACATCTAGTGAACTATGGATCCCGGTCCATGTCTTTTACATACAATCTACAATCTTTTACTGCTTTGTGTTTACTTTCTGCAAACTTTTACTTCTTTCCATTCGATACGATTAATCCTTTGTTTTCCGCAAAACACGGTGAGATTGACAACCTCATCGCAAGTTGGGGACAAAGTTCTGTGGTTGTGTTGTGCAGGTCTCCACATTGCTACTAGCACCGGTAGTGCGCTCTGCCAAAGCTCAACTAGTAACACCTTTGGGGTGTTTCCTTGCTCCTACTGGTTCGATTAAACCTTGGTTTCATAACTGAGGGAAACTTGCTGCTGTGCTCATCATACCTTCCTCTTGGGGTTCCCAACGAGCTCTACATCAACACCGCCATCAAACAAGTTTCTGGGCGTCGTGCATTGAGCCATCAAGCGATTTTCTGGCGCCGTTGTCGGGGAGTCAAGGACATCTTCACAAGGGGAGTCCCTAATAACCAATCTCTTTACTTTGTTGTTTTTGTTTTGCTTAGTTTTCTTTTTTTTTGTTTGCTTGTTTTGTTCTTCAAAAACACAAAAAAAATTAGTTTTACTAGTTTGCTTTCTTATTTCAAAAATACAAAAAAAATTAGTTCCTATTATAGTTGTTATTTTCGTTGGTCTGTTATTGTCTTACTTTATCATGCTTTCTATCAATGGTTGGTTTCTTTGAAACTGAATCTTATTGGCAAAGTGGGTTCACGGAAGAACAAAAATATTATTATAAGAAACACCGCTTGTCACAAAAAGGGAAACACTTATGGGAACAAATTGATAAATTGTATACCATTGCTAAAAACGTGTGCTCTACTTATAATGTTACTTATTGCTTTGATAAATCATGTTGCTGCAAGAGGTATAAACACCTCCCTTTTCAATGTGAGTATAATGATGATGTTACCATATCTTCTTATGTTAAGGGAAATTATGACTTTTATGATGTGGAACAAATTGAAGAATTTATTGCTTGGAAGGGTGCATTCGAACTTGCTTATTTGCTTGAAAATATTGATGATGCACCTTATAAATATGAGGTTTATGATATACTTAAATTTTTCTTTGATAATTACAAGGAAGAAAATGGCTATATTCTTGAATATCTTAATAGATGTTCTCCACCAATGGAAGAGACTAATGCCTTGCAGGAGCCTATGGAAGAAGAAATTGCTGAACTTGAAATCTCATTAGATGAAAAAGAGGAGGAGAGTGATGAACAAAAGGAGGAAGAATGGATCTACCCATGCCTACCTTCTAATGAGAGTAACTCTTTACCCCTTACATTATTTGATTGTCCCCCATGCTTACCAAAGAAGAATAAATGTTATGTTCCTGTGGATTCTTTTGATGAAAAGCGTGTTTTATGTGATAGTCATATTGTTGAGTTTATTTATGAGGCTACTGAAAATTATTATGAGAGAGTAAAATATAGTTGTAAAAGTTTTCATGGTACAAAAACATCTCTCTATTTGCTGAAAGTTTTGAAGTCACTCTCATTTTATCGTCCTATGCATGTTGCTTTGTTCTTTGTGAATTTATTTGCGTATAAGATTCCTATTCATAGGAAGAGGGTTAGACTTAAATGTGTTTTAAATTTGTTTCTTGATGCTCTCTTTTACTTCAATTCATATTTTCTATGTGAGCATCTTCTCAAACTATTATGCCTAACTTAAAGACGTTAAAGAAAAGTACTTATTGGGAGATAAACCAAAAGTTTTAGATGAGTCTTGGAAGTTATTAACTCTCTAATAACCTCTCCTTATCTTTTTTATTTGCTTTTCGTGCCAAGAGTAACCTCTAATGAGAGAGAAGTAATGATTGGGAAAGTTGCTGTCCCGAAACAGATTTTTGTGTTTCACCGTAAACATTCGTGCGAGAACTCTGTATGTCGAATTGAGCTGTAATTTTTTGTGCTTCTGCCCCAGGTTGGTATCTAACTTTCGTTAGTTCAAAACTTTTTGATTTGAGCAATAGAAGATCTTCGAAAAAATTTATCTTTACCTACTGGTCTGTTTTGACAGATTTCTGCCATTTTCTGCATTTGCTTCTTGTGGGTTCCTTTTTGAGTTATTTTGGGGAATTGAGATTTTTGAGAGAAGTGCTACAGTAGCTAGTGTTCTAATGGAAGTTTATTTGGTGTTAGAACTGAACCTTAAGACTTATTTATCTTAAGTGCACTAATATTGCTAATGAGATTGTGTGAAGTTTTGTATGAAGGAAAATTTTCAGGTGTATGGAAGGAATGAGTAATGAGATGAAGGATGGACTAAAGCTCAAGCTTGGGGATGCCACGCGTGTCACCCCAAGAAATATCCAAGAATTACAAGCGTCAAAGTTTGGGGATGCCCAAGGCATCCCCTTCTTCATCAATAAAAATCTCAGGTTTCTTCCAAACGCTTCATTTTTATTGTTTCATGCACAGTTGTGTTGTTCTTGGAGCATCTTATTTTTCGTTTTCGTTTTTGTTTTGGTTTTTAGTTTGCTTGGTTTTCTTAGTTTTCTGAATAAATTGGTTGGACCCCCTCTTTCATACATTGGTTTGCAAATAGTTTGGTTTGGTTTGGAAAAGAGTAGGAAAGTTCATGCTTTTGTGGTAAAAAGAGCTTGTTTTTTACGGTGGCCTATGCTTTGTCATGCCATGCTTGATATGGTTTTGGCTTTATGCTTAGTATTCTTTGCTGTAGCATGACTTGTTATAAACAATTGAGATTGCTTAATGTGCCTTGGATGAATCATGCGTTGTTTTAGCATATTAAAGCATAGTATAGTGGTATTCTCCTTTAATGCTTTATTTGGGTTGACTTGGCGCATGCTCACACCATGTTATGACTATCTTAAGTCACCATAGCCTTTATGATCTTTTAGTTTTCAACTTGTAGTATCACTTTATGCTTTGATCAATGATGTTTTGTCGCTCTGCATGATTATGGCCATTATGGCTCTCTTAGTTTGTCGCTCCCAGTCTTTTGCTAGCCTCCACAACCAAGTATGAGTTCCACTTATGCATCCAACTCCCTAAACAAAGTTATTCCAAAGAGTCCGTCATACCTACCTACTAGCTTATGCTATTCCAAGTATATTCATGCTTTTGTTTACCTTCCAAATTAAACTTGTTATGAGAAAACTAGTGATTAAAGATCTCACGAACTTGATGGCACACTTTACTTTACTTGCCCTTAATAAACTTGAACCATTGTGTCATCTATGTTGTATATGATTGCACTTATTTTTTGGGAATTAGCAGAACCATGCTTTCATGGGGAACGCTTTCAACATTGCACTTGGTACTTGTACCTAGTTGATATCATGCTCTTTTGTATATGGATGTCGTCGGTGTGAAATGAAAGGGGAGCTTGTAAGTCCACGGAGTTATGTATATGTGTTAGAGAAACACCTGGGCCGCTGGTCTAATCCGTGCTGACATGGTGGAAACCTGCAGCATAACCATATTGAGCTGTCTATGAAGCATTCTTCTTATAAAAAAAGAGTCCTATATTGAGAAAAAAGAAAAAAAAAGAGATACTATGAAAAGAGGAAAGAGAGAAAAAAGCACCATATTCCCATGGTAAATAAGAAGAATGCTGAGATGCTCGTTGTCTGCTTGCCTTGTCATTTTGATATGGGGATTCTTCCGTATCATCATGCAAGGGGTACCCCGTTGGCGGTTCTCTATGATACACATATACTTACAATGACAAGAACTTACCGGTGACTAAACTTGAGTAGCATGAGGAGCGGCCCTCGTATACAAGGGACATGAGATTTCTGACTTATACTTCGTCAAGCATGTACACCATAGTTTGTTCACTTTAACCTTAATCACTTCAAGATGCTTATGATAGGGGCAATGAGAGCTGAAAGCTATAAGTACCATAATCTTTGGAAGCTCTTTATGAGACTTGAATCCCTACTTCCTTTTACAAAAGGCCTTTCTTTCACCATTATATTGAGTCTCCACATTCTATCTTTATGCACCTATTTTGAGAGCATAGTGGCCATTCTTAGTTCTATGTGCATTGTCCCAAGACTAGTTGAATGATGCATACTTTGATATTGCTTGTTTTAAACTATTGTATCTAGTCACTCTTATGAACTTTGAAGGTGTCCTATGCATTTATATTTGCTACTCTATTGAGTGACAAGCTGAATACTATTATGCTATGTTTTCTTTATGTGAAACAAACAAACGTCTTGCAAAGCATTGTTATTCATGAATCTTTTGTTTGTGCCTTTTCATGTTGCATCATAGTTTCTTTGCTTATTGCTAGAACTTTGTCTTTCATGTTATGATTGAAGTACTATGATCCCAGCTTCGAATGTTTTACAAATACTTTGATCAAGTCTTTGATGGTGCTTGTCACCTCAATAATTATTCTTTCTTTTTATCACTTACCTACTCGAGGACGAGCAGGAGTTAAGCTTGGGGATGTTGATACATTGCAAATGTATCTATAATTTTTGATGTTCCATGCTTGGTTTATCCACTTTCTTGTGTTTTGTTCCAACTTTGGAGTACTTTTCATATGATTTCTTGGACCAACCTATTAACAAGAGCCATAGTGTCAGCTGCCTGTTTTCTGCTGTTTTTGGTTCCAGGAAAGTCAGAAAATGAATATTCTCGGAATTGGATGGGACAAAAGCCAAAGTGCCTATTTTTCCGGAAGTGATCAAGTGCCTGATTACGAGACGGAGAACGGCCATGGAGCCAGCACACCACCTGGCCGCGCGGCCAGGCCTGACCCGTGCTAGGGGGTGGTGTGGCCACTCCTGGCACCCCCCTCGGCCTCTCCTTCCACCTATATATTGCCCTCGGGATGAAAACCCTAAGGGCCCGATCAAAAATTCATGAAAGAGTCTATAGCCACCGTCATCTCCATCCCTAGATCGGGAGGGATCTGAAGCTCTTCCCGGCACCCTGCCGGAGAGGGAAATTCACCCTGAAGGCCTTCTTCATCACCATGCAAGCCTCCGGTGTGATGCGTGAGTAGTTCATCCTTGGACTACGGATCCATGTAGTAGCTAGATGGCTGGTTCTCCTCCTTTGTGCTTTCATGTCTAGATCTTGTGAGCTCCGTTCATGATCAAGATCATCTATTTGTAATTTTGCATGTTCTGTTTGCGGGGATCCGATGGATATTGAGATGCTATTTCAGATTGATTATTGATTCTATCATGTCTTTGTTATTTGTGATCTTGCATGCTTTCCGTTGTTAGTAGCTATCTTGGCCAAGTAGATGCTAGCAACTCCAAGAGTTAGTATTTATACTCGATAGTGGGTTCATGCCTCTGGTAATCTGGGGAAGTGACAGAAATCTCTAAGGTACTAGATGTGTTGTTGCTACTAGGAAGAAAACAACAATCCTTTGTTCATAGAACAATCATATTGTTTACTTTACACGCAGTTCGTAAATCAATAATCTGTTGCTTGCAACTTAATACTGGAGGGGGTTCGGATGATAACCTAAAGGTGGATTATTAGTCATAGATGCAGTTGGATGGCGGTCTATGTATAATGTTGTAATGCCCAATCAAGTCTCAAAGGAGTCAAGATGATTAGTATATGCATGTATTGCTTTCTCCGTGTTTTTCAATTGCCCCGCTGTAATTTGTTTACCTAACATGTTATCTATCTAAGGAGAGCCACCTCTAGTGAACTATGGATCCCGGTCCATGTATTTTACATACAATCTACAATCTTTTACTGCTTTGTGTTTACTTTCTACAAACTTTTACTTCTTTCCATTCGATACGATTAATCCTTTGTTTTCCGCAAAACACGGTGAGATTGACACCCTCATCGTAAGTTGGGGACAAAGTTCTGTGGTTGTGTTGTGCAGGTCTCCACGTTGCTACTAGCACCGGTAGTGCTCCTGCCAAAGCTCAGCTAGTAACACATTTAGGGTGTTTCCTTGCTCCTAGTTGTTCGATTAAACATTGGTTTCATAACTGGGGGAAACTTGCTGTTGTGATCATCATACCTTTCTCTTGGGGTTCCCAACGAGCTCTACATCAACACCGCCATCAAGCAATTTTCTGAGCGTCGTGCATTGAGCCATCAGCCTCCTCCTGGCGGCGCCGAATTCAGTTGGCCTCCTCGTGCTCCCAGTCGGACCAGGACTAGGCGAGGGCGTCCGGCTCCGGCATCGGCGGCACGTCCTGGAGAGAGCGCTCCATCGCCATCCTGATGGCGAAGGAGTCCTCGTTGACGGGGACCGCCCATTTCGCCGGCTCTAGCTTCGGCTGGTGCAGGCGAAGACGGTCGGTCGGCGCCGATGACGCACGGGGTTCATTGATGACGATGCCTTGCGACCTCGTCCTCGGCGGCGAGCGCATCGGTGGCGAGGCCTCCCGCTTCACAGGCGATAGTAGATTTACCAAATCTCAACTTTGTCAATGATTCATTGGATACAGAAAATGCAGGATGTGAGGAGACGATAAGAGGCAAAGGCATCGAGTGTCATGCATCACTTGAGAAGGAGAGAGCTCCGAGAGGATGTGGAACAGAGGCTATAGTTTGTCACTAATTTTATATCAAGAACGATCCTGCAATATCGCACTTCTAACTATATTATGTCACTATTTATTATAATTATATATTTTTATATTTTTATTCTTTTAAAATAGATTTATATTTTTTTTATGCCGTAGCAACGCACAAGCATTTAGCTAGTAACATTAGTTTATGCCTAAGTCGATCTGCAGGACCGCTGATCTCACGTCAAGGTTCATGCCTAATTTGGTGTTTTGTGCAACAACGAGGAAAAAAAGAACATGCGACCTATTCCAATAGCGGGCTCTACCAAATAGCCTGCCTGCAAGTTCTCTGTTGGATCGAATTTTCTAAAGTACTCCCTTTATTTTAAAATATAAGATATTTTAGCTTTGTGAAAAAAGTGTATCTCGATCCATTTAAGTGTGTAAGCTCACTACAAAGCTAAAACATCTTATGTTTTTTTTCTATTTGTTCTTCTATTGCCATTCTGCTTTCCATTTTACTGTCCTTATATTTACTTATTTTTATTTTCTATTTTCTTCTTTTTTATTTTTCTTTCATTATTTCATTCTCCTCTCATGTTTGCTTTATTGTGATTCGTTCATATGTATATTTTCTTATTATTGGCCGCCACTTATTGTTATCTCAACCATTAGTTTCAATTTTTCTTGCTATATTTTGTTGCTATGAGCCTATGACTATACATTTTTTTGAAATACAATTTGATTGATGGCATTTTGGGGCTCTCTTGTTTTTTACTCACGTTTGCACTTTCTCATACAGTAGAGTTGCATATATTTTTCAGTGTGACCTACTATATATAACTATCCAAATTGTATTCTTATGCTTTTTAAAATTAATATCTTTAAAAAGTGGAATAGCTGGGGATGATTTCCAATTGTTCTTGTGGTAAACAGTCATCGTAGTTTTGATTTTAGAGCGACAATGGGCCTTATAGTTGTTGCAAGCAATAGCCCGCATAAACTTGCATATAGATGTTCTAAAAGTCAACCAGTGCAATTTTTGTTTGAGATTAACACAAGTTTGATTTTGATATACCTACATGAATGTCGGCTTCGCAAACCTACTTTTGGTATACAGAGCATACCGAAACCATATTCTAGGCTTTTATCCGATGTGTGTGCTTTTCAGCTTTTCAACTATGTCTCATAGGTGATTGAGCTTTCGCTCCCTTCATTTCTCTTATTTTTCTTGTTTTGTTTTGGAGGGTTATGTGGAGAGACTAAATTGTGTGGGAGAAAGAATTTTAGCGGTTTCCGATGTGTCTATGTTTTAATGTGTAACTCCAACCAGTTTTCCAATAACAATTGTATTTCTCAAAAGACATACAACTAGCAATTGTTTTCCATACAAGTTACACTTTTTACAAAAAAACGTGAATCTAACTGCAAATCTAACTGACTCACTTTGCTCAAGAAACATGCAACTAGCAACTACGTTTTGATATGAGATACATTATTCTCAAGAAATGTGCAACTTCAACCGGTTTTGGATATGAGTTGCACTTTTTCTCAATAAATGTGCAATTAGCAACCGTTAATTTTACAAAAAAAATGCTATATGAGTTGTACTTTACATAGAAATGTGCAAATCTAACTTGATTTCAATACTACTTGCACATTACTCAACAAACATGCAACTACCAACCGATTTTTGAAACGAGTTGCATCAACGTGGAAATCTCATTTTTTAAAATGCGGATTGTACTTTTTCTCAAGAAATGTGCGACTAGCAACTGGTTTTGGTACGAGTTGCAATTTTCTCAAGAAATTTTCAACTCCAACGGGTTCCCGATATGAGTTGCACATTTTTTTCAAAAAAATGTAGAACTCCAACCATATTTTATATGAGTTACATCTTTTCTCAAGAAATTTGTACTTGGTAAATGGGTTTCGATAAGATTTTGATTTACGAGAATGGATTTTGTGCATGTACACACAAGTGTATGAGTACGGGAGAAAGGCTCATTGCCGTGTGAGAAAAAGACACAACAAAGGCTTGGCGAAACTTGGCAAAGGCTTTGTCGTGTATTGACACACGGAAAAATCCAGACGACAACGTCGTCGACAACAATGGACATTTGCCTTGTGTTTTTCAGAATAGACACGGCAAAGGCTTTGCCGTGTGTTTTATACATCCGCTCGGCATGCAAAAGTAGGAGTAGGAGCCGTGCTTTCACGTGATGGGAGAGCCCTCCCTGCCAGCTCATCGATCCGTGGCTACTCTCATCTCAACCGTTCAACCTGACAAAGGTCGGGTGGTTCTTGTTTATCTAGGCCTTTGCCGTGTGTTTTTTCCCGAGTACTCGTCTAAAAAATACACTCAGTAGAGACCGATCGTCACAACGGCTCCGTGAACGGTCCTGGTGTTGCCGTGACTAATTCTTTGCTGTGTGTTTTTCTCTAGTTTTGCCGTGTTTATTTTGTTGTCGTGTACCTTCTTGTAGTTTTGCCGTGTACCTTTTTTTGACGTGTGTTTTTCTCGAAATATACCGTGTACTTAATGTTCGCCTTGTGTTTTTCTCATTGTACTCGGCAAAGACTTTCTTTGCCGTGTTCCGACAGCGGCGTTTTCCCTAGCACACATATCTTTTTTTGGATTATCATTATGTCCTGTCACCGATTTTTCAGTCACCTCATAGTGTGCGTTTCCTGGGGTTTCTCTCCGCATCCTCGCCGAATCGCGTGCAGCCTTTTGCACTACTCCCTCCATCCGCAAATAAGGACGTTTATGTATTTTGAGACAAATTATGGGATGCAGTAGAAAGTGCATTGGGAATATATTAGTCATGTTCTCTCTCATCTTTAACTCTTCCACCTCCAATGAGGTAAGTGCATGTATAAAATGAAAAGACCATTTGGTAAATGTTATTGTGCTTGATATCCGTGAATCAATTTTTCCTACTTTAAAGTGCATTGAGAAGGTAGAAGTAGCACTCTTTTGTGGACAAATTTTGAGACAAAAGGAAAGAGCATACCTAAGTTCAATAGCTTTACGTCCGTTATCCCGATCATGATTTTCCTACCCTCAGGGGGAAAGTAAAGGCCCTTCCCCCTTTGGAAGGTTGTGGGCGAGGAGGGATTCGAACCCCCGACACCATGGTTCGTAGCCACGTGCTCTAATCCTCTGAGCTACATGCCCACCCGTCTCCACTGGATCTCTTCCCGGGGGTACTCCTTCATTTCGGGTTAAGAAGATGGGAAAGCGCCTTTCTCTCTATAAGAGTAGCGTGTTCCGAGGTGTGAAGTAGGAGAGAGGGGATGTGATGATTGAGGTTTTGAATAAGACGACCTTTGCATTTTAATTTTGGATCTTTTTCGTATTTTAAAATAGTGAAAAAGTCAAATAAGAGGTGTTAAGCTTTTTATCATTCTGGCATCGAGCTATTTTGCCGCAGGACCTCCCCTACAGTATCGTCACCGCAGTAGAGTTTAACCACCAAATTCAGGATGGATTGGTGTGGTTTCTCTACGCCTAGGACACCAGAATATCGAACCATGAACGACGAAAGACATGAGAGAAATATTGACTAGTAATTGTGAAGCCCCAATTCTTGACTGAAAGAGACACCAAAGGCCTTTCCCCTTCCTCTCCATCTATCCAAGAGATGGAAGGGCAGAGCTTTTTTGGGATTTTTTCATCTTTTCATCAAAGAGTTGAACAATGAAGATAGATGGCAAGTGCCTGATCGATTTGATCAGGCCGTGTAGGAACAAGGTTCAAATCGTTCGTTCGTTAGGATGCCTCAGCTGCATACATCACTGCACTTCCACTTGACACCTATTTAAACGGCTCGTCTCGCCGCTATCTTATCCTATTTCCATACTTCTGTCGCTCCATCCCTGTATGGGTGCAGAACCCGTCGTTGTCTCGGTTGTGATACCGTAGGCTCTAGGGAAGTCGGAGGAGAGAGCACTCATCTTGGGGTGGGCTTACTACTTATATGCTTTCAGCAGTTATCCTCTCCGCACTTGGCTACCTAGCGTTTAACGTATGCACGATAACTGGTACACCAGAGGCGTGTCCGTCCCGGTCCTCTCGTACTAGGGAAAGGTACGATGGCTTCTTATTCCACAAGAACGAAAGCACCTTTTCATTCTTTCATATACTAGGGGTTTTTACTTGGAAAAGACAATGTTCCATACTAAAGGATTCGGGTCCATAACCACGAGGTCCAGTGCACTAGATCTTGTAGCACTTAGCAACGAGGCCCTATCCATTAGTATTCCACATAAGAAATCCATTATAGAAAAAATACAATTAGATTAGCTCTTCATAGACAAACTTGGGGTTTGTAAGCCAAGGTAAGATTGGCTCGGGATCCTGGGACCTTTTTCTATCAGATAGGAGGGGCTCTTGTACAAAATAGACTTATAAGTAATAACCCCATAGAATCTATCTATATAAAGAGGCAATCATGTTAGGGAGCGGGTTTTTCTTTGGCCAAAAGGTACTTCGAACTTGGAACGATCATGAAGAGATTAACGAGACTTCTTTCTCTTTTGAGTTTTTTTGGCGCACCTGCCGTGCAAGATCTTTGGTCTTCCCCTAGAACCGATGAAAAAAAGTGGATCGCTTCTTATGTACTCGCTCAGAATGATTCTTCTCTATCTATAGTTCATGGCCTATTAGAAGTGGAAGGTGCTCTGGTGCAATCCTTACCGACAGAAAAAGATTGCAGTCAGGTTGAGCCAAATGTACACTTATTTGTGGACAGAGGGAGTACCTACAAGGCTACCACCGGCCCTATGCTAATGTTCCCCTCAGATAGCTTACTAAAATGTCCCCCTCTTTTTCTCTAAAAACCAAAGACAATATCCTCCATTGTTTTTAGACCGAAGGCTCGAGTGTTCTCCATTGTTGTTGCAGCTTAGGTTCTGACGCATCTGCCACCCCAGTTACAGTCTCTCGTCGCTGGCGTTTCCACAGGTGTAGCCTCTCACTGCCGGATCTGCCACAGGTTGCTGCTCCGCTCCCCCCACCAGCCCCGCTCCTTCTTGGTTCTGGCCCATCGATGTTGTTACTGATGCAAGCCTCGCCCCCTTGCAGGATATGACGAGCGCGTCCAGGAGGGGAAGTTTGCAAGAGCAGGCAGGGGTTGTATGGAGTATGGACCGACGATGTGTTCCCCACATCTCTAGACTCTGCTGACCTGATGCATCTGGCCGCCGCATTGGAATCCTTAGACATGCTTGCAGGCGATGAGGGAGGGAAGGAGGAGGGACGAGGGGACTGGAGATTCGTACGAGCGTGAGCCCCAAAAGGAAGCAACGGAGACGGTGGCACCTGATTGATGTTGTTGGTGGTTCGTGATTTGGTTGTTGGTCTACAAATTTAACCACAAGTGGTATTCCCATTTGTTTCTTATAAATATTGGTGCTCCAACGAAGTGTCTGCCGCCTCTCTAGCTTGGGCAGGGGCTTTGTTCTTCGTCTATAGTACTATATAGGTCCCTTCCCAAAAAGAAAGAGAGCGCAATGGTTACATACAACTAGCATGCACTTATGTTTTCACAATGGTTTCTCTTGAATATCATGGGAGGCGGAACTGCTCAGTGGAGAATTTCTGAGGAGCAGGCGATTTTTTCCTAATGCTTTCGAACATCGCTAGCCTAATGCATCATGCAATAACTGAAAGGACGCTATTCAAGGACATGCACGAATTTGTTTCATTCAAAAGTTGTTGCTGTTGTACTATCTTTGCCGCATACTAGATGATTTAGCTGTATTAATGTTTTGGTGCTACAGTTTGCCAAATGGACAGTTATTAGAACTGCATAGATTGTATTTGTATGTTGCACATGGTGCTCTCTTGTTTTACAGAGTGGATACAGCTGATTTGCCTATTCCCGTGTTTGAATCCATGGCATCGTTTTCTCGCTTGTGCAGCTGTGCCTGTGAGGTTGTGACAGAGACAAGCTGATCGCTGCACAGAGAGATTTCGCCATGTCTCTAGGCCGCCATGTGTTAGATCCCAAAGGATCATCTAGCTTAAGAAATAAGCTACAGACAGAAGGATCTTGGTGTGTACCTTGATCTGGAGGTCCAGCCATGGTCTCCTCTTGATCTGCTCCACCCGAATCTTGTTGATGATGGTGAGAGGTTCTTCCTAGTGTTGTAGGTGTTGTGCTTGATCAGATAGCAGGGGAGAGTGAGAGAGAGCACAACCATGTGAGGTTGTGTCTCAGCTCTAACCCTAGGTCCTCTATATATAGCACTTGCACTAGGGAAACCACACCTCTAAATGGATGGTCAGGATGCCCCTGGTCAGGTCATCCAATGGCTGTAAATAACAACCACTTAAATGACCTTAATATGGCTTAGATTAATCACAACAACCTGTAGATTACTTTAGATCACTTATATATCCAACACTATCCCCCTTGATCATAATGATAAACTTATAAGTCCATTTCTCAATAAAACATCACACAAGACAACAGAATTACAACGGTCACATAGTGCCGTAGAACCCAGTTACTACAATACACCACTTTATTTCAAAACAGAACTCCTTTAACTTAAGAGCTCCATAAACTTATACTTATTTCAAACTTATGAGCTCAACTCTTTGTTAAAACTTATACAGAGATAGTAAATTGCAATGGTCAGTTAAGTACCATTGAACTAATTGACTACAATACATTGTTCCATCGAAGAGAAGAACCCTTCTTAGACTTATGGGGAGATGGTGTCATAACGGTCCCAATTCTAGGATCAAAAGCCTTCTGCCAATCCCATGCTACCAACATGTTCTTTGAACACACTGAGTGGCGGGCCTTTCGTGAGTGGATCCGCTAACATTGCATTAGTCCTTATATGCTTAATACTTATTGTCTGATCCTGGATTCTATCTTTCACAGCATGATACTTGATGTCAATGTGTTTGGCAGAAGCACTTGACTTGTTGTTACTCGAATAGATCATTGCGGGTTCATAATCGCAGAAAAGAGTGAGTGGCTCAGATATACTGTCAATCACCCTTAAACCCGGAATGAAATTCTTCAGCCATACTCCCTGCCCGGTTGCCTCATAACATGCGACAAACTCCGCCTGCATTGTTGACGATGAAGTAACACTTTGCTTGGTGCTTTTCCAAGAAATAGCTCCTTCTGCTAGGGTGAAAATATAACCCGATGTGGATTTCTTAGTGTCAACACGTCCCGCAAAATCAACATCTGAATAACCGACCACCTCGAGGTTATTCGCTCTCTTATATGTGAGCATGAGGCCTTTAGTGCCTTGCAAATAGCGCAAAGCTTTCTTAGCAGCCTTCTAGTGATCCAACCCTGGATTAGACTGATATCTGCCAAGCATGCTGGTTATAAAAGCTAAGTCAGGGCGAGTACACACTTGTGCATACATCATACTTCAAATAATTCAAGCATAAGGACCTGACTTCATTTACGCAGATTCATAATCATTACTTGGGCACTGGAAAGCCCCAAACTTATCACCCTTGACAATAAGAGCAGGCGAGGATGAGCACTTATGCATATTGAACTTTTTGAGTACATTCACAATGTACGCTCTTTGTGATAGCCCCAAGATTCCTCTGGATCTATCTCGGTGAATTTGAATGCCTAAGACATAAGCGGCTTCACCGATATCCTTCACATCAAACTTTGTGGAGAGAAACCTTTTAGTTTCCAGTAGCATATTCTTATCGCTACTGGCTAAGAGTATGTCATCGACATATAGTATCAGGAAGACAAAATTTCTCCCCCTGAACTTCACATAAATGCAATTGTCCACTTCATTCTCTTTGAAACCAAAATTCTTTATCACTTGATCAAACTTGAAGTACAATTGCCTTGAGGCTTGCTTTAATCCATAAATGGATTTCTTAAGACGACATCCTAAGTGTTCCTTCCCTTCCATAACAAAACCTTCCGGTTGATCCATGTAAACACCCTCATGTAAGTCACCATTTAGAAAAGCCGTTTTGACATCCATCTGATGCAACTCTAGATCATAATGAGCCACAAGTGCCATAATAATTCTAAACGAGTCCTTACAAGAGGCAGGTGAAAATGTCTCATTATAATCAATACCTTCTCTTTGAGTGAAGCCCTTAGCCACAAGCCTTGCTTTGAACCTTTCGATATCACCTTTGGAGTCACGTTTGGTCTTATAGACCCATCTACTGCCCACAGTTTTGGCTCCTTCAGGAATTTATACTAAGTCCCATACATCATTAATGCTCATGGACTTCATTTCATCTTTCATAGCATCAAGCCACTCCGATGAATGATCACTTTGTATGGCTTCCTTAAATGATGCAGGATCATCATCCAACATTGACTCATTCATGTCCTCACTCATATAAGTGACATAATCACTAGAAATAGCGGACATTCTGGCTCGCTTAGACCTTCTGAGCGGTACATTATTTGGTACCTCAACCACAACTTCAGGATGCTGAGTATATTCTGTAGAAGTATCATTAGGTATGGACTCTAGCGGAGTCACTGGTATCTTAGCGGGGATAGGATTAATAGTCCTTTCAACTAGAGGTATAACCTCAACATGAATAGGAAACACTGGCTCTTGGATCATAGGGATCGAAACATAATCCCGTTTCTCCTCCAAGATTATTTCCTTGGGAGTTATACTCCCCCTCATCATATCATTTTCCAAGAACACAGCATGTATTGTTTCAATAAACTTAGTGAATTGCTTTGGACAATAGAAACAATATGCCTTAGATTTGTTAGGATAACCAATGAAATGGCAGCTGACAGTCTTGGGGTCCAACTTTCCCATAATTGGATTGAAAACTCTTTCCTCAGCAGGGTAGCCCCACACATGCAATAACTCAGGGTAGGTTTTCTCCTAGTCCATAATTCATATGGCGTTTTCGGCACCGATTTGCTGGGGACCTTATTAAGAATATGTGCAACTGTCTTCAGAGCTTCTATCCATAAACTGTTGGGTCCGCATCATAGAAAACAAAAAAATTCCTACGATAAGAACTATACGCCAATATCTATCTACTAGATACAGAGCAACGGGTGGACATACATCCATGGAGAACTTACCCTCGAAGACAACGAGTTTTGTTAACGAGTAGGAACTCGTGGTTGATGTAGTCGTACACCTTCCGATCTCAAGATCGTGTGGAAGTCCGAGCGCCACAAATCAGCAGCGCATCCGTCCTCGCACACACGTTCAAGCCACTAGACAACCTCCACCTCCTCGCTCCAGCGATGCAGCGGAAGCAGCAACTCCTTCCAAACAAAATGCCACCGGGAACATGTATCTCGCTAATCCGAGAGCATGGGGGAATAATTCTAGAGGGGGAGAGAGATCCTTCACGAGGAGGTGTGAGGAAGAAGGAGGAAGATGGGGGCCTTTTATAGGAGGAGGGGGTACCCCCTCCATGGCCGGCGTCTCATGGAGGTGACCCCTTACCTCCTCCATTCATGTGGTGGTAACTCCCTCCACATTAAAATGCCTCTTCACATTCTCTTTTAAAGTCTCCACTTTAAATGCATTAAAATTCTCTAAGTTTAATGCTCTCTCATTTAATAAAACTCTTTTATTAAATTTATTCAGAATTTTGTTAATTAATTTAATTAACAAACATTCACATAAAACCCCTTGCAACATTTCAATATCACATGCAGAACCACTTTCTGCAATTTCGCCCGAAACAATTCTGGTTTCTATCGAAACAATTCCCGCGCTTTGCAATCCTTTTGTCTGAAACATATGTGCTCCAAAATGGTGTCCAGTAACCCTTAAGTGTGTCACCCTACGGTTCGCGAATAATGCAGACATGATTGAGACTCCTCTCAGATCAATAATCAGAAGCGGGACCTGGAGATCCATACTAACTCCTGCACATTCAACGATGACTTCTGTGATCGTGAGAACCTTTAACACTAGTAACTTAATCCCTTTGTATCATGATATAATACATGTCCGAGATTCGATCATCGGTATCCAAATACCTAGTTTGATCTCGTTACTGACATGCACTCTTTTCTCGTTCCCGTGATATAACATTCTAGTGATCACATCACTTGCTTGCAAGCTATATTAATGTGATATCACCGAGAGGGCCTAGAGTATATCTATCCGTCATCGGGATTGAAAAATTCCACTCTTGATCCATGAGCCTCAACATAACACCTTCGTAGCACTGAACCCATCTTTATAGTCACCCTGTTACGGTGTGACGTTTGATGTTATCAAGATACTCTTCTGGTGTTAGCAATTAACATGATCTCATGGTCTAAGGATAAAGATAACTTCGTATGATGTTATAGAAATATAAACATAATGACTTGATCCTAATGCTATACTTCGGATGATTGTTCATCACATCATTTCACAAATGTTGTGACCTTGTTATTAACAACATCCAATGTCCATGATCAGGAAACCTTGATCATCTTGTTAATCAACAAGCTAGTCTATAAGTGAGGCATAACTAGGAACCCTTTTTGTTTATTAAACACACATGTATTGACGTTTCCGATCAATACAATTATAGCATGCAAAATAAACATCTAATCATATATGAGGAATACATAATAACAACTTTATTATTGCCTCTCAGGGCATATTTCCTTCAGTCTCCCACTTGCACTAGAGACAATGATCTAGTTCACATAGTGATAAATCTAACACCCATGGAGTTCTGGTGTTGATCATGTTTTGCCCTAGGGAGAACTTTAGTCAACGGATCTACTACATTTAGGTCCGTGTGTACTTTACAAATCTTTATATCTCCATCCTTGACATGCTCGCGGATGGAGTGAAACCGACGCTTAATATGCTTGGAATTCTTGTGAGACCTCGGTTCCTTGGCGTTGGATATGGCTCCATTGTTGTCACAATAGATCACCATTGGGTCCAATGCACGAGGAACCACACCTAGTTCTGTTATGAACTCCTTCATCCAAACTGCTTCCTGCGCCGCTTCTGAAGCAGCAACATATTCCGCCTCCATCGTTGATCCAGCCACCATAGGTTGTATGGAACTCCTCCAACTAACTGATGCTCCGTTCAAGAAGAATACGTGTCCGGATTGAGACTTAGAGTCATCCGAATCGGTGTTAAAGCTAGCATCGACATAACACTTAGCGACTAGCTCTTCTTCACCTCCGTATACAAGAAATATATCCCTAGTTCTTCTCAAGTACTTAAGGATATTCTTGACCGCTATCCAGTGTTCCGAACCTGGATCAGATTGGTACCTACTAGTCAAACTAATAGCATGTGCCACATCCGGTCTTGTACATAGCATGGCATACATTATAGAGCCTATGGCCGAGGCATAGGGGATCTTATCCATTATCTCTCTTTCTTCCGCCATAGCCGGACTTTGAGTCTTGCTCAATGTCTTGCCTTGCAACATAGGTAAGAACCCCTTCTTACTTCCGTCCATATTAAACTTCTTTAATATCTTATCAAGGTATTACTCTGCGATAGCCCAATTAGGCGTCTTGATCTATCTCTATAGATTTTAATGCCTAATATATATGAAGCTTCACCAAGGTCCTTCATCGAAAATTTGCTGTTTAGATAACTTTTAACACTGTTTAAAAGATCTATATCATTTCCAATCAATAATATATCATCCACATATAATATCAGAAATGCCACATTGCTCCCACTAACTTTCTTGTAAATACAAGCCTCTCCATAAGTTTGGACAAATCCAAACTCTTTGATCACCTCATCAAAGCGGAGATTCTAACTCCGGGATGCTTGCTTCAGTCCATAGATGGATCGCTGAAGTTTGCATACCTTATCAACATCCTTAGGATTGACAAAACCCTTAGGTTGTATCATATATAACTCTTCTTCAATATTACCATTGAGGAACACAGTTTTGACATCCATCTGCCATATTTCATAATCGAAATATGCAGCAATTTCTAACATAATCCTAACCGACTTAAGGATCGCTACGGGAGAGAATGTCTCATCGTAGTCAACTCCTTGAATTTGTCGAAACCCTTTGCGACAAGTTGAGCCTTATAAATGGTCACATTACCATCAGCATCAGTTTTTCTTTTGAAAATCCATTTATTCTCAACGGCCTTTCGATCGTGAGGTAAGTCCACCAAGGTCCAAACCTGGTTTTCGTACATGGGTTCCATCTCGGATTTCATGGCTTCTAGCCATTTGATGGAATCCGGGCTCATCATCGCTTCTTCATACGTCGCAGGGTCATCTATTTCATCAATCATGAAATTCATAACAAGATTGCCGTACAGTTCAGGAGCTGCATGTGTCCTACTTGACCTGCGAGGTTCGGTAGTGTCGTCTTTCGGAGTTTCATGATCAATATCATTAGCTCTCTCTTCATTAGGTGAAGTCAACTCCGAAACAATTTCCTGTGCTGCGCGACTCGCCATTTCATGAAGAGAAGTTTCAATAACCTCTTCTAGTTCTACCTTCCGACTACTCACACCTTTCGCGAGAAACTCCTTCTCAAGAAAGGATCCATTCTTGGCAACAAAAACCTTGCCCTCGGATCTACGATAGAAGGTATACCCAATCGTTTCCTTAGGGTATCCTATGAAGACGCATTTTTCCGCTTTGGGTTCGAGTTTATCCGGCTGTAGTTTCTTCACATAAACATCACATCCCCAAACTTTAAGAACTGACAGCTTAGGTTTATTTCCAAACCATAATTCATATGATTTAGATGGTGCGAGATTTAAAGTGAATGCAGCGGTTTCCAGTGCATAACCCCAAAATGACAGTGGCAAGTCAGTCAGAGACATCATAGATCGAACCATATCCAATAAAGTACGATTACGACGTTCCGACACACCATTACATTGTGGTGTTCCGGCAGGCGTGAGTTGTGAAACTATTCCACACTCTTTCATGTGTGTGCTAAACTCGTAACTTAGATACTCACCTCCACGGTCGGACCGCAGAAATTTGATCTTTCTGTTACGATGATTTTCCACTTAATTCTGAAATTCCTTGAACTTTTCAAAGGTTTCAGACTTGTGTTTCATCAAATAGATTTACCCGTATCTACTCAAATCATTCGTGAAAGTAACAAAAAAATGATATCCACCTCGCGCCGACACACTCATTGGTCCACACACATCAGTATGTATGATTTCCAATAAATCTGTCGCCCGTTCCATTGAACCGGAAAACGGCATTCTAGTCATCTTGCCCATAAGGCATGGCTCACGTGTATCAAATGATTCAAATCAAGTTATTCCAAAAGTCCATCAGAATGGAGTTTCTTTATGCGTTTAACGCCAATATGACCTAGACGGCAATGCCACATATATGCAGATATATCATTATCAAGTTTAATCCTTTTAGCATCAACATTATGAATATGCGTAATACTACTATCGAGATCCAATAGAAATAAACCATTCAACACAGGTGCATGACCATAAAAGATATCATTCTTATAAATCGAACAACCATTGTTTTCAGATTTAAAGGAATAACCACTTTGCATCAAACACGGTCCGGATACAATGTTCATGCTCAGTGCAAGCACCAAATAACAATTATTCAGATTTATAACTAATCCCGATGGCATATGGAGAGGTAGCGTCCCGACGGCGATCACATCAACTCTTGATCCATTGCCGACCCGCATCTTGACCTCATCCCTTGCTAGTTGTCGCTTGTTTCGCAGCTGATGTCTACGCACTTCTATTCTTGTAGACAGTTGTTGGGCCTCCAAGTGCAGAGGTTTGTAGAGCCGCAGCAAGTTTTCCCTTAAGTGGATCACCCAAGGTTTATCGAACTCAGGGAGGAACTGGTCAAAGGTATTCCCTCTCAAGCAACCCTGTAATCAAGATACAAGAAGTCTCTTGTGTCCCCAACACACCCAATACACTTGTCAGGTGTATAGGTGCACTAGTTCGGCGAAGAGATAGTGAAATACAAGTGGTATAGATAATTATAAGTGGTAACAGTGATAGAAGATAACTTGATGGCGTGTGGTTGACGTGGGAAAAGACTAAAGAGAAACTGAAATAAATATGGCAGCAAGCAAACATGTAACAGATCTAGTAGCAAACGAAGTATCAATGCTTAGAAACAAAGCCTAGGGATCATACTTTCACTAGTGAACACTCTCACATAAATATATTTTCTTCATGATACTACTCTTAACTACTCTCCGGTTGGACACTCTAATCAACGGTAGGGCTATAACAACACTCCTCAAAGTAAGCCTTTCCCATCTAGAAAACCCCACACTGTCACCTTGAGTACTAGATGGTTCCAACAAACACCACAATTTCATAGAAACATCCAACTCCAAATATAACTCATAACAAGTATTTGTAATCTCTAGCCGAAGTGCCACCATGGTGTGCACGCTGTCACTTTCACACACATGGGGAGAGCAGAGATTCATTAAAGCACTTAAGTAGCAAGGTAGATCTATAGATTACAAGCTCATGATCACAATATGATCATGCATAGAGAGAGAAATGAACACATAGCTACCGGTAGAACCCTTAGCCTCGAGAGAGAACTACTCCCTCCTCATCATGGGAATCAGCAACGATGATGGAGGTGGTGATGGAGATCGATGGAGATGGGGGCACTTCCCCATCCCGGCAGGGTGCCAGAACAAAGACTTTTTGTCCCCCGAATCTCCACTTCGGTGGCGGTGGCACTGCGGAACTTTTCGTGGCTGGAGGCTTGACGATTTAGGGTTTTGGTATCACGAGGCTTCTTATAGGCCAAAGGGCAAGGTCGGTGGGTGGCCAGGGGGCCCACACCATGCCCTGGTGCGGCCTGGGGGTAGTGTGGCCACCCTGTGGCCCCTCTCCGACTCTCCTTCTGGCTCCGTGAGTCTTCCGGGAAAATATCAACTTTGGCTTTTGTACGGTCCAATTCCGAGAATATTGATTTTCTGACTTTCCCAAAACCAAAAACAGCAGAAAACAGGCAACTAGCACTTGTTAATAGGTTAGTCCAAGAAATCATATGAAAAGTACTCCAAAGTTGGAACAAAACACAAGAAAGTAGATAAAACAAAGCATGGAACATCAAAAATTATAGATACATTTGCAATGTATCAACATCCCCAAGCTTAACTCCTGCTCGTCCTCGAGTAGGTAAGTGATAAAAAAGAAAGAATAATTTTTGAGGTGACATGCACCATCAAAGACTTGATCAAAGTATTTGTAAAACATTCAAAGCTGGGATCATAGTACTTCAATCATAACATGAAAGACAAAGTTCTAGCAATAAGACAAAGAAACTATGATGCAACATGAAAAGGCACAAACAAAAGATTCATGAATAACAATGCTTTGCAAGACGTTCTTTTGTTTCACATAAAGAAAACATAGCATAATAGTATTCAGCTTGTCCCTCAATAGAGTAGCAAATATAAATGCATAGTACACCTTCAAAGTTCATAAGAGTGACTAGATACAATAGTTTAAAACAAGCAATATCAAGTTATGCATCAATCAACTAGTCTTGGGACAATGCACATAGAACTAAGAATGGCCACTATGCTCTCAAAGTAGGTGCATAAAGATAGAAGGTGGAGACTCAATATAATGGTGGAAGAAAAGCCTTTGTAAAAGGAAGTAGGGATTCAAGTCTCATAAAGAGCTTCCAAAAATTATGGCAATTATAGCTTTCAGTTCTCATTGCCCCTATCATAAGCAGAAGTGATTAAGGTTAAAGTGAACAAACTATGGTGTACATGCTTGACGAAGTATAAGTCAGAAATCTCATGTCCCTTGTATACGAGGGCCGCTCCTCATGCTACTCAAGTTTAGTCGCTGGTAAGTTCTTGTCATTGTAAGTATATGCGTACCATAGAGAACCGCCAACGGGGTACCCCTTGCCTGATGATACGGAAGAATCCCCATATCAAAATGACAAGGCAAGCAGACAACGAGCATCTCAGCATTCTTCTTATTTACCATGGGAATATGGTGCTTTTTTCTCTCTTTCCTCTTTTCATAGTATCTCTTTTTTCTCTTTTTTCTCAATATAGGACTCTTTTGTTATAAGAAGAATGCTTCATAGACAGCTCATTATGGTTACGCTACAGGTTTCCACCATGTCAGCATGGATTAGACCAGCAGCCCAGGCGTTTCTCTAACACATATACATAACTCCATGGACTTACAAGCTCCCCTTTCATTTCACACCGACGACATCCATATACAAAAGAGCATGATATCAACTAGGTACAAGTACCAAGTGCAATGTTGAAAGCGTTCCCCATGAAAGCATGGTTCTGCTGATTCCCGACAAATAAGTGCAAGCATATACAACATAGAAGACACAATGGTTCAAGTTTATTAAGGGCAAGAAAAGTAAAGTGTGCCATCAAGTTCGTGAGAGCTTTAATCACTAGTTTTCTCATAACAAGTTTAATTTGGAAGGTAAACAAAAACATGAATATACTTGGAATAGCATAAGCTAGTAGGTAGGTATGGTGGACTCTTTGGAATAACTTGGTTTAGGGAGTTGGATGCATGAGTGGAACTCATACTTGGTTGCAGAGGCTAGCAAAAGACTGGGAGCGAAAAACTAAGAGAGCAATACTGGCCATAATCATGCAGAGCGACAAAACATCATAGTACTTCAATCATAACATGAAAGACAAAGTTCTAGCAATAAGCAAAGAAACTATGATGCAACATGAAAAGGCACAAACAAAAGATTCATGAATAACAATGCTTTGCAAGACGTTTGTTTGTTTCACATAAAGAAAACATAGCATAATAGTATTCAGCTTGTCACTCAATAGAGTAGCAAATATAAATGCATAGGACACCTTCAAAGTTCATAAGAGTGACTAGAAACAATAGTTTAAAACAAGCAATATCAAAGTATGCATCATTCAACTAGTCTTGGGACAATGCACATAGAACTAAGAATGGCCACTATGCTCTCAAAATAGGTGCATAAAGATAGAATGTGGAGACTCAATATAATGGTGAAAGAAAGGCCTTTTGTAAAAGGAAGTAGGGATTCAAGTCTCATAAAGAGCTTCCAAAGATTATGGTACTTATAGCTTTCAGCTCTCATTGCCCCTATCATAAGCATCTTGAAGTGATTAAGGTTAAAGTGAACAAACTATGGTGTACATGCTTGACGAAGTATAAGTCAGAAATCTCATGTCCCTTGTATACGAGGGCCGCTCCTCATGCTACTCAAGTTTAGTCACCGGTAAGTTCTTGTCATTGTAAGTATATGTGTATCATAGAGAACCGCCAACGGGGTACCCCTTGCATGATGATACGGAAGAATCCCCATATCAAAATGACAAGGCAAGCAGACAACGAGCATCTCAGCATTCTTCTTATTTACCATGGGAATATGGTGCTTTTTTCTCTCTTTCCTCTTTTCATAGTATCTCTTTTTTTTTCTTTTTTCTCAATATAGGACTCTTTTTTTATAAGAAGAATGCTTCATAGACAGCTCAATATGGTTATGCTGCAGGTTTCCACCATGTCAGCACGGATTAGACCAGCGGCCCAGGCGTTTCTCTAACACATATACATAACTCCGTGGACTTACAAGCTCCCCTTTCATTTCACACCGACGACATCCATATACAAAAGAGCATGATATCAACTAGGTACAAGTACCAAGTGCAATGTTGAAAGCGTTCCCCATGAAAGCATGGTTCTGCTAATTCCCAACAAATAAGTGCAATCATATACAACATAGATGACACAATGGTTCAAGTTTATTAAGGGCAAGTAAAGTAAAGTGTGCCATCAAGTTCGTGAGATCTTTAATCACTAGTTTTCTCATAACAAGTTTAATTTGGAAGGTAAACAAAAGCATGAATATACTTGGAATAGCATAAGCTAGTAGGTAGGTATGACGGACTCTTTGGAATAACTTTGTTTAGGGAGTTGGATGCATAAGTGGAACTCATACTTGGTTGTGGAGGCTAGCAAAAGACTGGGAGCGACAAACTAAGAGAGCCATAATGGCCATAATCATGCAGAGCGACAAAACATCATTGATCAAAGCATAAAGTGATACTACAAGTTGAAAACTAAAGGATAATAAAGGCTATGGTGACTTGAAATAGTCATAACATGGTGTGAGCATGTGCCAAGTCAACCCAAATAAAGCATCAAAGGAGAATACCACTATACTATGCTTTAATATGCTAAAACAACACATGATTCATCCAAGGCACATTAAGCAATCTCAATTGTTTATAACAAGTCATGCTACAGCAAAGAATACTAAGCATAAAGCCAAAACAATATCAAGCCTGGCATGACAAAGCATAGGCCACAGTCAAAAACAAGCTCCTTTTGTACCACTTAAGCATGAACTTTCCTACTCTTTTCCAATCCAAACCAAGCTATTTGAAAACCAATGTATGAAAGAGGGGGTCCAACAAATTTATTCAGTAAACTAAGAAAACCAAGCAAACGAAAACCAAAACAAAAACGAAAAAACAAGACGCTCCAAGAACAACACAACTGTGCATGAAACAATAAAAATGAAGCGTTTGGAAGAAACCTGGGATTTTTATTGATGAAGAAGGGGGATGCCTTGGGAATCCCCAAGCTTTGATGCTTGTGCTTCTTGGATATTTCTTGGGGTGACACGTGTGGCATCCCCAAGCTTGAGATTTAGTCCATCCTTCATCTCATTACTCATTCCTTCCATACACCTGAAATTTTTCCTTCATACAAAACTTCACACAATCTTTATTAGCAACATTAGTGCACTCAAGATAAATAATTCTTAAGGTTCAGTTATAACACCAAATAAACTTCCATTAGAACACTATCTACTGTAGCACTTCCCTCAAAAATCTCAATTCCCCAAAAGAACTCAAAAAGGAACTAACAAGAAGCAAATGCAAATAATGGCAGAAATCTGTCAAAACAGACCAGCAGGTAAATACGATTTGTTTCGAAGATCTTCTGTTTCTCAAATCAAAAAGTGTTGAACTAACGAAAGTTAGATAACAACCTAGGGCATAAGCACAAAAATTCACGCCTCAAAAAGACGTTCGGAGATTTTACACGAATTTTTACGGTGAAGCACAGAAATCTGTTTCGGGACATCAACTTTCCCAATCATTACTTCTCTCTAATTAGAGGTTACTCTTGTCCCAAAAAGCAAATAAAAATGATAAGGAGCGGTTATTACTGAAGTAATAACTTCCAAGACTCATCTAAAACTTTTGGGTTATCTCCCAATAAGTACTTTTCTTTAACGCCTTTAAGTTAAGCATGATAGTTTGAGAAGATGCTCACATAAGAAATATGAATTGAATTAAAAGAGAGCATCAAGAAGCAAATTGAAAACACATTTAAGTCTAACCCACTTCCTGTGCATAGGAAACTTGTAAAGAAACAAGTCATGAAAGCACAAAGCAACAAGCATAGTAAAGCAAAACAAGTGCAACCTTAAGACTTTCAACATAAAGAGGGGAAACTTAACATTGTTGAGCCACATAAAACCATGCTTCCCTCTCTCATAATAACTTTCAGTAGCATCATGAATAAAATTAACAATATAACTATCACACAAAACATTCTTATCATGAGCCACATTCCTATAATCATTATTACTCTCCACATAAGCATAGTCATTCTTATTAATTGTGGTGAGAGCAAATTTAACAAAATAGCTATCATTATTATTCTCATCACCATAATCATCAAATATAGGAGGCATATTGTAATCATAATTAATTTTCTCCTCAATAGTAGGTGCACTGAAAATATCATACTCATCATTGTAATCATCATATATTGGAGGCATGGTATCATCAAAGTAAATTTTCTCCTCCATGCTTGGGGGACTAAAAAGATCATTCTCATCAAAACCAGCTTCTCCAAGCTTAGACTTTTCGATAGCATTAGCAATAATGGTGTTCAAAGAATTCATACTAATAACATAGCTATTAGCACACAAATAAAGTTCCATAGGTTTTTTAATTTTCTCTTCAAACACTTCATGTCCTAACTGAAGATAAAATACTATAAAGCTCTCTAATTTTGTTGTTGTTTTCCATTAAGCCTAACTAGTGAAAACAAGAAACAAAAAGACAAAATTGCAGAATCTAAAGGAAATAACTTCGAGTACTCACACCAGAAAATAGGCGTTTACCGTGGGATGATCTTCTTCTTTAATCCTCCGGTGTGAATACCTTTTACCTTTCCTCCCCGGCAACGGCGCCAGAAAATAGCTTGATGTCTACACACTTCTATTCTTGTAGACAGTTGTTGGGCCTCCAAGTGCAGAGGATTGTAGAACAGCAGCAAGTTTTCCCTTAAGTGGATCACCCAAGGTTTATCGAACTCAGGGAGGAAGTGGTCAAAGGTATTCCCTCTCAAGCAACCCTGCAATCAAGATACAAGAAGTCTCTTGTGTCCCCAACACACCCAATACACTTGTCAGGTGTATAGGTGCACTAGTTCGGTGAAGAGATAGTGAAATACAAGCGGTATAGATAATTATAAGTGGTAACGGTGATAGAAGATAACTTGATGGCATGTGGTTGACGTGGGAAAAGACTAAAGGCAAACTAAAATAAAGATGGCAGCAAGCAAACATGTAACAGATCTAGTAGCAAACGAAGTATCAATGCTTAGAAACAAAGCCTAGGGATCATACTTTCACTAGTGAACACTCTCACATAAATATATTTTCTTCATGATACTACTCTTAACTACTCTCCGGTTGGACACTCTAATCAACGGTAGGGCTATAACAGCACTCCTCAAAGTAAGCCTTTCCCATCTAGAAAACCCCACACTATCACCTTGAGTACTAGATGGTTCCAACAAACACCACAATTTCATAGAAACATCCAACTCCAAATATAACTCATAACAAGTATTTGTAATCTCTAGCCTAAGTGCCACCATGGTGTGCACGCTGTCACTTTCACACACATGGGGAGAGCAGAGATTCATTAAAGCACTTGAGTAGCAAGGTAGATCTATAGATTACAAGCTCATGATCACAATATGATCATGCATAGAGAGAGAAATGAACACATAGCTACCGGTAGAACCCTTAGCCTCGAGAGAGAACTACTCCCTCCTCATCATGGGAATCAGCAACGGTGATGGAGGTGGTGATGGAGATCGATGGAGATGGGGGCACTTCCCCGTCCCGGCAGGGTGCCGAAACAGAGACTTTCTGTCCCCCGAATCTCCCCTTCGGTGGCGGCGGCGCTGCGGAACTTTTCGTGGCTGGAGGCTTGACGATTTAGGGTTTTGGTATCGGGAGGCTTCTTATAGGCCAGAGGGCAAGGTCGGTGGGCGGCCAGGGGGCCCACACCATGCCCTGGCGCGGCCTGGGGGACCCCCGCCATGGGGTGGTGTGGACACCCCGTGGCCCCTCTCCGACTCTCCTTCTGGCTCCGTGAGTCTTCCGGGAAAATATCAACTTTGGCTTTTGTCCTGTCCAATTCCGAGAATATTGATTTTCTGACTTTCCTAGAACAAAAAACAGCAGAAAACAGGCAACTGGCACTTGTTAATAGGTTAGTCCAAGAAATCATATGAAAAGTACTCCAAAGTTGGAACAAAACACAAGAAAGTAGATAAAACCAAGCATGGAACATCAAAAATTATAGATACATTTGCAATGTATCAGCAGCCCCTGAATCGAGTTACATATATTAGCAACCGATCCTGTATCAAATACCTAGGTGCTACTGCGAGTACTAGTCAAGTACACATCAATAACATGTATATCACATATACCTTTGTTTGCCTTGCCGACCTTCTTGTCCGCCAAATACTTGGGGCAGTTGCGCCTCCAATGGCCAGTACCCTTGCAATAGTAGCACTCGGTATCAGACTTAGGGCCAGCTCGGGATTTCTTTTCAGGTGCGGCAACAGATTTGCCACCCTTCTTTCCCTTCTGCTTGTCTTTCTTGTCCTTCTTGAAACCGGTGGTCTTATTGATCATCAACACTTGATGTTCTTTCCTAATCTCCACTTCTGTAGTCTTAAGCATTGACAGAAGATCGGGAAGAGACTTCTTCATGCCCTGCATATTATAGTTTATCACGAAGCTCTTGTAGCTAGGTGGCAGAGATTGGAGAACATGATGTATGCCTAAGTCAATGGGAATCGTTATTCCCAAGGACACAAGTTTATCGGTGTACCTAGACATTTTGAGTACGTGCTCACTAACAGAGTTGTTCTCCTCCATCATGTAGCTAAAGAACTTTTCAGAAGCATTATAACTCTCTACGGCAGCATGGGTATCGAAAATCATTTTCAATTCTCCCATGGTATCAAAGGCATTGCCATTTTCGAAACGCTTTCGAAGTTCTGGCTCTAACCCATACAGTATGCCGCAATGAACTAAGGTGTGGTCCTCCTGACGAGTTATATAGACATTCTTTTCTTCGTCAGGGGCATCAGGAGCTGGTGGAGGGCCTAGCAGCGCCTCTAGCACATATTTCTTTTGTGCATTAGAGAGGAGAATCCTCAAATTCATAGCCCAGTTGGTGAAGTTGTTACCATTCGCAACAAGTTTCTCTTTCTCCATGAACACATTGAAATTAAAAGCAGGTGGTGCCATCTACAGCAGAATTTGTAAAGTTTATTTAGACTAAGTTTATGATAGAGTGAGTTCAACTAATCCAAATTACTAATTAACTCCCACTCAAAAACGACACCCCTCGTGTCTTTTTGGTGATTACATGAACCAAATCCACTACACCAATTCCGATCATCACGTGAGTCGGTGTAGCTTCAAAGGCGAGCATCTATATGGGCACCATATCAACTATATGACTCATGCTTAACCTTTCGGTCCGTGTTTCGAGGCCATGTCTGTACATGCTAGGCTCGCCAAGTAAGAACCTTAGTATTCGTGTGTGTAAAACTGTCTTACACCCGTTATATGAAAGCGTAGAGTCGAGTACACCCGATCATCACGTGATGTCTCGAAACATGATGCACAGAACGGTGCATACTTAAGGAAGAACACATTTTATCTTTATATCTAAATGAGGGATCATCTTACAATGCTACAAAAAGCGCCAAACTAGCAGTATAAGATGCTAACATCTAATGTGTAAAGTGAGATGATATGGTCCATGCATTTGATCTCTATCATTTGCATCGTGGTATGATCTCTATCATTCCTTTGTGTGTAAGGCCAAGGTCTATAGAACTTACACGTTGAGTGTGTTGTAAGAGTATCTATCATACATCTACTTACAACAATACCATATCAAGACACTAGCCCAACAACGATCTAAACTAGACACCTCTAATTTATCAATTGCAAGTTTTACGTGGCTTAGGGCTTTTAGAGATAGAACCGGTCTTACCTACGAACATGAACCACAACGATGATATCCAAGTAATTAGCAACTCGTTGTAAATCGGATATTGACTATAGTAGGAGAGACAGACACCCGCCAACCACTTATGCAAAACAAGTTGCATATCAGTTGTGGAACCGGTCTCATGTACGATGACATGTAAGGTTGGTCCGGGCCGCTTCATCCCACTATGCCACCACTATCCAAAATACATAGAAGATGCAATAACATGATCATCATCGCCCACATATAAACATATGTGTACTACCCATGCAAAGCACCTACGCATAGATCAGGCTCTGATACCACCGTTGGGTCCATAGCATAGAAAACAAAAAAAATCCTATGATAAGAACTATACGCCAAGATCTATCTACTAGATACAAAGCAACGGGTGCACATACATCCATGGAGAACTTACCCTCGAAGACAACGAGTTTTGTTAATGAGTAGGACCTCGTGGTTGATGTAGTCGTACACTTGCCGATCTCAAGATCGTGTGGAAGTCCGAGCGCCGTAAATCAGTAGCGCATCCATCCTCGCACACGTTCAAGCCACCGGACAACCTCCACCTCCTCGCTCCAGCGATGCAGCGGAAGCAGCAACTCCTTCCAGACGAAATGCCACCGGGAACATGTATCTCGCTAATCCGAGACAATGGGGGAATAATTCTAGAGGGCGAGAGAGATCCTTCACGAGGAGGTGTGAGCAAGAAGAAGGAAGAGGGGGGTACCCCCTCCATGGCCGGCGCATCATGGAGGTGACCCCTCACCTCCTCCATTCATGTGGTGGTAACTCCCTCCACATTAAAATGCCTCTTCACATTCTCTTTTCAAGTCTCCACTTTAAATGCATTAAAATTCTCTAAGTTTAATGCTCTCTCATTTAATAAAACTCTTTTATTAAATTTATTCAGAATTTTTTTAATTACTTTAATTAACAAACATTCACATAAAACCCCTTGCAACATTTCAATATCACATGCAGAACCACTTTCTGTAATTTCACCCGAAACAATTCCGGTTTCTATCGAAATAATTCCCGCGCTTTACAATCCTTTCGTCTGAAATATATGTGCTCCAAAATGGTGTCCAGTAACCCTTAAGTGTGTCACCCTACGGTTCGCGAATAATGCAGACATGATTGAGACTCCTCTCAGATCAATAATCAGAAGCGGGACCTGGAGATCCATACTGACTCCCGCACATTCAACGATGACTTCTGTGATCGTGAGGACCTTTAACGCTAGTAACTTAATCTCTTTGTCTCATGATATAATACATGTCCGAGATTCGATCATCGGTATCCAAATACCTAATTTGATCTCATTACCGACATGCACTCTTTTCTCGTTCCCGTGATATAACATTCTAGTGATCACATCACTTGCTTGCAAGCTATCTTAATGTGATATCACGGAGAGGGTCCAGAGTATATCTATCCGTCATCAGGATTGACAAATTCCACTCTTGATCCATGAGCCTCAACATAACACCTTCGTAGCACTGAACCCATCTTTATAGTCACCCTGTTACGGTGTGACGTTTGATGTTATCAAGATACTTTTCTAGTGTTAGCAATTAACATGATCTCATGGTCTAAAGATAAAGATTACTTCGTATGATGTTATAGCAATATAAACATAATGACTTGATCCTAATGCTTTACTTCGGATGATTGTTCATCACATCATTTCACAAATGTTGTGACCTTGTTATTAACAACATCCAGTGTCCATGATCAGGAAACCTTGATCATCTTGTTAATCAACAAGCTAGTCTATAAGAGAGGCATAACTAGGAACCCTTTTTTTTTATTAAACACACATGTATTGATGTTTCCGATCAATACAATTATAGCATGCAAAATAAACATCTATCATATACGAGGAATACATAATAACAACTTTATTATTGCCTCTCAGGGCATATACGAGGATTTCACATTGAACGGACCATAGATATCTGTGTGAATGATTTCTAAAACTCCCGTGCTTCGATTTTACCTTTCTTGATTCTCTTAGTA
Source organism: Avena eriantha (assembly GCA_910589775.1). Classification (NCBI taxonomy): domain Eukaryota; kingdom Viridiplantae; phylum Streptophyta; class Magnoliopsida; order Poales; family Poaceae; genus Avena; species Avena eriantha. Next base: position 72,449,947 of record OU342745.1, on the reverse strand, counting down.
CATTTCCCTTTGATGCAATCAATACAATGATCCAGATCCGCATCCGAGAAAACCAAAGGATGAAGGACTTGCTCCTTAATGAGACGCTCAATTCTCCCCTCAAAATATGGCCCAAACGATAGTGCCATAGTTTCGAAGAAGTCTCATCATCATCGCGCTTACGCTTGGTACTAACATTCATATTAGAAGAGGAATCACTTAAGGAAACAAGATAAAGTTTGTCTTGTAAGAAGGTAAGACCAACATTATTATTGTCAAACATAATTATACATCTCTTGTTTCCAAAGTCACAGTGAAAACCATCATCATCTAAGCATGAGACGGACACCAGATTTCGTCTCATAGAGGGTACATAAAGTACATTACATAAATGAAGCATAAAGCCGCTATGGAGCGTACGTGTGAACTCTCCAATAGCCTCAGCCTCAGCCTCAACACCATTAGCAACTCTAATGGTTCTTTCCCCTCTTCTTAGGGTCCTCTTTGTATCGAATCCCTGTAAGGAGTTTGCAACATGAATTGTTGCACCTGAGTCAACCCACCATGTATTGGTGACATAATTAACATAAAGGGATTCGTCAACAAAGGTTATAACATTAGTAACTTTCTTATTGAGCCATTTCATAAACCCAATACAATCCCTCTGAACGTGTTTGCTTTTTCTAGAAAAACGACATCCATTAGGATCTTTACCATCAGCATTAGGGTGTGCATCTTCATTAGGAGCTCTGTTAGGATTCTTTTGCCGAAAGCACTTAGAAGATTGCCCTTTATCCTTAAACCGAGTAGGCTTAGGCTTCATAAACTTTTGATTTTTCTTCTTCTGAGAGTGCTTGAACTAGTTGACATGATCAACTCGTCCATCTTTAAGCCTTTCCTCTTCTTGTACACATCTAGCCATCATTTCATCCATGCCCCATTTAGAATCCATCGCATTGTAATTGATGGTAAACGGAGAGAACTCCGTGGGCAAGGATGACATAATAAAATGGACAAGGAAACCTTCATAGATTTCCATTTCCATTGTCTTAAGTTTAGTGGCCATGTTGATTTTCCTCATGATATGCTCTCTCAGACTCCCAGTTGGATCATAACTTTCATCAATAAGCCTTCTAATGAGACTTGTTGCATAAATTTTGGATGATCCCTTAAACTGGTCCTCAATCTTTCCAAGGTAACCCTTGGCAGTCTAAGAGTCTGGAACAGCTCCCCTCATACTCTGAGTGATGGAGCCCTTAATGATCATGAGACACTTACGATTTGAATCCTCCCACTTAGTTTTCTCATCATCATAAACCCTTTTCAGGGCATCACAATTCTCATCACCTTCAGTAGGTGTTATAGGAGGATCCTTAAGGAGGGTATACTCAATATTCAGCAAAACTAAAGTGATCTCAAGCTTTTCCTTCCATATACCAAAATTGCTACCAGTCAACTGTTCTATGCCATTAATAATTCCGGAAATTTGAGAGGCATTAGATGTTGCAAAAGAAAATAAATGCTTTGATTAAGCATAACTATTTCATACTCCTTTTATCAATCTAGTCTACATCAGCTTTGTCCAGAATAACAGATATAAGCCACACTTAATTAAATCCGTTCACATATAAAATTCTTTTCATTAGTTTGGAGCACATCAGCTTTGGCCAGAAGTGAACCAGCCTAATAAAAATTTCATGGTCAAAATGTCCATCAATCAACTTTGGCCAGAATGATAGACATAAGCCATGCTTAATTAGAGGATTTCAAACTTTATTTTGTAGCAAAACATTATCATCACAATTTATATGAAAAACAACACAAAAGAAACAACTAAGTATAAAAGGGACATGCAAGTATAACACATAATTACATGACAAAAGAATAAAAGATGTCATACAATTATGTTACATAAATGGCATAAAAAAGATGACAAAACTTTTAGCCCCAAAACATATTTATATTAGCCCTAACTCATAAAACATTAATTGTTAAATTTTCCAATTCATTAATTGGGCCCAAAAAGGAAATCTGGCCCAAATACCCCAACCAACTTCTTTTTTTATTGGAAAAAGCTGAAAACAATTACCCTGGACTGGACCGAAATCAGCCCAACCCGTCTCCCCCTCGCCCCACTTAGCGGCATGCCTGGCCCAAGCCATTGGATGCGATCCAACAACAGAGGACGCGCCGGGCCGGAACAAAACTGACCCATGGCAGTGCCCCGTGAGCCCTAGCCCTCATTTCCCCCTCCCCTTCCGCCTCCCCCGTCGCGAGCGAGAGAGAGAGCGGCGGCGACGAGCGCCAGCACCAGTGACTACGGTGTCGGCCAGGCCCCTTCGCTGGAGCTGCGTGCAACTTTGGCTTGGTGCACCTCCGTCGAGTGGCTCTGGATGGCTCCCTCTGCGCAGAGATGGCGGTGGCCGGCAGGTGTCCCTGGACCGGCGTCGACGACACCGCGCCAAGTCCGGCACCACGGTGGGCTCCTGCGACGATAAGCGCGTGAGGAGACATCACCATGGACCGGTGTGGTGGACGGCGAGGTCGCGTGGGAATGAGCCCGAGCGTTTCTGCCGGCTTAAGAGGGTGGCTCCGGCGCCGCCGTGGCCAGCGATGGCAACAAGGCCCATAAGGTAAGTATCCACCACCACTTAGTCATTAGGTTAGGGTTAGGGTTTGTCTGATTTGGGAATTAGAGATAGGGTTCATCAGTAATTGGGGAAATTAGGGTTAGGGTTCATCGATCCGATGAACTAGGGTTAGGGTTCCTCGGAAATTGGGGATTTAGGGTTTGCACCAAAACTCAAATCCCCACATCAGTAAAGCAAAAAAGAAACCCTAGCTCATGTTCTTGATCAGTTAGGGCTTAAATTTAGTGAAATTCAAGGCTAAAGCATCAACTTAAAACAGTTTTGAGCAAGAACTTGATCAAGAATCAGAATTCCAGCAACAAAACTAGGTCTTGAACAAGAAGAACATCTCACTTAAAGATAAAACCTTAATAAAGAGGGCTCATCTTGCAGCTAGGTTGCTCTAATACCACTGTTAGATCCCTTAGGATCATCTAGCTCAAGAAATAAGCCACAAAAAGAAGGATCTTGGTGTGTACCTTGATCTGGAGGTCCAGCTATGGCCTCCTCTTGATCTGCTCCACCTGAATCTTGTTGATGATGGTGAGAGGTTCTTCCTAGTGCTGTAGGTGATGTGCTTGATCAGATAGCATGGGAGAGTGTGTGAGAGAGAGAGCACAACCGTGTGAGCTTGTGTCTCAGCTCTAACTCTAGGTACTCTATTTATAGCACTTGCACTAGGGGAACCACACCTCTAAATAGATGGTCAAGATGCCCCTGATCAGAGCATCTAATGACTGTAAATAACAACCACTTAAATGACCTTAATATGTCTTAAATTAATCACAGCAACATGTGTTTGGCCACGTAGAGATAAACAAAACTTTTTCCCTACGCGGTGATCCCAAGATCCAGCTCAGGTAGAAGGCCACGAGGATTACCACTAGACGCGCAGTTGCAGAATTGATGAAGCACGTCGCTTGAGGCAGTGCAGTCCTCGCGATCCGTTCCGGTTCCACGATCCGTACTTTCTTCACGATCGTCGAAGTGCTGAACGTACAGCACCTCCGCTAGTATCCACACGTACAAGGAGGAGCGCTGGCGATGGACTGCTAGATCCGGTACGGCGGCGACAGGACGGACTGAGGCTAGGGTGTCCAACACATGGAGTGACCTCACCTTGTGCTCTAAGCACCTGCGCCCCAGCTTATATAGGGAGTGAAAGTGGGCTCCACTCACTTGTGGCCCATTCACTAAAAAGGCCTATATTAGCCACTGCAAGTCTCACTTGCTGACTAAGTCCATGTCTCTATTTGGGTCCAACCCAAATAGGTTTCCTGTTTGGGTCTAACCCAAACTTGCTCCCGCTCTTAAGTGTGTGACCCGATAGGCTCATGGTAACCCGGACACGATTCCGAGTCTCACTCGTGATCGATCAGTTGGTAGCGGCTCCTAGCAGAACGTGCCAACTCCCAAGTACCAATAAGTCATGACGACATACCTTCCAATGCGACTTTCGTCTGAGTCCCTTTTGCCTCACGATATACCTTGTCGGACTATAGGCGAATGATCGTCATCCCTTAAATAGTCCGACTCTCTTTCTCGATCCGAGATAAGTGATTCATCGGACTAACTCTTAGTCGGTTGTCTCGGTTAATACTTAATCCGAGACGCGCATGGCCATGCTTTCCGAATCATATCTTCCGAGAGAGCCCAGAGAATATCTCTCCGGATGGAGGGGCAAAATCCTGTCTTGGTTATTCACATCACGCAGCTTGATTCTCAGCCGACCCGAACTCCGCCTTTATAACTGCCCAGTGACGGAACAACGTTTGACAAAACTTAAGTCGGAGATCCTCAACTCGGATTGTGCAATAACCTCAGGTCTAAGGATTACATTGATTGAGACATGCAAATGACGACTTGTTCGTTGCATCTCAATGTGGGTCAGTCCGACTCGCTAAACTCTTTAGCCGAATCCGTGTAAGTCGGAATAGCATCTCCATGCCCATGACAAGTGGAACCTAGTCATCTGCCGACTTTCACATTGGTCTAAGTTGTGTGTCCGGCACAACCTCAATGACCAAGGACACTTAGTATGAACAACATGAATATGTAGTTCCATAATCAAATCACATATTTGATGATACATATCAGCAGTTCATAAATGGACCATAACCTTATGAATACACATGAATATCATCATACATGATTGCCTCTAGGGCATATTCCCAACAGTCTCCCACTTGCACTAGAGTCAATCTTCCGACATCACATGTCCAGGCATCTAATGACCATTGCTCTCAGGTGCGCCTCATGCTTTGGCTGTGGAAGTGGCTTTGTCAATGGATCCGCAATGTTTACATCCTTGTGTACCTTGCATAACTTGATAACACCTTGATCCACGAACTGGCGAATAAGGTGGTACCGCATGAGTATATGTTTGTTCTTCTGGTGTTGTCTAGGTTCCTTGGCTTGTGCAATAGCACCATTGTTGTCACAATAGACGTCTAACAGATTGGACGAGCCCTGAACCACACCAAGATCCATGAGGAAGTTCCTCATCCAAACGGCTTCCTTTGCTGCCTCCGAGGCAGCAATATACTCAGCCTCTGTCGTAGACGCAGTCACCGTTTCTTGCTTGGAACTTTTCCAGCTCACAACCCCTCCGTTTATCACAAACACATATCCGGATTGCGAACGAGAATCATCCGAGTCAGTGAGATAACTCGCATCCGTGTAACCCTTTACACTGAGTTCATCCTCACCTCCATAAACCAGGAACATATCCTTAGTCCTTCTCAAGTACTTGAGGATATTTTTAGCCGCTGCCCAGTGGATCTCTCTAGGGTCAGCCTGGTATCTTCTCACAACACTTAGAGCATAGGAAACATCCGGCCTAGTATAAATCATAGCGTACATGATGGATCCGATTGCAGAAGCATACGGAATCGCACTCATCCGACTTCGCTCATCACTTGTCGAAGGACATTGAGTCTTGCTAAGTTTTACGCCATGGGACATCGGTAAGAACCCCTTCTTAGACGATTCCATGTTGAACTTCTTCAACACTTTGTCCAAATATGTACTTTGACTCAATCCAATGAGCCGCTTTGATCTATCTCTATAGATCCGGATTCCTAGTATGTAAGTCGCTTCACCCAAGTCTTTCATCGAAAAACTCCTTTCCAATGATTCCTTGGTCTCTTACAACATCTGGACATCATTTCCAATCAGTAATATGTCATCCACATATAAGATCAGAAAGTTTACTTTGCTCCCACTAAACTTCTTGTATAAACAAGAATCATGATCGCTCTTGATGAAGCCAAACGGTTTGACTACCTCATCAAAGCGAATGTTCCAACTCCGAGATGCTTGCTTCAACCCATAAATGGATTTCCGAAGTTTGCATACCTTATCAGCATTAGCCGGATCGACAAAACCCCCGGGCTGTATCATATACACGTCCTCGGTTAAATTTCCATTAAGGAAAGCCGTCTTGACATCCATCTGCCATATCTCATAGTCGAAATAGGCTGCTATAGCTAACATGATCCGAACTGATTTAATCATCGCTACAGGAGAGAAAGTCTCATCGTAGTCAACTCCTTGAACTTGTCGGAACCCCTTCGCACAAGCCGTGCTTTATAGATAGAAACATGTCCATCCATATCAGTTTTCTTCTTAAAGACCCATTTGCACTCGACGGGTCTTGCACCGCCTGGCAGATCAACCAAGTTCCAAACTTGATTTTCATCCATGGACTTTAATTCGGATCTCATGGCTCCAAGCCATGACTCAGAATCAGAACCCACCATCGCTTCCGAATAAGTTGCTGGCTCATCACTGTCTAACAACAATACATCACGAACACTTCGCAATCTGGCCGATCTTCGCAGTGTCGGTGTAGTTTCCGGCTCAGGTACCACGTCCGGCTCAACCTCTAAGGCTTTTGCCGACTCGCTGCTAGCCGGTATTTCTCGAATTTCTTCGAGATGCACCGTACTCCCACTGACTCCCCGACTGAGAAACTCTTTCTCAAGGAAGACACCATTTCGAGTGACAAACACTTTGCCCTCTTCTCGGTTGTAGAAGTAGTAACCCAAGGTTTCCCTCGGATATCCCACGAAAATACACTTATCCAACTTAGCTATAAGCTTGTCCGACTGAAGTCACTTGAGAAAAGCTTCACAACCCCAAATCTTGAGAAAAGACAAACTCGGCTTCTTGCCAGTCCACATATCATGCGGTGTCTTCTCTACCGACTTTGATGGTACTCTGTTTAGTGTGAACGCCGCAGTTTCTAGACAATAACCCCAAAATTATAAAGGCAGATCTTTCCGACTCATCATTGATCGTACCATGTCCAACAAGGTCCGATTCCTCCTTTCCGACACACCGTTTCTCTAAGGCGTTCCTGGAGGAGTGAGCTGGGGAACTATTCCACAACTCTTTAGATGGTCATCAAACTCATGGCTCATGTACTCGCCTCCTCGGTCCGACCGAAGAAACTTTATTTTCTTGCCAAGTTGATTTTGTACCTCATTCTGGAATTCCTTGAACTTTTCAAAGGCTTCCGACTTATGTTTCATTAAGTAGATATATCCATACCTACTCAAATCATCAGTGAAGGTAATGAAGTACTCATAACCACCTCTGGCTGTCGTGCTCATTGGGCCACATACATCACTATGTACCAGTCCCAATAAGTCGGACACCCTTTCACAACTCTTTGCAAAAGGTGTCTTGGTCATCTTGCCGAGAAGGCAGGATTCACATGTCTCGAACGACTCCAAGTCGAACGAAGTTAGGAGTCCATCATCATGGAGCTTCTTCATGCATTTCCAACTTATATGACCAAGCCGACAATGCCAAAAGTAAGTCATATTCAGATCATTTGGTTTTAACCTTTTCACATTTATGTTATAGACAGATTCACTATCAAGATTCAAAATAAATAACCCGTCCCAGACGGGTGCAAAGCCATGAAACATATCATTCAAATATAAAGAACAACCATTATTCTTAATATTCGACTCATAGCCCTGTCTCATCAAACATGAGGCAGAAATGATGTTTCGACTAAGCACTGGAACATAATAACAATTATTTAGCTCCATTATGAATCCAGAAGGTAAATGAAGTTGCATTGTGCCGACTTCCAACGCAGCGACTCTCGCTTTGTTTCTGACTCTAATGTCAACCTCGCCTCTTGCAACGCTCCTAGTTCTTACCAGTCCCTGCAACGAGTTGCAGATGTGAATGACTGATCCGGTATCATATACCCAAGAACTACCAGGTGTATCAGCAAGATAAATGTCTATAACATTGCAAACAAGTGTACCTGAGCCGGAAGTCACACCTCCGCTCTTGGCTTTATCTGCCAGATACTTGATGAAATTCCTCTTCCAGTGGACATCCGACTTGCAGTAGAAGCAAGTGGATCCGGCTGTAGGAGATGGCTTAGTCCCTGAGGAAGCGCTTTGGACTGGGTCCTCCGCCTTACCTCCTGACTTTGCCTTCTTCTTCTTAGTCCAAGAACTCTTCTTGAACTTAGCCTTGTTTTGTACCATCAACACTTGACTGGCACCATTCTTGAGATCTGCCTCAGCCTGCTTGAGCATCCCATGTAATTCAGTGAGCTTCTTATCCATACCATGCATGTGGTAGTTCGATATGAACTGGCCATACGCACTAGGAAGAGAGTTCAGAATTATGTCCGTAGCGAACTCTTTGCTAATGGGGTAGCCAAGCCTTTCCAGAGACTGCACGTAACCAACCATCTTGATCACATGCGGACTCAGTGGATCGCCATCCTTAAGCTTGCAGCTCAACAAAGCCTGAGAGACTTGATACCTCTCAGTCTTTGCCTAAGCCTGGAACATACTTTTGAGGCTTTCGATCATATCGTAGGCCTCAACATTCTCGAACTGCTGCTGCAAGTCCGGTTCCATGTGAGCAAGCATAAGACAGCTAATCTCCGTGGATTCATCACAAATCCGACGGTAGGCACTGGTGGCTGTGACAGTCGCATTCTCATCCGGCACAGCTGGAAGTGGGTTGTCTAGGACACGATCCCTTTTTTCTTGTTTGAGAACAATTCTCAGATTACGATACCAGTTGGTGAAATTAGTTCCATTCAGCTTATCTTTCTCTAAGATGGTTCTCAAAGCAAAACCGGAAATCTGAGGAAGGCTGCTAGGTGCCATTGATCTACAACAGAAAATATGCAAGACACTTAAGACATGTATCCATAAAGAGCAAGCATATTAAACACTTTAATATTTATGCTCCCACTAGAACCAATATCCCTCCGATGGTTACTTAGTGATTCAGGACCCTAAATAAGCAAGTCGACTAGTGAGCTTTAGCATCACCACTAGCCGTCAAGTGATCTAGGTAGACAACTCCTTGTCAATCGTATCTCATACGACTCATGTTGGATGGGTGACATCACATGCCCTGGCTCCCATCCGACTTTTCCCCAAGTCTCACAACCGTTGTGATAGACCTGTCTAGATTACCAAGTGCTTCCGCTGTAAGAGTCCGACTCGAACCCACCTAGTCGAAAAGAATTGATAGCACCTCAATTTTATGAGCCCACTACCAAAAATGTTCGACTTGTGATGGTGCAGCACTGGCGGGGAAACCGACTAGACCTTCTTTGAGGGATTATATTCTACCAACTATCTAATAGAGGTAAAACAAAGACATAACAATAACACAAAATAAAGCAATTATAATGTGAAATGGTATGGCTCTCTTCATGGCGATCTCCATCTCCATAAAGCCTGTAATCCGACTCGTGTCAACTCTTGTCACGTGCCGTCTTACACCATGTGGCCGACTTGTACACCGACTTGCATGCTATCCGGATTCTCCAAACAGCTACACTAGCTAGTAATCCAAATTACACAGAGAATCTGACACGCAGGCCGTTATACAATAAGATGACAACACCTAGGCTCCAACCGGCTGACAAAGTCTGTGATACGCAGATCACGTATGGATTACACACATCACATGCACATAAGCCATACCATTCACAATATCATCCTGCAAAAACAAGTTATGCATAGATACGATATCTACTGGCGTTGTGAAACTTGCAACGACATCTAAGGCGCTACGACAGGGCAAAGCCGGCGGTCCCAAATCCGATCCGGACTCCGATTCGACCAAACCCTTTGATCTTCGATCACTGCATCCGGGTTTACGTGTCACAGTCTACCCCGATGGCGGAAACCGACCGGTAGGGGTATGTCGTTCCATGACCTTAGCAGTTAGATCACGGAAACCAGATCATCCATTCCCCCGATTACAGTTGATCCAATCAACTTTGTACAAAACCGATCTATCTCATAGATCGACCACCAAAACTGCAATTAGATCCAATCTAACGCCAACCGCATATCACATATGCGTGATCTCGAGCCTAAAACCAGAAGCTAACGCTCTGATACCACTGTTTGGCCACGTAGAGATAAACAAAACTTTTTCCCTACGCGGTGATCCCAAGATCCAGCTCAGGTAGAAGGCCACGAGGATTACCACTAGACGCACAGTTACGGAATTGATGAAGCACGTCGCTTGATGCAGTGCAGTCCTCGCGATCCGTTCCGGTTCCACGATCCATGATCCGTACTTTCTTCACGATCGTCGAAGTGCTGAACGTATAGCACCTCCGCCGGTATCCAGACGTATGAGGAGGAGCGCCGGCGATGGACTGCTAGATCCGGTACGGCGGCGACATGACGGACTGGGGCTAGGGTTTCCAACACATGGAGTGACCTCACCTTGTGCTCTAAGCACCTGCGCCCCAGCTTATATAGGGAGTGAAAGTGGGCTCCACTCACTTGTGGCCCATTCACTAAAAAGGCCTATATTAGCCACTACAAGTCTCACTTGCTGACTAAGTCCATGTCTCTATTTGGATCCAACCCAAATACGTTTCCTGTTTGGGTCTAACCCAAACTTGCTCCCGCTCTTAAGTGTGTGACCCGACAGGCTCATGGTAACCCGGACACGATTCCGAGTGTCACTCGTGATCGATCAGTTGGTAGCGACTCTTAGCAGAACGTGCCAACTCCCAAGTACCAATAAGTCATGACGACATACCTTCCAATGCGACTTTCGTCTGAGTCCCTTTTGCCTCACGATATATCTTGTCGGACAATAGGCGAATGATCGTCATCCCTTAAATAGTTCGACTCTCTTTCTCGATCCGAGATAAGTGATTCATCCGACTAACTCTTAGTCGGTTGTCTCGGTTAACACTTAATCCGAGACGCGTATGGCCATGCTTTCCGAATCATATCTTCCGAGAGGGCCCAGAGAATATCTCTTCGGATAGAGGGGCAAAATCCCGTCTTGGTTATTCACATCACGCAGCTTGATTCTCAGCCGACCAGAACTCCGCCTTTATAACTGCCCAGTGACGAAACAACGTTTGACAGAACCTAAGTCGGAGATCCTCAACTCGGATTGTGCAATAACCTCAGGTCTAAGGATTTCATTGATTGAGACATGCAAATGACGACTTTTTCGTTGCATCTCAATATGGGTCAGTCCGACTCGCTAAACTCTTTAGCCGAATCCGTATAAATCGGAATAGCATCTCCATGCCCATGACAAGTGGAACCTAGTCATCTGCCGACTTTCACATTGGTCTAAGTTGTGTGTCCGGCACAACCTCAATGACTAAGGACACTTAGTATGAACGACATGAATATGTAGTTCCACAATCAAATCACATATTCGATGATACATATCAGCAGTTTATACATGGACCATAACCTTATGAATACACAGAAATATTATCATACATGATTGCCTCTAGGGCATATTCCCAACAACATGTAGACTGCCGTAGATCACTTATATATATCCAACACTTATATATATCCAACACCATGCTCCTACTGATTTCACTCAACATGCTACAAAATACCGAAAAAAGGATGAGAGATAGGGAGTGTGTCAAGTCCACTGTTCCGTAGAGTGAGTAAATGAATAGACCCATAATAGCAATTGCAAGCACAACATACAATTAACTATTTGTACTCAGCCGAGAATGACTCATTAAAGGAAAAAAAACAACACAAATGCTTGCTGCTCCTTACCCTACCAACGTGAAAGCACCACATTCGGCCCTGCCGCCGCGGGCGATAGTGAAGGCGCGTATATATATATAATCATTCTTACTTCTGGGGTAGTACCCACGTTTCATATACTATACGTGATATTTTTTGGTTTGAGTATGTTAATATACTACATCTAAGATACTTCAAATCAAGTTACTAAAAAAATGCAAGTGGAGCCATAGTTTGCACTATATCTCTAAAATACCTTTCATATTTGTATGTAAAATAAGAGTATGTAAAAAAACTATACATACAATCTCAAAAGTAGTATATATACTACCAAATAGTCTTATAATACTTCATACTACGCGTACATACTCTTCGGTATGATAGATACTGCCTACATGGTGCGAAACACACGTGGATGTAGTTACACCCGGGAGTAGCATGAATATGTCCTATATATATATTTTTTCTATATAGGACATATTCATAGTACACCCGGGTGTAGTTACACCCACGTGTGTTTCATGTAATTTAGGCAGTATCTATCATACTGAAAACTATGTATGGGGAGTATGAAGTATATAAGAATATTTGGACAGTATATATACTATTTTTTTTGGTAGTATGTAATTTTTATTCACATACTCCTTTTGTACGTACAAATATGACGGTATTTTACATATATAGTGCAAACTATGGGTGCACATGCAATTTTTTCACCTAACTTGCTTGAAAGTATCTTAGATATAGTATATGAACATTCTCAAACAGATAAAGTATTACAAATACTTTTATATGGTAGTATATAAGATGCGGATGTAGTTACACCCGGCTGTAAGAAGTATTTTTCCTATATAGAATACATATATATATATATATATATATATATATATATATATATATATGGTTGGTGGTAGTACGATTTTTGCAACAATTCCATCCTATAAAAAAAGATTATGAGAACTCAAAACTACCACATTGTATTTCTGTCAAAAAAGTACTACCACATTGTCTAGCAGGAACACACTATCTTTCCAACATTATTTTATGAAAAAACTCAATTAATATCTCTTATTATATAAAATGTCATATATAAAAAAAAACATGGAGACAAAATAGGATTTAACAACTTTTGAATTGATTTATTTTGAAAGCAGACCATTGGATGGTGGACACGTGTTTCTCTTGTACTCCTACTCCAGTTGCTCCTCCTCTTGATGAATCGGCAGCCGGTGACTAAACAATCTGAAGAGCACCCGGATTAAAGAAGGAGAGCTGAGATTGGAAGATAAGCAAAACTGTACTCACGCCGAAGAGAAAGAGAAAGGAAAATAAAGAGAGGAAGGGCTAGGCATGAGTTGTGGGCCTCTGAAGTTAATCCCGTTGCAGACTCTCACGTATCCATTCGTTCCAACTAAACAAGTGATTAGCAGTACTAGTAGTAGTTTAACACTAAATTCGGAGGCCCTCCTAATTTGGAGACCCTGTGCTGTCGCACACTTAGCACATGTGTCCCGTACCGGCCTGCTGCTGTATCCTACGCCGTGCAAGTCCACCGTGCCCCCGCACACGGCACATGAGGAAAGAATCTCATTAGGCAGATTAGACAGCATCCTGAAATTCTTTTTTTGCATCATATCCGCAAGCACCATAGCTCGCATGGGCAAGATGACTTGCACTTGTTCTGCTGGAGACCAACGAGAAGATCCAGCGACAGGCCTGCAGAGGAGGAAAAAGAGAGACAACAAAGACGACGGAGTAGAATGGTGCTGTCGTAATTCGTGCGTGCTAAAGGATTACTACCTACAGTCCAAAAGAAAGAAAAAGGGTCGATCGAGCCGCCGCCGTCTCCTGATCTAGCCGCCGCCTCTCCTCCGTCTCCTCCATAGATCGGTTCCCCCTCCTCCGGCCGGCCTTGTCGGCGTCAGGAAGGGTGAGGAACCCGATCTATATGTAAAGTTTTCAGTAAAATTATGTTCCGAGATACTAGATTAGAGTTTTGATGCTCATCTTTTTGGCCTTTACGTCAACGAAGATGATATCATCTATAATAAGTGATCTTCGGCCTTTCGCTCGACGACGAGATCTTCTTCCCGGCGTCAATGACAGTGTTGTAAGATTACAGTTCTATAAGTACGGTCTTTCAGATCTTACTTCGTCAAGTCGATTTTGGATTTTTTTGGCAGGGTTGCCGTGAGGATTATCCTTGCAATATTTGTTCCGGCTGCTACGCCCTCGACAATGGTGGTTCATATTATCGATTCGCCAGCGACGTCGACCAGACTGTTCGGTTACTTTGGACTAGAATACTGATGTTGGTACTCTTGCCAATGTTGATTGATTACTCTAATGGCTGTGCGCGTGCACGCAGCCTTGACATTGCGGCTCAAATTAAAATTATGGAAAAACCCTCGTTGGTATTTACATGTTGTGGTTTGGTATCAGTTAATTCTTGGCTGCCTCCAGAAAAGTTCAATATGATGTCTTGGAAGAAGAAAGAGTTTAAAGATCTTAGTGTTTTACTATTTTCTTTTAGACTTTATTTTGTAATCGCTGAAGACAGTCTATGTATCTCTACCATGTACTATATGCTTCTATGAATATATCGTGGTATTGATTGTCAAAAAAAGAATGATGTTGTCCTCTACGCGGTGGCCTCAAAGCAGGTAGGCACAGGCCTAACGGGAGGTCGACGAGACTAGTCCCACGAGCTGGTAGACTAGTGCATAGAGTCTAAGTTTACTACTTCGTCCGGTTTATTAGGCACGCACGTAGTTTAAGGACGAGTTTGACCATTAATTTTGGTCAACAAATTTTACATCATATGCCACAAAAATTATACTATTGGATTCATATTTAAAAATATTTTCCTATGGTATATTTTTAAAGATATATATTGCATATTTTATTGGTCAAAATTAATGGTCAAATTTGTCCTTAAACTACGTGCGTGCCTAATAAACCAGACCGGAGGGAGTACTGCTGCCTATGCAGGATTTCCTTGGACATAAAGATGCCTTCACGTCCGTCGCAACAGTACTTGTGCGGGAAAACATGACGACCTTACTATCGCATCAGCGTAGAGGCCGAAACATTTTCTTTTCGAATGCGAGAAAACCAAAATTCCCTGTTTGCACTTTTCCAGATCTCAAACCCAACGAAGCTACGATAGCTACCACACCCATGTGTACAAAGAAGTGGCGTAGGACGATTTTTTTTAGATCGGACAAACTCTAAAGCACTAAAATTGATGAAAAAAAATCAAACTTGTCTCGACAAAATGATAATAGCTTAATCACTTAGTATAATGGTAGTAGCAACATTTTAAATGAAAGTAGAACATATAAACATACCATAGAAATTCTGTTGCCACCTTCTACTTCCCGCTCTTGCTCTTGGCCAACATTTGCATTTTCATGGGTATTTGGCTTAGACCTATTTAATGTTCCTCCACCGATTTCTTACTCTTGATCTTGTTGTGCCATGAAATTTGCACTTTCATCATGGGTTTAGAGCTGTTGCCACTACCAAATGACACAAAGTACCTTTTAAAATCTGTAATTAAATTCAAATCTGCAACTAAGATATATTCAAGACGTGAGTCGTATACCCATTTGACATATCTCACGGTTCAGAAATTCAAGTTTCCTTAAATAGTTCAATCAGGACTAAGTTCAGTTGGCTACAAAATGAAAAATTATACCTATCCCCTTTGTAGTTGTAGATTTATTGCTCATCTCTACCACAAATTCGCAGAGAAAAGAGTCATAGACGACAATCACTGAACCCTGACTTGCCTAGCCCTAGCCGGCTAGCTGTGTGAGACTTCTAGCTTTGTGAGACTTGAGAATTTCAGATGGATGGAGGACAGGCGAGGGAGGAGTACTGGAAGACGCCGGCGCTGCTGCCTGCTCGATCAGTTCGATTCGATCGGGGTCGCGGGGATGCAAGTGAGTGCTGATGAGCTCACAACAGGACTAGGCACGCACGTGCACGGGTCGTGTGGCCTCTAGGGTGATTCCCCTCCTTGGTGAGCGGCCCAGCAAGGCCTAGGACAGCCAAAATCCCTCCAACGTGGCCCATTTCCTCATTTGTGCTTGGTTTTTCTTCAGAACATACCTACTTCGCTGAAAAATGTATGTATATGGAAGAGATGCATGTATATATGCGATTTTTTGCAAAAAATCAAGGTAGGGCAGATGCCATACCTTGGCCAAAGGGGAGCTTTGCTGTGTACAAGCACAAATGTATTTCCCAAGATGTACACTTTTTCCGAGAAACTTTTCACAAGAAATGTGTTACTAGAATACGATATTATATATGAGATACTTTTCACAAGAAATTTGCGACTCCAACTAGTATTCGATACTGAGTTGCACTCTTCACAAGAAATGTGTAGCTCAGACAGAAATTCTATACGAGTTTAATTTTATTCCAAAAACATGTAATTAGCAACCAGTTTCTCAAAAAAGTGCAACTTTTTTTTGGCTTTTGATATGACTTGCACTTTTTCTCAAGAAAAGTGCAAACTCCAAAAAAATTATACGAGTTCTCGAGGAATGTAGAACTTGTAGAGATTCTTTATTATTAGTGTTTCCTTGTACTTTTTTTTCTATTTTCTTTTTTCCTTATATCTTTGTATTTCTACGTGTTTTCACATTCTAGCATATTTTCTTATATGAATGTATCTTTTTAGTTTTACATTTGTATTCTTTCTTGTTTTGCTGTTTCTATTTTATTTCCTTAGTTACACTTTTTGGAAATGTTTAACCATCTCATCACGAAAAATGCACCTATTTGTCTATATGTTTTTCATCTTGATTTACGGGTTGCAATTTTTGTAAGAAACGTGTAGCTAGAAACCTTTTCCGGTACTAGGTTAGATTTTATTAAAAAATGCAATTCTAACCGGTATTCGATGGAATTGTATAATTTCTCAAGAAATATGCAGATGGCAACCATTTTTTATATGAGTGGCATGTTTCTCAAGAAATGTGCAATTCTAATATTTTTTAATGCCAATTGCTCTTTTCACAAGAAAACGTACAACTAGCAATCAATATCCAATATGGTTGCACTTTTTAAATAAGTTTGCAACTCCAACCTGTATGTATCAAGAAATGCGCAAATAACAACCAGTTTTTGAAACAAGTTGCACTTTTCATAAAGACTATGCAAATCCAACCGGTTTCTATACGAATTGCTAATTTTCTTAATAAATATGCAAATGGCAAACTTTTTTATAGGAGTTGCATTTTTTCAAGAAATGTGCAACTCCAACATGGTTTTTGAGATGAATTGCACTTTTCTCAAGAAACGTGCAACTAGGACCCGTAATTTCATATGAGTAGCAGTTTTTTTTAAAAAAGTGAACCCCAATTAAATTTCGATATGAGTTACACATTTTCTCAAGAAATGTGTAACTAGCAACCAGTGTTCTGATCAGTGTTTCATATTTCTCCAAAAATGTTCAATTGACAACAATTTTTCTATATGAACTACAAATTTCTCAAGAAATGTGCAACTCTACCCACAAAAGGTGTTGCACTTTCTCTTAAACAATGTGAAACTACCAACTATTTTTGTTCGTAGGAGTTGCAGTTTTCTCAAGAATTGTGCAACTTCAACTTGATTTTCGATGAGACTTGAATATTTTACCAAGAAACATGAAACTAGCAACTGCTTTTCCAATACACATTGCACTTTCACAAAAAATGTGTAACTCCAACTGAATTTCGATACAAGTTACATTTTTCTGAAGAATGTTCAGCTCTTACTAGTTTTCGAGACAAGTTTCATTTTTTCCTTAAGAATGTATAGCTCTGAAAGTGCTTCTAATGCCCTTTAGTGGGTTTTGGATTATTGATGATGGTTCAATTGAGGGACTAATACTTCTACTAAGTGTATGCACATGGTCCCAAATATGGGTTTTATACCATGAAGACAACCCCTCAAGAAGGACTCAAGAAACATATGCCATCATGCAAGCTTATCAGGCGCTCTTGAGGGCCACAAAGAAGCAACATTGAAGACAACATGTAACAAAGACTCAAAGCGCATATGCTTGCTTGATGCAAGGAGCGGCTCTAGCACACTTGGAGACTATTTGTTGCAGCGATGAGTAAAACATGACTAAGGCACACATGAAGAAACGTCGTGGGACAACGTTGAAGCATAATATCATCTGAAGCATAAAGGCCACAGATGCTACCTTGAAGTAGGGAGAAAATGTAGTGTGTCTGAATACTTGAAGTGGAGCAAGGATGAAGACCTTACTGTCTTATTTTATAGCTTTTATTCATAGTAACAACCATACTATTAAGGGGGGTTATGATGTTCAAGGCTGAACTCAAAACTTGTTGTGTGCTCACCTCTATCAAATCAAATACATATATCCACAACAAACAATACCCGAATGTTGGAAATCTCTTGAGGCATCCACCCGTGCTTATAGGTTGAGACCCTAGCTTGACCACCATGGTTGAAGAAAAGTTTGCGGCTTAATAAACTTGTGTTGAGTTAGTGCCTCATGTAGTAATAAACTGATGTCCAAGAGTTGAGGCTTCATTACCATGACTAAAGATTCAGATGATTGATGCATCTGTGCATAATACGAGTTGAAGAGGACAACCTCTGACGAAGAATTAGTCGTTATAGTTTTATACATGCAATTACATCTTCCTAACAACTAGATTCTCACAAATCCCTAAACAGAACCAAGCTTCAGTGGGTACTAGGTAGCATTGGCAGACGCAGGAGACAGGCCGGATGGGCCGTGGTCCACCTAGAATTCTGGATTTTTTATATACCTCTAATATTCTTGGCCTAGTTTGGCCTTTTACTATCGATGAAACGTGGATGGAGCACCAAGAAATCCAAGAAGGCTTCTGGGTAAGTGGACGAGAGCATTTCCCTTCGTCCGTTTGTCCTCGACTCCCTGCCCTGGATATGACATGAGAGGGAGAAATGGAGAGTGGGAGACCAATACCTAGCTTTCTCTGCCATATCCACTCCGCCCTTGGCGATGGCTGCCTAGATCCCCTCCCCTGGTCCGCCCCGGCGTCTCGCCCCCTCCCCGACTGTCATTGTGTCCTTGGATCTTATTCTCTAAGGACCCAGCCTCCCATAGTCTCGCTCTGCTCCCTGTCTCCCTTGATTTCTCTACTGCATCATTGCTTCACAAAGCGGCCAACCATCATGCAAGCAGGCATGCAACAAGCCAACCATTCAGTTTAGCAGGAGGTATTATATTTGACATTGTTTGTGTTAATGTCAAAATGTTATTGATATTAAATCAATCAATATTGGGTCTAGTATATATAATTGATGATTTATGTTTAGAAATGGAAACAATATTTGTTGAATTCTATTGTAATTGTAGAATTTATTATGAAGAGGCATGGGGATAGGGCCATGCATAGCCACATTGCGGCACTTTTATGCCAACATAGAGCAAAAGAATATTGCACTTTCTTCATCACGGCTGGTGGTAGATGATGAACAAACGGAAGACATGGTATTTTGTTGACTTTGTTGATGTTTTGGAATATTTATATTAAAATCATGCATATTTGAAACATATGCATTGAATTACAATGTTGTGAATCAATTAGCTACTTACATTATTCATTTAGCAAAAATTTATCGCACAAAGGTCAGTGCAAATATATTTTCTCAACTTTGAAGTGCATCTATCCTCCACTTTTTACCTAGGTTCCACACTGCTGCTAAGTAGGATAGGTGAATGGAGCTCGTTTGAATAGATCGCATGATCTAATCTATCTAGTTGTTTCCCTTTTTTTCCCAATTCTATTCTTATTCGCTGAGAGTTGGAGTTATAGGGCATGTTTGGTAGGATGGGCCGGGGGTAGGCATGCCCCATGGAGAAGATTTGGGCCCGATTGGAAGCCTTTCTACACTCCGCGCCGTGGCCAGAACGATAATTAAAGCAACCTGGGGCCAGGCCTGCTAGGAACTGTTGATTCGTCCATTTCCAGCGAGCCGCGCTCGTTGCCGCCAAAATAGGGAACACGATTTACCATAACTGCATCCATTGGAGATGGCGGGAGGGTGCCCTAGCTCACGCGCTCTAGTGAAATTGCGGCAGGCGGTGATGGAATTCGTCCTGCTAGAATTTCGCTCACCGCCCACCAAAACATCGGCCCCTATTTAGTTTCTCCTCCTCCACCGTCGAAACCAAATTCCCCATTTTCCCCTTCCGAGCCCCTCCTCTCTTTGTTTTCCATGGCCATGGCGGGAGCTTGGACCTCGACCACGGCGACGGAGGCCGACTTTGGCATGCTGGAATCCCCCTCCTCCCGACCTGTGTGCTAGATGCAGTTCCACTAGCTGCAAGTATCTCAAACCCTTGATCTTGCATAGATCTGATGTTGTTGCAAGATGCATGAATATGCATTCACAGGTCATGTGGTTTACAGGTCGTCATGCCATCTCCTTCGAGCATGATGACACTGGTCTTACCGGATTCACCCTCGAGCACAACCACGGTTGTGATGTCGGGTTCCCTGACCTTTGTGCTGAAGGCTGCTCTTGTCGCCGTGAGACATACTTTCACCATTTTCTGTCTAGTTTTACGGTGTGTTCGTTGGTAATCTGCGATAGCCATTCTATCATGATTAACAATGTTCGTTGCAATAGCTACTTAACATTATGTTTTGTACGTACTATGGATAACCGAATATAGAACGACACTACCCTACCTCCCCCAACTTAAGTGCTCCCAAGTATGCCCCTAAACCTACAATGGCTTGGGAACCATCTATGTCAGAGTCATTCTCAATAGTATGGTTGAGCTCATTCAGAACGGGGTTGCGGCAACAGGTTCAGAGGGAGGCACATGTAGAATATTGTCAATGATATTATTGATTTCACTGTGGTCACAGTAACCACTATGCAACTCTACAACCACATGAGAAAGTGGAGGATCAAATGGAACATGATAGTCAAGCTCAGACGCGTGAGATGGTGTCTGGATAGCACAGCTTTCTTTGTTGACGATGACGACGTCTTCAAGAAGCTCGTCATAGTAAAATACCATGCTATTGTCATGTTCTTGGTGATTCATAAATTGATGCGAACTAACATATTGTTTTTACATTTTAGGCTTGGCCAAAACTTTTTGAGTTGGTGCAGACACCCATAGCAAACTGTGCTCAGACAAAGACCATCTTCACCCCAAGTTTGTGGATCGTAGACAGTTGTCTGGCCCTAAACTGTTGTACCAGGCCATAGACTTCTTTGCCGACAACGAAGAACAAGGTGCAGCTTATGGTAACATGGGTCCAACTGGGAGGACGTCCTGGCTTAGGACTTGGCTTCGTAGCTACTTCGATTAGGGCTACTGCTATGTTGCTATCGATCTTGCTCATGATCTGTTGATGCGGTCATGTATATTTTAGGAGGTGGTCTCATACCCTCCGTTAGCTAGGAGTTGATGAAAACTGGTCCACGATTTGTAATATTGAGAGATGTGTCATATACTAACCCCTCCGATGATGAACTTTTGTTGCATCACGAGCTATTATTTTACTACAACGAGCATGGCTATGTTTGGCAGTTCGTTTGGCACGTAACCTGTTCAGAGTTTTGGCTCTGAAGAGATACTTTTCAGCCCAGTGAGAAAGCCCAGAAAAGAAAATTATTGTTTGTTTGTCTTTGAAAAGTGGCTAAGGTAACCTCTTCTCACGAGTGATAAGGTTACCATGCACATGAAAATACATAAGCACATCATAATAAAGTTTTAATAGTGACTAATAACTTTTTCGCGCGGACATACCAGGCAGGGACTAGCCATGACGTGATGAAAATTTGCTGCTATCTACGCCCAAAGCATTTGAGTTTAGTTGAGCATATCAATCAATGTGGGATAATCTCCGTTTATAGTTGGCTATGCATCTGGCCGGGAAAAGCCGTGCATGCCACAAGCTCGATCGCCCTGTGTGCGCGTTCCGCGCACCAAGTCAACCCAGCAGACAAGACTTGTACCTCTGCACGTCCATTTCGATTCCCTCGGATGCCAGCTTTGTCTGCAGAGGCCGTCTTCTTCTCCCCCCGCCAATTGGCACTCTTCTCTCCCTCCCCCCGCTTTCCCTTATCGCCATTGCTCTAGAATTTGCAATGCTGTGTTGCACTAGTTGCTGCATTGGTTGGTGTCACGATCGTCGAATTAAGAAGGCCATCAGCCGGCGGCGCCATTGCTCTCCTCCCCTATAGCTAGCTCTTGATTTCTCGCTATAGCGATTTTGTTCTTCCCCCTCCCGCTCCCCGTGCTCAGCGCTAGGTGCCGCTCTCTGCTTGGTTCCGAGATGAACGACCTCTTCTCGTCGAGCTCGTTCAAGAAGTATGCGGACCTGACGCAGCAGGTCGCGCTGGACGAGATGGAGTCCGGCGTCGCCGGCGAGGGCGCCAACCTGGACAAGTTCTTTGAGGACGTGGAGGTCGTGAAGGAGGACATCCGCGGCCTCGAGAGCATGCACCGCCGTCTGCAGTCCGTCAACGAGGAGAGCAAGACCGCCCACGACGCGCGCGCCGTCAAGTCCCTACGCGCCCGAATGGACGGCGAGGTCGAGCAGGTCCTCCGCCGCGCCAAGGCCGTCAAGGGCAAGCTCGAGGCCCTCGACCGCCAGAACGCGGCGAGCCGCAAGCTCCCCGGCTGTGGCGCTGGCTCCTCCACCGACCGCACCCGTTCTTCCGTTGTCTCCGGCCTCGGCAAGAAGCTCAAGGACCTCATGGACGACTTCCAGGTAATCATTCTGCTTTCTTTCTTGATGAGTTCTCTCCCAGCGCTCGAGTCAGCCATCTGATCACCGCGTGCGTACGTGCAGAGTCTTCGGACGCGGATGGCGGCGGAGTACAAGGAGACGGTGGTGCGGCGGTACTACACCGTGACGGGCGAGCACGCAGAGGAGAGCACGATCGAGGCGCTCATCTCGTCGGGGGAGAGCGAGACGTTCCTGCAGAAGGCGATCCAGCGGGACCAGGGGCGCGGGGAGGTGATGAGCACGCTGTCGGAGATCCAGGAGCGGCACGACGCCGTGAAGGAGATCGAGCGCAGCCTGCTGGACCTGCACCAGGTGTTCCTGGACATGGCGGCGCTGGTGGAAGCGCAGGGCCACCAGCTCAACGACATCGAGACGCACGTCGCGCGGGCCAGCTCCTTCGTGATCAGGGGTGCCGTGGAGCTCCAGTCCGCCAAAGTGTACCAGAAGAGCAGCCGAAAGTGGGGCTGCATCGCCGTCGTCGCCGGCGTCGTGCTCGTCCTCGTCATCGTGCTGCCCATCATCGTCAACCTTAAACTCTTGGCCGGCAGATAGATGACTTACAGTTAGTTACTGCAGGCGAGTCGCGATGAATTGGTTGATGCCTTTGATGATGGTAGTATTCCCATCGACTAGATCGATCTCTTCTCGCGCGCTAGCTGCATGTTCTGGTTGATGTATTGTTTCGTTCTTTGGATTGAGATGGAGATTCTTTAGATCAGATCAGAACTGATTTTTTCACTATGATTTTTGTCTTGTATTTCAAATACAGCGTATTTAAATTCCCTCTTGAGCTGGTTGTGGAAGGAGTACGACATCACGTTGCCGGTTGATTCATGAGGGCAACGTGCAGGTCATGCTGTGTGTTGGTGATCTCAATTATCGGCATCATCTCTGTACATTACAACGAACTACGCAAGCAGCTAAAAAGGAAAACGTATCAGTTTATATACTATCAATAATTAAAATAGACATGAAAGCACCAGTGGTCTAGTGGTAGAATAGTACCCTGCCACGGTACAGACCCGGGTTTGATTCCCGGCTGGTGCAATCTTTATTGATGATTTTTATTCACTTTTGTGTGATGTTCAAGGTTAAATGAACTACCATGGAAATCAATATTCTTTTTTAAGCCACCATGAACTTATAAGAGTGTATACATGTAGATTGGTTTCTTGTTTGTCGTGAGTTATGGAATTAGAATTATCCGGTCAAGTGCTATAATTCATGAGATCATGATAATCTGTTTAGAAAAAAAAAGAACTGCTACAGAGGAAATATTGTCAGCCCTTCTCCAATCAAGTTAATTCCAGAGTTATGTTTCCATATCAAAGTTGTCTGGTAATACGTGTTAATGTTGCATGTGAATGCTCTTAAATTTCGCAACTCTACCGGGGACACAACCACTTGGTGGAGAGACGATGTTGCTCGCTGCGCCTATTGATGATATTTTTTTCACTTTTGTGTAATGTTCAAGGTTAAATGAACTACCATGGAAATCAATATTCTTTTTTAAGCCGCCATGAACTTATAAGAGTGTATACATGTATTGGTTTCTTGTTTGTCGTGAGTTATTGAATTAGAATTATCCGGTCAAGTACTATAATTCATGAGATCATGATAATCTGTTTAGAAAAAAAATAAAAGAACTGCTACAGAGGAAATATTGTTAGCCCTTCTCCAATCAAGTTAATTCCAAAGTTATGTTTCCATATCAAAGTTGTCTGGTAATACCGGGGACACAACCACTTGGTGGAGAGACGACGTTGCTCGCTGCGCCAGGGTCGGAGTAGACCCTCCAGCCAAGGAGGGAGACGATGTGTGAGAAAACGAACTCAAGCACAACAGGGCCATGCCTATGGCCAAAGATAGTGCCGGTGAATAGAGGCCGACACTTGGGAACTGTTGCGGGTGCTGCAGATTCCAAAAGCACCACGAGCTGGATCTGTGCCGTCACAACCACCACACCTCCCACCTTCTCTCCCTCGCCTCCTCGGCCGGCCAATAGAAGGAGTCGCGCAGCAGGGCGACAACATAGGAACCAGTGTCGCAAGATGAAGCTTCCCGCCTCGCGCTCCGTCCTTTCAATCTCCCACCAAGGAAACTTCAAGACGACAGGGAATGAGGACCGCCGGCGCCACGACGGAGCGCCAACACGTACGCGCAACAGGGTCACCACTTCACCGCTGTGCAGATCCGCTGTCGCCTTGCATCCCCCCTCGCGACCATCGCCGGCCAGAGGATACAACACCACAACTTCACCATGTAGCAGGAGGAAGCCCGAAGCTGAAACTTTATTGAAGGAGGCGGCTCCACCCACCATCGCTCCATGCCCCGACCAAAGGAGCCATCGAGCTAGGAAGATGAACCCTAGAACGCCCAAGATTTGGCTTCTCTGATCTTGAGCACCGCCTAAACTACCACAAGGCCCAACACCGGCCAGAGGCCAAAACAACTACAACTACTCTACACAAGCCGCGGCAGCCACCCTAACCCTCGCCACCGGCGGAGCAGAGGGGAAAGGAGGGGATGAGAGGACTATTACTGGTTTAACTAGCACATTAAATGTTATAATAACCCTTTTGATAGTGATGTTTTCTCTTTGCTTCCGATGCTCAGATCTCATGTGAAACAAATCCTGAGCATTTGAGCATCATTGAATCCTCGAGGTGTACTAGTAGGTTACCAGGGTCGTTCTCTCCCTAGAATGTCGTCAGATACCCTAGGTTTAAATGTAGAGACCTGATGAGCCTAATCTAATCATGGGGAGAAACCATGTTAAAATTCATTTTGTTCGATTGCTCACCCAAAGATTCGAATCTGATACCTCACCCTCCGCCGCTGACATGGCACGGAGATTAAGAGACCAATAGGGCAAGCTGCTTTTTTGTGCTTTATTAGGAATTGAAATCCTCTATCATTTTCTTTTTGAGAGGGGCAATCTATCACTTGTATTTAAGGCATAAGCCACGTATCTTGCATGATGGGTCATTGAATGGTGTGATCCGGTGGTAGGGTGTGGACCATGGAGAAACCTGTTGAGTGACAAGCCGTAGTTGATGTAAGCAACCTTTGCAAGGACTAAAATGTCTCCTCGTTGACTCTTGTGAACTCATTACGTGCCTGCAAGGTGTTAGGAGTAACATAGAACAAATAGCGAATTACAGGATGTTGAATATTCTTCCTCTTGCTCACTCTAGTAGTGAAACTCATTTCATTATAATATTGTACATGGGAAGGGTCTAAACTAGTGTAGGATGCGCGTAAAGCATTATCATCATTGTTTGGAAAATTAAACCATGCCCACCATTCATCTAATGTTAAAGTGTAGTTGTTGTTCATAAGTCGAAAAGAAATCGTGTCCTTTCCTTGCCATTGTTTAACGGTGCTTTGTAACGAACTTAGAAATTTAATGGTTAAGCGGCGATAAGTAGACACATCATTGTACACAAAGTTTTTGCAGACCAACTCTATTGCAAAGTAAATTGAAGTCATCAGAAATACTGAGTTGGTTCAATATAATAGGGCAAGCCCACTTGGTGGCCTTCACTTCGCGGTTCTTAATCTTGTTGAAGTGATCACGTTGGGGATCATCCCTAAACCGTATCCCCATGTATTCTTGAGCGATAACCCGAGAAGCGCTAGCGGTGGCACGAGCACGAGTTTGGCTCCTTGTGTTCATCGTCTAAAATGTTGAAGAAAGACAAAATATTTTTTTTTTGATCCAACAACACTAAGTATAACATGTTTCTCATCATAGCACACTAAAGAATCTACTCAAAATAATAATCTAGGCAAGGGAATCATGGCAGTTGGTGCATAGTAGGTCTCACCCTAGATTGATAATGACAATAGATCGAAGATAAATTTGCAAAAATTAATTGGAGGATCGGAGGAGAAACATACCGTAGATCACTTGTGTGCGAGGAAATCGAATGGAATTGAGTAGAGATGAAGATCCCTTAAGGTTTTGAGAGAGTTTGGAGGTAGAAGAGAGAAAAATGATTGAAATTTTGGAGTTGGAGGTACCTTCCCGTCTGATTTTGTGGTTGGACGCAACTATACGGGTGCAACTATACGGACAGAACAATGTGTTCCCGCAGTATAGTTGGCCTTCTGTCAAAATTTTAGGGTTTCCTTTGGCGGCACATCTATACGGCCGGAACTATATAGACAGAACAATATGTTCCCGCCGTATAGTTGGTCGTCAAACCGTCTGTACCTGAGAAAAGAATTATACAAAGACATCGATATCTATACGACCGGAACTATACAACCGAAATTTTTATTTCTGCCGTATAGTTGGTCGTTAAACTGTCAGTATATTGGAAAAGAATTTTTACGGAGGCATCGATATCTATACGACCGGAGCTATACGGCCGGAATTTTATTCCCGCCGTATAGTTGGTCGTTAAACTCTCAGTACATATGAAAGGGAAATTGTCGATGACAAAGATATCTATACGACCGGAGCTATACGGCCAGAATTTTTATTCTCGCCGTATAGTTGGTCGTTAAACTCTCTGAATGCATAAAAAAATCTGTTTCTTCCAAAATTATTTATTTTCCTGTAACTTAGTGATATACCTTGCTTTTGACAGAAAATTGATAGTAAAAATTGTCGACCAACAACATCATGTGTAAAGTAGGATTTTTAGTACTACCAAACTTCTTCCCCTCAATTGGAGTTTTCTAGCACTCTTTATTAAACATAAATTTAAACTAAAACTTAAAACTTAACTCAAACCTTTATTTCACATGGGTTGCCTCCCATGGAGCGCTCTTTTATGGTCAATAGCTTGACCTCAATGTTGATCACTTAGGCCAGATGAGTGGAACACCCACTCCAAAATAGTTGGCCTTCAAAGTAATGACCTCCTTTTCATCATGCTTGGCTTTCTTCTTCCTGGGGAAATGAATAACAAAAGGACCCCGCGAAGTCAATTGAAGCTTCACGTTCCCTTCATGTAGATTAATCAAAGCCTTAATAGTTCTTAAAAAGGATGGCCTAATATAATAGGAGCAGTAGCATTTTCAGGCATGTCAACAATAACAAAATCAATAAGAGCAGGACAACCTTTAATGTATACTAAAGTATTTTCCTTAATTTCTATATCTTGTTTGTAGGTAGAATCTACTAGATGCAATTTTAACTCGGTGATCTCAAAAGAGCCAAGATTTAACTTGTTAAAAAGACTCTTTGGGATTGTTGAGACGCTTGCACCTAGATCACAAAGTGCAACTATCTCATTGGTCCAAATTTTAATCTTAATAGTAGGCTCAAATATGTCATCAAGCTTCACAGGTAATTTTTCAGCAATTTGCTTATATTCTTCCTCAAGCTCACGTACTTTTATTGCTACTTGATTAACGAAGTGTTGGTACATAGCTTCCTCACTATCTTCACTTACCAGAATCTTAACATTTATCCTTTTTACGAGATCTTCAACAGTATAGCTTGGTGAAGGAGCATTACTATAATCAAGTTCTTTAGGCTCCTCCCTTTGGATTCTCATCATCTTGAGGTCTTAAACAGAATTTGGCTTAGCTTTACCTGCAAATTTGGCTAGAATGAGAGTTTGACTCTCGGTTATCTTCCCTAGCTATGCCTCAATGATCCTTGTTCTTTCTTGGAGGGCCTGCAAATCATTTCTCAAACTAACAGCTTGGTTGGATAATTTATCAAGCATAGCATCATGGTTCTCCGTTATTTTAACAAGAATATTGTTTTGTTCATTTTGTGAGTCTATAAAAGATTTAAGTCTTTCTTGGAGACTACCATTACTAGTTCTCATATTATTATTAGAGTTACCTGCAGGACTAGAATAATGTTTCTGAAAATTAGGATTATAATTCTTCTTCCAAGCAGAGTTATAATCGTTATGAGCTACGAAGTCTATTTCTTTAATATTTGTTTCAGGGATAGCTCTTACCTAGGTTTCCTTACCTTTTACGGCTAGTATGAGCTCACCCAACTTAGCATTGAGTTCTTCATTTTATTGTTGTGAGATGGAGTTCACCTTCTTCGTGTTTGATCTATCCACATGCCATTAGGCATGGTTGTCTTGCGTATTGTCTAGCAGCTGCTTTGCTTCGGTAATATGTTTACCCATAAATGTTCCTCCACCTACAGTATCAAGCATAGACTTAGACACAGGGTTAAGAGCATTATAAAATAGATGGACAATTAACCAGTCTTCCATCCCATGACTAGGACCGTTTCTCATGCATTCTTTCATCCTCTCCCATGCAAGCGCTAATGGCTCACGCTCTTCCTATCTAAAACCAGTAATATTAGATCTTAGTTGCATAGTCTTTGCAGGTGGAATTTTTTTTATCAATAAATAAGTACATCCCACCCATGATGTAATAGTATTTTTAGGCAAAGCTAGCAACCATTCTTTTTCTCTTCCTCTAAGAGAGAAAGAACATAAACGTAATTTTATAGCATATGGGTCATCAACATATTTTATACGCATCATATCACATATTTTAGTAAAAGTATTCAATTGCATACCTGCATCTTCAATAGCAGAGCCTCCAAATTGATTCTATTGAACCAAACTTAAATAATGGGACTTAATTTCATAGTCATCAGCAGCAACAATTGCTGGCTGAGTAATAGGAGTACACAAATAATCATTGTTAGGAGTAGCAAACTCCCCAAGTTTCTTTTTAGCTATAGTTCCTATGTTTTGGGGTTTTATTAAACAAAGAATTATAATAGTAAAAGCAAGAATTTAAAGGCTAACTAATTTTTTTGTTTATCAAATAAAGAATGAAAGCAAACTAACAAAATCAAAAACAAGAATTAAAACTAGCAAGGTTCCTAATAACGTCACCAGGGTAGCTATTGCTTCCCTAGCAACAGCGCCAGAAAAAGGGTTGATACCTTCGATCCGGATTACGGATGTAGTATAGCTTTTTTCCCTAGTAGACCTAGGTTTATCAAATCCTCGGGAAGTAGATGCGTAGTGAAGTTACTTTAACGGATCTTCGGGAGTTTTAGAATTCCTTTTGTGTTTTTACCAGACCAAGAGTTTGCATCTTTTTGTTGTTGGCGATTATGGAGAGAAAGGGCCTAGGGTGTTCGGTTTTACCTGTAGCTATGCAAAACATCTGATGGGAATAAAAGATAGAAATAAAGTATGCATGTAATTGTTAGAGCAAGATAAATTATATGTGGACAGTACATCCATAATTGCTATTGCCTCCGCAACCGCTTATAGCAACAACCTACTAGTCTCATCCATAGAAGAAAGAGAACTAATGATATGCATAGTGATGTCACCATTAATCCCAAGTAAATCCCTCACATACAACCGTACTATCCCTTCTATCACTAGGGTTCCCAACCTGCAGATCAGTCATTACTCATACTCCCTATACCTGGCTCAACCCTCGGGGTATTGGGTACCTGACAAGTCCGTGGATTGAGGTAAGAGAGGATACAATAATCATCATGTCATACAAACTAATACATGATCCCATCTATGATAAATAACATGCACAAACGCTACATGGCTAGGCTGAAGCTCTTAGCCCAACGAGGATTACTCACACATAGAGATGAGATCAACAATCACAAACATTGTAATGAAAATTATAAGATTGATAGCAATAGTCTTACAATGTCACCAATCGAAGAAGAGATCTACTATTACAAGTGGTGGAATATGGTTGTGGAGATGGAGAAGGGTTTTGAGATCTGGAGGCGGCTGGTGATCTGGGGTAGAGACTTTTGGGCGAGGCTGGCTTGTTTTCTTGTCGCCCGAGGCTTCTTTATATAGGGGTTCCTTCACGAAAGTTATTCTGTTTGACCTAATGGTGGTGGCGCCAACTATACGACCGAAACTATACGGCCGGAATTTTGTTCCGGTCGTATAGTTGGTCATTAAAGCATATGCCTCCGCTTCACGTCTCCTGGTTTCTTCTGGTTGTTGGAAATCTCGTATCTTTGACTTTAATGTAGTGATCCCCGTCTTCAAACGATATTATTTGTGCAGGAAAAAATAGAAAGAAAGGATTGCATACCCCTTTGAATATTAGGTATTAGTGGCAGGGTTTAGAGAGATATATCATCAAAAATATGAATAATATCTAGTTTAAATGTGGACAGAGATGGCTATATTTTAGAGCCATCATGTCTCCATGAGAAAAAGAGCCACTACTTCTCTACTTTGCCGCAACTAATTAGGTGGTCAACACATTTTTGGTCGTAGAATGACCCGGAGAAGGTTAAACCCACGGTGTTTAGAGACCAGTTTATTTTCTAAGCGGGGTCCTCTCGCCATCCAAGCAAAGATACCTGCACTATCATAAACTAGCATATGTAGTATTCATGACAGCATGGAAGTTGCGCCACTATTTTTCGGAACACCCGATCATAGTAGTCAATTAAGCGCCTCTATCAAATATCATGAATAATCCAGAAGCAACCGAATGCGTCTCTCTATGGGTCATTGACCTATCCTCTCGATATATCATGTACGAGAAGCGCAAAGAAATTAAATCATAGGTTTTTCCTGACTTTATTACTGAATGGACTGAACTACAGTGTGAGGGCCCACCAGACCTTTCTAGCGCATTGACAATGTATTTGGACGGATCGAAAAGAACAGAAGGAGCAGGGGCAGGAGTCATGTTAGTATCGCCAGAAGGCGATAAAATGCGATACATACTTCAGACGAGCTTCATAAACGCGTTTGATACGTCCATTTTGCATCACTATTCTATGTCTGAATTCACTATTATTCATTGATATATTTCATATTGAGAGGTGCTACTTATGTTATTTCATCTATTTTTGCATGGTTGATGACTTTTGGAGCATGGACCGCTGCAGTCAGGATTCTGATGGAAAATGTGCTGTTTTGAGGAAAAATTCACGAAGATCAAAAAAATCCGGAAAAATATACGGAAAATCCTATTTTTCCAGAAGACTAAGGAAGCCAGAAGACAAAGTGGAGATGGGCCATAGGGGGCCCACACCACCCCATGGTGCGGGCAGCCCTAGGCCGCGCCAGGAGGTGGTGTGGCCACCCTGGCCCACTCCAGCCTCTCTCCTCTAGCGTATATCATCCTCCCGAAACCCTAAGACTCGGGGGACAACCACATAAATATTCCGCCGCCTCTGCGGGGAGGAAAACACCGAGAAAGAAAGATCTCTCCGGCAGACAGATTTTTGCCGACGGAATTCCTTCCCGGAGAGGGGAGACCGTCGCCATCAACACCACCATCAAGCTGGACTTCATCGGGATCATCATCATCATCATCACCACCATCATCACCATCAGCACCCTCATCACCATCTCCATATTGCTGTAACAATTGCGTTGAATCTTGCATAGTTCATAGGGGAAACTTTCCCGGTGTTGATTACTCTTTGTAGTTGATGCTATTGAGTGAACCATTGAATTATTGTTTATGTTCAGATTGTTATACATCATTATTCCATCTCTGATCATGATCCATATGATGTCTTGTGAGTAGTTCGTTTTGTTCTTGAGGACATGGGAGAAGTCTTGTTGTTAGTAGTGGAGTTGCATTGAGAAAGATTCAATAGATTGTTATTTAAGTTGTGGTGTACTTCTTCTAGTGGTGTCATGTGAACGTCGACTACATGACACTTCACCTATATGGGCCTAGGGGAATGCATTGTGTATTTGGCTACTAATCGTAGGGGTTGCCGGAGTGACAGAAACCTGAACCCCCGTTAGGAAACAATTGCACAAGGGACGTAAGGGTCTTAGAGTTTAAAGCTGTGGTTAGGTTTCTACCTTAATTACTTTCTTGTACTTACGGATGTTTGCAAGGGGTATAATCACAAGTATGTATTAGTCTTGGATGGGGCGGTACATTAGCACAGGTTCACCCACACAACACTTAGCAAGCTAAAGAAGATTAATCAACTATATGAAGCGAAAGCACTTGACAGTCTTCCCATGTGTCCTCGAGAACGTTTGGTCATCTTAAGTAATACAACCGACTTGTCCTTTGCTTCATATAGGATTGGGCCACTTGGTGCATTTATTCCTACTGTCTTTTATTTACTCGTACTTTCTTTGCTTGCTTTATCGAAAACCCCTAAAAATCCTTTTGCTAAGTATTTGCTGAGAATTCCTGATCCATACCACTAGCCAGCACCTTCTGCTCCTCGTTGGGTTCGACACTCTTACTTATCGAAAATACTGCGATACACCCCCTATACTTGTGGGTCATCAAGACTATTTTCTGGCGCCGTTGCCAGGGAGTGAAGTGCTATTGGAGAGTGGAACTGGTAAAGGAAACTTCTACTGTGAGTATTGTTTACTTCTGCTAGTTGCTTTATTTTCGTCATGGATAATTCGCTGAGTTTCTTATTTGGTAATGCTACTACCACTGCTAAGGTAGTAGATAAACCACCACCTGCTGAGAATGATGTTTTCAAAATACCTACAAGAATTATTGATCGTGTTATGGATAACTACTATGTTGGGGATGGAACTGTCCATCCCGGTGATCATTTACTCTTTATACACGAATTATGCGGGTTGTTCAAGTGTGCAGGTATTACTACAGATCAAGTTAAGAAGAAGTTATTCTCATTGTCGCTGAAAGGAAGAGCTGAGGAATGGTATAAGCTACTGAAGAATGGTCAAGCTCTGGAATGGGAGGAAATAGTGCCTCTCTTTTATTCAAAGTTTTGTCCTCCTAGTGAGATTCATAAATATCGGAATCAAATATACAACTTTTGGCCTCTTGATGGAGAGAGTACAGCTCAAGCTTGGGGGAGATTGAAGTTACTAATGCTCAAATGTCCCATTCATGAGCTCCCCAACAATATTATTATCAACTTCTATGCAAGGCTTCCTCTACATGATAAGGATTTATTGGATGCTTCTTGTGCTGGATCATTCACTCGCATGAAAAAAGAAGCTAAATGGGATCTTCTGGACCGTATTCAAGACAATGCTGAAGCTTGGGAGAATGACAAAGGTATAAAGTCGGGTATAAATTATGATTATGAATGCATTGAATCTTTTATGGGAACTGATGACTTTCAAAATATTAAAAATGCTTATGGTCTAGACTCTCAAGCTATTGCTTCTTATTTTAAGGCTTTCGCTTCCTACATTAAAGTGCCTAAAAAGAAGTGGGATAAGTATCATGAACCTTATAAAGATATTGCTAAGAGTGTTCCTTCAAGAAATACTGAAGTTTATACTGCTAATCATGTTTTACCTGAACCTTATATTGAGAAAATGCCTTTCCCAGTTAGGATTAAGGAACATTCTATGATAGCTAGTATGGTTAATGAAGGTACAAGAAAAGCTGCTGAACCTGATAAACAAATGGTTGATGAACCTATTGTAGCAAATGTGAAAGACTTTGTTGCTAAATATGAAAAAGAGGGACACCCTATCCTTTGTAAGGATACCTCTAATATTGTTTCACAAAGTAGTGTTATGAGATCTAGTATTCCTGTGTTTTCTGTTAGAATAAGTGATCATTGCTATGATGGTTCTTGTGATAGCTATGTTGTTAAGTTTATGCATGATACAGAAAGTTACTATGAGAGAGGGAAAAGTGTTCTTATGCATCTTAATAATTTCAAGTTTCCTCGTTTTATTGTGAAAGTTTTTATGTTGCACTTCTTTTGCCTTCTTATGCAAGTTGCCTCTGGTTTCAGTAACTTGTTTGTTTACAAAATTCCCTTGCATAAAAAGTGGTTTAGACTTAAATGTGTGTGTGTTTTTTCTTCTTAATGCTCTCTTTCACTTCAATTCATATCCCTAGGAGAGCTTCTTCAAAATTATCATGCCCATCTTAATGGCTATAACGAAAGAGCTTTATGGGAGACAACCCAATTTGTTTTTGCTTTTAGTTTGTTTTTGTTTCTTTGAGTCTTGGAAGTTATTACTTAGGTAATAACCGCTCCTTATCCGTTTTATTTGGTTTTTGTCTCAAGATCAACCTCTAATGAGAGAGAAGTAAGATTTGGGGAAGTTGCTGTCCCGAAACAGATTTTTGTGCTTCACTGTAAAAATTCGTGAGAGATCTCTGTATGTCGAATTGAGTTGTAATTGTTTGTACTTCTGCCCCAGGTTGTTATTTAACTTTCGTTAGTTTTGCACTTTTTGATTTGAGCAACAGAAGATTTTCGAAAAAATTGATCTTTACCCGCTGGTCTGTTTTGACAGATTTTGCCACTCTTGCATTTGCTTCTTTATTCGATTTCCTTTTTGAATTCTTTTTGGGTTTTCGGAAGGACTTGCTAAAGTAGCTTATGTTTTGATGGTTTTCAGTTGATTTTGGACTCAAAAGGTTTTATCACTTCATTTATACTAATGTTGCTAATGAGAACTGTGTGAAGTTTTGTGTGAAAGAAATTTCCAGGAAGTGGAGATAATGGTGTAATAAGGAAAAGAAGGGTTTTATGACTCAAGTAATAAGTGTATGAATATGAAGATATTGATGATTCAAGTGGTGACTCCGGAAGGATCCACAAAATACCAAATTCAGAGACCTGCAGAGTCCGTTTCCAACTAGGTAACAGTTCTGGTAAGAAAAGTTCTGCGAAAATACAATCCAACTATATTTTTGCAGTTTTCAGTCAATAAGGGAAGTTACGAAGCGAAAAAGGGACGGAAACAGAGCCATGGTGGCCCACACCACCCTGTGGCGCGGGCCCACCCCTGGCCGCGCCACCAGGTGGTGAGTCCACCCCGGACTCCGCCTCCGACTCGTTTTCTCCCAGTACCTTCCTTTTGATGTGAAATTTCGTAATATATAACCCCCGGATCCCCCGAGGTTCGTATATTGTGTTTCTGTCGTGTTTTTGTTTCGATCTGTTTCTGCCAGGAACTATTCTTGAAGCTTTGAAGCACAATGGTGTCCGCCAAGTATAAGGGGAAGGAGCCTATGGAGGAAGACCTCCAAGTCCCCAGGAAGGAGATCAAAAGTAAAGATGAAGAAGAGGCAAAGCACACAAACACTACCATTGCAAGCATTGGAGTGGTGGCGAACCCTGCCAGGATCAGAAGGACTGCACAGATGCAGACTGGGGGGAAACTCCTCGTCACAGTTTGGCTCCACGGTCACCTTCTCCAAGCACCAAGAGTCCCTTCCATTACTTTATCCATAACCATGCAGGAAAAGAAGACTCCAAGAGGGAAGAGCGGAGAAAGAATAGCAAGAGCTGGAATTCTCAACACGACATGATCATGAGCTGCATTGAGCAAAACTCACAGCTGATTCGTAATCTCACCTTCGAGATTGAGGACTTGGGGAAGCTGATTAGAGAGCTCATCAAGAGGATACCACCACCACCTAAGGAGTAATTCGTCATCAGGTTTGGCATCCCCTTGGTTTGTTCCAAGCTTGGGGGAGTGCCGCGGTATCACATCACTATCTTCTATCTTTTTACCTTTTTAGTAGAGTCATATCATGAATAGAGGAGTTATTATGTAGGATGGTTTGCATTATGGAAGTGTCCCCTCTCTCGTTAGATATGTATCCCTTGGTGTGATTTACCGTTATGGAATATTAATGAGAAGTTCTATCATTCACTCTTTTGCATAGCTTATATTAGTTTTCAATTCGTGGTTATATGATTGATCTTGTTGTTAGTATTGATAGCACTCTGGGATGATTGAGTTAAATTAGTTGGTTTTGGCAAACCTGGCTCGATCAGTAGCAACACTATTTTTGAGAGTTGAATGAAAAAGATAGAGTACTCTAAAGAAAAATAATTTCTCATCTTTCTTTCTTGATTTGCTCATAAGTCTAGTATTCTCTAGTTAAGATCTTTTGTGCTTCCAAGGAAGATTGCATGTTTGTCTTTATCACTTGTATGTTTGTTTGTTTCGTTCAACTCTTATACTTGCTACCCAGCCTTGCTAGCCAAAAACCTGTACTGAGAGGGAATTCTTCTCGTGCATCCACCTCCTTTAAACCAAAACCTTTGCCATTTGTGTCCACCAGACCTACCTATTAGCATTATTGCTATTCCAAGTAAATTCTTGTTTTATCTACCTCCCAAATTAAACTTGTTATGTGAAAATTAGTGATTAGAGCTCTCACGAACTTGATGACACACTTTACTTTCTTGCATTTAATAAACTTGAACCATTGGGTCCTTCTTTGTTGCGCATATGCTTGCGCTTTATGAGTTGAAGTTAGCCGAACCATGTATCATGGGGACCGCTTTCAACACTTCATTTGGTACTTTGTACCTAGTTGATATCATGTTCTTTTACTTATGGATCCCGGCGGTGTGAAATAAAAGTGGAACTTGTAAGATCATGGAGTTTATATGTGTGTTAGAGAAATGCCTAGGCTGCTAGCCTAAGCCATGCCTAATCATGGTGGAAACTTGCAGCATAACTATAGTGAGCATTCTATGAAGCATCCTCAATAAAAACCTATGCAAATAGCAAATAAAAAGATCGCTGAGATGCTCACTGTCTGCTTGCCTTGTCATTTTGATTATGGGATAGCTCCTGTGTCATGTGCAAGAGGTACCCCGTTGGCGGTTCTCAATGATACACATGTATTTACAATGACAAGAGCTTGCTCGTGACTGAAGTTGAGTAGCATGAGGATCGGTACTCATAAGTAAGGGGCATGAGATTTCAACTTATAACTTGTCAAGCATATCCTCTTAGTTGTGTCACTTTAACCTTAATCACCTAAAGATGCCTATGATAGGGGCAATGAGAGCTGAAAGCTAGTAAGTATCATAATTTTTGTGAGCTCTTTATGAGACTTGCAATCCCTGGTTCCCTCTTTGAAGGGCCTTTCTTTTACTTTGTATTTGAGTTAGTAAACCTACTCCCTTCTATCTCAGCAAGTATTTTGAGTTGTTGTGTTTCATTCATTCATATGTTGATTTATTCAATCATGTTTCTTATGTTCCTTGTTTTGCACATTGCTCTTATCCTGATGATTACTACTTTGAAAGCTATCATTGAAAAACCAGCTATTTGTGAACTCTAGCAAATTATCAACGATTGTTCGACCAAGAGCTAAATTTGCCATTACCAATTATGATTCACTTTATGTATCTTTATTCTGTTTCCTTTACTTATTACAAGTTGAGTTATATAATAGTGAGTTGTCTTCTATTATGATCCATGTATTTGATGAATGTGATGCTTCTTGTCCGTATTCTTTTATCGACTCTTCACTCCATAATGTTTATTGAGCTCAGTTTCGCTTGAGGACAAGCGAAGTCTAAGCTTGGGGGGAGTTGATACGTCCATTTTGCATCACTATTCTATGTCTTAATTCACTATTATTCATTGATATATTTCATATTGAGAGGTGATACTTATGTTATTTCATCTATTTTTGCGTGGTTGATGACTTTTGGAGCATGGACCGCTGCAGTCAGGATTCTGATGGAAAATGTGCTATTTGGAGGCAAAATTCGCGAAGATCAGAAAATCCGGGAAAATATACGGAAAATCCTATTTTTCCAGAAGACTAAGGAAGCCAGAAGACGGAGTGGAGATGGGCCACAGGGGGCCCACACCACCCCATGGCGCGGGCAGCCCTAGGCCGCGCCAGGAGGTGGTGTGGCCACCCTGGCCCACTCCAACCTCTCTCCTCTAGCGTATATCATCCTCCCGAAACCCTAAGACTCGGGGGGCGACCACAGAAAGATTCTGCCGCCTCTGCGGGGCGGAAAACACCGAGAGAGAAAGATCTCTCCGGCAGATAGATTTCTGCCGGGGGAATTCCATCCCGGAGAGGGGAGATCGTCGCCATCAACACCACCATCAAGCTGGACTTCATCGGGATCATCATCATCATCACCACCATCAGCACCCTCATCACCATCTCCATATTGCTGTAATAATTGCGTTGAATCTTGCATAGTTCATAGGGGAAACTTTCCCGGTGTTGATTACTCTTTGTAGTTGATGCTATTGAGTGAACCATTGAATTATTGTTTATGCTCAGATTGTTATACATCATTATTCCATCTCTTATCATGATCCATATGATGTCTTGTGAGTAGTTCGTTTTGTTCTTGAGGACATGGGAGAAGTCTTGTTGTTAGTAGTGGAGTTGCGTTGAGAAAGATTCAATAGATTGTTATTTAAGTTGTGGTGTACTTCTAGTGGTGTCATGTGAACATTGAATACATGTCACTTCACCTATATGGGCCTAGGGGAATGCATTGTGTATTTGGCTACTAATCGTAGGGGTTGCCGGAGTGACAGAAACCTGAACCCCCATTAGGAAACCATTGCACAAGGGACGTAAGGGTCTTAGAGTTTAAAGTTGTGGTTAGGTTTCTACCTTAATTACTTTCTTGTACGTACGGATGTTTACAAGGGGTATAATCACAAGTATGTATTAGTCTTGGATGGGGCGGTACATTAGCACAGGTTCACCCACACAACACTTAGCAAGCTAAAGAAGATTAATCAACTATATGAAGCGAAAGCACTTGAAAGTCTTTCCATGTGTCCTCGAGAACATTTGGTCATCTTAAGTAATACAACCGGCTTGTCCTTTGTTGCATAAAGGATTGGGCCACTTGCTGCATTTATTCCTACTGTCTTTTATTTACTCGTACTTTGTTTTCTTGCTTTATCAAAAAACCCTAAAATTCCGTTTGCTAAGTATTTGCAGAGAATTCCTGATCCATACCACTAGACAGCACCTTCGGCTCCTTGTTGGGTTCGACACTCTTACTTATCGAAAATACTGCGATACACCCCCTATACTTGTGGGTCATCAGCGTCCAATTACGAAGCTGAGTACTAGGCTATGTTGAATGGTATGCATATGGCTAAAGCTTGCGGTGCAACTCGTCTTAAAATATTCGGTGATTCAAACCTCGTGGCAC
Organism: Avena eriantha; assembly: GCA_910589775.1. NCBI lineage: Eukaryota > Viridiplantae > Streptophyta > Magnoliopsida > Poales > Poaceae > Avena > Avena eriantha. The sequence continues at coordinate 72,410,685 of OU342745.1, read as the reverse complement.
AACAAGCAATGAACAAGTGTGACGCTATCAGCGACAACATGATCGCTTACCGTCATCTATATAACATTATGGAAGCCCAATTTGACAGATGCGAAGTCTCACACATAGGAAGAGCAAGCAATGAGGATGTCAACAATTTGGCAAACATCAGATCCTTATGCTTACCAGTTCCACCCGGGGTTCTTTGGGAGGAAATAATGGAGCGCTCTATCAAGGTCAAGAGGATGTCTGAGGTTATAGCACGCAAGACAGGGAAAAAGATCAAACCACGGAAGGACTCGGGGGCTGCACTAGCAAGCAAATGTATAGAAGAAGTCCTCGAAGAAGAGCCAGAAGTCGATGAAATCATGATAATAGACCCTACATGGATGCAGCCGTACATAGCATATATGACTCGGGGAGAACTCCCCAAGGACATGACGGAAGCTCGACGAATCACTCGAAGATCAAAAGCATTTAGAATCATCAAGGGAGAATTATATAAAATAAGTATTTCAGGTGTGCTTCAGTAATGTGTCACACTTGATGAAGGAAAGATTATACTCAAGGACATACATGAAGGAGTATGTGGTCATCACGCTAGCAGCCGGGAAATTGCTGCCAAAGCATTCAGGGCAGGATTCTACTGGTTCATAGTAGTACAACATGCAAAGGACATAGTCAGAACATCTGAAGCATGTCAGCGATTCGCAACAAAACCCGGGGCACCTGCCGCCAAATTAAATTCCATACCTCTCGCTTGGCCTTTCGCTCAATAGGGACTTGATATGGTGGGTAAACTTCACAATCATCCCCAGGAGGACACGTCTTTCTGCTAGTAGCAGTCAATAAATTCACCAAATGGATTGAAGCAATGCCTGTTACCACCCAGGATGGAACTTCGGCTGTAAATTTCATCAAATAAATAGTGTTTCGGCGTACCAAACAACATCATCACCAACAATGGAACTAATTTTACTTCTAATGAGTTCAAAGGATACTGCGAGGAGATGAGTATAAAAGTAAGCTATGCCTTAGTTGCATATGGTGCAACCCCATCTGTTCAGTCACATTGAGAGCATCAACAAGTTGGGGCTTCTCCTTAGCCTCAGTCATATCCATGGGATGCATAGGGTGGATCTTCAGAGAGGAATATATGTCCTCAAAGATGTACTTGTGACTAGCACACAAAAAACGGGAATCCGCAAGCTCTTCATAACGCTTAGCCTCATCATACAAATCACGATGATGAATAGAAGAGTATGTAATAATGTCCATCTCCTTATAGTTGACCCTGGTTTGCTTACCCTTCCTCTTGGAACTCACCCAAGAGGCCTTTTCTTTCCTTGCATGTCCAGCCATCCTTTCATCCTGTCTCTTTTTCCTACACAACTCAACCTCGTCAACAAGAACTCCTTCTTCGTTGGGTCTGAAATAGCGATCACGAGGACGGCTCTTGTATGTCTGAGGAGCACGAGAGCCACCTGTGAAGTGAATAAGATGGATAGCAACTACATAAGCACAAACACAAGTCCAAGAGGATTGCTAAAAACAGTAGAAAAACAATCCACAAATCAAAGCTACATGATACTAGAATCTGTGAAATTCTGAATTAGGTGCAAACCTTCACGCCGGATAATCCGGCCCTCGCGATTTTTTTAGAATCGCCTTAGATTGATAGCATCAATCCAGATCGGGCAAAAGGGTTTCTAGTCTACGATTTCTAGCATACATATGAAACAAATGACAACCTCTAAATCAAGTTTCCACAAGAAGAACACAACTTCCATACAAAATATTAGAATGGGGGATTTACCCTCACTCATTGGAAGAAGAACTCAGAGGAGAAGGTACTCAGAGGCATTGGGGAGAAAATCCGTGGAGGGCTTGGAGAATCTGGTGGTCGGAATGACTCCGGGAGGGTTGGGACGGCCAGTAGTGGCTGAGGGAGAGGCAGGGGCCGGGGAGGAAGTGATGCTCTGTTTGAGCCCTTCCCCCGTCACCCTAGCCTTAAGAGACGAAATCCTCCAGAGGCGGATTATCCAGCCCCCACTAGGGGCGGATAATTCGTCCCTCTCTGAATTTTCTATTATAGACAGATTCAGGCACATCCCAAACAAAACCCTTGCAAGTGTACCAAAGGACTTGTGTGCAGAAATTAGATGGCTCAGAGATGGATAAAAGTTTAGGTTTATACATCCAAAGTGTGATGGTACTACACACCCAAAATTTGAAGAGTCAAATCAAATAAAAGACAAAATTATGTGTGTTTTCCATAAGACACAAGATATGCAGGAAAATCCAAAAAGATCCACAAGGAACCAACTCATCTCAAAGAAGAGGGCGGCGTTCGAAGAAACCATGTTGGAGTGGATGGTATGACACTGCGAAGATATATCTTGGGTTCATGACCAATACTTATCAATAAGCTCACATATCACAAAATGATATTAAGATAAAATATTTTTCTTGCTTTCAACACTATGGAGGGGGGAGGGTTGGCCCAAGAAATTAGGACCACACTCCCCCTATGTCCATGCGCACACCTAAACCAAATAAAGGAGATATATAGCTGAGTATGCAAGGGGGACAGCAGTAATTAACTGCTAAACCTGTATAAATATGTTATTGTTTTCAAAGTAACTTCGAATGGTTGTTCGAATATCTATTCATTATTTTGCTCATTTCTGTTTGCATTTATACATTACATGTAGAATCTAGTGAGGTGGACTCTAACAAGGAGGACAGGGACAACAAGAGCCGCTATGTCATGAAGAAGCTCAAGAGCGGGAGAAACCCTTTCCGCACTTGACTTGGGCAGCTTAGGTTCCCTTTCTGTAAGAAAGGAGTCAACTCGAGGATTGACAGCTTGATTCCGCATGTGGTTGGCATCGGTGAAAGACCGGCTAGTAAACACAAGCCAGCGACCAAGGCTAATCATGCTGCTTATGAAAAATTCCTGAGAGAGTATGTCAAAACCGGCCTAGTGTCCCCTTACCTAGGAACCTGTGACTGTGCTACCATGGCCACTAATAATGTTTAATTCTCTTACCGTTCCTAGACCTTGAAACTATCTGGTGTGTTGAAACCTAATGCTATGCTACCAACAAGTGTGTTGCAAAGTTGCTTGATCGTGCATTCTTACACCAGTGGTGGACCTAGAAACTTCTATAAGCCTGTACAAACGAGTTTAAGTTGCCAAATTCTGGAAAAAAATCACAAAAAATGACTTTTTTGCAAGAATTGCGCAATCACCAGGCCTGGGCAGGTGCCCGGGGTGTAGGGGATGCTAGGTTCGTCTATGCTTACACGTCCCTTAAATTTCTTGGGCATAATGATCACAAGTAGCTGTCCACTTTGTTCTGTCATGTCACGTTACGTCGTGTCAGCACCGCGCACATGCTGTAGAGCGACAATGGACAGTGGTCTCTGTGATCGGTCTCCGCCATGTCGCTGACCCGTCCCATCGCCTACCTGGAACGGTCGCCCAATTTAAGCGCTAGGATTGAAGACCAATGATGCTCGCCAAGTCAGACGTACTTCCGAGTGGGTATGACCAAAATTATGGTAAATGCAATTAACGACATGCACCCCCCATTTTATGCATCGCCTGCCGTCCCCGCTGCACATCACCGTGCAAAAATTCCCAATTTTCTAGTGATACCATACCTCAGATGATACCATGATACCATTGTATATAGGGATTTCTATTTTTGTACCCTCGGTTCGTTAGTTGTATGCAATTTTCCCTAGACGCTTAACTTTTCCTCCCGTTTCCCATCTCCTTGTATGAAACTCTCACACAGTTTGAAAACTCGATGTCCGCCAGTCTTGCCGTGACGTGCTGACAAGTGGGGCCGCGTTCAGTCGGGTACCATAGTGGACCCTTGCCGTTACATGCTGACAAGTAGGGCCACGTCCAGTCGGTTCCTATAGTGGAAACCTCTCTCCACTTATCCAGATCAGCATCATATCCACAGCTTATCCACGTGAGCGCTGAACCCACATCTTACCCAGGTTGGCATTGCAAGATGGGAACGCGAGCTAGCCCCGCGCCCGCACCCGTGCCATTGCCTCCCCTTTCTTCTTCTTCTCCGGTGACGGCGACCCTTTGTCTAGCTTCATTTTCATATAGTGAAATGTAATTCATATACGAAAATTATACACCTTTGAACTCTTTGAAATCGCACTTAGGATATGATAATGTTGTGCTAATAAAATCCTGATCATTTATCATTTCCATGGAGTGCAATATAATGCATAAACTTGTGTATATGAAAATTATAAACCTTTGAACACTTTGAAATCACACTTAATACGTGATAATGACGTGCTAACAAAATCTTGAGAGATTATCATTTTCTCTCCCATTTTCATAGAGTGGAATGTAATGCATAAACTTGCATATATGAAAATTATACACCTTTGAACTCTTTAAAATCGCACTTAATACGTAATAATATTGTGCTAAAAAAATCTTGAGAGATTATCATTTTCATATAGTGGAATGTAATGCACAAACTTGCATATGCAAAAATTATACACCTTTGGACTCTTTTAAGTCGCACTTAATACATGACAATGGTGTGCTAATAAAATCCTGATCATTTATCATTTTCATGGAGTGAAATATAATGCATAAACTTGCGTATACAAAAAATTTAAACGTTTGACCATTGTGAAATCACACTTAATAAATAGATAATGACGTGCTAGCAAAATTTTGAGAGATTATAATTTTCTCCCGCATTTTCATAGAGTGAAATGTAATGTATAAACTTGCATATATGAAAATTATACACATTTGAACTCTTTAAAATCACACTTAATACCTGAAAATTATATACATTTGAAATCTTGAGAGATTATCATTTTCGTAGAGTGGAATGTAATACACAAATTATACACCTTTAAACACTTTCCCTTCAAATTATATTCAAGTTGATTTGTTTATGGATTTAAAGTACCGCTAGCAAACTCGTTATTTTGCATGGATAGAGGGGTGCCCCCCAACAGATATAGGGGTTATCCTGTCTGGTAGATCACAGATGATCAACGGTTGGTGGGCATGGTCCGCGTAACAACTGTCTCAACCAATCATAGCGTAGTAGCCAAGATGAGCACATGTGTGAGAGATTGTCACTAAGAGAGGAGAAAACTTAGTAGAACTTAAGAACCAAGGGCAAAACTAAGTAGAACTTAAAAACCAAGGGCAAGACGGACAAAGGGATTCAAATAGAAAATAGTAAAAGATTTAAAAAATGGAAAATGCGTCTTTTATATAATAAAATACATCTTAGCATACATCAAACTATTTGCAATTCAAATATAAACCATATTTGACAATTATTGCCTCATTCAGACAAACTATGTTTTAGGGAGGGATGTTTTGGGAAGAGGCTTGAGTAGAAAGCCATGATCCTTCTTAGATAGTAGGTGATTTGAGAAGTGGTGATTTAGGTTAAAACTTGATTTATATACATTTCTTATGGTGGCAGGTCACATAATAAGACTCCCTGGGTAGGTGCCATTATGTTTTGATCTTTTTGAATTTGTTCCGCATAAAATGACTCAATTATCTAGCTAAAACCCATCCGTTGACTATCTGTTGACTAGCCACCGGAGGGTAACACTGAGTATATTGCACACGGAAGTGTTAGTACTGGAGGGCAAAACTGAGTACAACAAAACTGCCAGTGTTACACTCGAGGGCAAAACTGAGCACAATTAAGTAGCCAGGGTTAGACACAAGGGGAAAACGTGACTCACGGTACGCGTGTGCGGTGCACGGGGCTGTAGCAGACGTGTGTGGCTATGCACGGTGCAGTAGCGTACGCGGTTACGCGGTGCATTGTGGTGCAACAAAACATCGCTTCCCTTCTCCTTTAATAGAGGCCTCCTCACTCTCACTCATTACTCACTCACTCACTGACCGTCTCCACTGTCCCATCACCTTCTGCAAACCCCCAAGAAAACCCTAGCCACACCAGCGATGGAGATGAATGGCGCGGTGGCCATAACCCTAGCCATAGCCGCCGGTGAGGAGAGCCCGCCAGTATCAGGAAGACACCGCTCGTTTGGGACCCCTACAAGGAGGTTGATTACATAAGGCCGGAGAACCCCTACGACACCAGCATCGCTGACCCATGGTCGGATGTAACCAGGGTTTTCTCCCCTTTCCTTGTTCTTCCCCATTCCCATCATTGGATGCTAGATCGTATGTTATTATGGTTCGGTTGCTAGTATTTTTATAGTAGCTAATCCTCTTGTGTTAGATCTCGTATTTCGATGAATTCCTCTGTTCGTATTTGAATCCCCCTATTCGTAGTTGGGATCAGTATTCGATTTGGTTTGAGATTTGGGGAATAATCAGGGGATCTCAATCGGTTAATTTATGCAAATAATCAATCCCGATAATCAAAGTATCTCAATCATGTCCTTATTGCACTCTACTGTTTTTTCCAACAGGAGGATAGCAGCGACGACAAGTCTAAGGACACCAAGACTCGTCATGTGCTAAGGAGGCTGAAGTCCGGCCAGTACTACAACTTCTTCGCCGGCAATGTCTACAGGTGCCCCTTCTGCACCCCTACGAGGCTTCGCGCCACCGACTTCAACTCCCTCGTGAAGCATGCCGAGGACGTGAGGACCTGCGGCGAGTCTATGAACGTCCACAGGTTCATAGCCAAGCATCAGGCGCTCGGTCTTCACCTCTGCAACCTCTAGAAGGTGGCCATCGAGGAGGGTTGCATGCCCTCGATCAAGCCCAAGGTGTCCAAGGTCAAGGGACTGGGTAGCAAGAAGTAGAGGAGGCGCTAGAGGGAGGAGGCGGAGGCCATGAGGGGCAACTGATCTTGTGCTGCTGCTGCTGTAATGCAGCTTCTTTTGTCTTGTCCGTGTTGAACTTGTCCGCTGCTGCTGAGCAACCTAATTGTCGAACCTCGTTAAGTACCGTACTATATAACCTATATTAGATACTTTATCTACATCTGCTTTGTTTACTGAATTTATTATGGTGCTGGTTAGATTTGTTGCACTAGATTTGCTACCAGATTGGGGGAAATGAGGGCCAAAAGGAACAATTAATGAAGAGAGAAGCTGCTCTAGATTCGCTACCTTTTTGGACAAAAAACTATAACTGTTAGTGAGAGAGAGGGGAAAAGGCGCTCTTAAAAAGGTCAATCATAAAAATAACAAAAAAGAAAACTTCCAGTTTAGGCGATAGGGCACACATAACCACCAAACGTGCCCCACATGGTCCCACACCACATCCCCCATAACACGTTCCCAACAAACCCGCCCCACACAGTCCCAGATGGCACGTCCCCACACGTCAGCATAACGTATTCCTGACCAAATGACCCCGTGTGGTCCCATACCGCGTGTCCCCACACATAGCCAATGGTAAACCTGATGGCAGCTGTCGTTTAAGCTCTTTAATGGGTTTGCAAGAAGGAGAAGGGCAAAAGTGAGGAAAAGTTAAGCGACTAGGTAAAACTGAGTACAACTAACGAACCAGGGGCACGGAAATATAATTCCCTTATTTATAATTCAAATTTGCATGTTCAAAAAATTTCAAAATAAATTTGTGAATGTTGACAAGAAGTATGTTTACAATACCTAGCGTTTGTAGAAACCAATTCGAGATAGAAGCATAGAACCTAAAAAACAAATCAAACATGAATAGGTCGCAAAAAGACAAAAACACAAAATGGCACTATTCACATAGCAATTTGTCTTCTTTATTTCTCTATGCATATTGTGAATTTGGTTCTGAAAATTTTAGGAAATCTAAACACACATTGTGAATACCTAGAAATTTATTTCGATTTTTTTGACACATGTAAATTTGATTTTTGATAAATGGTATCATGGTATCATGTGAGGTGTGTTATCACTAGATATTTCATGTTGGGTTACTACTGAATATAGCTACCTAAGATTGTGGTGGGATCCACAAGATCAGATGCTGTTGTCCATAAAAGGGCACAATCTAAGGACACATTCATAATATAAGATGCTAGCAAACTCGACACATCGTGCTTGGCTATAGTGGTACAAACATAATTTCTGTTATAGCGAAGGATATAGTCATAAACAAGCCCATATTATAGTTCGAAACACATCAATCATGTACTAAAACATAACAATTCCCATACACATAGCTATCACACATAGTACTTGTGAAATAACATGTTTTCATAAACATAAGAAGCCTCATACAAACATAACAATCATGCACTAAAACAGAACATCCCAACCTGATGGAATGATTGGCGGAGAAGGTGACCGATCCAAGGATATCTTCGGTCGCTTGCCCCATCTTGGAGATTCCTATACACTCTGGCATCTAGGGAAAACCACTTGCCTTGGTGGTGGTTCAATGGTGCGATGGCTGGAGCAAAACAATATGGTCTGGCGTTACAACTCGTGGCTGACATGCCCGTCAATTATAGTGTACTTCAGGTTAGATTCAGAAAGCGGCTTATCCTCCCAATAATCGTGCCGTAAACGCCTCCACCAACATTTCAGTAATTTGTCCTTCATGTCAACGTACCACGGGTCGATGAGTTCGACGACAAGATCGGCCATCCCAGTCCTACTACCCTCGTCCCTGTGCTCTAGTAAATTTTCTGGATGTCCAATGTATACTCCTTTGGGATGCTAATGTTGACAGTCGGCCTTTCAAGTAGGCGAGTGTCATTCTTGATGTTAACACTAGTAAATGTTATCTGGTGGTTCACGAGAAATTCATAAAATAGCGACCTAATCCTTTTGCCCCACCTGCATGAAAATGAATTCAGACAAATAATATAGTAAGAACTTTTGCAAACAGATGATTCAGGAACAAAAAAATAGCAACGTCTACCTTTTCCCATCAACCCCCTTCTTGCAAAAAGGCTGGTATACGAGGATGTGCCCCTTCATGGAGAGTTGCACCATGTCGATCATGTGCTGATCACGATTGTACTCGAGGTCGATACCGTTGAACCTGCTTTCTTCGAACCACAACCAATTCTTGTAATTGATCAGAGTGTGCATCATGGTTTGAGGGTTGGTGGTGTAGATGACATTGATCTTCTTCCCACCATGTACTTCTATGTCGAAGTACACAGTCGCTTGCATGCTGTTGTTTCGGACATCCGATAAGTCCATGACTATAGGCAACGGGGAAAGGACACGGAGGAAGAGGGTGATGTCGTGGGGGAGGAAATGGATGAGGCCGTGGAGGAGGAAGACGATGAGGCCGTGGAGGAGGAAAGGAGACGAAGAAGTGAAACTAATTACTGCATTATTGTAACCTCCCTTCCTAATATCTGGAATGGTGCATGACCGTTCGTAGTAGGGTGGAGGTGGATAAAAACGGCGGTTTTACACATCGATGCTAGCGCTGCTTGAAATTGGTTCTGCGCCACTTGCATGTAGTGGAATCAAGGTCTACGATGCATGATCCAAGTCAAACGTAGTCATGTTTGCGTATGCCGACCTTAACATACTAACAGGTGGGACCCTACATTTTTCTCTCTTACGATTATTTTTTTCACTTCCTCTAGCCGGTTCCCATGCTCACCCTCAATAATTACGCCCCCGTCCTTGTCTTCCATGTAGATGAGAATCGGCAGCAACGGTTCCTCACTAGCTCACTGTCGTGGTGGTGTCACGGCAGATGCCATGTATAGGCTAAATGTGGGGACTAAATGCACCAGGGGAATCCAGGGAGGGATAGTGTGGTGATTCCACACACGGAAGCTTTGTATTTGATTCACCTTCAAGGTTTACAAGTGCTCCTTGATCTGTATTGGAGAAAGGAGGAAGAAGGAACTCTCTTACTCTCACCACTAGCTAGCCCTCAGGAACTCACTAGTAAATCGCAACACACTAGAGCTCAATCTAGTCTAGACCAAATAGAAATCAACCCCCTCTACAGTAGCCCTAGCCCTCCTTATATAGGGGTGGCTAGGTCTCCACTTAGGGCATACGTGGAGGCATATTCTAGGGAATATGCCTCCTCCCAAAATAGTAAGCCGACCGGGTCACTTTTCCCCCGCGTCATCCATGCAGAGGCTACGTGAGCCTCTGCGGCGCCTACGTCACCCGACATTGGGTTTGTCACCTTTGTTGGCCAAGCCTCGGTGGTCCGACCTCTGTCCGCTTTGCTCACGCTCTGCGTGCAGTAGTCACCTTTGACCAGTGAGATACCTTCCTTCTCTTACAAGCTTGATATAACCCGGATCCTACATAGTTGCTCCGACCACACCTGTTCCTGCATACAAGTTAGATACATCTTACCGACATACGGCTTAAGTCGATTGAGACCAAATTAGGTGGACGTCCCCTGGTCCGGGTTACTCCGTGATCCGGCCTGCCTTGAGGTGACTCGGCCAACACTTGCTTTGACCTTGCCGTACCTCGGGTAACTAGGCCTTTATACCCCGGTGTGACCCTACCCGGGGTATCCCCCCAACATTAGTCCCCGAAGCTGGTGCGGGCTTAGCTGCCTTAGCCGCTAAGACCACAACAGGTTCAATTTTACTGAGTTTCATGCTCCTTTTCCGAGTTACCTCTTGATCTGGATTCCATAGGTTTATTTTCCCTTGGCACATTCCAAGTTTTTACTTGCTGGCCGGGTTACCTCGTACCCATCCGGGTCATTCTTCCTTCTCTCGTACCCTTCCCCATGTGGAGGCTAATCATCACATTGCCTCATTTTAAGGGCCAGCTACAGTAACCGCCGCAGTAATTGTCAGTTATCACTGTAGCGCACGTCACATCATGCCTGCCTCCTCGTTAACTGCACTATAACATCACGTCATGGGATCCGCTGCACCCTGTGGCCCTCCGTGTGGCTCGATGCTGATTGGTCAATTCGGATTGTACACGGCCACACGGTGTGGCCCGCCCGCAAAACGCGATCCCACTACCCCCTTGAGGGAGCGGTTAAATAGGGGAGGGGCACGCCCCTTGGGTCCTTTCCCCACTTCCGCGCCCCTCTGCCTCTACTTCTTCCTCATCTTCTCCCGCGACAGCGCCGCCGCCACCGCGTTTGAGTAGCAGCGCCGCCGCCGTTCTGCTTCCACGCCCACCTGCGTCACCACCGCCTCTACGCATCTCCTCCGCCATGGGTCCCCGTCTGTCTAGGCCGCTGCCACCCACTGCTGCTAGCGCCAGTGAGGGTAGTGACCTCGAGATGACAGAAGAAGAGCTCACCATCGCCGAGCAAGAGATGGAAGAAGACACAGCGACCGCGGACCGCGGTGCATGGGCTAGATCTTGGGTCTGCCAGGATGACCTGGATTGGCTCTATCGCACTAGGCGCATCCCGGAGGGCGTCACTGCTCGCCTTGCTGCTGCCGAGCTCGCCCCCTCACCCAATCCGGGTTAGTACGTGGTGTTTCTATCCCACTTCCAGCGGGGGTTTGGCTTGCCAGTTAGCGATTTCTTTCATGACTGGCTCGATACGTATGAGCTCCAGCCTCACCACCTTCCGGCAAATTCCATCACATCTCTCTCCGCCTTTGCCTCCACCATCGAAGGCTACGCCAGATTATGGCCCACGAGGAGCTCTGGATCCGGTTCTTTCGCCTCCGCCGGAACGTGATTCCGAACATCCAGCTTGATCCGGAGGACAAGCAGCTCACGCAGTACGGCGCTGCGTCCATCTCTCCCCGGAAGCAGTCCATCTTCCCCCAGGTCACGGGGCTCGACTCTTGCAAGGGATGGGCCCAGACCTTCTTCTATGTCAAAACAACACAACTGAGGATCTGATCCGGCTGCGCCCTTACGCTCCGGGTCCTCCTAACCCAGATCTATGGGACAAGGTTCCCAAGAAACCCACTGTCCTGGCGAACCAGGTCAACAAGAGGTTCGCGGAGCTGGAGGAGCTCGGATTGCGCAATGAGGACGCCATGATCACCTTTGTCTGCAACCGGATCTCCCCCCTCTAGAAACGTACGCATAAAGTTTGTCACATGAGCTGGGGCCGTGACCCCAACCGGACCTCCTCTTTTGAGTTGAGCAATACCGAGATCTACCGCCGGGTCAAGGCCCTGTTCACCACCCACAAAAACTTCTCTTCTGAGTGGACGTGGGGGATTGAACACTTTTGCCGAGATAGGCTTCCTCCTTCGGTAAGTCTCGTGCTTCAAACCTTTTCCGAGTTAAATCATATGTCGGTATTGTTGTCGGTTTTAATCCTGTTGCCTTTCCTTTTCCTTAGATGTTTCTTCAGCAAACCATCGAAGATACACCGATCCTACCCTCAAATGGGCGTCTGACCGGGACACCTCGGACGAGGCGGAACCAGATCAGGAGATGTTCCTTCCGATGGCGGATGCAACGAAACGACCCACCGGTAAACTCTCTTCTATTAGAGATTGGCCCGACGATGAAGATGATTCGGATGTTGAGGTGATGGAAGCATTTGACGCTGTCCCCCTTTCTTATGCTTTTCCGACATCAGCTAACCCCGGTGGGCAGATCCATGAAGATTCTCCCCTTGCCGTGGGTGATCCTGTTCCGGTCGCGCCGAAGAAGAAGAGGGGAGCCGCATCAACTTCTTCCTCTGGACCTTCTCAGCCAGCCAAAAGGAGAAAGAAGTCCAGGGACAAAACTACCACCTAGGCCAAAGCCCAGAGGGCTCGGAAGCCCAAGGAGCCCCTGACCTCGGATGAGTAAGCCTCCTCACCTTTTGCCATTCACTTGTTCTTCTTTTGTTATAATTTCTCTTCATACTTTATTTGATTCGGCAGGGCCGCGGTGGAGGTCCCCCAGAGTGGATCTAGCATTGCCTCGCTGCTCCGACACAGCCCTTCTCCCCCTCATGGCGATGATTCACGCCCGTTGAGCCCTATCCCGGAGGGTTCAGCGGCTGCTCCGGGTTCCAGCCCACCTCGTCAAGAGGAGGGAAACTTTGGAGCGGGGGAGACTGGCTCTGCCGAGGCAGCGGCAACCACTACTTCGGCTCTGCCGCAACCAGCTACCACCGAGGTTCCTTCAGTCCCTCCGCAGAGAAAGAAATCAGCACCAGCACCATCCTCAGCTTCAGCACTAGCAGCAACAACAAAAGCGCAAGCAGCAGCGCCAAGACCCTCCGCCTCGTCCGAGTCTTCTCAGTCTCGGCGAGAAAGCACCAAGGCAGCTCCCAAGGGCAAATCTGCTGCAACAACTTCCACTTCTCAGCAAGCGGAGGGCAAAAAGGCCCCTGACGCCACCAAGGCAGCATCCGTCGAGGCTAGACAACGCACACTTGCGTCCATGCTTTCGAAGAAGCCTCCAGAACCAAAGGACGCCCTTGCCGAGCCAGCTGATGCGCAACTTTTTTTGCACACCAGCCTGGCCCTTGCCCAGGTTGAGAGGAGGGAGGTGCATGCCAAGGGTTTGGTAGCGCCCCACATGCTTAGCGGCGAACGATACCCTTCGACCTTGATCGAATTTGTAAATAACTGGAACAAGGCGGAGTTCGTCCACAACGACGATCTCCCGGAGAAGTTCGGTCCCGCCGAATTTTCTGCACAGATGAATACTACCGCCAAGGCAATCAACCTTGCGGGTCGGATGATGGAGGTATGTTAGTTTGTCTTTTCCTTAACATGTAGTAGACATTAGTGATATAACCATTAGTCCCCGAGCATCCGGGTACTCGGCCGGATGCTCCTTAGAGAATTAGCATACCTCATTTTGTACACTTCGAATGTTCACACACCTAGAGCCGGGTCAAGTTCCACTTGGCCCGGATTTTGTACAGTTTGAATATGCACACACCTAGAGAGCCGGGTTAAGTTCCACTTGGCCCGGATTTTGTACACTTCGAATATGCACACACCTAGAGCCGGGTTAAGTTCCACTTGGCCCGGATTTTGTACACTTCGAATATGCACACACCTAGAGCCGGGTTAAGTTCCACTTGGCCCGAATTTTGTACACTTCGAATATGCACACACCTAGAGCCGGGTTAAGTTCCGCTTGGCCCGGATTTTGTACACTTCGAATATGCACACACCTAGAGCCGGGTTAAGTTCCACTTGGCCCGGATTTTGTACACTTCGAATATGCACACACCTAGAGCCGGTAAGTTCCACTTGGCCCGGATTTTGTACACTTCGAATATGCACACACCTAGAGCCGGGTTAAGTTTCACTTGGCTTGGATCTTGTACACTTCGAATATGCACACACCTAGAGCCGGGTTAAGTTCCACTTGGCCCGGATTTTGTACAGTTCGAATATGCACACGCCTAGAGCTGGGTTAAGTTCCATTTGGCCCGGATTTTGTACACTTCGAATATGCACACACCTAGAGCCGGGTTAAGTTCCACTTGGGCTGGATTTTGTACACTTCGAATATGCACATACCTAGAGTCGGGTTAAGTTCCACTTGGCCCGGATTTTGTACACTTCGAATATGCACACACCTAGAGCCGGGTTTAGTTCCACTTGGCCCGAATTTTGTACACTTCGAATATGCACACACCTAGAGCCGGGTTAAGTTCCACTTGGCCCGGATTTTGTACACTTCGAATATGCACACACCTAGAGCCGGGTTAAGTTCCACTTGGACCGGATTTTGTACACTTCGAATATGCACACACCTAGAGCCGGGTTAAGTTCCACTTGGCCCGGATTTTGTACACTTCGAATATGCACACACCTAGAGCCGGGTTAAGTTTCACTTGGCCCGGATTTTGTACACTTCGAATATGCACACACCTAGATCCGGGTTAAGTTCCACTTGGCCCGGATTTTGTACACTTCGAATATGCACACACCTAGAGCCGGGTTAAGTTCCACTTGGCCCAGATTTTGTATACTTCGAATATGCACAAGACTAAGCTGTCCATCCTTGCTCTTGCAGGTGACCCCCAATCGCCGGAGCACCGAGTTTCAGCGTCTCCTGGACACTCACAAGATGCTGCGCGCAAAACATAACGCACTTCTCGCTGATCACGAGAAGAGGGGTAAGTTTCCTCCTTGAGAGTTTTCCATTTTCCTTCATCTTCTTCTGCCGAACTAACCCATCATTCGGTTTTCGCAGCTGGGGTGGAGGCTGAGAATACGATCATGAGGAAAAATTTGGATCAAATCAAGGGTAAGTTATTTTTGCTCAACCTTGTTATGCTTTCTATCTCCTTTTCTCCTTGGCTCGGCAAACATTCATACCTCGGCTTTGCCGGTTCAACAAACTATTTCAGCATCTCTTGAAGATAGTGTGCCTGTGCCGGATATGATGCTGCATTTTCTCGAACAAGTAGGGCAGCATCTGGCCGAGCTCAAAAAGAAAGATGATGAACTTGCCCTTCTCCGAGCCAAAGATGATGAGATTGCCAAGCTTAAGGCAGATATGAAGAAATTGAAACCAGAGCACCAAACCGAACTCTAGAAAGCCGGCCAGGACTATACTAAAGAGCGCGAGCGCCTCAATCTCTAGATTGCCAAGGACCAGGAATTACTCAAGGAGGCCGACATCAAGCTTGAGTCGGCGAATGCTGAACTTGTGCAGCTCCGGGAGAGGCGCGACAACTGCACCAAGGAGCTATCTCGGGTTCATAGCCATATCTCTAGTAAGTTCTTTTCCTTCAACTTACACTAATCTTTCTGGGTCTGCCTCCTTTACTTATTCTACCTGTGTTATTCTTTCAGGCAAGTTCCCAGAGAGCGATGTTATTGCATCCAAGGCTGTTACCAAGTTTCGCCAGCAGAGGGGTACTCCGTCTGGTCCTGGCTCCATTCCTCTTGACCTCGAAGATTTGATAGTCAGCTTGTCCTCCCGAAAGTCAAGACCGTGAGGAACTATGGCAAGGATGTTTTGGACGTGGAATCCGGATCTTCAACGCCTTTTGGCCTGAAGAAGATACTACGGAGAATATGTCTGTTCTTTTCGCCAGGCTTATGGACTGCGAGACTCAGCTCGATCTCTAGAGAGAATCTGCTGGGCGCGCCGGAGCTGAGATCGTTCTCCACTACGTGCTCACGTGGTACGAGAAGATTGACCTCAATTTGCTTGCGTGCATGCACATGGGATCAAAGTGGTCTACTGACCCGGATTGGGTAGCTCGGCGCAAGGCTTACACTCACAGCTTCATCCAATACGCCCCCGTTCACCAGTGGAACGAGGGACCGAGCTTTCTAGATGCCGCCGATGATGAAAACGCTGAAAATGTCAAAGATGAATCGGATGAGGACGAAGAGGACGAGGCTTCGGACGTCAAGGAAGGCGAAGATGAAGTTGAAGCCGAAGCTGGGGCTGCACCCTCTGGCACCGAAGTACCTCCTCCTGCTGCTCCTTGAGCAAAAAAACTTTTAAATTTCATCAGATCCCCGGTATGCCGGGTGTAGTTGAATCAAGCGCACAAGTGATATTTTACTACTAAGTTTTTATGCTGGATTAACTTGGGCGTAGTCCCCGAGTTTCATTTTCTCGTTCTTCCAATCTTTTGGCTCGGCTCACGTCTACCTTGGTTCGGTTTTATGACTTACGAGTCTGAGCTTCAAAAATTGTCTTAACAATACTTGGAAACTTTGGGATTAGCTCAAAATAATTCAGCATGATAAATTTAAAGTACACACAAGGTTAGTTCGAAAAACAAACGTCGGCTCGATTAAGTTTTTTCCCTTAGTCGTTTTTCATGTGCTACGCAATTCCGAACTTGTTCTCTTGCTTGCCATGAAGCCAAATCTTGTTGAACAGCAGCAAGTCGAAGAGTTAGGTTTTTGTTGCTCACACACTACTAATCTGGCCTAAGTAGAAGCAACTTACGCCAGCCGACGTATAAGTAATAAATACAGAAGACAACTAAAATTACTAAGGCAGTCCCCGATTTACTGCTCAAGGTGCCAAGATTTCATTGATAAGCTCGTTGCCGGCATACATACCGACATATGAGGAACTCAGATACATACACTTCTCTGCTAAGTGTAGAAAGGACGAAGTAGGGCTACATTCCATGGACGCTTAGATTCCTCGCCGGACCTGTCCGCCTTGTTCTTTTCCTGTGGTTTTCCATCGATAAGATAATAAGAATCACTGTGCAATACTTTGCTCACAATGAATGGCCCTTCCATGGGGGGATAACTTGTGCATGCCAGCAGTACGTTGTACCAACCGGAGTACCAGATCACCTTCCCGGAAAACTCGGGGGTTTACTTTCCGGCTATGATAGCGTCGGAGATTTTGCTGATATATGGCGGATCTGGACAATGCCAATTCTCTCGCTTCTTCCAGCAGATCAACATCATTTTGCCGGGCTTCTTGCACTTCGGCTTCTGTGTATTGGGTGACCCTAGGCGAATCATGCTCTATGTCGGCTGGTAATACAGCTTCTGCCCCATATACTAGAAAGAATGGCGTATAGCATGTTGATCGATTCGGAGTTGTTCTTAAACTCCACAGTACCGCTGGTAGTTCTTCTATCCAGCACCCCGCTGATCTTTGCAGCAGCTCAATGAGCCGGGGTTTTATCCCGGATAATACTAATCCGTTGGATCTTTCCACTTGTCCGTTCGATGTGGGGTGGGCTACCGAGGCAACGTCTACCCGAATCTTCTTATGTCGACAGAAACGCGCAAATGCTCCTTCAGCAAAGTTTGTGCCATTATCTGTTATGATACTATGGGGATAACCGTATCTCAAGATGATGTCTTTGAGAAATGTTACGCCCATAGCTGCATCACATTTTCTTATTGGCTTCACTTCAATCCACTTTGTAAATTTTTCAACCATGACCAAAATGTGAGTCATATTACCTCTTGCTGGTTTAAATGGGCCAACCATATCCAAGCACCATACAACAAATGGCCACGTAATTGGTATGATCTTGAGCTCCGACATTGGCATATGTGTTTTTTCGCATATCTCTAACAACCATTGCATTTTATCACCAGATCTTTTGCTTGTTCTAAGGCACTTGGCCAGTAAAACCCATGGCGGAAAGCTTTTGCTACTAAGGCTCTGGATGAGGCATGATGCCCACATTCCCCTTGATGTATATCTCAGAGGATGTCAAGTCCTTCCTCCGGGTCAACACATCGCTAGAGGACATTAGTCACACTCCTTTTGTATAGCTTGGAATTGATGATCATGTATGCTTTTGCTCTCCTCTGAGTTTGCCTGGAAAGTACCTCCTCAGTGGGTAAGGTTCCATCTTTTAGGAATTGGAATATTGGCATTGCCCAAGTGGTACAACTCTCACTGGGAACACATCCTCATCAATTTCCATTAGATCCACCGGCATAACTTTTGCCGGATCACGCTGTGTAGACCTCGGGTTTGTCGTGGTAGTCCCCGGGTTTGCCAAGGCAGTCCCCGGGTTTCGCGAACCACTCCCTACATCAATGTCCATGGGCACAACCTCTGATTCCGGATTTTCCAGGATAAAAATTGAGTCGTACTCCGGGGATGGCCTGATGGATGGTTTTCTGAGGTGCTCCAATGCTACGCCTGGTGGAATTGCTTGTCGGGTTGAACCGAGCTTCGACAATACATCGGCAGCCTCATTTTCCACCCGAGGTATATGGTGAAATTCACATCCCTCAAAGTAACGAGATATCTTCTGGACATGAAATCTGTATAGTGCCATGTTTGCGTCCAAAGCATCCCATTGCCTGGAGACCTGCTGGACTACGAGATCCGAGTCCCCAAAGCATTGGATCTGACGTATTCCAACCTCCTTTGCCACTTTGAGCCCATGTATGAGTGCTTCGTATTCTACAACATTGTTTGATGTAGTGAAGTGGATGTGCATCACATATTTCAGCTGGTCCTTCTTTGGCGAGGTAAGCACAATTCCGGCACCTAACCTGGTTTTTGTTTTTGATCCGTCAAAGTGCATTCTCCAGGAGTTCGGATCTAGCAATGGTGGCTCATACTGCACCTCGGCCCAATCCAGAAAAAAGTCCGCCATAGCCTGAGATTTAATTGCTTCTCTTCTGTCATATTGTGGCGCATAAGGTGCTAGTTCAATTGCCCATTTTGCAATCTTGCCACTTGCATCCTTGTTACTCATTATCTCGGATATGGGAGCTTCACATATTACCTTGATTGGGTGTTCCTCGAAATAGTGTTTCAGCTTCTTAGCTGCCATATACACACCATACGCCACTTTTTGATAGTGAGGATAGTTCTGCTTTGAGGCTGATAATACCTCGCTCAGATAATACACTGGCCTTTGCACCGACTTACCCTCTTCATCGCGCTCTACCACAATCACTGCACTTACAACTCGATTGGTTGCGGCTATATAGAGCAACATTGGCTCCTTTGATAGTGGAGAGGCTAATACTGGTGGAGTGGCTAACATTTTCTTTAAGTGGGCAAAGGCTTCATTGGCCTACGGCGTCCAAATCTCCGACTTTTCATGAGTTGATAGAGAGGCAGTGCCTTTTCTCCCAACCGACATACAAACCGACTCAATGATGCCAGGCAACCAGTGAACTTCTGGACATCGTTAAGACACCTCGGCAGCTCCATTCGTTATATGGCCCGGATTTTAGTTGGATTAACCTCAATACCTCGGCTGGAGACAAGGAATCCGAGTAATTTTCCAGCCGGGACACCGAAGGTACATTTTTCCGGGTTAAGCTTCATCCGGAACCTCCTTAGGTTCGCGAACGTCTGCCTGATATCATCAAGGAGCGTTTTGCTTTCCTTAGTCTTTATCACAACATCATCCACATACACCTGCACATTTTCTCACGGTCATGCAAACATTTTTGCATACATCTCTGGTACGTTGCTCCTGCATTACGTAAACCAAAAGGCATGGTGCGATAGCAATAAGCCCCATACGGGGTGATAAACGCAGTCTTTATTTGATCACTTGGGTTCAGAGGTATCTGGTGGAAACCTGAATATGCATCAATGAACGACAACAACTCACACCCAGCAGTGGAATCTATGACTTGGTCTATCCTTGGCAATGGGAATGGATCTATTCTACACGCCTTATTCAGGTTCGTGTAATCGATACACATACGCTAAACCACTACCACATTTGGATCATCTTTCTTCTTCTCCACCAACATCGGATTAGACAGCCAATCCGGGTAAAGCACTTCCATCATAAATCCTGCAGCCAACAACCGAGCTATCTCATCTCCTATGACTTTTCTCCTATCTTCAGCGAAGCGGCAGAGAGGTTGCTTCACCGGCTTTGCTCCGGGTCTGACATTCAAAGAGTGCTCGGCCAACTCCCTCGGAACACCTTGCAAATCCTGTGTGGACCAAGCAAAAATATCCTGATTCACATGGAGGAAGTTGACGAGCTCGCTTTCCTATTTGTCATTTAACCCGGCACCAATTGTTACGGTATGCTCAGGGAACATATCATCAACAAGCACCTTCTTCGTATCTTTTGTCACTTCGAATGAGACACTACCATGCGGGTTACTCAGTGCCGGCATATACTGCTGCGCGGACTGAGCCAATGCTGCCACCTCTTGGATCTTTCTCTTTTCTTGCGCAATCACGAGTGACTCGGCTAGGTTTGTCCCGACTGACGCACACTCAATGGAACGTCGGAAATCTCCGTCTATGGTGATCACACCGTTTGGCCCAGGCAACTTCATCTTCAGATAACTGATGTGGCAGCTTGCCATGAACTTGTTCAGTGCCGGTCTACCGAGTAACGCGTGATACGCACTTTCTAAGTTCACCACTTCAAACTCCAAATTCTCAGTTCGGCAGTTATCTCTTGTGCCGAACAAAACGTCAACCCGGACCTTGCCTATGGGATCACAAGAGATGCCTGGCACAATGCCATGGAAAGTTGTCCTTGTAGCTTGGAGCATGTTCTCCGAGATACCCAACTTGCGCATCGTATCCGCATACATGATATTAATGCTACTACCATTGTCAATCAATACCTTCGAGAACCTCACATTGATGTTAGGCCCAATGAATGTTGGATCCAGCACTAGCGCATATGAACCAGGACTTGGCATAAGCTTGGGATGATCTTTGATGCTCCAGGTAATTTCCTGGTCCGACCAAGGCATATACCTCGTCACAGCTGGCATTACCACATTCACCTCCATATGTCGGCGCTGCAAGCTCTTTCTGTCTGTCTCTTCCGTAGTGAACACACAGTAACTCTGATGGCGCTCTCTGTACTCATTCCTCCCCTCATTTCCGGGGTACCTCTGATCCTGCTAGTTTTGGTTTTCCACCTGATGCACTGCATCCCTTCTCTCACTGTTGTCATACCTCGGCGGAGGGGGAGGCAACATTAGCTGTTGCGTGTTCGCTCTGGAGAGCAATTGCTGTCGGGGTAACTCCTACCGAGGTTGATCATTCCGAGGTGCCTGAGCATTCCCCGAACTACTTTGTTCTATCTTTCGCATCCACTCACACTGCCTTGTTGTGTGACCCGCTGGGTTACATGGATTAGGCGTGTGAAACTTACATGGCTGATCCAGCATTGCTTCATAGGTGTACCTCGGGCGGTCCTTCTTCTCTTGCCACTGTTTTTTCTGCTCTGGTGTCCAAGTTTTCTTCCCATCATTTTTTGGTGTCCATTGCTGCCCTCCAGTTTTCTGACGTTGACTGCCTCCTGCTCCGGGTTGATCCTGATTCACAGCTGCAACTTGCTGCGAACTGCACTCGTAATCCGGTCTGTCATCTCTTCTTTTACCTCGGTAATCATTCCCCCGGGATGACCCGGCTCCATCTCTCTGGTAGTACTGCTCGCTTGACTCGTTTGAGTTGAGCCTAGGTTGCGTTGGATCACCCAAGGCATATGAATCAGCAATCCGGATTGTTTCTGCCAAGGTGGTTGGCATTTCTCTTTGCATCCTTTGCCATAGCACACTTGCATATCTGCATCCTTGCGCAAACCAAGCTATGGCCTGTGACTCAATCACACCCTCACACGAGTTTCGCACAGTGCACCAATGGGTTAAGAACTCCCGGTCTGTCTCATTCGGTCTCTGCCTGCACATTGCTAGGGTTTGTGGCCTGTTGGGCCTCTGATACGTACTTGAGAAATTGCTAACAAACATCTCCTCGAAATCGATCCAGCAGTTAATACTTCCGGGTGGCAAATTGTTTAGCCATACCCTTGCTGGCCCCTCCAACATCTGGGTACATATCTCACAGCCCACCTCAAGTTGCCTGTGGCGATTTTTACAGTAGTTGCATAGTTAATCAACCAATCCTCTGGCTTAGTGCTGCCATCATACGTCTTTGTGCCTCTAGGAAACTGGAAGTTAGGCACCGGAGGTTCCTTCATTATCCGGGGCCCAAAACATGCTAGACCCGGAGGACCTTGACACTCAATTTGCTCCGACCTATACAACCGATCCAGTTTTAGCCTGGCGTCATTAGGCATTAAGTCTCTGCCTCCCAACCTTGATCCTATCACGTGATAGTCCAGCCTAGGATAGCCAGCATTCACCATCTCCGAATTACCATCATTGTACCTATCTTGCTCCGGCGGAGCTGCCCTTTGTTGCATACCTTGGCCGGCACTGCGCTGTTGCCGTGGCATATTCTGCTGCTGCGGTTGACCTACACCTACCACATTACGCTGTCCAGCATTGCCGTTTACAGCGTTCCCTTGATCGGCATTGCCTTGGTCACGGTTACCTCGGCCAGCTTCACCTCGGCTCACACTCCTTCGATCCTCATCTCTCTACACTTCTTTTCCTTTCCCTGCCCTTGCCGGGTCATATGGGACTATCTGCTTATTCCTCCTGGCCGAGGTTACTACCTCTTCTCTCCTAGGACCACCATGAGGAGACGATGTAGCTCCAGCAGATTTCTCTGAGTTACCCACCGCCGAATGAACGATTTTGGAGGCCCCAGCTCTCTCCGGGTTAGCCCTGAGCAATTCCTCATTTTGCCTATTCGCGATCCGAACCAACTCATTAACCCTATCTTGCTGTCTCTGACGGGCTTCACCCGTCAGACCTTCTAACTCGGATGCAGCTGCATCTGCTGCTCTGAGGTTATTTGCCGGGGTACTGTACTTCGGCAGCCCCACGGACAGTTCTCTGATTCCTCAATCCTAGTTTCACCCTCTCTATTCATTTCACTCATGAGATTTCTCCCCTTTACTTTTACAGCATCTACTTTATTTGCCTTTGCGTACTCACGTAGTGTCATGTTCAACGACTATTGAGCCGCGGCTATCTTTTTTGCACTCTCTAGTATTTTTCGCCTAGTTTCCTCTAGCTCGGCCTGTGCCTGAACCAGATCTACTGCTGCTGCTACTTGGTTTGCCAAGCTATCCATCGCCTGGTGCAGCACATTCTCTGGCCTCTCTAGTGGAGGTCCTCTACTTTTCCTCGGTGCCTTGGGCATTACCTCCAGATCTGGTGCCAGATCCTTGCTTGCACTTGCACCTGGCGCAGTCATCATCACCTCTGCACGGTCCGGGGAGCGAGTGATACGCGCCCCGTGAACCACGCTAAGGGGTGGCTCCCCTCCTTCGACGACGCGCCGCGGGTGAACGCACGACACATCGACAGCAACGTAGACCTTGTGCGCACCGAGCTTGACGAAGAGGCCATTGCACGGAAGAGGACGCGTGCCGAAGCAGCCAGCGTTGTCGCTGACAAAGTCTAGCACTCCAAGGCGCTGAACGAGCCCGGAGACGATGCGTTCGCCGGTGCCGATGAGGTTTCCCGTCCAGATCTTCACCCCTGCTAGCGCCGCTAGCCCCACGGAGGGCGCCAACTGTCGTGGTGGTGTCACGGCAGATGCCATGTATAGGCTAAATGTGGGGACTAAATGCACTAGGGGAATCCAGGGAGGGATAGTGTGGTGATTCCACACAGAGAAGCTTTGTATTTGATTCACCTTCAAGGTTTACAAGTGCTCCTTGAGCTGTATTGGAGAGAGGAGGAAGAAGGAACTCTCTTACTCTCACCACTAGCTAGCCCTCAGGAACTCACTAGTAAATCGCAACACACTAGAGCTCAATCTAGTCCAGACCAAACAGAAATCAACCCCCTCTACAGTAGCCCTAGCCCTCCTTATATAGGGGTGGCTAGGTCTCCACTTAGGGCATACATGGAGGCATATTCCAGGGAATATGCCTCCTCCCAAAATAGTAAGCCGACCGGGTCACTTTTCCCCCGCGTCATCCATGCAGAGGCTACGTGAGCCTCTGCGGCGCCTACGTCACCCGACATTGGGTTCGTCACCTTTGTCGGCCACGCCTCGGTGGTCCGGCCTCTGTCAGCTTCGCTCACGCTCTGCGTACAGTAGTCACCTTTGACCAGCAAGATACCTTCCTTCTCTTACAAGCTTGATATAACCCGGATCCTACATAGTTGATCCGGCCACACCTGTTCCTGCATACAAGTTAGATACATCTTACCGACATACGGCTTAAGTCGGTTGAGACCAAATTAGGTGGACGTCCCCTGGTCCGGGTTACTCCGTGATCCGGCCTGCCTTGAGGTGACTCGGCCAGCACTTGCTTTGACCTTGCCGTACCTCGGCTAACTAGGCCTTTATACCCCGGCGTGACCCTACCCGGGGGTATCCCCCCAACACTCACTCCCTACTCGAATAACATCCGCCTCCTGATCACACCGGTTCCATTAACCTGCCAGATTCCAGACTCCATTTGCCGCTATGGGTAGAGCTCAGGGTAGCAGCATGCTAAAGTGTAAGGCAGGCGACGATGATGGGGCTGGCCATGGCGACCACCACCACGAGGATTAGGGATGGCAAAACATCAGTGCTGCGAATGTGCATAGGATTGCCACAGGGTTGGACATCATATCCACCGGTCGTGTCGCTCGCTGGATCCCTGGCTACCGGGTCCCGATTCGGGAAATGGACGAACTCCCGTTCGACATGCCAGGATTTCTTTACCCCGATACCAGCGAATGGCCAAACGAGAACAATGGCCATGTACGTTACTATATCTTGCTTATTGATCCAGTCATATCATTGACTCACATGTGCTGAACTTTCATTGGAATCCTATGTTCCTTCCGTCGAACATGTTGTGTGCATGCTCGGTCTGAACAAATTGAACCATTTAAGACTATTCTGTACAGCGGAAGCTCTACTCGTACTTGATATTCTGATATTTGCATAGTGATATATTCTTAATTTAGGTAATAGATGATATGCCAATTTCGGATTTGCAATGGAATGCCTACTACGTGATATTCTGTTTTCTAAAAAATAAACAAACTAGACAAGTTAAGACCATTATGTCCCTAGTTGTTTATGATCACCGTCAGGAGTTTGTTCGGGGGAAGCCCTGCTCATACTTAATATTATGGGTATTTTCGTTGTTGGGGATATACTTTCTGGGTATCCTCACTGTGCCTTACTAATCAGGCGTAACCCTAGTAACCCATATTCCAGCTTTGCCATATTACTGGATTGCTAGCAGGAGTAGGATCCGTCCAAAGCCGGCGGATTTGAACCTGGGTAAACTTGTGTGCTCACCGTCCCGGAACACCGTACGTCTCACACCCCTCTCTTACGCATGCCTCGAGGACCCCCTCATGGCGTACTTGTCATCAATCTGACGACAGTTGGCGCCCACCATGGGGAAGTGAGTTTTGGAACTGTGTTCCGAGCGGAATCTGCAAGAATCGGGATCGACGAGACCGTCACCGTCGGTCATTTCCTCTACGCCAGCGACGTCCCTCTCATCATTCTCGATGAGACCTGGATTCCGGCTAGGGAGGTTGTGACTACCTACACCATCATGTATTTCAGTGAGATCGATGTTTACATCGGTTTTGCTAAACCTATCCCACCCACCCTGGCGGTGATGATAGAGGCAGAAGAAGTTTCAGGGTCCCCTCTGTCCGCGGGGGCGACAGATTTCTGGATCTCGGAAAATCCCAATGAAGGAATCAGACAAAGTCAAAACTTCATTCATAACCCCCTTCGGAACCTTCTGTTTCGTTACGATGCCCTTTGGACTCAAGAACGCAGGAGCTATGTACCATCACACTATGCAGCGTTGCCTCCACGATCAAATCGGACGCAATGTACATGCATATGTGGAGGACATTGCGTTGATGTCCAAAAAGAAGGAAACCCTAATTTCCGACTTGGAGGAAATATTCGCCAATCTACGCAAATACAACATAATGCTTAATCCGAAGAAGTGTTTCTTTATAATACCACCCAGAAAATTGTTAGGTTTCATTGTCTCTAAAAGAAGCATAGAGGTGAACCGTGACAAAATCAAGGCTATACTATACATTTCCAGGCCAACTCGCCTAAAGGATGTTCAAAGACTAACTGGTTGCATTGCTGCAGTCAATCGGTTTGTAAGCCGACTCGATGAAAGAGCCGCACCACTCTACAAGCTCCTGAAAAAGACCAAAAAGTTCGTTTGGACTGATGAAGCTGATGCTGCACTACAAGACTTAAAAGCAGTACTCTCGTCCGCTCCTATCCTCGCAGCACCGGAACCTCATGAACCGATGTTGCTCTATCTCGCTGCGATAAATAGAATCGTCAGTGTCGTCATGGTGTTGGAAAGACCAGAGGAAAAGCAGGAACACCTGGTGCAGCGTCTGACTTACTACCTCAGCGAAGTCCTATCTGAATCAAAACAGCGGTATATGCACTATCAAAAGCTAGCTTATGGTGTGTTCTTCGCATCCCGGAAGCTACGACATTACTTTCAGGAGCATCAGATTACCGTGGTGAGCACTGCTCCCATGAGAGACATAATCAAAAACAGTGACGCCACATGACGTGTCGCAAAGTGGGGAATAGAGCTTTCAGCTTTCGACATTGAGTATAAACCTCGTAAAACAATCAAATCCCAAATTCTGGTTGACTTTGTCGCTGATTGGATAGAGACAACAGAAAATATGACCCTCCCAGAGTCAGAATACTAGACCTTGCATTTTGACGGGTCTAAGGCGCTCAGGGCTGATGTGGTGCTCAAATCACCCCTAGGAGACAAACTTTTCTATGTGTTGCGGATTCACATCACGGCAACAAATAACATTGCTGAATATGAAGCACTACTGCATGGAATCCGGATTGCTAAAGATATCGGCATCCAACGATTAATGTGTTATGGAGATTCGGATCTTGTTGCTCAGCAAGTGTCGGATATCTATAATGCAAACAAGCACATGGAAGCATATAGAGCTGTCGTGGATGAACTAGCTAAATCGTTCGAAGGGTTCGAAGTTCAACACATCCCTCAAACATAAAATGAGGAAGCAGACGCATTGTCTCGTATAGGCTCTACACGGAAGAAGGTCCCGGATTTCGCCTTTTCAAAGCACCTCAAAGTTCCCTCTATAAAAGGAGTAGATGAGGAATATCCAACCAAATCCGACTCACCTTTAGTAGCAGTTCTGGCTGTAATTCCTAGCTAGACTCAACCCTAGCTTGACTACTTAGTAGATGAAAAATTACCCGAAGACGAGGTTCTGAGCCGACAGATCGTCCGATGAGCAAAAACCTATACTATCATAAGTGGTGAGCTCTATAAGTGGAGTGTGTCTAGGGATTTTGAATGTTGTGTATCTCCGGAAGAAGGAGTGGAAATCCAAAGGGAAATCCACGAAGGCGAATGCGGTCATCATGCTGCAGCCAAATCTTTAGTGGCAAAAGCTTTCAGACACGGATTTTTCTGGCTTTCAACTAAGGCAGATGTCGAACGGCTGGTCAAGATGTGCAAAGGCTACCAAAAGTACACCAAACAAGCCCATGTTCTGGCTGATCAGCTGCGAACAATACCTATAACATGGCCTTTTGTGATCTAGGGGATTGACATGGTAGGACCGTTTAAACGGGCTCCAAGTGGATTTACTCACCTCTTAGTGATGGTGGATAAGTTCATGAAATGGATTGAGGCCAAACCTGTCACAAGTTGTGATGGAGCAACATCCAGAAGATTTGTCGAGGATGTTATAATCTGATACGGTTATCTGCATAGCATTATTACGGACAACGGGAGTAATTTTTCTATGGGAGAACTTACCCAATTCTGTGATGAACAAAATATCCGGCTTGACATTGCGTCAGTCGCACATCCACATGCTAATGGACATGTTGAAAGAGCAAATGGTTTAATCCTACAAGTCCTCAAACCAAGACTCGAAGAACCATTTTGTCGTGCTGCGGGGGCTTGGGCAGATGAATTACGGTCTGTAATATGGATCTTGAGAACAACTCCGAATAGGTCAACCAGATACACACCTTTCTTCTTGGTCTATGGCGCAGAAGCAGTTCTTCCTAGCGATTTGATTCACACTTCTCCCCGAGTTTAGCATATATTGAAAAGGATGCCGAAATTTCTCGACAAAATGATATCGATTTAATCGAAGAAGTATGCGTCGTTGCTGAAATGAGATCAACAGCCTATCAGCAGAAGTTACGCAAGTATCATAGCCAGAGAGTCAGAAACCAGTCTTTCAGTAAGGGCGATTTGGTTCTCCGGCTTGTGCAGAAAAGAAAGCACAAACTTTCCCCAATATGGGAAGGCCCCTTTTTAGTTAGCCGAGTATTGCACAATGGTTCTTACTATCTAACTGATATGCGGCGAGTTAAAGAAAGACCTGCTACTAAGAAAAGAAAGAGAGCTGGAGGTAGTACAGACCCGGAAGAATTAGACAGACCGTGGAATATTGCTTCGCTACGTCCCTTTTATTCTTAAATTTTTTCTTTCTTTGTAATCATATATATGTACATGCTCAATCAGAAATAAAAGTATTGGTTGCCTCAATTTATTCTGAGAAGTTTTATATTACCATCTTTTTTCCAAATGATCATGTCACAGCCGAAAATCTCAAAATACTTGAAAGTACTTTATGCTCATGTTTGTTCTGGTTAGATTTCTGATTCTAAAAATGCTACCTTCGGGTATAAATCTAAATTTTCTAGTCTATACTTGGGTTCTTTATCTGATTGCCGGATGCAGGCATTTTCTAATCCAGCTCTGTTTCCGAGTTTAAATTGGTTTAGCAATTGAGATCCATTGCTCGGCAGAGTTTCCGTGTGGAAGGTTAGCCGGCTCACGAAAGGGATGGGGCAGAAAGCCAAATAAGCGATAAGTATAGGCAAAGAAACAAAAAGTGCTTATGTATAAATTTCAGGCACGACAAAATGAAATCAAAAGTGCTAAATAGAAGCATTAGATCTTAGCACTAGCAAACGTATTAAACTACTTATTTACAATCCGATTGTTTCAGAATAACACATTGTTTTTTGATACTCTACGATGCAGGAGAAGAGGTAGGAGCCACCGGCTCACTAGAGACATCGCCCTCGCCTTGATATCTTTCCGAGACGTTCAAGTATGATATGTTTTGTTCGTCATCAAAAGCTTCACCTGTTTCTTCGGCAGGCAGAGGAGGCGTTTCCACGCGAGTAAAGAAAGGAGTGCCATAGCAGGTCAAATCAGCTACATGACATCCATAACCGGCACATGAGTCTATGATGGCCTTGATGTCTTGCTCATGTCCGTCTTCATCCATAGTTGAATAACCCCTGGTTACTTGCCAGATCTCCATGCTTCCATGGTGGCTCATAACCATGGTAAGGGCATTATGTGCTGTGGTTCGCGCATAGGACATGTTCTAGTCCTGGATGAGCCGGGGCATCTCCTTGGCCTTGTGTCGCACTTCAAAGGCAGACATTCTGTTAATGTCCGGAACTTTGAGAACTTCACCAATATCCTCCAATGATTGGCGGAAATTGTGAAGCAAATCGCGGACTTCTATAAGCCGGCTGGTGCGAGATTTGGTGGAGGAAGAATCCAGTAAGTTCAGAAGACCTGCACTTTTAAAGCAAATGTTAGTAAAACATATCCAGATTCTTAGAGATTGAAATGATTACCTTCAGCTTCATCCTTTGATATCTTCAATTGAGCATTTTCAAGCCAGAGAGCTCTGATCTCTCTCCGCTTATTGCAAATATTATTCAATAATTCCTGGTTATAAGCATTAAGTTTCTGTAAGTCAGAATAATACCCAGAGTCAGAAGTCTACTAAAGACTCGGGCTAATATTTTAACTAATATCAGCACGAGCCTTTGGGGCTACACTAGTTCGTTCTTTGGCATCCTATGAAAGCATAAATCCGGATTGTCTATCCAACTTCATGCTTGGGGGCTAGAGGATATGATATAAAATAAGTACAAAGTGAGTTGGAATTCCGACATACATGTTGTTCATGAGTGAGTTTGCTTAGACTCATGTTCGCCTCAGTGGTAACCTTCTCGGTGAGGGTGATCGGGATTACTGGCGGTGGTGGAAGCACGCCGACTTTCAGCTTCTTGTCACGAAGACGAGCTTGGTCAAGAAGCTCGGAGTACTTGACGGCCTCGTCTTCTTGCGCTTCTTCCTCGGCGGTGATGTTGCGGCCCTCCAAGAATTGCTGGGTTAACCATTGATTTTCTTCTGCAGATTTCCAAGTAATGCCAAGTTTGGCAATACCTGGATTGCTAAGGAGGTTTTCGGTGAATACTTCTGCCGAGGGATCATTACCCTTTGAGGGTTCACCCATATCAAGTACCGATTCACCCGTGGTGACGTCGGTTTGCGAGCCAAGGATCGCTGGCTCTACTTGTGGAGCCGGATCTTCCGCAGCGGGCGGGGATGGAGTAATCTCCGGCGCTGTGGAAGGCTGTGGGGAAGGAGTCAGAGGTGCTGCGGTAGGAGAAGTCAAATTCAGCTTTGACTAGCACAGGGGCTTCGACGAGCCTCCTTTCCGCTTGAACTTGGTGAGCTGTCTAGCTCTGAAGAGGTAATAGAACAAAAATCATTACACTTCCGAAAGAATAAGAGATAAAATACAAAGACCTTGTGAGGAAAGTTACCTCTTGACAACAGGCACTTCCTTTGTGCCGATAGACACTGTCGGGGTTTTACGCTTTCGGGTCAGCGCCTCCGGCAGTGGAATCAATTCTCCATCATCCTTAGATAGCTCAGGAGGATATCCTTCGAGAGGAGCAAGCTCCAACTCGGGGAGGTCAGCAGGCTGAAAAGAGGAAATATCTTAGTATTACCAAAAGACAGAACAATGTATAGATGAACGCATAATTCGAGTTACTGTTGGAAAACTTACTGGTGTCACGTGATCATCAGTCGTATGCATGTCCAAGGACAGATCCGGAATCTTCCACTCGACCCGCTCCTTGATCAACCATTTGATTTGGGACTCATAGTCCTTATCCGAATAAGACTTGGAGCAGATCCGGAGAGAATCCGTCTTGCTCTTGGTGATGGAGTGCATAAGCCGATCGCCATGATGTTGGAGAGGCTGAATCCGGCACGCCAGCCAGCAGTGGACTAAATTGGATCCTTTCAGACCCTTATGCCTCATCAAATATTCAATCCGCCTCTTTGCAAAAAGCAGATCGTCAGTGAGAGTCGGAGCATCTGCGTCCCAGGACTCTTGGGGTGTGGTGGCGCCGTCAGCAAAAGCCGGCAAAGCAGTGGCTTTGCCGGGAGCCGGTCTGTCCTTATGATAGAAGAACATGGATGGCCACTTTTTAACCGACTCGCTAGCTTTGATCCTATGATAGACTCGCTCTCTCCTAACAGAAAAGCTATTTCGGTAATGTAAGGATTACCGGCGGTGATGGAATTTCTTCGGGTATGAAAGTAAAACCGAAAAAGAAGAAGACTCGGCCTAATACCGAGATACCCCTCACATAAAGAGGCGTAAGCACTCATCTCTAAAAGAGAGTTTGGGGAGAGATGGTGGATTTGCACTCCGTAATAATCTATGACCTCAGAAAAGAAATCTAAGGGAGGAAAGCTCATACCTCTGTTGAGGTGGGTGCCAAAAGGCACCTGCTCGTCGGTGTTGGGGGTGGGGACGATTTGTCTGTAGCCGCTCCGCCAGTCGCCGGTGCAGAGGAGGCCTTCATTCTCGACGACACAGAGCTTGGCGTCATCAAGGACGCAATGGATCTAGACCCCGCAAAAGCTCTCCTTCTCCGTCGCCGCAACCTTCACCGCCATAGCAGAAGATGAGGCCTTAGCCATTTTCTGGGCGTCGGTGACCTAGGATGGGCGGCGCTATGCAATTTGGGGGGAGGCAGAGGAGCTCTTTCGCAGGAAAGGTCGAGAGGAAGGAGAAAGCACTGAAACTGTTAAAGAGAAAGAGGAAGATCTAGACCCCTTATATCCTCTACGTGTGCCAAGATTCATGCAAAATAAACAGTAACTATGCCACGCGTCGTGGAAGGAGATGGGTAACTTCCTCGCAAGGATTACGCCGCCTCGATATCCGCGCACACATTAAACTGATGCCTCGGTTCCTCCCAAGGCGGACCCACCAACGGTCGTGTTGTCAGGAATGTCTGGCACGGATGTGACTTGAACTTGACTGATGTCAGGTTACGTCAGAGACCAAGTTCTGGTTTAAGTTTGAATCTCAAGCTAGAAACTCGAATAATGTACTTATAAGTTCGACTCGTTTTGAGACTCGGATCCTATCCTTTCTTTTGAAGTTTCAGGAACCCTTCAAGATTCTGCAAGCCAAAGATCAAGCTAGACGATGATGAAATCCGACTCTAGATCTTGGAGGCTTCTGGGGGCTGCTGTTGGGGATATACTTTCTGGGTATCCTCACTGTGCCTCACTGATTAGGCGAAACCCTTGTAACCCATATTCCAGATCTGCCGTATTACTGGATTGCTAGAAGGAGTAGGATCCGTCCAAAGCCGGCCGATTAAAACCTAGATAAACTTGTGTGCTCACCGTCCCAGAACACCGTACGTCTCACACCCTTTCTTCCGCATGCCTCGAGGACCCCCTCATGGCGTACTTGTCATCAATCCGACGACATTCGTAGTGACATAGGAACAATTTAGGCGAGAGCTGAGGATACAATCGTAAATATTACTTTAATCTGAAGGTCTAGTTGGCAAATTCTATTTGCTATGGAATCCATGCTAGGTGATTCTACCAACTAACAAAAAACTTTGAAGAATATTCATGCAAAACTGATGCTGCTGGATAGGTGGTCGTAATCAATAGTGGTGAATATCAGGGAGGAAGACAAGATGGAATTTGGAGATGACCAGAACTGGGTGGGTGGCAACGATGACTGGCTAGTCCTTTTAACCCAGGGAGGGACTACTTGGTCTCTGAAAAATGCCAACATATCATTGAGATTTACACTGCCATCATTGGAGGGTGTCGGCATTACTGTATTCAACAATGGGTTGTTGCCGCCCAACTCCGAATTTGCTTACAGGTTCAACATGGTAGAACTTGAGCTCCTGAAGGTACAACTCCCACATAGACTTCGGCAGGTGTGGCAACATTGGGAGTATGGCCCCTTAGCAGTGTTCGGCAAGGCAATCGCATTCCTTAGCTGCCTAGATGACAAGGAATGGATAGTCTTGCGTGAGGACTTCCTGTGGCCAGAGAAGTATGTCGACGCCGTCTTCACCTCCGGCTACCCACAATGCATTTACGCGGTCACTGAACCTAGCGGCAACGTGTGTGTTTGGGAGTCGTTCACCTAGGGTGAGTCATGGTTTTATATAGCATGTAAAATTCCATTCAAAATTCTGCTTAGTGACTTTAAGTAACACGACAGGCACACACGCAGCTCCGCGCATCATTCCAGCACCGGTGATCGAAGATGTAGTAGCAGACGATGATGTTGGATCATGTCGCTAGTTCCTGGCACTTCTTAGAGGCAACACTGAATAGGATGTTGAACTCATGTGGATTCATATCAGGGGAGCACTAAACAGCGTTGGTGATACAATAGAACATATGGAGACACAACTTTCTTCATACCACTCATTGCGGTGTCACATTTTCTCGAGGTCCGGATGTACATCCAAAGACCCAGTAGAACAGGTCTGGAGCAGAGTCGACAATCTGAAGGGAAAATCTTTGTTTCTTGGGATCAACTACCCTTTCTTCATCAGAGCCCCTAGAGCTATTGTACCTGTAATTTCTCAGGCAACCCTGGCTCCTGATGTTGCTAGTGGTGGGAGCTGGCAAAGAACTAGCTGCTGCTCCTCCTAGTGAGGCTGACAAAATACTTGGTGATGCTACTGCTGGTGAAGCTAACAAAATAATTGCTAATCCTACTACTCAGGTTGACGAAATACTTGTTGAGGATGTTGCCGGAGTCCAGGAACAACATGCTGGTGTTGTTGCTGAGGTGCCAGCACTTCCAGTGTTGATAATAGACTGTGTGTTTGCTGCACACTCACGCGCCTATTATGTTGACACTTCAGATCCGACCTGGAGCCGAATCCACGCCAGGGGGGCTACCATTGGTCATCAGTGGGGCTGTACTATTTGATAGAGAATGGGAGATGGCAAAACGCAACATTCTAGTTCATTCCGACGATACCACCAGCTCTAGGGACCTAGTGCTCAACTGTTAGATCCGATGAACCATTTATCTTTATCTTTATCTTTAGTTTCCTCCCTAGTTCTACGAAGTAAGTGATTCTTTGGTCAAGATTTAGTTATGCTTATTTGTCTAAGACTAAGCTTTGCTTATTTGTGTAAGACTAAGTTAGGCCTAACTACGTAATATTCAGTAAAGCCCAGCTTTTCTTTCCATGCCCATAACATCAGAATTGCAGCATAGAACATACAAAGGTAATGTGCATACTAGACATTTGATGACCCACAAGTATAGGGGGTGTATCGCAGTATTTTCGATAAGTAAGAGTGTCGAACCCAACGAGGAGTAGAAGGTGTTGACGAGTCGCTTGGAGAAGGAATTCTCTGTAAATACTTAGCAAACAGATTTTTAGGGTTTTTTGATAATGTAGATAAATAAAGTGCGAGTAAATAAAAGATAATAATAATAGATGCAGCAAGTGGCCCAATCCTTTCTTTAGCAAAGGACAAGCCAGTTGTATTACTTAAGATGACCAAGCATTCTCGAGGACACATGGGAATATCGTCAAGTGCTTTCGCTTCATATAGTTGATTAGTCTTCTTTAGTTTGATAAGTGTTATGTGGGTGAACCTGTGCTAATGTACTGAACTTCCTAGGACTAATACATACTTGTGATTATACCCCTTGCAAGCATCCGCAAGTACAAGAAAGTAATTAAGATAAAAACCTAACCATAGCCTTAAACTCTGAGATCCTACACTCCCTCGTGCAAAGGTTTCCTAACGGGGGTTCAGGTTTCTATCACTTCGGCAACCCCTACGATTAGTAGCCAAATACACAATGCATTTCCCTAGGCCCATAAAGGTGAAGCATCATGTAGTCAATGTTCACATGATACCACTAGAATAATAACACCACAACTTAAATAACAAACTATTGAATCTTTCTCAACACAATTCCACTACTAACAACATGACTTCTCCCATGTCCTCAAGAACTAAATGGACTACTCACAAGACATCATATGGATCAAGATCAGAGATGAAATAATGATAAGTAACAATGTGAACATGAATGATAATTCAATGGTTCCACTCAATAGCATCAACTACAACAAGTAATCAACACCGAGAAAGTGTCCCCTAAGAACTATGCAAGATTCAACCCAATTGTTACAGCGGTACAGAGTGGTGATCATGGTGCTGGTGGAGATGCGGATCCTGATGAAGTCCAATTTGAAGGTGGTGTTGATGGCGACAATCTCCCCTCTCCGAGAAGGAATTTCCCCGGCAGATTTTTGCCTGCCGAAGAGCTCTTTCTCTCTCTACAGTTTCCCCCCTGATGACCCACAAGTATAGGGGGTGTATCGCAGTATTTTTGATAAGTAAGAGTGTCGAACCCAACGAGAAGCAGAAGGTGCTGGCTAGTGGTATGGATCAGGAATTCTCTGCAAATACTTAGCAAACGGATTTTTAGGGGTTTTCGATAAAGCAAGTAAGGAAAGTACGAGTAAACAAAAGACAATAGGATTAAATGCAGCAAGTGGACCAATCCTTTATGCAGCAAAGGACAAGCCGGTTGTATTACTTAAGATGACCAAACGTTCTCGAGGATACATGGGAAGACTGTCAAGTTCTTTCGCTTCATATAGCTGATTAATCTTCTTTAGCTTGCTAAGTGTTGTGTGGGTGAACCTGTGCTAATGTACCGCCCCATCCAAGACTAATACATACTTGTGATTATACCCCTTGCAAACATCCGTAAGTACAAGAAAGTAATTAAGGTAGAAAACTGACCACAACTTTAAACTCTAAGACCCTTACGTCCCTTGTGCAATGGTTTCCTAACGGGGGTTCAGGTTTCTGTCACTCCGGCAATACCTACGATTAGTAGCCAAATACACAATGCATTCCCCTAGGCCCATATAGGTGAAGTGTCATATAGTCAACGTTCACATGACACCACTAGAAGAAGTACACCACAACTTAAATAACAATCTATTGAATCTTTCTCAACGCAAGTCCACTACTAACAACAAGACTTCTCCCATGTCCTCAAGAACAAAATGAACTACTCACAAGACATCATATGGATCATGATCGGAGATGGAATAATGATGAATAACAATCTAAACATAAAGTATAATTCAATGGTTCACTCAATAGCATCAACTACAAAGAGTAATCAACACCGGGAAAGTTTCCCCTATGAACTATGCAATATTCAACCAATTGTTACAGCAATATGGAGATGGTGATGAGGGTGATGATGGTGATGATGGTGGTGATGATGATGATTATCCCGATGAAGTCCAGCTTGATGGTGGTGTTGATGGCGACGATCTCCCCTCTCCGGGAAGGAATTCCCCCGGCAGAAATCTGTCTGCCGGAGAGATCTTTCTCTCTCGGTGTTTTCCACCCCACAGAGGCGGTGGAATCTTTCTATGGTCGCTCCCCGAGTCTTAGGGTTTTGGGAGGATGATATACGCCAGAGGGGAGAGGCTGGAGTGGGCCAGGGCGGCCACACCACGTCCAGGCGCGGCCTAGGCCTGCCCGCGCCATGGGGTGGTGTGGGCCTCCTGTGGCCCACCTCCACTCCATCTTCTGGCATCCTTAGTCTTCTGGAAAAATAGGATTTTCCGTATATTTTCCTGGATTTTCTGATCTTCACGAATTTTGCCTCCAAACAACACCTTTTCCATCAGAATCCTGACTGCAGCGGTCCATGCTCCAAAAGTCATCAACCATGCAAAAATAGATGAAATAACATAAGTATCACCTCTCAATATGAAATATATCTATAATAATAGTGAATTAAGACATAGAATAGTGATGCAAAATGGACGTATCACCCCCGCAGAGGTGGCGGAATCTTTCTATGGTCGCTCCCCGAGTCTTAGGGTTTCATGGGGAATATATACGCTAAAGAGCAAAGCCAGAGGTGGGCCAGGATGGCCACACCACCTAGTGGCGCGGCCAGGACTGGCCCGCGCCAGGGGGTGGTGTGGGACCCCTGTGGCCCATCTTCGCTCCCCCTTTTGGTATCCTTCGTCTTATGGAAAAATAGGATTTTCCATGTATTTTGTGGAATTTTCTGATCTTCGCGAATTTCACCTCCAAACAATGCCTTTTCCATCAGAACCCTGACTTCAGCGGTCCATCCTCCAAAAGTCATCAACCATGCAAAAACAGATGAAATAACATAAGTATCATCTCTTAATATGAAATATATCAATGAATAATAGTAAATTATGATATAGAATAGTGATGCAAAATGGACATATCAACTCCCCCCAAGCATAGACTTCGCTTGTCCCCAAGCGAAAACTGAGCTCAACAAACATGACCTAAGGTTTATGGAGTGAAGTGTCGATAAATGAATACGGACAAGAAGCATCACATTCATCAATACAAAAATCATAATAGAAGACAACTCACTATTATATAACTTAACTTGCAATAAGTAAAGGAAACACAATAAAGATACACAAAGTAAATGATAATTGGTAATGGAAAACTTTGCTCTTGTTCAAAGAATAGTTAACAATTTGCAGGAGTTCAAACATAATGGGGTTTTTAATGATAGCTTTCAAAGTAGTACTCACTAAGATAGGAGCAGTGTGCAAAACAAGGAACATAAGAAACATGATTGAATAAATCATCATATGAATGAATGAAACACAACAACTCAAAATACTTGCTGAGATAGAAAGGAATAGGTTTACTGACTCAACTAAAAATTAAAACAAGGCCCTTCGCAGAGGGAAGCAGGGATTTCAAGTTTCATAAAGAGCTTCCAAAAATTATGGTACTTATTAGCTTTTAGCTCTCATTGCCCCTATCATAAGCATCTTTAGGTGATTAAGGTTAAAGTGATCAAATACGAGGATATGCTTGACAA
Source organism: Avena eriantha (assembly GCA_910589775.1). Taxonomy (NCBI): domain Eukaryota; kingdom Viridiplantae; phylum Streptophyta; class Magnoliopsida; order Poales; family Poaceae; genus Avena; species Avena eriantha. The sequence continues at coordinate 72,372,535 of OU342745.1, read as the reverse complement.
GTTATAAGCTGAAAATCTCATGCGCCTTACTTACAAATACCGTTCCTCATGCTACTCAAGTTTAGTCATAGGTAAGTTCTTGTCATTGTAAGTACATGTGTATCATAGAGAACCGCCAACGGGGTACCCCTTGCCCGATGATACAGAAGATTCCCCATATCAAAATGACAAGGCAAGCAAACAATGAGCATCTCAACAACCCTTTTATTTCCTATTTGCATAGGCTTTTTTTTCTTTTTCTCTCTTTTTTTCTTTACTATTTACATAGGTTTTTTATATAGAGGATGCTTCATAGATTTCTCACTATGGTTATGCTGCAGGTTTCCACCATGATTAGGCATGTCTTAGACCAGCCGCCTAGGCGTTTCTCTAACACATATCCGAAGTCCATGAGCCTTACAAGCTCCCCTTTCATTTCACACCGTGGGGATCCATAAGCAAAAGAACATGATATCAACTAAATAAAGTGCAATGTTGAAAGCATTCCCCATTTTAACATGGTTCTGCTAATTCACAACTTACAAAGCGCAAGCATATACGCAACATAGATGGGCACAATGGTTCAAGTTTATTAAGTGCAAGAAATTAAAGTGTGCCATCAAGTTCGTGAGAGCTTTAATCACTAATTTTCACATAACAAGTTTAATTTGGAAGGTAGATAAAAACATGAATTTACTTGGAATAGCAATAATGCTAATATGTAGGTATGGTGGACACAATGGCATATGTTTTGGTTTAAGGATTGGATGCACGAGAAGCATTCGCTCTCAGTACATGTTTTTGGCTAGCAAGGCTAGGTAGAAAGCATAAGAGTTGTAGGAAAAAAACAAACATACAAGTGATAAAAACAAACATGCAATCTTCCTTGGAAGCACAAAAGATCTTAACTAGAGAATACTAAGCTTATGAGCCAATCAAGAAACATGATGGAATTATATTTCTTAAGTACTTTTATATTTTTCATTCAGTTCTCATAATAGTGTTGCTACTGACCGAGCCAGGTTTGCCAAAACCAACTAAATTTACTTAATGATCCCAAAGTGATACAAATACTAACAATAAGATCAATCATATAACAGAAATTGAAAACTAATATAAGATGTGCAAAAAGTAAATGATAGAACTTCTCATTAATATTCCATAACGGTAACTCACACCAAGGGATACATAGATAGCTAACGAGAGGGGTGACACTTCCATAATGCAAACCATCCCATATGATAACTTCTCTATTCATGATATGCCTCTACTGAAAAGGTAACAAGATAAAAGTTAGTGATGTGACACCGCGACACTCCCCCAATCTTGGAACAAACCAAGGGGATGCCAAAACCTAATGACGAATTACTCCTTCAGTGGTGGTGGTGTTCTCTCAATGAGGTTTTCAATCAATTCCCTCAAGTCCTCAATCTCGAAGATGAGAGTACGAATCAACTCCGAATTGTGCTCAATGCGGTTCATGATCATGTCGGGATGTGAATCCTAGGTCTTGCGATTCTTTACCCACTCTTCCTCCTTGAAGTCTTCTTTTCCTGCATGAATAGAACGAGGCATATCCCAATTGGAGGGTAGTTTTTCCTTGGGCATATTCTGGAATTGCTGCTCATGGATAAGGGTATGGAAGGGATTCTTGGTGCGTGGAGGAGGTGACCGTGAAGCCAAGCAATGTCGCCTAACCTTCCCTCTAGTGGACATCCGTGCAGTCCTTTTGAACCTGTCAGGATTTACGACCACTCCAATGATTGCAATGGTTGTGCTGGTGTGCGGATGCCGGATGCTGATCTTCCTTTGCCTCCTCTTCAACTTCACACTCGACCTCCTCCTCCTGCTCAAAGTCTTGGAGAGCCTCCTCCGCAGGCTCCTTGCCCTTATCGTTGGTGAAAACCATTGTGCTTCTAAACTTTAAGAATAGTTCCTGACAGAAACAGATCGAAACGAAAACACGACGAGAACATGATATACGAACCTCAGGGGACACTGGGGATTATATATTACAAAGTTTTACAACAGAAGGAAAGTACTGGGGGGAAAACGGGTCGGAGAAGGGCTCTGGGGTGGCCACACCCTCTAGTGGCATGGCCAGGTGGGCACGCGCCATGGGTTGGTGTGAGCCACCCGGGCTTTGTTTCCGTCCCTCTTTTGACTCATTGCTTTCCATGTTAGATAAAAACTGCAAAAATATAAATTGACAGATTTTCGTGGACCTTTTCTTACCAGAACTGTTACCTAATCGAAAATGGATTATGCAGGTCTCTGAATTTGGTCTTTGAAATTTTTTTCCGGAGTCACCACTTGAATAACATCAATATCTTCATCTTCATAAACATATTGCTTGAGTCTTTTAACCATTCACCATCTTATTACACCATTTTCTCCTATAACCTGGAAATTTCTTTCACACAAAACTTCACACAATTTTCATTAGCAACATTAGTGCATGCAAGGTAATAAGCCTTTTAAGTTCAATTTCAACTGAAATCCATCAAAACATAAGCTACTGAAACAAATCCTTCTGAAAACCCAAAAAGGAATTCAAAAAGGAAATCTATTTAAGAGGCAAATGTAGAAATGGCAGAAATCTGTCAAAACAGATCAGTAGGTAAAGATCAATTTTTTCGAAAATCTTCTATTTCTCAAATCAAAAAGTGCAAAACTAAATAATAACCTGGGGCATGCACAAAAAGAGTTACAGATCAGTATGACGTTCTGGGATTTTTAACGATTTTTTATAGTGAAGCACAAAAATCTGTTTTGGGATAGCAACTTCCCCAAATATTACTTCTCTCTCATTAGAGGTTGATCTTGACACAAAAACCAAACAAAAAGGGTAAGGAGAGGTTATTGCTGAAACAATAACTTCCAAGACTCAGATATACAAAAATAAACTGAAAGCAAAAATATATTGGGTTGTCTCCCAAAAAGCTCTTTCTTTATAGCCATTAAGATGGGCATGATAATTTTAATGATGCCCACATAAGATTATGGATTGAAGTAAAAGGGATCATCAAGAAGGAAAAATACACATATTTAAGTCTAACCCACTTCCTATGCAAGGGAATTTTGTAAGAAAATAAATTGTTGAAACTAGAGGCTGCTAGCATAGGAAGGAAAAACAAGTGCACCATAAAGACTTTCAACATAAAGCGAGGAAACTTAATATTATTGAGATGCATAAGAAAATTTTTCCCTCTCTCATAGTAACTTTCTATATCATGCATAAATTTAACGATATAACTATCACATGAACCATTGTAGTAATGATCACTTATTCTAACAGAAAAAATAGGGACACTAGCTCTCCTAACTCTACTTTGTGAAACAATATTAGAAGTATTTTTAAAGAGGATAGTATGTCCATCTTCTACATATTTAGTGACAAAGTCTTTCACATTTGCTATTACATGTTCGATAGCTATTTGTTCATCAGGTTCAACAACTTTATTTGTACTTTCATTAACCATACTAGATATCATAGAATGTTCCTTTATCTTAACAGGGAAATGAATTTTCTCAATGTAAGGTTCACGTAAAAAATGATTAGCAGTATAAACTTCGGTATCTCTTGCAGGAACACAATTAGCAATATCTTTATATGGTTCATGATACTTATTCCATTTCCTTTTATGAATTTCGATATAAGAAGAAAAAGCTTTACAATAACTTGCAATAGCTTGAGAGTCTAGACCATAAGCATTACTAATATTATGAAAGTCATCAGTTCCCATAAAATATTTAATGCATTCATAATCGTAATTTATACCTGACTTTCTTTCTTTATCATTCTCCCATGCTTCAACATTGTCTTGAATACGGTCTAGAAGATCCCATTTAGCTTCTTCTTTCATGCGTGTAAATGATCCAGCATAAGAAGCATCCAATAGATCCTTGTCACGAAGAGAAAGTCTTGCATAAAAGTTATTGATAATAATGTTGTTGGGGAGCTCATGAATAGGGCATTTGAGCATTAGTAACTTCCATCTCCCCCAAGCTTGAGCTGTACTCTCTCCATCATGAGGCCAAAAGTTGTATATTTGATTCCGATCTTTATGAATCTCACTAGGAGGATAAAATTTTGAATAAAAGAGAGGTACTACTTCCTCCCATTTAAGAGCTTGACCATTTTTCAGCTCTTCATTTCAGCGATAATGAGAATAACTTCTTCTTGACTTGATCTGTTGTAATACCTGCACACTTGAACAACCTGCATAATTCGTGTATAAAGAGCAAATGATCACCGAGATGGAAAGTTCCATCTCCAAAATAGTAGTTATCCATTACACGCTCAATAATTCTTGTAGGTATCTTAAAAGTATCATTTTCAGCAGGTGGAGGTTCATCTACTACCTTAGCAGTGGTAGTAGCATTACGAAAAAATAAACTAAGTGAATTATCCATATTGAAATAACTAACAGAAATAAACAATACTCACAGTAGAAGTTTCCTTTACCAGTTCCACTATTCAATAGCGCTTCACTCCCCGGCAATGGCGCTAGAAAATAGTCTTGATGACCCACAAATATAGGGGGTGTATCGCAGTAATTTTGATAAGTAAGAGTGTCAGACCCAACGAGGGGCAGAAGGTGTTGATGAGTGGCTTGGAGTAGGAATTCTCTGTAAATACTTAACAAACGGATTTTTAGGGGTTTTTGATAATGCAGATAAATAAAGTGCGAGTAAATAAAACACAATAATAATAAATGCACCAAGTGGCCTAATCCTTTATTTAGCAAAGGACAAGCCGGTTGTATTACTTAAGATGAGCAAACGTTCTCGAGGACACACGGGAATATCGTTCAGTGCTTTCACTTCATATAGTTGATTAATCTTCTTTAGTTTGACAAGTGTTGTGTGGGTGAACCTGTGCTAATGTACCAACCTTCCTAGGACTAATACATACTTGTGATTAAACCCCTTGCAAGCATCCGCAAGTACAAGAAAGTAATTAAGATAAAAACCTAACCACATCTTTAAATACTAAGATCCCCACATCCCTTGTGCAAAGGTTTCCTAATGGGGGTTCAGGTTTCTGTCACTCCGGCAACCCCTACGATTAGTATCCAAATACACAATGCATTCCGCTAGGCCCATAAAGGTGAAGTGTCATGTAGTCGACGTTCACATGACACCACTAGAAGAATAACACCACAACTTAAATAACAAACTATTGAATCTTTCTCAACACAATTCCACTACTAACAACATGACTTCTCTCATGTCCTCAAGAACTAAAAAAACTACTCACAGGACATCATATGGATCAAGATTAGAGATGAAATAATGATAAGTAACAATCTGAACATGAAAGATAATTCAATGGTTCCACTCAATAGCATTAACTACAACAAGTAATCAACACCGGCAAAGTTTCCCCTAAGAACTATGCAAGATTCAACCCAATTGTTACAGCGGTACGGAGTGGTGATGGTGGTGCTGGTGGAGATGATGGAGATGATGATCTCGATAAAGTCCAGCTTGATGGTGGTGTTGATGGCGACGATCTCCCCTCTTCGGGAAGGAATTTCCCCGGTAGATTTCTGCCTACCGGAGAGCTCTTTCTATCTCTGCAATTTTCCACCCCGCAGAGGCGGCGGAATCTTTATGTGGTCGCTCCCCGAGTCTTAGGGTTTCTTGGGGAATATATACGCCAAAGAGTAGAGCTAGAGGTGGGCCAGGGTGGCCACACCACCTAGTGGCGTGGCTAGGGCTTGCCCGCACCAGGGGTGGTGTGGGCCCCCTATGGCCCATCTCCGCTCCCCCTTCTGGCATTCTTCGTCTTCTGGAAAAATAGGATTTTCCATGTATTTTTTGGATTTTTCTGATCTTCGCGAATTTCGCTTCCAAACAGTGCCTTTTCCATCAGAATCCTGACTTCAGCGGTCCATCCTCCAAAAGTTATCGACCATGCAAAAACAGATGAAATAACACAAGTATAATCTCTTAAATATGAAATATATCAATGAATAATAGTAAATTATGATATAAAATAGTGATGCAAAATGGACGTATCAACATTTTGCTCAGGATAACAACCACTTCAAGTTAATTGTAGTTTCAAGATGATTAACCAGGAAAGTAAGGTGCCATGATCATATCAAATGAATAGCTCATACAAACAGCTAGCAACATTGCCGATAATGTTATTGTTATGAATGATACATGGTGTACGCATCACTAGAATGTGCCACCTATTTATGATTGATGACATGGATCTAGCTTCTCTACGTGTATTTGCATTGAATCGCTCATGGATTTGTTCCCATATTTTTGGCAATGGCTGATGAACTCCACTCTCTTGGTAACATGCTTCGTCAACGAGCCCTTCTTGATGCAATGCAAAGTACATACCATGGTCTTCATCATCATTCCATTTAGGTTATCTCTGTTTCTTCATCATGGAGCTATTAATTTCAAATGAAAATCTAGTAAATAACATATTTGTACATCTTCTTCTACCACAATCACAAGAAGAAAACTGGATGAAATTTCACCTTGTTGGCGTTGTGCCAAACATAGTGGATGTGGCCTTGGGGTTCGAAGAGGAAGGTGCCATAACTAGTGCGGGTGCGACCACAACAACGATGAGCTCAAATTCCGGAGGAGGACAACAAGACCGAGTATGGTTTGTCATGGTGATAGATCTCACACGGGAATGAACTCTGATACATTCCAAATGTATCTATAATTTTTGATGTTCCATGCTTGGTTTTATCTACTTTCTTGTGTTTTGTTCCAACTTTGGAGTACTTTTCATATGATTTCTTGGACTAACCTATTAACAAGATGCCACAGTGCCAGTTGCCTGTTTTCTGCTGTTTTTGGTTCCAGAAAGTAAGAAAATGAATATTCTCGAAATTGGACGGGACAAAAGCTAAATTTGATATTTTCCCGGAAGACTCACGGAGCCAGAAGGAGAGTCAGAGAGGGGCCATGGGCCAGCCACACCATAGGGGGGCACGGGTCCACCCTGGCCACGCTACCAGGTGGTGTGGGCCCCTACGGCCTCCATCGACCTTGCCCTTTCGCCTATAAGAAGCCCCCGATGCGAAAACCCTAAGGACCCGATCAAAAATCCATGAAAGAGTCTGTAGCCGCCATCATCTCCATCCCTAGATCGGGAGGGATCTGAAGCTCTTCCCGGCACCCTGCCGGAGAGGGGAATTCACCCTGGAGGCCTTCTTCATCACCATGCAAGCCTCTGGTGTGATGCGTGAGTAGTTCATCCTTGGACTACGGATCCATGTAGTAGCTAGATGGCTGGTTCTCCTCCTTTGTGCTTTCATGTCTAGATCTTGTGAGCTCTGTTCATGTTCAAGGTCATCTATTTGTAATTCTACATGTTGTGTTTGCGGGGATCCGATGGATATTGAGATGCTATTTCAGATTGATTATTGATTCCATCATGTCTTTGTTAGTTGTGATCTTGCATGCTTTCTGTTGTTAGTAGCTATCTTGGCCAAGTAGATGCTAGCAACTCCAAGAGTTAGTATTTATACTCGATAGTGGGTTCATGCCTCTGGTAATCTGGGGAAGTTCTCCCTAGGGAAAAACATGATCAACACCAGAACTCCATGGGTGTTAGATTTATCACTATGTGAACTAGATCATTGTCTCTAGTGCAAGTGGGAGACTGAAGGAAATATGCCCCGAGAGGCAATAATAAAGTTGTTATTATGTATTCCTCGTATATGATTAGATGTTTATTTGGCATGCTATAATTGTATTGATCGGAAACGTCAATACATGTGTGTTTAATAAACAAAAAGGGTTCCTAGTTATGCCTCACTTATAGACTAGCTTGTTGATTAACAAGATGATCAAGGTTTCCTGATCATGGACATTGGATGTTGTTAATAACAAGGTCACAGCATTTGTGAAATGATGTGATGAACATTCATCCGAAGTATAGCATTACGATCAAGTCATTATGTTTATATTGCTATAACATCATACAAAGTAGTCTTAGTCCTTAGACCATGAGATCATGTTAATTGCTAACACTGGAAGAGTATCTTGATAGCATCAAACGTCACACCGTAACAGGGTGACTATAAAGATGGGTTCAGTACTACGAAGGTGTTATGTTGAGGCTCATGGATCAAGAGTGGAATTTGTCAATCCAGATGACGGATAGATATACTCTAGGCCCTCTCGGTGATATCACATTAAGATAGCTTCCAAGCAAGTGATGTGATCACTAGAATGTTATATCACGGGAACGAGAAAAGAGTGCATGTCGGTAACGAGATCAAACTAGGTATTTGGATACCGATGATCGAATCTCGGACATGTATTATATCATGAGACAAAGGGATTAAATTGCTGACTTTAAAGGTTCTCACGATCACAGAAGTCATCGTTGAATATGCAGGAGTCAGTATGGATCTCCAGGTCCCGCTTCTGATTATTGATCTGAGAGGAGTCTCAATCATGTCTGCATTATTCGCGAACTGTAGGGTGACACACTTAAGGGTTGCCGGACACCATTTAGGAGCACATATGTTCCAGACAAAAGGTTTGCAAAGCGCAGGAAATGTTTCGATAGAAACAGGAATTGTTTTGGGTGAAATTGCAGAAAGTGGTTCTGCATGTGATATTGAAATGTTGCAAGGGGTTTTATGCGAATGTTTGTTAATTAAAGTAATTAACAAAATTCTGAATAAAAAATAATAAAAGAGTTTTATTAAATGAGAGAGCATTAAATTTGGAGAAATTTAATGCATTTAAAGTGGAGACTTTAAAAGAGAATGTGAAGGGGCATTTTAATGTGGAGGGGTTACCACCACATGAATGGAGGAGGTGAACGGTCACCTCCCCCATGCGCCGGCCATGAAGGAGGGGTACCCTCCCCTCCTCCTATAAAAGGCCCCCCTCTCCTCACTTCTCACTCACACTTCCTCATGAAGGATCTCTCTCCCCCTGTAGATATTCCCCCATGGTCTCGGATTAGCGACATACATGTTCCCGGTGGCCTTGCGTCTGGAAGGAGTTGCTGCTTCCGCTGATTCGCTGGAGAGAGGAGGTGGAGGTTGTCCGGTGGCTTGAACGTGTGTGCGAGGACGGATGCGCTGCTGATTTGTGGCGCTCGGACTTCCACACGATCTTGAGATCGGCAAGCGTACGACTACATCAACCACGAGTTCCTACTCGTTAACAAAACTAGTTGTCTTCGAGGGTAAGTTCTCCATGGATGTATGTCCACCCGTTGCTCTGTATCTAGTAGATAGATCTTGGCGTATAGTTCTCATCGTAGGAATTTTTTTGTTTTCTATGCTACGGACCCAACAGTGGTATCAGAGCCTGATCTATGCGTAGGTGCTTTGCACGGGTAGTACACATATGTTTATATGTGGGCGATGATGATCATGTTATTGCATCTTCTATGTACTTTGGATATTGGTGGCATAGTGGGATGAAGCGGCCCGGACCAACCTTACATGTCATCGTACATGAGACCGGTTCCACGATTGACATGCAACTTGTTTTGCATAAGTGGCTGGCGGGTGTCTGTCTCTCCTACTATAGTCAATATCTGATTTACAACGAGTTGCTAATAACTTGGTTATCCTCGTTGTGGTTCATGTTCGTAGGTAAGACCGGTTCTATCTCTGAAAGCCCTAAGCCACGTAAAACTTGCAATTGATAAATTAGAGGCGTCTAGTTTAGATCGTTGCTGGGCTAGTGTCTTGATATGGTATTGTTGTAAGTAGATGTATGATAGATACTCTTACAACTCACTTAACGTGTAAGTTCCATAGACCTTGGCCTTACACACAAAGGAATGATAGAGATCATACCACGATGCAAATGATAGAGATCAAATGCATGGACCATATCACCTCACTTCACACATTAGATGTTAGCATCTTATATTGCTAGTTTTGCGCTTTTGGTAGCATTATAAGATGATCCCTCATTTAGATATCAAGATAAAATGCGTTCTTCCTTAAGTATGCACCGTTTTGTGGATCGTGTTTTGAGGCATCACGTGATGATCGGGTGTTCTCGACTCTACGCTTTCATACAACGGGTGTAAGACAGTTTTACACACGCGAATACTAAGGTTCTTACTTGACGAGCCTAGCATGTACAGACATGGCCTCGGAACACGGACCGAAAGGTTAAGCATGAGTCATATAGTTGATATGATGCCTATATAGATACTCGCCTTTGAAGCTACACCGACTCACGTGATGATCGGACTTGGTGTAGTGGATTTGGTTCATGTCATCACCAAAAGGACACGAGGGATGTCATTTTTGAGTGGGAGTTCATTAGTAATTTGGATTAGTTGAACTCAATCTATCATAAACTTAGTCTAAATATATTTTACAAATTATGTTGTAGATGGCACCACCTGCTTTTAATTTCAATGTGTTCATGGAGAAAGAGAAGCTTGCTGCGAATGGTAGCAACTTCACCAACTGGGCTATGAATTTGAGGATTCTCCTCCCTGCTGCACAAAAGAAATATGTGCTAGAGGCGCCGCTAGGCCCCCCACCAGCTCCTGATGCCCCTGACGAGGAAAAGAACGTCTATATAACTCGTCAGGAGGACCACAACTTAGTTCATTCCGACATACTGTATGGGCTAGAACCAGAACTTCGAAAACGTTTCGAAAATGGCAATGCCTTTGATACCATGGGAGAATTGAAAATGATTTTCGATACCCATGCTGCCGTAGAGAGTTATAATGCTTCTGAAAAGTTCTTTAGCTGCATGATGGAAGAGAACAGCTCCGTTAGTGAGCACGTACTCAAAATGTCTGGGTACGCCGATAAGCTTGTGTCCTTGGGAATAACGATTCCCATTGACTTAGGCATACATCGTGTTCTCCAATCTCTGCCACCTAGCTACAAGAGCTTCGTGATGAACTATAATATGCAGGGCATGAAGAAGTCTCTTCCCGAGCTTCTGTCAATGCTTAAGACTGCAGAAGTGGAGATTAGGAAAGAACATCAAGTGTTGATGATCAATAAGACCACCGGTTTCAAGAAGGACAAGAAAGGCAAGCAGAAGGGAAAGAAGGGCGGCAAATCTGTTGCCGCGCCTGAAAAGAAACCCTGAGCTGGCCCTAAGTCTGACACCGAGTGCTACTATTGCAAGGGGACTGGCCATTGGAAGCGCAACTGCCCCAAGTATTTGGCGGACAAGAAGGCCGGCAAGGCAAACAAAGGTATATGTGATATACATGTTATTGATGTGTACTTGACTAGTACTCACAGTAGCACCTGGGTATTTGATACGGGATCGGTTGCTAATATATGTAACTCGGTTCAGGGGCTGTGGAACAAGCGACAACTAGCAAGGGATGAGGTCACGATGCGGGTCGGAAATGGATCAAGAGTTGAAGTGATCGCCGTCGGAATGCTGCCTCTCCATATGCCGTCGGGATTAGTTATAAACCTGAATAATTGTTATTTGGTGCCTGCACTGAGCATGAACATTGTATCCGAATCATGTTTGATGCAAAGTGGTTATTCGTTTAAGTCTGAAAACAATGGTTGTTCGATTTATATGAATAATATCTTTTATGGTCATGCACCTGTGTTGAATGGTTTATTTCTATTGGATCTCGATAGTAGTATTACGCATATTCATAATGTTGATGCTAAAAGGATTAAACTTGATAATGATATATCTGCATATATGTGGCACTGCCGTCTAGGTCATATTGGCGTTAAACGCATGAAGAAACTCCATTCTGATGGACTTTTGGAATCACTTGATTTTGAATCATTTGATACATGTGAGCCATGCCTTATGGGCAAGATGACTAGAACGCCGTTTTCCGGTTCAATGGAACGGGCGACAGATTTATTGGAAATCATACATACTGATGTGTGTGGACCAATGAGTGTGTCGGCGCGAGGTGGATATCATTATTTTGTTACTTTCATGGATGATTTGAGTAGATATGGATATATCTATTTGATGAAACACAAGTCTGAAACTTTGAAAAGTTCAAAGAATTTCAGAATGAAGGGGAAAATCATCGTAACAGAAAGATCAAATTTCTGCGGTCCGACCGTGGAGGAGAGTATCTAAGTTACGAGTTTAGCACACATATGAAAGACTGTGGAATAGTTTCACAACTCACGACTGCCGGAACACCACAACGTAATGGTGTGTCAGAACGTCGTAATCGTACTTTATTGGATATGGTTCGATCTATGATGTCTCTGACTGACTTGCCACTGTCATTTTGGGGTTATGCACTGGAAACCGCTACATTCACTTTAAATAGGGCACCATCTAAATCCGTTGAAAAGACATCGTATGAATTATGGTTTGGAAACAAACCTAAGATGTCATTTCTTAAAGTTTGGGGATGTGATGTTTATGTGAAGAAACTTCAATCGGATAAACTCGAACCCAAAGCGGAAAAATGCGTCTTCATAGGATACCCTAAGGAAACGATTGGGTATACCTTCTATCACAGATCCGAGGGCAAGGTCTTTGTTGCCAAGAATGGATCCTTTCTTGAGAAGGAGTTTCTCGCGAAAGGTGTGAGTAGTCAGAAGGTAGAACTCGAAGAGGTTATTGAACCTTCTCTTCATGAAATGACGAGTAGCACAGCACCGGAAGTTGTTTCGGAGTTGACTTCACCTAATGAAGACAGAGCTAATGATATTGATCATGAAACTCCGAAAGAGGACACTACCGAACCTCGCAGGTCAAGCAGGACACGTGCAGCTCCTGAACTATACTACAATCCTGTTATGAATTTCATGATTGATGAAATAGATGACCATGCGACGTATGAAGAAGCGATGATGAGCCCTGATTCCAACAAATGGCTAGAAGCCATGAAATCCGAGATGGAATCCATGTACGAAAACCAGGTTTGGACCTTGGTGGACTTACCTCACGATCGAAAGGCCGGTGAGAATAAATGGATTTTCAAAAGAAAAACTGATGCTGATGGTAATGTAACCATCTATAGGGCTCGACTTGTCGCAAAGGGGTTTCGACAAATTCAAGGAGTTGACTACGATGAGACATTCTCTCCCGTAGCGATGCTTAAGTCAGTTAGGATTATGTTAGCAATTGCTGCATATTTCGATTATGAAATATGGCAGATGGATGTCAAAACTGTGTTCCCCAATGGTAATATTGAAGAAGAGTTGTATATGATACAACCAAAGGGTTTTGTCGATCCTAAGGATGCTGATAAGGTGTGCAAACTTCAGCGATCCATCTATGGACTGAAGCAAGCATCCCGGAGTTGGAATCTCCACTTTGATGAGGTGATCAAAGAGTTTGGATTTGTCCAAACTTATGGAGAGGCTTGTATTTACAAGAAAGTGAGTGGGAGCAATGTGGCATTTCTGATATTATATGTGGATGACATATTATTGATTGGAAATGATATAGATCTTTTAAACAGTGTTAAAAGTTATCTAAACAACAAATTTTCGATGAAAGACCTTGGTGAAGCTTCATATATATTAGGCATTAAAATCTATAGATAGATCAAGACGCCTAATTGGGCTATCGCAGAGTACATACCTTGATAAGTTATTAAAGAAGTTTAATATGGACGAAAGTAAGAAGGGGTTCTTACCTATGTTGCAAGGCAAGACATTGAGTAAGACTCAAAGTCCGGCTACGGCGGAAGAAAGAGAGATGATGGATAAGATCCCCTATGCCTCGGCCATAGGCTCTATTATGTATGCCATGCTATGTACCAGACCGGATGTGGCACATGCTATTAGTTTGACTAGTAGGTACCAATCTGATCCAGGTTCGGAACACTGGATAGCGGTAAAGAACATCCTCAAGTACTTGAGAAGAACTAAGGATATGTTTCTTATATACGGAGGTGAAGAAGAGCTAGTCGTTAAGTGTTATGTCGATGCTAGCTTTGACACCGATCCAGATGACTCTAAGTCTCAATCCGGATACGTATTTCTCTTGAACGGAGCAGTAGTTAGTTGGAGGAGTTCCAAACAACCTGTGGTGGCTGGATCAACAACGGAGGCGGAATATGTTGTGGCTTCAGAAGCGGCGCAGGAGGCAGTTTGGATGAAAGAGTTCATTACAGAACTGGGTGTGGTTCCTAGTGCGTTGGACCCGATGGTGATCTATTGTGACAACAATGGAGCCATAGCCAACGCAAAGGAACCAAGGTCTCACAAGAATTCCAAACATATTAAGCGCCGGTTTCACTCCATCCGCGAGCATGTCAAGGATGGAGATATAAAGATTTGTAAAGTGCACACGGACCTAAATGTAGCAGATCCGTTGACTAAAGTACTCCCTAGGGCAAAACATGATCAACACCAGAACTCCATGGGTGTTAGATTTATCACTATGTGAACTAGATTATTGTCTCTAGTGCAAGTGGGAGACTGAAGGAAATATGCCCTGAGAGGCAATAATAAAGTTGTTATTATATATTCCTTGTATATGATAGATGTTTATTTTGCATGCTATAATTGTATTGATAGGAAACATCAATACATGTGTGTTTAATAAACAAAAAGGGTTCCTAGTTATGCCTCTCTTATAGACTAGCTTGTTGATTAACAAGATGATCAAAGTTTCCTGATCATGGACATTGGATGTTGTTAATAACAAGGTCACAACGTTTGTGAAATGATGTGATGAACATTCATCCGAAGTATAGCATTACGATCAAGTCATTATGTTTATATTTCTATAACATCATACAAAGTATTCTTAGTCCTTAGACCATGAGATCATGTTAATTGCTAACACCGGAAGAGTATCTTGATAACATCAAACGTCACACCGTAACAGGGTGACTATAAAGATGGGTTTAGTACTACGAAGGTGTTATGTTGAGGCTCATGGATCAAGAGTGGAATTTGTCAATCCAGATGACGGATAGATATACTCTGGGCCCTCTCGGTGATATCACATTAAGATAGCTTGCAAGCAAGTGATGTGATCACTAGAATGTTATATCACGGGAACGAGAAAAGAGTGCATGTCGGTAACGAGATCAAACTAGGTATTTGGATACCGATGATCGAGTCTCGGACATGTATTATATCATGAGACAAAGGGATTAAATTGCTGACGTTAAAGGTTCTCACGATCACAGAAGTCATCGTTGAATATGCAGGAGTCAGTATGGATCTCCAGGTCCCGCTTCTGATTATTGATCTGAGAGGAGTCTCAATCATGTCTGCATTATTCGCGAACCGTAGGGTGACACACTTAACGGTTGCCGGACACCATTTAGGAGCACATATGTTCCAGACAAAAGGTTTGCAAAGCGCAGGAAATGTTTCGATAGAAACCAGAATTGTTTCGGGTGAAATTACAGAAAGTGGTTCTGCATGTGATATTGAAATGTTGCAAGGGGTTTTATGCAAATGTTTTTTAATTAAAGTAATTAACAAAATTCTGAATAAAAAATAATAAAAGAGTTTTATTAAATGAGAGAGCATTAAATTTGGAGAAATTTAATGCATTTAAAGTGGAGACTTTAAAAGAGAATGTGAAGGGGCATTTTAATGTGGAGGGGTTACAACCACATGAATGGAGGAGGTGAAGGGTCACCTCCCCCATGCGTCGGCCATGAAGGAGGGGTACCCTCCCCTCCTCCTATAAAAGGCCCCCTCTCCTCACTTCTCACTCACACCTCCTCGTGAAGGATCTCTCTCCCCCTCTAGATATTCCACCATGGTCTCGGATTAGCGAGATACATGTTCCCGGTGGCCTTGCGTCTGGAAGGAGTTGCTGCTTCCGCTGATTCGCTGGAGCGAGGAGGTAGAGGTTGTCCGGTGGCTTGAACGTGTGTGCGAGGACGGATGCGCTACTGATTTGCGGCGCTCGGACTTCCACACGATCTTGAGATCGGCAAGCGTATGACTACATCAACCACGAGTTCCTACTCGTTAACAAAACTCGTTGTCTTCGAGGGTAAGTTCTCCATGGATGTATGTCCACCCGTTGCTCTGTATCTAGTAGATAGATCTTGGCGTATAGTTCTCATCGTAGGAAATTTTTTGTTTTCTATGCTACGGACCCAACAACTATCTTGGCCGAGTAGATGCTAGCAACTCCAAGAGTTAGTATTTATGCTCGATAGTGGGTTCATGCCTCTGGTAATCTGGGGAAGTGACATAAATCTCTAAGGTACTAGATGTGTTGTTGCTACTAGGGAGAAAACAACAATCCTTTGTTCATAGAACAATCGTATTGTTTACTTTACACGCAGTTCGTAAAGCAATAATTTGTTGCTTGCAACTTAATACTGGAGGGGGTTCGGATGATAGCCTGAAAGGTGGATTATTAGTCATAGATGAAGTTGGATGGCGGTCTATGTATAATGTTGTGATTCCCAATCAAGTCTCAAAGGAGTCAAGATGATTAGTATATGCATGTATTGCTTTCTTGATGTTTGTCAATTGCCCCGCTATAATTTGTTCAACCAGCATGTTATCTGTCTTAAGGAGAGCCACCTCTAGTGAACTATGGATCCCGGTCCTTTTCTTTTACATACAATCTACAATCTGTTACTGCTTTGTGTTTACTTTCTGCAAACTTTTACTTCCTTCCATTCGATACGTTTAATCCTTTGTTTTCAGCAAAACACGGTGAGATTGACAACCTCATCGCAAGTTGGGGACAAAGTTCTGTGGTTGTGTTGTGCAGGTCTCCACGTTGCTACTAGCACCGGTAGTGTGCCCTGCCAAGGCTCAGCTAGCAACACCTTTGGGGTATTTCCTTGCTCCTACTGGTTCGATTAAACCGTGGTTTCATAACTAAGGGAACCTTGCTGCTGTGCTCATCATACCTTCCTCTTGGGGTTCCCAACGAGCTCTACATCAACACTGAGCCATCAAGCATTTTTCTAGCGCCGTTGCCGGGGAGTCAAGGACATCTTCACAAGGGGAGTCCCTCATAACCAATCTCTTTACTTTGTTATTTTTGTTTTGCTTAGTTTTCTTTTTGCTTAGTTTGCTTGTTTTGTTATTCAAAAACACAAAAAATTAGTTTTACAAGTTTGCTTTCTTATTTCAAAACCCAAAAAATGACTACTCTTGAAAACACCAAGTTGTGTGACTTCACTAGCACCAACAACAATGATTTTATGAGCACACCTATTGCTCCACCTGTGCCTGAAGATACTTTCTTTGAGATAAAATCTGCTTTGCTCAATCTTGTTATGAGAGAGCAATTATCTGGTATTGGTAATGAAGATGCTGCTTCCCATCTAAATAACTTTGTTGAACTTTGTGAGATGCAAAAGCATAGGGATATAGATGGTGATATTATTAAGCTGAAATTGTTTCCTTTCTCTTTGAGAGGAAAAGCTAAATAGTGGTTGAATTCCTTAACTAGGAATAGTATTGATTCTTGGACTAAGTGCAAAGATGCTTTTATTGGAAAATACTATCCTCCTGCTAAGATTATATCCATGAGAAGTGAAATAATGAAGTTTAAACAACTTGATAATGAGCATGTTGCTCAAGCTTGGGAAAGAATGAAATCTTTGGTTAAGAATTGTCCCACTTATGGACTGACTGCTTGGATGATCATCCAAACTTTTTATGCAGGATTGAACTATTCTTCAAGGAACCTATTAGATTCTGCTGCTGGAGGTACCTTTATGACCATCACTTTGGGTGCTGCAACAAAACTTCTGGACAATATGATGGTTAATTATTCTGAATGGCATACTGAGAGAGCTCCACAAGGTAGGAAGGTAAATTCTGTTGAGGAAACCTCCTCCTTGAGTGATAAGATTGATATTATTATCTCTATGCTTGTTAATGGGAAAGCCCATATTGATCCAAATAATGTTCCTTTAGCTTCTTTGGTTGCTCTAGAAGAGCAAGTTGATGTGAACTTCATAAGAAACAACAATTTTGGCAATAATGCTTATGGTAATAACAATTATAGGCCCTACCCTCCTAATAATACTTATGGCTATAATGGTAAACCTGGATTACCTAGTGAAGGAAGAATTTTATAAGTTGAAAGAGCCACTAAAAACTTCATGCAAATGCAATATGAGCAAAATAAACTATTTACTAAAACTATGGAGGAACAATCCACCATCTTGAAGAACATTAGCCATCAACTTGAGAGTCTAAATAGGGAAATTCCTAGTTTACAATTGAAGCTCTCTAATGCTGAAAGAAATATATCATCTTTGTCTGAAGCTCAATCTTCATTGATTAATAAAATGGCTGCTAAACCTGAAACTAATGATAATCCCTTTGCAGCTACCAATGCTATACAAGTAAGAATTGATGAAAATGTTGGACTATTAGCTAAATTACATGCTAAGTGGGAAAGATAAGAGGAAATTGCTAGAAACATTAGTGTTTCTACTATTACCACCACTAGTGTTGAGGCTAGTAATAGTTCTACTACTTTAGATGATAAATTTGACTTTGATCTTGATGGTTGCAATATCTCTGAAGTTATTAAGTTCCTACAAAAGCTTGCTAAAAGTCCTAATGCTAGTGCTATGAACATGGCTTTTACAAAACACATTACTAATGCTCTCATAAAGATTAAAGAAGAAAAGATGAAACATAAAGCTTCTATTCCTATAAAACAAGAAGATGGTTGGGAACCCATCATTGATATGAAAGTGAATGACTTTGATTTCAAAGCTTTATGTGATCTTGATAGTAGTGTTTCTATTATGCCTAGAAGGATTTATGATATGCTTGATTTGCCTCCACTTGAAGATTGTTATTTGAATGTCCCACTTGATGATAATGCTAAAAAGAAACTCATGGGGAGTCTTAATGATGTTCTTATTATGGTTAACAATGCCTATGTCCCTGTTGATTTCTATGTTTTGGATGTTGAATGCAATGCTTCTTGTCCTATTACTTTGGGAAGACCTTTTCTTAGAACTGTTGGTGCATTATTTATGTGAAAGAAGACACCATTAAATATCAACTCCCACTCAAGAAAGGTATAGAACACTTCCCTAAAAAGAGAGAAAAGATTTCTTTTGCTTCTCCAATGAAATTTTTTTTGGTCTTAATGCTTCTTCATTTGATAACACTTGATTCTTTCTTTGCATCTTATGCCTAACTTAAAGGCGTTAAAGAGAAGTACTTATTGGGAGATAACCCAAAAGTTTTAGATGAGTCTTGGAAGTTATTACTTCTGTAATAACCTCTCCTTATCCTTTTTATTTGCTTTTTGTGCCAAGAGTAACCTCTAATGAGAGAGAAGTAATGATTGGGAAAGTTGCTGTCCCGAAACAGATTTCTGTGCTTCACCGTACAAATTCGTGTAAAATCTCTGAATGTCTTTTTGAGGCGTGAATTTTTGTGCCTCTACCCCAGGTTGTTATCTAACTTTTGTTAGTTCAACACTTTTTTTATTTGAGCAACAGAAGGTCTTCGAAAAAATTCGTATTAACCTGCTGGTCTGTTTTGACAGATTTCTGCCATTTTCTGCATTTGCTTCTTGTTGGTTCCTTCTTGAGTTCTTTTGGGGAATTGAGCTTTTTGAGGGAAGTGCTACAGTAGCTAGTGTTCTAATGGAAGTTTATTTGGTGTTAGAACTGAACCTTAAGACTTATTTATCTTGAGTGCACTAATGTTGCTAATAAAGATTGTGTGAAGTTTTGTATGAAGGAAAATTTTCAGGTGTATAGAAGGAATGAGTAATGAGATAAAGGATAGACTAAAGCTCAAGCTTGGGGATGCCACGCGTGTCACCCCAAGAAATATCCAAGAAGTACAAGCGTCAAAGCTTGGGGATGCCCAAGGCATCCCCTTCTTCATCAATAAAAATCCCAAGTTTTTTCCAAACACTTCATTTTTATTGTTTCATGCACAGTTGTGTTTTTCTTAGAGCGTCTTGTTTTTCGTTTTCATTTTGTTTTTTCATTTTCTTGGTTTTCTTAGTTTTCTAAATAAATTGGTTCGACCCCCTCTTTCATACATTGGTTTGGAAATAGTTTGGTTTGGTTTGGAAAAGAGTAGGAAAGTTCATACTTATGTGGTAAAAAGAGCTTGTTTTTGACTGTGGCCTATGCTTTGTCATGCCATGCTTGATATTGTTTTGGCTTTATGCTTAGTGTTCTTTGATGTAGCATGAATTGTTATAAACAATTGAGATTGCTTAATGTGCCTTGGATGAATCATGCGTTGTTTTAGCATATTAAAGCATAGTATAGTCGTATTCTCCTTTGATGCTTTATTTGGGTTGACTTGGCGCATGCTCACACCATGTTATGACTATACAAACTCACCATAGCCTTTATGATCCTTTAGTTTTCAACTTGCAGTATCACTTTATGCTTTGATCAATGATGTTTTGTCTCTCTGCATGATTATGGCCATTATTGCTCTCTTAGTTTGTCGCTCCCAGTCTTTTGCTAGCCTCCACAACCAAGTATGAGTTCCACTCATGCATCCAACTCCCTAAACCAAGTTATTCCAAAGAGTCCACCATACCTACCTACTAGCTTATTCTATTCCAAGTATATTCATGCTTTTGTTTACCTTCCTAATTAAACTTGTTATGAGAAAACTAGTGATTAAAGCTCTCACGAACTTGATGGCACACTTCACCTTTTTGCATCTAATAATCTTGAACCATTGGGTCCTTCTTTGTTGCGTATATGCTTGCGCTTTATAAGTTGAAATTAGCATAACCATGTATCATGGGGAACGCTTTCAACATTGCACTTGTACTTTGTACCCCGTTGATATCATGTTCTTTTGCTTATGGATCCCGGCGGTGTGAAATAAAAGTGGAACTTATAAGATCATGGAGTTTGTATGTGTGTTAGAGAAACTCCTGGGCCGCTAGCCTAAGCCATGCCTAATCATGGTGAAAACTTGCAGCATCACCATAATGAGCACTCTATGAAGCATCCTCAATAAAAACCTATGCAAATAGCAAATAAAAAGATCGCTGAGATGCTCATTGTCTGCTTGCCTTGTCATTTTGATTATGGGATAGCTCCTGTATCATGTGCAAGGGGTACCCGGTTGGCGCTTCTTTATGATACACATGTACTTACAATGACAAGAGATTACTCGTGACTAAAGTTGAGTAGCATGAGGTTTGGTCTTCGTAAGTAAGGGGCATGAGATTTCGGTTTATAACTTGTCAAGCATATCCTCTTAGTTGTGTCACTTTAACCTTAATCACCGTAAAGATGCTTATGATAGGGGCAACGAGAGCTGAAAGATATAAGTACCATAATTTTTGGAAGCTCTTTATGAGACTTGAATCCCTACTTCCTTCTATGAAGGCCTTACTTCCACCATTATATTGAGTCTCCACCTTCTACCTTTATGCACCTACTTTGAGAGCATAGTGGCCATTATTAGTTCTATGTGCATTGTCCCAAGACTAGTTGATTGATGCATAACTTGATATTGCTTTTTTTAAACTATTTGTATCTAGTCACTCCTATGAACTTTGAAGGTGTCCTATGCATTTATATTTGCTACTCTATGAGGGACAAGCTGAATGTTATTATGCTATGTTTTCTTTATGTGAAACAAACAAACGTCTTGCAAAACATTGTTATTCATGAATCTTTTGTTTGTGCCTTTTCATGTTGCAACATAGTTTCTTTGTCTTATTGCTAGAAATTTGTCTTTCATGTTATGATTGAAGTACTATGATCCCAGCTTTGAATGTTTTATAAATACTTTGATCAAGTTTATGATGGTGCATGTCACCTCAAAAATTATTCTTTATTTTTATCACTTACCCACTCGAGGACGAGAAGGAGTTATGCTTGGGTATGTTGATACATTGCAAATGTATCTATAATTTTTGATGTTCCATGCTTGGTTTTATCTAATTTCTTGTGTTTTGTTCCAACTTTGGAGTACTTTTCATATGATTTCTTGGACTAACCTATTAACAAGATGCCATAGTGCCAGTTGCCTGTTTTCTGCTGTTTTTGATTCCAGAAAGTCAGAAAATGAATATTGTCGGAATTGGACAGGATAAAAGCCAAAGTTGATATTTTCCCGAAAGACTCATGGAGCCAGAAGGAGAGTCGGAGAGGGGCCATGGGTCAGCCACACCATAGGGTGGTGCGGGTCCACCCTGGCCGCGCCACCAGGTGGTGTGGGCCCCTCCAGCCTCCACCGACCTTGCCCTTTCGCCTATAAGAAGCCCCGGGTGCGAAAACCCTAAGGACCCAATCAAAAATCCACGAAAGAGTCTGTAGCCGCCGTCATCTCCATCCCGAGATCGGGAGGGATCTGAAGCTCTTCCCGGCACCCTGTTGGAGAGGGGAATTCACCTTGGAGGCCTTCTTCATCACCATGCAAGCCTCCGGTGTGATGCGTGAGTACTTCATCCTTGGACTACAGATCCATGTAGTAGCTAGATGGCTGGTTCTCCTCCTTTGTGCTTTCATGTCTAGATCTTGTGAGATCCGTTCATGATCAAGATCATCTATTTGTAATTCTGCATGTTGTGTTTGCGGGATCCAATGGATATTGAGATGCTATTTGAGATTGATAATTGATTTTATCATGTCTTTGTTATTTTTGATCTTGCATGCTTTCCGTTGTTAGTAGCTAACTTGGCCAAGTAGATGCTAGCAACTCCAAGAGTTAGTATTTATGCTCGATAGTGGGTTCATACCTCTGGTAATCTGGGGAAGTGACAGAAATCTCTAAGGTACTATATGTGCTGTTGCTACTAGGGAGAAACAACAATCCTTTGTTCATAGAACAATCGCATTGTTTACTTTACACGCAGTTCGTAAAGCAATAATCTGTTGCTTGCAACTTAATACTGGAGGGGGTTCGGATGATAACCTGAAGGTGGATTATTAGTCATAGATGCAGTTGGATGGCGGTCTATGTATAATGTTGTAATTCCCAATCAAGTCTCAAAGGAGTCAAGATGATTAGTATATGCATGTATTTCTTTCTTGATGTTTATCAATTGCCCCGCTGTAATTTGCCCAGCATGTTATCTGTCTTAAGGAGAGCCACCTCTAGTGAACTATGGATCCCGGTCCTTTTCTTTTACATACAATCTACAATCTGTTACTGCTTTGTGTTTACTTTCTTCAAACTTTTACTTCCTTCCATTCGATACGTTTAATCCTTTGTTTTCAGCAAAACACGGTGAGATTGACAACCTCATGGCAAGTTGGGGACAAAGTTCTGTGGTTGTGTTGTGCAGGTCTCCACGTTGCTACTAGCAACGGTAGTGCGCCCTGCCAAGGCTCAGCTAGCAACACCTTTGGGGTGTTTCCTTGCTCCTACTGGTTTAATTAAACCTTGGTTTCATAACTGAGGGAAACTTGCTGCTGTGCTCATCATACCTTCCTCTTGGGGTTCCCAACGAGCTCTACATCAACAGTGAGCCATCAAACTCTCATCCCCGCGCTGTGCCATAGGTGCGGCCATGGTGACGGTAAGCTCTGATTTGGGATGGGAGGAGAGCAGGGCAAGCGGGTTCATCCACGTCCCAGCTCTGCGCCATGGCCGTGACCACAGATTACCGCTTTAGAGAAGAAGAAGACTTGTAATGGATGCAAGCGCCAACGCTACAAGCCTACGTGGCAACCACGACGACAACGACATAACGGCGAAAACTGATAGGAGGGCGACTTGACGGGCGTTAGCCAGATATTTTGTATTCAAACATTAAGTTGAATTCATGCCGAAAAGACCCCTTGAGTATTTGGCACACCAACTGTGAGCAACGAGGCTGATTACAAGTAACTTGGGTACCGCTTTACCTTGGCGCCTCAATTTTCGGGATGCAAAATTATATTCTCCTTAGCTAGGGGCTAGGCCTCGCTAAACTTTCATTGCATCTCTGATAAAATGGCATATTGTGAACCTAAAAAATATTTTTGCAAAAAATCAAGAGCATTAAATCATGTACTTGTAGTTTAAATCGAACCCACTTCCTATCGATTCGGCTAGAATTTATCTTTTTTTACCAGGGGTGGACAAAAAGGTTTGAGATATCTCGGTTGGGATATTTTCCATGCAAGGTGGTCTAGTATTTTTGAAAATTGGATGGTAGCATTTGAAACTTTCATTTGGTGGTTGATTTACAAAATGCATCATTTTTGGCACTCGGAAAATAGAAAATATCTTTTTGGTGCAACGAAAAGAAAAACTTCCTCCTGCAACATTGTTCGCCATCCCATGATGCACATGCATGTATAATATGGGCATATTATCATAAAATATGCCGTGATTCTAGCCATAACATTTGGTTTTTTGAGATATTTGCAATATACCAAGTTTGATATTTTTTCTTGCAATTATATCACATAATATGACACCACACGAAGGTTTTACATTGTTTGGATTGTTTTGAATTTGTTATGCGTGTTTCAAACTATGGTCAAAACGACGAGCATGAAGGTTCTTAGCTAGGGGCCGAGCCTCGCTAAACTTGCATTGGATTTCTAATAAAACATCATATTGTGAACTTAAAAAAGATTTTTGCAAAACATCACGGGCATTAAATCATGTACCTGTAGTACAAATCCAACCCACTTCCTACGGATTCAACAGGACTTTGTCTTTTTTACGAGGGGTGGACGGAAAGTTTTGAGATACCCTAGTTGGGATATTGTCCATGTAACATGGTCTAGTATTTTTGAAAAATAGGACGGTAAGCATTTTGAAACTTTTATTTGGTGGTTGCTTCTCGGTTTTGGCGTTCGGAAGTTGGAAAATGGCTTTCTTGTGCCTTCCAATCAGAAGATAGCATTCTCCTTCCCACCGATCACCCCAACAAGTAGATCTTAGCCATCTATGTGACCACCATCCGACGCCCAAAATTTCAGCTCGCGCCTCCATGCCCCGCTCCCCTATCCCCTAACACAGTTTGGACTTGAAATGACGAAAAGGCCCTAGAGTTCTCAAACTTAATAGAAAACTGATTTAGGGTAGTTTCCTAAAAGCGTCCACCCATCCAGATCGCGAGCGAGATCCTAACCATTTACGCCCCGCTCATGTCTTCTCTCCCCTACCTCAAACCCACTAGATCACGATCCACCTCCTCTCTCTCCCACACCATCACCGCCACCTCGAACCCATCTAGATTCCCTTCGGCCACCGCCGGATCTTCACATCTCCCTCCCGTCTCCTCTCACTTGTATCCCCCTCTTCATCTCCATCGCGCGGTGCCCCCTTTCTCCTTGTAGGCAAGCACGTGAGCGCAATCTCTGCTGCCAACGTGCTCACCTTCGACCGCCGCTTTCCTTGGCAAGTTGGCATCAACGAACCCGACAGCAGCGGTGACTCAAGTAGGATACCTGGCTCAACTAGGAGATGGTGGCGCTTCGGACCCGGCGTGTTGGCTTTGCATGTCCTCCCCGAAGATGACCAAGGCGTATACGGTGGACCTGAAGAACCTGCACGGGATCCTGCGGCTGCTGGCCGTCATCTCGCCTCTCAACCTCAACACCATCGCTGGCGCGTACAGCGAGAACCTGCCCGTGATCTGCATCGACAGCCTCCATTCTCTCCCATGGGTCCTCTCTTAGTATCCCTCTCTCTCACTGCAGAAGCCACCGTACGAGGGGTTAGAGCCCGAGTCTCCACCAAAGCATGGATGGGATGGATGCGAGGTCGAGCTTGGCACGCATCTGGCGTATCCGACCTTGGCTATGGATGGATCCTACAGTCTACAGAGCAACATTGACATAGCTCGGAGAAGCAGCGGCTCCTCTGGATCCATCCGCAGGTGCTGCTAGTCCTACGTGGACGGGAGGACAGTTAATGCTGGATGACTTGTGATTAATTTCGGATGGTTAGATGAGCATAGTGTAGGTTTGTGATTACTCTCAGACAACTTATGATGGATGGATGAATTTTGATGAAGATATTTTATTAGTACTTTAAGTTTACTGAAGTACCTAGTAAATGATCATCCTGAACTAATTTTATCCTGCGTAGATTCTTGGAAGTATCTTAGTTGCAGTTTCATTGATAATGATTGCTTACTAGTTGCTTTGCTAAGGATTTGACTCATAGTTTCAGTATTTTGATATTTCTGTATGGTCATGTTTTACATATCCTGATTGTACTGAATTTTGTTGTAGTCACGTGGAGGATTTAGGGCATAAGCTACTTTAGGTATTGTTTCAGTAGACTTTCTGCTTAAATGAAACCATATATCATATACTTGTGTTTGGTTTGTTCATGTGCATTGCCACCATTTTATATATTTCAAGTGATAACAAATTAGCATGAATTTATCTTTGCTATCAGCTTTAAGAAATGTGCATACGTATGGCAGGGGTGACTAAATCATCTGGAGCATCCTCATGCTGCTATTAGGCATGGTGTACCTACCGGGGCGCAACATCTGCTGCCGGGGACAAGGAACGGTGTGAGCTGTTCACGCGGTTGCATTGTGGCCCCGTCGAGTTCATCTACTACTAGTACCACCTACCGATGCACGACAACTTCTACACATGCTACCAAGTAAATAAGTTATAGCGTACTAGTTGATTTATTTTAGTTGTTAAGCTATAGCCTGTTCTAGTTACCTCGAGGGTTATGTTGGCTAGTGTTCTGGTTCGGTTCCTATATTACAGACTCTAGAATCTAATTCTAGGACTTGATCATGCAATAAGGCTTAACTGCCCATGTTTATTAGCCTCCTAAGTTGTTCACTACATGCGTAATTGTGTCCTCCTAGTTATCTTATTGCAGCATGATGTGTAGGCATAGTTATTTGTAACCATACTAGATGTAGAATCATGTTTTTGTGCTGTTTTGTAAGATATCTCTCGTTGGTATTTGGTAAGAATACACTATCATGTTGCTCTGTATATGTAAAATAAGAAGTTTATGCCCAGTTTACTTTTATAAAAAATAAGAAGTGGTTGTTGTCAATTATAATGTGTTGTCTTACATGAGGTCAGGCGGAAGGAGTTTGAAAACATGTGAAGCTCTACTTATCAAGAGGTATCTAATTATTACACTTCTAGAGCTAGTTATACGTGATTGTGACTGTATCTATGTTATGATGTAAAATGATGAGACCAGCCGAGACTAGTCCTTAGCTGGCATTGTAACTGTGTTGTACTGTGACTACTATTCTATGTGTGTTGTATATGAATGTAATATACCGATCCTTGTTGTTCTTTGAAGTAATAAAATATTTTTTATCTATTTCAGTTTAGATGATGATTATTTATTTAATAGGATTTAAAACCTGAAAAACATGACCGAAATAACTGTGATGTGCCTGCTAAGAGTGACGACTGGGGCCCACTATCTAGAACCTGATAACTAGGACCCGTCGTATGAAAAAATAAAAGTAAAATAGTCAGGAATAAAAGGCCACGGCCTAAAAGTAAAAAGGCTATGACGTGGGCTTGGCCCATTAGCTGATCAAGCTGAATTGTTGGGCTTGCCCATATATGCAACAATTTGAACTGGGCTGATTTCGATCTAAACCTTCCACGTAGGATCTTATGTCGATAGGACAGATAACCCTTGATCAATAATTTTGGTAATGGGCTCTGTGACCTTATATTTTGGTCATGGTTGACCATGACCAATTAAAAAAAGGTCGCAGTTGTCTATAGTGATGCTCGGTATGTGACCTACTAGTTTTGGTCATAGAAAGGTCATAGATGGATTACTATGACCTTTCTATGACCAATTTTTGGGGTTACCAGTTAGCATATTTCTTGTAGTGCGGCATGTTGACGGTGAGCCGTGAGTAGGGCGAGGTGGCGAGTGGACGAGGGATCTTACGATTGGTTGAGCTAGGTGGTGGGGAGAGTCACAGTGTTGCTGGTGCGCGGTCTTAGCGCCGGAGCAGACCGGAGGCCTCGGGAGTAGGCGATGGGTGGTAGCAGTGAGGCTGCGTGTTATCTTGTCGATATAACGACGCGACGTGTCTACGACTCATGTAGGCATGCGTGCAAGGCGGGGCTAGGTGTAGGGTGGCAGGGAGAGAGGCTGATGGTCTCTTGCGCGAGGGCGCGGTGCGCTTTGCATAAAGGAGAGGGGTAAGGTGCGCTGTGGCGCGACGCTCTGGACAACGTGGCCACGCTCGGTTGGGGGTCGCTTGGGTATAGGGTGAGGGAGAGGGTGGTCGTGGACGTGCCTGGGGAGTTGTAGAAGACATAGAGGGGTCCAAGGGGAGACATGATAGGTCCGGTCAGCAGCTACATTAGATGAGCATGATTTTGCTCAATCTTGTTTGCCCTATGTCCATGACTGGCCCGGGGTGGCTTGTGTCGAGCTGGGGAGGTGTGGTACATGGGAAGCGACGAGGTGGTGCTCGTGGACAGTGTTGCACACGGTCATAACACCTGGGGTGGTGAGAAAAGGGGTTGGGTGTGATCTAGAGCAAGCTTAACCACATGCCCTTTTAAAATGATGGTGGCAAGAAACTGGAGGTTCCTCTGGCTGGGGTTTGGTTTTGGGTGTGTAGACGGATAGTAGGTGTAGGCATACATGCCAAGCATTCCTCCTAATTCACTTCCAAGACTTAGCAATGATCCTCCAAAGTTTGCAAAAATTAAGGGTGTCATTCTCCTAAATCCCATATGGGCTGCAAAGCTTCTTGAGAAAGGTACTAGGTTCTTGGATTTGGCCAGGTTAAGAGTGGGGTTTAGCAGTACTCATAACAAGGTACCAAGTGGTGTATTTGCATGGCCTTGATTGATCATGGTTTGGTTAAACGATGGCTCCAAAGTTGACACTTTTTTAGTGAATTTTGACTTACCCAAGGTCTGACCTTTCTCTAGGGTTTTGATTTGGGGATAAGCAATGATCAATTTTTCTTATGAGAAATGATCTAGAAGATCAAGGATTACTCTAAAACCACTAAATCCTAAGCTAGATTATTAGTTCCAAAAAACAATCATATGCAAGCATGCACACATAACCACCATATAGCCACAATGTCCTAAAATGTTTTTGTTTACCCTAAATTCTAGGCATCTACTTAAGGTCAAACAGGGTTTCAGAGAATGGGGTGTTACACCATAAAGAGAAATTAAAAGATAACACAAATTAAACAAAAACAAGAAAAGTAGATACCTACTACCGAAAAAGGGAAAACGAAAAGGAAAATGCAAAACATAGCATTGCATATTAAGGCAGTGCGTGGCAACAGTACTAAGCAGTATAATAGCTAACCCGTACGCAGTCCACCCAAGATGCTACTACACTCAAAGAAGCAGTTCATCTGACGCGAGAAAGAGAAAAAACTAGCTACAAACCAGAAAACCGCGCGATATTCCATGAGAGAAGAAAACCGCCGCACTAACCCCACACAGCCAGCATCGCTACCAGAACTACATGTGCAGAACAAACAAGACATGTCCGATTGGCGGGATACACCACAATCTTCCGCGTGCTGGCACCAACAGCGACGCGGAGCATACTCCAGCACCCACACCATTTTTCTAGCGTTTTCATCTTATATTAGTGAATAGAGGAAATACAAATCTAAACGTGTAGCCCGATGAACCATAAAAATCTACCTACGAACAAATTTTGACCTATCAAAACATTATACTTCGTAGATATATCTGATTCTAGACAAATTCAAATCACTTATTTTCGGAGGGAAGTTAATAGGTGATATAAAAAGAAAGGGAGGTAATAGGTCTCTTCTAGTCGATGTGCATCTCGCCGGGATTAGCTTTGCTTCGTCCCTCACGCCGAAGCGTACTCGGCGCCAGGGCTGTACCAACAGTCATGGAATCTTTGCTGCCCCATTGCAGAGTTAGAAAGGCCGTCATGCTTTTGACATGGATCAACTAATCTATGGTAACGAATCTCCGGTGGTTGTAGAAAAGACATGGTGTCAGAATAACTGATTTACAATCCCGGGTCAAGTGATAAAGTTCGGATCGGACTCCGACTCCGTTTCCAATTCAAAGCACGAGATCAGGAGTAGCTTTTTCCCTAAATAAATTGTTTACGTGAGAGCCCTCACGGAAAGAGCAGCTCAGTCAGCCAAGCCCCGAGGAACCAGCGAGCGAGAACATCCTCCTTCTTTTCCGAGCAACTATGGAGATGGGCCTGGCGCAGTGGCTACCCGAGGACGTGGTCGCGGACGTCCTCCGCTGCCTTCCTCCGCGCAGCCTTGCTGCAGCCCGTTGCGTCTGCCGGGCCTGGCATGCCATAATCGACGCTCGTCATCTCCTAGACCGGGACCTCCTCCCGCTCTCCTTGGCCGGCCTATTCATCAACTTCGCCAGTCTGGAACTTGCCGAGTTCTTCTTTCGCCCCTCCTCCTCGACGGACACTGCGATCAGCGGCGACCTCCACTTCGTGCCCACCGACGACGTCTACGTCGAGGACGTATGCAGTGGCCTGGTTTTGCTAGACTCCTACGTGGTTAACCCCGCCACACGACGTTGGGCGAGTTTGCCCCCGCATCCACCTCCTCCCATGGGGTTTGAAGACTTCCATGAACAAGGCTACCTCATGTTTGATCCTGCGGTATCACTGCACTACCAAGTGCTTAGGTTTATGCATGTCCGGCGTCTATCTGAATTGGACGACTCAGTGAGGCAACAGGAATGGCCTCCGTCCCCATTCTTGATGCATGTTTTCTCTTCAGAAACAACAAGATGGGAAGAGAAGTCGTTCATCCGACAAGGAGACGCTCTTGGGACTCTTGCCGACTTGCAACTAGCCAGGGCAACATTTGCTCGACACCATGGCGTGTATTGGCATGGAGAGCTCTATGTACACTGCCATTTTGTTATGAGGTAGATGACTTTCTAAGAATTATTTTCCCTCTAGCTTCAATACAAAATCTGATTAGTTCTTGATTTATAAATATCTTTTTCTTGCGAATGACTCAGGATATCGTTATCAAATTGCACGTACCAAACAATTAAACTGCCCGTAGATGTTGATACCAGGCGGTACCCAACGGTTCTTCTTGGAAGGTCGGAGAAGGGGGTGTATTTTGCAGCACTTGATCGTCAATGCCGGCTTCGAGTTTGGGTACCGAATGAATCCAGCGAGTGGCTTCCCAGGCATGATAGCAACCTTCATCTTATGGCACCACATCAAAAACATGATCCACAAGCTTGCGAGTCCTGGATTATGGCAGATGTCAACTACCACTTCGATAAAGCTAGTTATCCGATTTACTATGAAGATGCACTAGTACAGGAAAAGTTGGAGCGGCATCCTGACAACGAGAATGTCTCTAAAACTAGAATCGGAGTGCACACCAATGAACATATCACGATTCTTGGATTCCATCCTTACAAAGAAATTATCTTTTTGAGTGAATATTCGAAGAGAGGATTTGCCTATCATCTGGATCAATCCAAGCTAGAAGACTTGGGCAACATGTGCCCAAAAGAATTTGGTTACTACTTAAATCATGAAATAGACCAAGCTTTTCCATATACACCTTGTAGATTTGAGAAGTTCCTTGATAACAATTAACTGAGAAGCTTGTCAAAGATTTCCAATGGAAGTTGTGCATAACATGACGAATTTGAATATACGTCGTATTTGGATAGACGCCATTGCATATACTAGTAGTCATTATACGTCGTATTTTCAGCCGTATATAAGTACAAGTGGTGGGGTCCACTGAAATCAGCGACTTGGAGACCGACAGGCTCCCCGTAAAAAAACCGACAGGCGACGAATCCACGATTCGATCTCGCCCAATTTCTCTGGCTCGGTCTTGCTCGTCAGCACTGTATCCCTATCCCGTTCCTATGGCGGCGGAAGGCGGACGCCGGCGACCATGAGACTGGCGGCGGACGAGGCCGGAGATCCTGGTCCCAGAGCCGACGGAGCCTCCTCCCGATCCTGTTTCGTTGGTACAGGAGGTAGAGAAGAAGGGCACCGGCAATTTCTCTGGATGTGCAGCCCCGAATCTTCTCTGAATCTGGAGCCTTTTATCTGAATCTGTAGCTTCATTTTATCTGAATGAACCTGGAGTTGGCCTTCCAAATATTCTGTACATATTTTCAGTGTTGCTGTAATATTGTACCTAGACTTGCAAATATTTTGTACTTTTTCCGCTGATTTCAGTGGACCCCACCACGTGTACGTATATACGGCTGAAAATACGACGTATAATGACTAGTATATGCAGTGAAAGAGGGTGTAATGGCATCCACCAAAGATACACATATTTGCAGTGGCATTTTTCCAAAGTTAGAAATTGCAGTGGCGTTTCTCAATTTCTCGAAAATTGCAATGGCGTCTATCCAATTAACCCTTGAATATATATATATATATATATATATGAATATGTGTTTGTGGGAGTCGCTCATTCACTTCCCATCCTAGTCCATGGAAGAATTATGTTCCTTTTTACCTTTAGGTGTTCTAACAGACTAGTTTTTGCTATTTATTAGTCCTACCATGAGCTTACCAACATAGCTAGGATTGTCGGTACAGTTGTAAATTTGTTTTAGAAATAATGCAAAACCAGAGATGTGCTTCTTGCATTCTAATAATGCTGTTAGAGCCAAAGCAACCAAAGTTTTTTTTAAAACTGAAGGCCTAAGCCCGGCTTTAAATTAATGAAGCCACGAACGATAGATAAAAGGTATTGACGGTCAGCTTACATGACAACGCACACAAGAAGAGAGAAAAAAACAGGAAACACAGCTTGAAACACGAGGCCATCGTCCATCCGCAAGAGCAGTCCTTGGAGAAGAAGCGCCGTGAAACTAGGCCATCGAAGAAGATCATGTCTTTGTCCGCTCCTGATTCACTCCCGTGTCGCCCCCACTCGGGCGGCACTAGAGCCCCCCCAACCCTAGGCGCCGCCGGCAGCCCTCCCCCTCCTCTCTCCTCTCCGCCTCCGTCAGAGGACGTCGCCGGGCAAAGCCCGCGCCGTCGACGATGGAGGCGGGGGCTCCTCTTCTAGCGCGGCGCCTCGTCGTGGGATCCGGTGGCCGGGGCGGTGGCGGCTAGTCGTGGCGGTGTGGTGGCATGCGGCGGCGCAGGGAGGGCGCATGGCGACGGTGTGAAGGGAACAAGGGGGTTGTTGTGGTGCGTGTGCTATGCCCTCGTCGTCTGTGGTCGCCCATGGCTGCGGGGCCTGATCTAGGCCTATGCGGGGCTAGGGCGGGCTGCGGCTTCGGGGCTCGGTGGTGGAGCTCTCTTGTGGCCTCGTCTCTGGGGCGTCGCAGGCGCTGCAGCGGTGGTGGCTATCCAGCGTGGGGGGCCTCCTCCTCCGAGCCCATGTGGGCTAGCCATGGTGCCGGTGTTATCTCTATAGGAGATCCCTGAAACTGGGTATATCTTGTGTTCTATGTGTGTTTTGTGTGTCTTCGTATGCAGTATCCATTTCGAACCAACTAGTCGTAGGCCATTTGGGAGGGTATAAACCTTGAAGAACAACAAGTTTTTTGTTAGGAAGGTCATAACTTGATTACACCAATTGGTCATAACATAGACAACACTGGTTTATGACCTTAATTTTAGGCGATTACGACCAATTTAGATGGTCGTTACTGCTAATACATGATTAGTTAAAACGACTAGACTTCCAACTAACCAGTTTCACCTACGTGTCAAAATCACATGTCAATTTTGTCTAGGTGTCATATCCAAGTGTCAATTTTCATTCATGTGTTATGTCTAGTGTCAGTCCATATAGTCCGTGGGACCCATCACAAACTGCAGACGGGATCCGCGCAGGCCCCAGCCACGTACTACAGACAGGACCCACACAGGCCCCACTCGTCATCAGGGATTAATAACAAAAAAAGTAGTCTGGGGACACTCAAACCCCCGACCAATTTCGCTAGTCTTTACTGCTAATACACGATTCGTTAAAACGACTAGATTGCCAACTAACCTATTTCACCTACGTGTCAAGATCACGTGTCAATTTTGTTTACATGTCATACCAAGTGTCAATTTTCATCCACATGTTATGTCTAGTGTCAGTCCAGATGGTTCATACTACTTACATATGGAACCCATGTATCCATGCTAACCAGGAAAGAGTACTTGGGATGACGTGCAGGCCCCACCGTGGGACCCACCACAAACTGCAGGCCCCAGCCACGTACTGCAGGCGGGACCCACTACAAGAATCTGATATCGTCGTGGATAGGGATCAAAACATCGTAGATGGCCATCCACGGCGAATTCTGCGACAAAAAATAGGTCATGGCCCTCACGTCATAATTCAGTCCGTGATGTTCCTCCAATTTCGTCGCGACAAACTGGACCGGCCCAGCCTAGGCCCGATCTTTCATGACGTTTTTATTTCATTATGAACGAGGCCACGTGGCGGACGGCACCGCGAGCTGTCGTCAACGACGTTTGCTGAAGTCATGTTCGCCATCTACGATGTCATATACCTCCTAACGTTTTTTCTGTCACGGCCTGATTCCGCTAGCGCCATTTGCTGACGTATTCGTTCATTTGCTTATGTCATCCTTTCCATTTCGTCACGCTAGCGGAGACGAATTTCATTTTCGTCACGGCAATAAACTAGCCAGCTTATGTGTGGCCGACCGTCAGGGCCACACGTGGACCAATAGAAAGGAAACATGTGGTCCATCTGCAGCACGAATCGTGTATCAATCAGAGCTGGACACGTATCTCCAACGCATGACGAACTCATTTTGTCGGGGCATAAGAGATGACGTTTCTGTTTTGTTGAGGACGTTGACGAGTAAAAGTCCGCCATGTGGGCGTCTATTGGTGACGACAATGTTTTCTTCAACTAAACAAGCATGGCATTTTCATTTACGTCGGAGAAGAGTGCTAACAACTTTTCTACATTGCACGGTCTAGATCAAAATGACAGAAGTTATAGGGCACATGTTCAGGAGACACAAATAGGTTCGCACATAAGTTTCCAACAAAATAAAGAAAAGAGCCTAATAAGCTTTCAGTCACACCACCAGTTCACTTACGCAAATATAGCTAAGAATTGCTGAAGTGATGCATTTATAAGGTCTATGAAGTTCACAAGTGCTTTCCGCACTTCATTCTTTTCTTCTATCTCCTTTAGCAATGCTACAATGTGTCTACCTAGTGCCTCATTCGCTGCTCTCTCAGCCCCGAGTTGTGCTTCAAGGAGAGAGCTAGTTGGTCTTGAAGCATGGATGCTTTCATCAGTGGAAGCAAGGGGTTGATCCTTAATGCCATATTTTGTAGCAGATGGCGCCACCGTGCTTCCAATGGGTGCCTGGCAGTTATAGAAGCAAACATGAGAAAACTAGGAAGAAAATTCCAAGCACATCTTTATGGAAAAATATGGTATTTAATTATACCAAGATGACAAAGATGGACCTGGTATAGCTTCTTCCACACTTCCTATGCTTCATTCGGGCCTTCTTCCTCGCCATCTGGTTTCTCCGTCTACAACCCCACAATGGCACTATGCAATATCGCATTCCCTGCTCTCTGAGCCCCGAGTTGCGCTTCAAGTAGAGTGTTGGTTTGTCTTGAAGAATGGATGTTGATGTCCTACGACAGTGCATAGTGCACCGTGTCGGTGGAAGGAGGTTGTTCAGCCTCAGTGATATCTTCTGTAGCATTAAGCGCCATATTACTTTCCATGGTTGCCTATTGAGTTTTAGGAATAGAATCAAACATTAGAAAAATAGCCAGCAAATTACAAGTTGATCATACTCATTTCAGAGACAAATATGGCATTGAAATTTTGGAAGATGAGAAAAATGAAAAGTATTCTAGAGGGCTTACTGTTGCTTTTTTCACATTGTGATGGGAGAAGCCCCGGCTGTCACAGAAAAACAAGTCACTACGATAAGGTTGTCTATTTCTTGTTTGCCTGTTTATTTGACAACAGGCCTACACAAAGAGAGAGCATATAGTGTAAGAGACAGTCCTGGTTAAACACAAACATGGGGGAAGTTGGTAGACAAGACTTGACCTGATTCCTAGGGCCAGTCCAATAATCAACAAGCTTGCACCACTCTGCATTGTTCATGTATTCAACATGAGATATCCTTGTTACTTCATTCAGTGGGAAGGGGTCAAAAAACTGCTTCTTCAGGAGATGCCTTTGAATTCTTGCGTGCCTCATTAACTGCTAGTTGCAAGCAACCTGCACCTCTAGTTGTGATGCATCCATGACAAACTTTTGCTGAAATAAAACATCGTGCATCAGCCTCTGCTTGAACAATAATGAGAAGAAAAGGGCAGTTGAGTCATAGAACATACAAAAACTAAGTCGTAGAACTCTACTCTGACATCCGACCTCTCCTTGTACTCTTTCTAGTGGGGGAAGATAGGAATACCAGTCCTAACTGTTTTTGCATACTCAGTGGCGAACTTGGAAGCAATAGTTCTTCCTGGAGGAATGGCAAATGGAAGCTTTCCTCCTTTGGACATGTTCTCGCGCTGCTTCACCGTGTTTTTTCCCCTAAGAAAATTTGAGGATCATAATGTTTAATAGTGTCTTCAGAAGGATGATGGCCAAAATCATCTACAAAAATATAATGTGGAGTTAGTGTCCTACTATAAGTTCTTTCCTTGAGGAGTTGCTTGCTTTCCTGGGGCAGTTGTCTGATCGCCTTGGACTGATGTCTTCCTGTCATGGAGTGCTGCCATCTCGATTTGGGCTGCTACCTTCTCTCCTTGAGCATTAGGATCTGCAGGACTCTGAGTTTCTTGCGAAGAGGTCGCAGCACTTGGCGGTCTTGGTGGGCTCCGTGGAGAACTTGGAGGTGGAAGTACTTCTGGCGGATTCCCCTTGGACCTTGTATGTCTCATACTTTCTATCGAGGTAACCATGCTAGCCAAGACGCGCTTTCGAGCAGCTGATCCACCACCAGCAGCCATCCTTTTCATGACGATAGGTTTCTTCTTATATTTCCTCTTCTTAGTCTACACAATTCAAAGGTAGTCAAGTCGGGGTAATAAAAGGCAACAACATATATGGAAAATTAAGTAAGCAAATAATTACACAAAATATGAGTAAGCAAGTAAGAGGACAACCTACGTGTCATCCGCCTCCTCCTCTTCAGGATAA
Organism: Avena eriantha; assembly: GCA_910589775.1. NCBI lineage: Eukaryota > Viridiplantae > Streptophyta > Magnoliopsida > Poales > Poaceae > Avena > Avena eriantha. The sequence goes on along the minus strand of OU342745.1, from coordinate 72,335,638 downwards.
TAGTCAGACCCAGAGCCTTCATTCTTGCTCTTTTTAGGGGAGAATTCAGTGGGAGATGCATAAACAAGGGGCCTAACACCCATTTGTTGCATCCGCGCATTGTTTCTCGTGATGTTTTCTAGCCATCTTTCTTCTATGGGATGTAATTGTGGTTCTATCATGAATAAACAACTCCAAGTAAGCTAAAAAAATATAACCTATGGTATTGATTGTTCTATAATAATCATAATGTACAACGTTCGACTATGAGGAACATCTACTCTGAATCTCATATCACAAGACTAACGATGAAGCAGCCAAAGCAATGCAAGAGATAAGACGATGAACAAGTTGGACAATTCACCAATTGGTTGTAGTAATAATAAGAGTGGGACAATAAAACATAAGCAGGATAAGCATCAATAGTGCAATTAAATAGGAAACATAACCTATTGTACTAATTGCTCTATAGAACTCATCATGTGACATCTCACTATGAGCAATTTCTACTATGATCATAAGACATCTGATGAAGCAGCCAAACTAATGCAAAAAAGCAAGATAATGCAACCTTTATCACATGCAAACAGATCATAAGCCAAAATAGTATACATGCAGTTAAAGAGGATAATCACAATAAAACATAAGCAGGGTAAGAAACTATCATGAAAATAAACAAAATATAACGTATGGTGCTGATTGTTCTATAGTAATAATCATGTAATAGAGTCCACTATGAGCAATTTATAATATGATCAAAACACATAGGATGAAGCAGCCAAATCCATGGAACAACCAAAATAATGAAAACTTCATCTGTATGTAAACTGATCATAAGTCGAATACTCTGAATCTCACTTATCAAGTTGCATTAATAAGCAGGGCATGACAATTAAACATCAGAAGGATACGCATCTTTCATGCAATTAAAATAGGCAATTAAATAAGTCATAACATATGATGTTGATTGTTCAATAGTAATCATCATGTAAAACAGACTACTATGAACAATTTGGACTCTGCTCATAAGACATGTCATGAAGCAGTCAAACTAATGCAATGGACAAGATAATGCAACCTTGATCACAAGATTTGTAAAATCACAAGCAATTTCATAGGTAGAACAAATAAGAGAGAATAACTGCAACAAAATAGGTAAATTAGTGGCATGAACAGGATAATGAACAACATTTCTCAGGCAAAGTAAAAAAACATGAGCATCAAGGATGAGCGTGTTTCCTTGCCTACAGGCTGTAGGGCCTTTTTGATACCGTGTTTCTTGCAGTGACCTCGGGCACGTGGCATCGAGATGGATGACGAGGTAGCATACCTCGTCGACGAGGTGAGCGACGAGGTGGACAGGCCTTGTCAGTGTGGTGATGGGCCTTGTCAGCAAGGTGGATAGCAAGCTGGATGGCGAGGTGGACAGCGAGGTGGACGACGAGCTAGACAACAAGATGAACGGCGAGCTGACCGACTTTGCAGGTGAAGTGTACATCGAGGTGGTAGACAATGTCAGCTGGCTATCGGCGAGGTGGAAGACCGACAAGGTCGACGAACATGGTGGAAAACCGAGACGGTGAGTCGGTGAGGTGGGGCTAGGGTTTGTGCTAGGGTGATGGAGAGGTTACTACTTGAAGGACAGACGGAGATGAGGGGATTAAAGACAGAGAGTGGAGGGACGAACAACGGCAAGGGGAAAAAGGAGAGGACGACGGGGAGGGCGAACGGAAAAGGGGGAGGATAGCAGGGAGGATGGCACCAACGGCGGTGGGGAAATTAGGATCTGTCTCATTTCAGAGAGGGGATAAAAATGGTTTCGAATAGATTACATAAATGACCTTTGCACGAATGCTTGGGTGGTGCTATATGGGTGGGCTCGAAGGTAATTGCAGCTCGAGAAATTTTTGTTTGTGTAGAAACTCTCCCGTGCTAGTGCCAAATTTCACATGGGCGGGAGGACCTGACCTGGAAATTTGGGGTTGGTGTCCTGGCTGTAGGATGCATGATGGAGTGTTCAAATAAATTAACCATATTTTAGAAAGTCTTCATTAAAAGGGCCTGGTGAAGAAAACTATAAATTATTGACGAATAAATCTTGAAAAAAGCAATAATGTGGACTACTAGTTTATATTCTGGCTTGTATAATGATCTCAAGAGAGGTAAAAGTTATTTGGATAATATATTCAAATTTAGATAAGATTCAGGTTTTGAACAATGGATTTCTCCAGATTAGGGTTGAATGATGGACTTTTATCCTTATTTTGGTTAGTTTTAGGTCATAGCAACACATATGGTAGATATCAAAGTTTGAGCCCAAGAAGATGCATCATAGAGACCAAAATACAGAGGAAAAGCAGCTTCCACATCCATGTAGTTGCACCACTAGTGTGACAGAAGTTGCATGCATTATCACAGAATCCCTATATGTGTGTGGTCTCATGTAGATATCAATGTGGTTTTGGAAAAGAACACATGCAATATGGTCATGTGAATGACTAGTAGTGGATATATCAATTTATGGTTTAGAGAACACATGGATGACTCTAGGGGGATCCATGTGTGTCAGACCAAAAACATCATATATGAAATAAATAACCAGCTTAATTCCATGTTGCACGGCCAGTGTGTGATAGAATTTGTATCACGGAATCCATTACTAGCTAGAGTGTGTGTGGTCATGTAGATATATATTAATGTGGTTTAGGAAAAGAACACATGCAATATATGTCTCTAGGGGTTCCATGTGTCAAAAACCATGGTCACATAGACAAAAACACATAGGAAAGGCAGCTTCCACATTGCATGTTGCACAAGTGTGTGATAGAAGTTGCATCACATAATCCACTGCTGGAGTATGTGTGTGGTCATAATGCATATATGTAGTGGTTTTGGAAATGAACACATGCAGTGTGGTCATGTGGATCAATGACTCTAGAGGATATATATCAATAATGTGGTGTAGGAAAAAAGAACACAGCATGCAATGACTCTAGGGGATCCATGTGTCAAATTATGGTCACAAAGACCAAAAACACATATATAGCTAAGAAATCAGCTTCCACATTGCATGTTTCATGCACCAGTGTGACAGAAGTTACATCACGTAATCCACATGAGTATGTGTGTGGTCATGCATTTCGATGAAGATATTGTGGTGTTGGAAACGAACACACATGCAATGTGTGGTTATGTGGATCAATGACTACTAGTAGTGGGTATATATATATCAATGTAGTTTAATTAGGAAGAGAACACATGCATGACTCTAGGTGTCAGACCAAAAACTAACATATAGGAAATAAATAACCAGCTTGCACATTTGCATGTTGCACCAGTGTGACAGAAGTTGCATCACAGAATCCACTACTTGAGTGTGTGTGGGCATGTAGATTTCTATATCAATGTGGTTTTGGAAAAGGAACACATGCAATTTGGATCATGTGGATAAAATGGCTCTAGTGTATATCATGTGTGGTAATTTAGGAAAGAGAACACACATTGCAATGAGTCTAGTTGGGGATATCCATGTGTCAAACCATGGTCATAGAGACCAAATTAAAACATATAGGAAATAGCAGCTTCTACATTTCATGTTGACAGAAGTTGCATCACAGAATCCACTAGAGTTTGTGTGGTCATGTAGATATCAATGTGCTATTATTAGAAAAGAACACATGCAAATGTGGTCATCATGTGGATCTATCAATGACTCTGGTTGATATCAATGTGGGTTAGGAAAAGAACACATGCATGCAATATGACTCTAGGAGAGATCCATGGTCATAGAGACCAAAAACACATAGGAATTAAAGGAGCTTCCACATTGCATGCATGGTTACACCAGTGTGATAGAAGTTGTGCATAATCACAAAATCCACTTGAGTATGCATGTGTGTGGTCATGCATGTAGAGATATCATTGTGGTTTTGGAAAATAACAATGTACATATATGCAATGTGGTCATGTGGATCAATGACTCTAGTGGATATATATCAATGTGTGGTTTAGGAAAAGAACACACATCATGTAATGTCTCTAGGAAATCCATGTGTCAAATTAAACCATGCATGGTCATAGAGACCAAAAACACATAGGCATTAGTGGAGAATTGCTTATTAGTGGAGCATATTTTTTGCTATCAGTTGCGCATATAGAGTGCGCCACTACTGTTGCGCCATTGATAACTAAGTATCAATGGCGCATATCAAATATGTGCCATTGATAATGAGACAACCAGTGGCGCATTTTCAATATGCGCCATTGATATTTTACTAGTGGAGCATTTCTACATAATGTGCCAGTGATAACATATCTGCCACTGGTAAATTAGCAGATGCGCCACTGATATTTACAACAAGATAACTCAATACAACTCTTCCCTGGTATTGTTACTGGTATTATACTGTATATTATACAGGTATACAGTGTATTATACAGGGTATTATACAAAAATAGCTGTAGAAAGTAGTACAAATGATGCATTCTACATAGTTTATCAAAACAGAGATATTACAAACACAATTATAGTCATCAAATCAATTAGAACCCGATATAGTGACATGTGGCTGAATTATTTACACAAGTGTTGGAGGATACAAGTTGATATCATCTCACATTACACAAATAAAGTGGTCACCAGCCCTAAACTATATGATCAAGTAGAGTGCAACCGCAATGACGGTGAGCAAGACCGGGGGCGCGATCAAGGTCTTCACCTTCTTGCTCTCTTCACCTAGGAAAGCTACAAAAGAAAAAATAGTAATTGTCATAGTACGGAGGCAAAGGAGGATATGATGTCAGAAAACAAAAACAGTAATTGTCATAGCTATAGAAAACAAAAATAAATATGTGTCAGCATTCAGGGTACATTCAATAAATATTCATAGCTTTTACTGTCAAGAACTAGCTTTGGTTCATGTGTTCATGTTACAGCAATGAGCAAAAGCCCAAGTTCAAATCTTGACTCTATGAAAAGCACAACAGAAATCTGTATCCATATTCCTATACACAAAAATATAAAGGTGGGTAAAATGGCTCGGTTGTTCACATGTCCTTCTCAAACTTGGTTTTGGTGTCCTGTACCATTGACTGAATCTCTGTTGCAACACTGAAAGTTACGAAAATCAGTTAGTAACAAATGAGTAGCAGGCCTGCAGAGAGTGCAATGGAAACTCAGAAAGTAGCTTGGGACCTTTGGCAGATAGTAAGGGCCACTAAACATGCACACATAGATGTATGTGATTCATACTGGAACACCCATGCATGCTATGCTTCCTTGAGTGGAGCACACACATTCTCCTATTAGTTTAGGACAACTACTTCAAACCAAAACATTCCCAAACAAACTGAAAACCATCCTCTGATTCACTGTAGTTTGATGATGCACACACGGATTTCTAAATCCGATACTACGAATAGAAACACTTATACACTTTGTGAGGATGAACCAGGACAAACTGGGAATTGAGTCCAAACATTGAATAGGCAAACTAGTTATTGTTTCACAAACAAGGTGGATACATCATGCAAACCGACTGGTGCGCGCAACACTTGTAAGTCCTATCTTCGCATTGCAGCAGTGCATGCCAACAAAACTCTTATAATGCAAGACCAACTACAACCAATCATTAGAAGGACACCTCAACATTCGCAAACAGCATGGCACTCTTAACTCCTAGTTCTCATCAAAATTACAAACACGACAACAAAATCTCTTATGATGAAAAACCAACTACACCAATCATCAGTAGGGCACCTCAGCAATCACAAACAGCATGACACTCTTAACTCCTAGTTCTCATCCAATTACAAACACACCAACGAAAACTCTTATGATGAAAGACCAACTACCCCAATCATCAGAAGGGAACCTTAGCAATCACAAACCCTATGATTGCGGTCAGTAGATGTCTATAACTGGGCGCTGGTAGAACAGTTTCAGACACTAGATGTCGCTAGATCGAGCCGGTCGATAGACGGGGAGATGGATTTGGAGTAGAGAATCACCCAGAGATGGCCTGCTCGGTCTTCTTCAGCCCGTCCTTGTGCGCCTTGTCCTTGATATGGCGCAACATCGACACGATATCCTTGAAGTCACTGCGTGGTCCAATCCCACCGAAGGAACACCCACAAACCAAAGCATGAGCAAAATTAGTAAAAGCACACAAAAATCCGACACAAATCATGCGCGAAAGAGGGAGGGGGAGGGTAGGAGGGCGTGGCTACGAAACCCTTGCTCGCTCGCTCTCTGTGATTCGAACTATCTCGCGAAAGGGACGCACAGAACATGGAGCAGTGCGACTCGAGTAACGGTGGAAGGAGGGTGTGAGGGGGAGGGGAGGCGACGCGAGGTACCTGTCGAGCTTAGGGTCAGAGTCGTCCATGTCGCGACGGTGCTCGACCTCTGTTCTGCTAGGGAGGAGAGGTTAGGGAGGGGGGCTGATGGCTTTCTTCAGGTGGCGGCGGGGACTCTTTTGCAAAAAGGCCAGGGGGTTGGTGGACACCAACAGTAGCATACAGGTCATGTGTGTGCATGTGGTGTGACCGTGGGTGGCGGCGGCTACATGTGTGGGTACGAGTTGGTCTAGGGTTTGGTCTGTGGGTTGTAGGCCGGCTGGCCGGCCCTTTGGGCTGGCTGGCTGCCTCCCCCAGAAAAAAAACCTAGGTGGAAAATTTAGTGGCGCATATCCTAAATGCGCCATTGATATTCCTGCCACCTTTCCGAGTGGTGGGTCCAGGTGGGGACCACATAGTTATCAATGGCGCATGTAGGAAAAGATGCGCCATTGGTGAGGAGAATATCAATGGCGCATATTGCATATGCGCCATTGATTAGCATCTATCAATGGCGCATATGGACATATGCACCATTGATATTTGGTCCACATTCCTCCGGGGTGCCAGGCCCACATTATCAGTGGCGCATTAATTGTGATGTGCGCCATTGGTTAGACAAAATATCAGTGGGGCATATTTTTAAATGCGCCACTGATAATTATCAGTGGAGCATATTCAAAAAAATGCTCCACTGATAATAAATCTATCCACAAGCCTTTCTCTAGTAGTGAGGAAAGCAACTTCCACATATTGCATTGTTGCACCAGTCTGACAGAAGTTGCATCACAGAATCCAATGGAGTAGTATGTGTGTGGTCATGCATGTAGATCATTGTGGTTTTGGAAAAGATCACATGCAATGTAGTCATGTGGATCAATGACTCTAGTGGATATCAATGTGTTTTTTAGGAAGAGAACACACATGCAATTAATTAATGACTCCAGCAGCGAGGGGATCCATGTGTCAAACCATGCATGGTCTCACAGAGGCCAAAAAACACATAGGAAAGCAGCTTCCACATGCATTGCATGTTGCACCAGTATGTGTGTGACAGAAGTTGCATCACAGAATCCGCTCGAGCGTGTGTATTGTCATGTAGATATATCAATGTGTGGTTTTGGAAAAGAACACATGCAATGTGGTCACATGTGTGGATCAATGACATCTAGTGTGGATATCAATGTGGTTTAGGAAAAGAACACATGCAATGACTCTAGGGGTTCCATGTGTACAATCATGGTCACGCAGACCAAACACATAGGAAAAGCAGCTTCCACATTGCATGTTGCACTAGTGTGACAGAAGTTGCATCACAGAGTGTGTGTGGTCATGCAGATATCAATGTGGTATTGGAAAAGAACACATGCAATGTGGTCATGTGGATCTATCAACAATGACTCTGGTGGATATCAATGCGTGGGTTAGGAAAAGGACACATGCAACATATAATGACTCTAGGATATCCATGTGTTAAACCAGCATGGTCATAGAGACCAAAAACACATAGGAATTAATTAAAAGCAGCTTCCACATTGCATGCATGCATGGTTTGCACCAGTGTGTGATAGAAGTTGCATCACAAAATCCACTAGAGTTGTGGTCATCATGCATATGTAGATATCATTATGGTTTTGGAAAAGAACACGCAATGTGTGGATCAATGATGATGACTAGTGGATATATATCTCAATGTGGGTGGTTTATTAGGAAAAGAACACATGCAATGAGTACTCCAGGGGATCCATATGTGACAAGCCCATAGGAAAGCAGCTTCCACATTGCATATGTTGCACCAGTGTGACAGAAGTTGCATTAGAATCCACTAGAGTATAAGCATGTGTGTGGTCATGCATGTAGATATTAATGTGGTCATGTGGATCAATAACTCTAGTGGATGTATATCAATGTGGTTTTTAGGAAGAAAACACACATGCAATTAATTAATGACACTATAGCTAGGGGATCCATGTTTCAAACCATGCATGGTCTCATAGAGACCAAAAAACACATAGGAAAGCAGCTTCCACATGCATTGCATGTTGCACCAGTATTTGTGTGATAGAAGTTGCATCACAGAATCCACTAGAGCGTGTGTGTGGTCATGTAGATATATCAATGTGTGGTTTTGGAAAATAACACATGCAATGTGGTCACATGTGTGGATCAATGACATCTAGTGTGGATATCAATGTGGTTTAGGAAAAGAATACATGCAATGACTCTAAGGGTTCCATATGTACAACCATGGTCACAGAGACCAAACACACAGGAAAAGCAGCTTCCACATTGCATGTTGCACTAGTGTGACAGAAGTTGCATCATAGAATCCAATGGAAGTATGTGTGTGGTCATGCATGCATGCATGTAGATATATATCATTGTGTTTTTGGAAAAGAACACATATGCAATGTGGTCATGTGGATCAATGACTCTAGTGGATAATCAATGTGGTTTATTATGGGAAGAGAGAACACACATGCAATTAATGACTCTAGGGGATCCATGTGTCAAACGACATGGTCTCACAGAGACCAAAAACACATAGGAAAACATCTTCCACATTGCATGTTGCACCAGTATGACAGAAGTTGCATCACAGAATCCACTAGAGTGTTTGTGGTCATGTAGATATCAATATGGTTTTGGAAAAGAACACATGCAATATGGATCATGTGGATCAATGACATCTAGTGTGTGGATATCTATGTGGTTTAGGAAAAGAACACATGGAATGACTCTAGGGGTTCCATGTGTACAACCATGGTCATAGAGACCAAAACACATAGGAAAAGCAACTTCCACATTGCATGTTGCACTAGTGTGAAAAAAATTGCATCACAGAATCCACTAGAGCGTGTGTGATCATGTAGATATCAATGTGGTATTTGAAAAGAACACATGCTGCAATGTGGTCATGTGGATCTATCAATGACTCTGGTGGATATCAATGTGGGTTAGGAAAAGAACACATGCAATATGACTCTAGGAGATCCATGTGTCAAAGCATGGTCATAGAGACCAAAAACACACATAGAAAAGTAGCTTGCACATTGCATGGTTGCACCAGTGTGACAAGTGTTGCATCACATAATCCACTGGAGTATGTGTGTGGTTATCATGCATATATATGTAGATATATCATTGTGTGGTTTTGGAAAAGAACATGAAGTGTGTGATCATGTGTGGATCAATGACTAGTGGATATCTCAATGTGTGGCTTATTAGGAAATTAAAAGAACACATGAATGAGTACTCCAGGGGGTCCATATGTGTCAAACACATAGGAAAGAAGCTTCCACATTGCATGTTGACAAAAGTTGCATCATCACAAAATCCACTGGAGTGTGCATGTGTGTGGTCTATAGATATATATCATCGTGGTTTTAGTTTGGAAAAGAACACATGCAATGTGGTCATGTAGATCAATGGCTCTAGTGGATATATATAGGGAAAGAACACACTACATCATGCAATGACTCTAGGGGATCCATGTGTCAAATTAAACCATGGTCACAGAGACTAAAAACACATAGGAAAGAAGCTTCCCCATTGCATGTTGCAACAGTGTGACAGAAGTTGCATGCATCACAGAATAATCTACTAGAGTATGTTGTGGTCATGCATGTAGATATCATTGTGGTTTTGGAAAAGAACACACATGCAGTGTGGTCATGTGGATCATGACTCTAGTGGATATATCAATGTGGTTTAGGAAGAGAACACACATGCAACTAATGACTCTAGGGGATCCATGTGTCAAACCATTTGGTCTCATAGAGACCAAAAACACATAGGAAAAGTTGTATAAAAAATCCACTAAAGTTGCCTATATGATACCAATCTCAACTTTTGTACATATTCTAGAAACACATGCAAGATATGGAGGGATTCAGACGCTCTGATGCTCGGTTTTCAATGAAACCCTAGACCATGGGCCCCACAAACAATCTACCCCTAGATTATTTCTCCAGATGAGGGTTGAACAATGGATTTTTATCCTTATTTATTTTGGTTAGTTTTAGCTGCAATACCAAAGTTTGAGCCGAAGAAGATGCTAGATCATGCGCATATTGATATATGTGAGAGACCATGCTCCCCAAGGGCCTAGATAATGCCTATCTCAACAACCCATCGCACTTTTGTACATATAACATATAGGGCATACATGCATGCAAGTTCTTCCAAATCTTAGATCCCAAACTAATCTGTACATCCCAAAATACATATTACGTACACAAAATAAACTAATCTAGTTCAAACACATAATTTATCACCACCACTTGTAGTTGTCCTTGACTTGCTTCCCCTTCAACCGCTTGCTATCGCCACCGTTCCAAGATCCCTGCTCGTCCTGATACCGCTTTCTGTCCTCCTCGCCCTTCTTCTCCTGGGCTAGCTTACAACTAGGGCATAGCTGTGTCGCGAAAAACCCTGCCTTAACCATCCCATCTTTCATGGTAATGAGCTTACTGTATAACTCGTACGCCATGTAGGCTTCTCTGGCTACATACTCGAGGCACACCTGGATCATCGGCTTCCACTCCCAATAGTCGTGCTCGCTTTGCTTCAATTTCTTCAGTTTTGCATAGGATCTGTCGATGATTTCCGTTGCCAGATCACCCATGCCATCCTTCACTGGGTATGGTTTGATCTTGTACAGATTTTGGATGTCGATGTGGTACCCATGTGGGATTTTTATCAACACATGAGAAAGCATAGTTTTGTCATTTGTGATATCCACGCTAATGAAAGTTATCCCTTTCCTACACAAGAACTCGACCAGAGCCATACAATGCTTCTTAGTTGGTTTACTCCTGCAGTTAGAGGGTTTTAGGGATGTAAGGGAAGAAGGGATGCAGAAATGGTGATCTCAAATTTAAATTTCAGATACGTATAGAAGTGGTAAACGAGGACCTCCTCATGTATGGTGATTTGCACGATGGCGATCTCTTGTGGAGGATTTTTCGCTTATCTGCAAAGGTTTACTCCAAGTCTAGCCCCACGAACTTGTACTTCTCTTTCTCAAGCAATTGCTCATACCTGGCGAGAGTTGTCTCCAGAGTTGTAACACCCTAGTTTTAGCAAATCCTCAATTTAGGGTTGTTTGTGCATTAATGAGCATCATCTCTTAAACATGCAAGAAAAACAACAAAGTAAAACCCTAAACCCTAGCTATTTTCCCTCTCTCTAAAAGCAATTCAAAATGGTTTTCATATTTTGAAAAGTTCAAAAAGTGTGGAGCCCAAATAGTATACAAGGGCCCTACAATATTTTCCATAGTTTCACTAATCTCTGGTAATTTTGAATAGCCCTAAACAGATTTGAAATTCAAATAAAAGACAAAACAAAAATAGAATTGAAAAAGGTTTTCAGAAAAATAAAATAGAGAACTAGCCACAGCCCATGCCGACCCATAGCTTCTCTCCTTCTCCCTACCGCTTAGCGCGCAGCAGCCAGTAGCTCCCGCGGCCCACCCGCAGCCCAGCAAGGCCCAGCCCGCGTACCCCTTCGCTCTGGTCGTCTTCGACGACGACAACGAGCAGCAGCGTGTCCACCGTGCCGCCGTCGATCCGTGCCGCTCGCTCATTGCTGTCCGTCATAGCTGGAGAGGGATAAGATCGCCATGACACCCTCATCCTCGACCCTATCATCTCTCCCCCCAGCGATCTCCTTCTTCCTCCCTGCGAGAGCCCGAACCCTAGCCCTGCCAGATGCGCCGGCGTTGCGCCGTTGTCATGGTCCTCTCGTCCATCGGAGACCGTCATGAGCTCCGTCGTGTTCTCCTTCGTATCTGTGCAAGAGGAATCGAGCCCGAGCGCTCGCAATCAGCCGTTTTGACTGCATCTTCTTCGAGCCCGACAAGCGCCGCCGTCGCCATTACTACTTCTTCCGGTCTCCCCGCTCCTCGCCGACCCCTCCGACCGAACCAAGGTGAGCTGGTGGTCCCCTAGGGTCTCTCCTCTGACCCTGTCTTGCTCTGTTGCTCGCTCGCGCCGAAGCTCACCGTCCACCGCCATCGGACGCCATCGCAGACGAAGCTCCGATGACCAATAAAGGGCGGCGCGACCACCATTAGCTTCCTCGCATCACGCTCATTTGAACCCGACCTTCCACGCGTCCCAGCAAGGCCTCTAGTGCTGCTAACCACCGCCGACCGACGTGCCCTCTGGCGAGCCCATGTGGCGCCGATGTGGCACTCATGTGGCCCTGGCACCACTCACCAGTCTCAGTGGGTAGCCCAAGCCTTGGTGAGAAACAACCCTACCCTTATGGTGACGTCAGCCTGCGTCAATGCTGACACAATAAAGGTTTTAAATTGTTTATATAATATCAAAAATTGGTTTAATCTTATAAATTCAATAAGTAATTATTTATAAGCCAGAAAAATGTGTATAATATATCAAAATGTTCAGAAAAATGAGATCTACACTTTAGCATCAATATCATGCATTGTTTAATAACTTTTATTACAAGTTTAATTAGAAGAACAAACTACCCCCTTGTAGGTGATTCCGGGGTCTCTCCTGTTTTAGGGTTTGCACCCCTCGGATCCCACTTAAATTGCTAAGCATGCTTTAGGGTTTCATTACAATACTATTTAACTTGTCATATCATCATCCTTTCCTGAGCATTACATCGATGCCATGTGTTGATTATTGTTTCCCATTTCTTTCCGGTGTTTGGTTCTTTCCGGTAGAATACGATACCGAGATCGAGATCAAAGACCGTGATCAACACCATCGAAGATCGATAAACAATACTTGACCAACTGTAACCAATTCAAGTACTAGGCTTCTAAAGTTCTATATCTAGGTATCAACAAGCAAAGGCAAGCATAGCCCCACCATGATATAATCCCATGATTTCGAAAGTATTTCATACTTACCATGTGCATACGATTCTACTGTGGTCTTTTATCGATAGATAGAGTATCCTATCTGTTGCATTACTCCCTTTGAGCTTATATTACCTGATCCACTGCTCCTAGCATAACTAGGTTTGGCTTGTGTGCACTGCTAGAGCTTTTATCTGTGTCTTTCTTAGCCATGCTTAGCCGTCAGTGCTGGTTCGTCCAAAAGATGTACCAAATGCAGAGAATCTAGTATGATAGGAGAACGAGGTATACTGATGAGGTAAGATCAGTGGTAAAGGTTAAACATGCTAAGGCTTGTATGGGAGGCCACGGTGGGATGTGGTTTTTGTAGTCCAATGCTTGCCACCATTAGGACCCGAGTTCTTGCCCTCGGAACCAAGACGAGCGTACAACCACACGGGGTTTATGGGGACCTCTCGACTAACTAACTTTCCTAGTAGATTCCATGAGTCACATAGTTCGGCGTTCCATTCGACATATGCATAGAAAACGTTTTGTAAGATTTGGCGGGTGAAGGTGCATCATAACAGGTAGGTAAGCATGGACAGGGTTGCTTGGGGTCGATGGAGCCCCTGGTAAACCAACCTCGCCTCACATATCTAGGGAACGGCTTCGGGATTTGACCCGTTATTACGGAACCATCCTTTGGGCGTGACTCACAGTCTCGGCGAAAGCAAGGTAAAGGTCGTGTCCAACCACCCTCTGCTGGCCTTCCTAGGAAGAGGGCTTATCTAGTGGCATTAAGAGTCGGTTGGTACGTGTGGGTAAAGTTGTGCACCCCTACAGGGTTAAATCTTTTCGAAAAGCCGTGTCCACGGTTATGGACGACTTGGGAATGAACGTGAGATCATAGAAAACTATAACCTAATCGTAAAACTTGGCAAATAATGTTTGTCAAAGATGCTTCCTCATGGGTACGAGGGGGTGATCCTAGTTGTGAGATGAGGATTACTTTGGTGGATATCAACAAATGATGATCAATTCTTCAGAGATGTCGCTCTCTTATCCCCTTTTAAAGTGTTCTGATTAGACAAGCTTGTTCTCCCTCTTGTTTTATAAAAAAAGATGGCTTTATGCAAAATATCCCCACCAGCCATAAGTCATGCGGAGTACACCCTGTACTCACCCCTTCTTTGTTGATACTTTTGTAGCAGATTAAGTGTTCCCTGAAGACAAGTTTGGTACGACATCAACACCGACGAGTAGCTTCGGGTTTCCGGTCGGCAGCCTGGAATCTATAGGATGGGACGTCATGGTTATGCTTCAGGCCTCTTAGGCCATTTGTTAAGTTTGCTATACTTAATAGCATAATTTGCCTTCCGTTGTTTGATGTTTGTGGTCAGTCACCTCTGCTTGTAATATTTTGGTTCTTCGCTCAATTATGAGCTTGCTGTAATAATTTTTGTGTCATAGGGTTACTGTTGTGTTACCGATTTCTCACTGGATATCCTCGAGCTCTAGGTTAAGCTTATGTCAGGCTAAGGTCTGGATTTGTTTAACCCTGATCCCGGGGGTGTTACAACAGTGCTTCATCATTTGTGTACACCACTGTCAAAGTCGTGGTTCCATGGGCAGGGATGAAGTGGGTCTCTGTTGTGCATTTCCCATCGTCCATATCTGCAAGGAAATGTGTGAAAGGAAATGCCTGGAAGGAAATGCTTGCAAGGAAGAAGAAGAAGAAGAAACAACGGTTCCAGAACAGAGGAATGAGCGAGGAAGAGGAAGAAGAAGCGCACATGAATAACTACATAGATCATGGATACGTGGTAATAATTGGTATCAGCTTGATGGCCGCAAGGATATAGAGATGGTGTATGATAAACTCTTCCAGAGTGTCAACATTACCAATTTTTGGTACAAAGATGAAAGTTACATCTTGGCAAACCAGGCTACAAAAGTGTTCTACATGCCAGACACAACCAAGGGCAAAAACTGGCAGGTGGTTTAACAAATAGTTCAAAGACAAAAGTTTGATGTTTCCAAAGGAGAGGAGGAGGAGGAGTTGGTGCATACTAATGTAGCATACTAATATTTTGTAGGCTCTAACAATGAGACTATATCTGAGGTTATGCCTTTCAGGAAATGTCGATCCTCTGTCAATGGAGGCCGCATCATAGATGCATCCGTGTTCGATCGTATATGAGGTAAAAGGAAAGTGATGACTGCAAGTGCACAGATCGTTTGTATCTAGTTTGAAAATAAAGATATCGATCCCATAGGGATCAGGAGTCTGAAGTCTAATAATTCTTGAAATAAATATTACGATAGAAATGCTAAATAAAGTCCTAAGTGACAATATAAAATGCGAGTATTGTGTAAAAAGGTATTTTTGGGTTTTAGGTATAAGAGCAACAGTAAAGTATAGTAAAAACACTGAACATAGAAAGTAAGTATCGCGTATGGGAGAAAGCATTCTCAGGGAGTAGCGGATACACCACTAGCATTATAAGGAGCTAAGATAAAGATTATTATCATGCACATTCTCAACTATGTATGTGTGGGAGGAACTCCGTATTTGGACAAATAGGCAGCAACCGCTGCTCACATCATCATCATAACCACATCAGTCAGCAATCGACATCAATCGAATTACTGCGCTATTAAGGGACGTAATCCCGTAGGACATATCCCATGGCTTGGATAGTGTTCTGTGAGTTTCCTCGGTTTCCCAAGTTGATACGTAAGGATTTCCAACAGCTTTATAGTCACTATAAGTGCTAGCACACCTCCGTCTACCAACAAGTAGTTCCCTCCATCAAGTCCCCATAAGAGGCAAATATTGAGAAGTCGACTTCTCTCAACATCAAGATGAAGACACACTAACACATGGTCACAACGATGAATATCATAATAAACTTTATCTTATTTCAATCTCATACTAGGGTTTCTCCATCTCCCCAAGAACTCATGATCTACTCAGACATGGAGGCAATCAACATCATGGCAATATCAATGGAATCTATCATATATGAATAGTACTTGTATAAATCCATAACGAGTACGGAAATTACAACAAGATATATACAAGATGTAGATGGGATGGATGGAGATGGTGGTGATGCAGCGGTGGATGATGAAGATCAGTGCCTTAGCCTCCCAGATCTGCGCAGGGCGAAGATGGATCCCCGGTGGATGAGTTCCCGCTCTAGATGTCTTCCGGAGGTGAGGTTTCGGTGATTTCTGGGTGTTCTGTATGTCGTCTCCCCGATCCAGTTGCATGGGGTGAAACTATTTGAGGAGGCGGAGGCGGTGCCAACTATATGGCCGGAAAATTTATTCCGGTCGTATAGTTGGTCTTTGAACCATCTGTCTCCTTTGTTCGCTTCAGGTTTTCTTCTGGTATTATTAATATTTTCCAAATAAGCGATTTACGTTGTTTTTTACTCCTTTTCTCCTCAATACAACTGCTCCAAGAATTGTATCCATTAGATCCACTATTTGTCCTGATCCTGGTGAAAACAGACATAAAACATGCACGCGAGCGCCGTAAAATACCAAGATCCTACATCTACAATGCAAAATAATAATGTAAAACATGATGCAAATATGCACTCATCAGAAAGCTGTTGAAGAGGAGGAAGTTGACAATGAGCCTGAAATAGACGACACCATTGAGGAGTACTGCAGTGACAAAGAAGGTGAAGTACAAGGTGATACAGACGAAGAGTAGTTCCAGCTTATGTTGGTGGAGTGTTGGATGCTTTGTGTTGCATGCTTGAACTGATGATCGTGTGTGCATGCTTTGTGGTGGATGCTTGAACTAATGGTTGTGTGCATACCTGTGCTGCATGGTTTGTGTTGAACCAATGGTTGTGTGCATGCCTTTCAACTTATCAATATGATTGTCCTTTAGTTCATGGAATTAATAGTTATTCATTGGGAAAATTAGCCAAAACACTGTGCTATTATTCTGTCTGTTAAACTTTGCTGAACAAAAGCTCTTTTTGTGGTAGAAAAATTGTGTTGTTATTCTGTCCACGTGGGACCCATTCGTCAGCCTACCGAATGATGCCAGTGTGAACCAAAATCGCTCATGCATGGGACCTTGATGGCCCAAAAATACCGAGCTCGTTGGGGAACCCCAAGAGGAAGGTATGATGAGCACATCAACAAGTTTTCCCTCAGTAAGAAACCAAGGTTATCAATCCAGTAGGAGCAAGGAAATACCCCAAAGGTGTAGCTAGCTGAACGTTGGCAGGGCGCACTACTGGTGCCAGCAGTAACGTGGAGACCTGCACAACACAACCACAGAACTTTGCCCCAACTTGCGATGAGGTTGTCAATCTCACCGGTTTTGGTGAAAATAAAGGATTAAACGTATCGAATGGAAGGAAGTAAAAGTTTGCAGAAAGTAAACACAAAGCAGTAACAGTTTGTAGATTGTATGTAAACAAAAAGAACCGGGATCCATAGTTCACTAGAGGTGGCTCTCCTTAAGATAGATAACATGTTGGGTGAACAAATTACAGCGGGGCAATTGACAAACATCGAGAAAGAAATACATGCATATACTAATCATCTTGACTCCTTTGGAACTTGATTGGGCATTACAACATTATACATAGACCGCCATCCAACTGCATCTATGACTAATAATCCACCTTTAGGTTATCATCCGAACCCCCTCCAGTATTAAGTTGCAAGCAACAAATTATTGCTTTATGAATTGCGTGTAATGTAAACAATACGATTGTTCTATGAACAAAGGATTGTTGTTTTCTCCCTAGTAGCAACAACACATCTAGTACCTTAGAGATTTCTGTCACTTCCCCAGATTACTAGAGGCATGAACCCACTATCGAGCATAAATACTAACTCTTGGAGTTGCTAGCATATACTTGGACAAGATAGCTACTAACAACGGAAAGCATGCAAGATCACAAATAACAAAGACATGATAGAATCAATAATCAATCTGAAATAGCATCTCAATATCCATCGGATCCCTGCAAACACAACATGCAAAATTACAAATAGATGATATTGATCATGAACGGAGCTCACAAGATCTAGACATGAAAGCACAAAGGAGGAGAACCAGCCATCTAGCTACTACATGGACCCGTAGTCCAGAGATGAACTACTCACGCATCACATCGGAGGCTTGCATGAAGATGAAGAAGGCCTCCAGGTTGAATTCCCCTCTCCGACAGGGTGCCGAGAAGAGCTTCAGATCCCTCTGGATCTAGGGATGGAGATGATGGCGGCTACAGACGCTTTCGTGGATTTTTGAGTGGGTACTTATGGGTTTTGGTATCGGAGGCATCTTATAGGTGGAAGGAGAGGCCGAGGGGGTGCTGGGGTTGGCCAGACCATCCCCTAGCGCGGGCCAGGCCTGGCTGCGCGGCCAAGTGGTGTGGCCGGCCCCCAGACCTTCTCCGTCTCGTATTCTGGCATCAAATGTCTTCCGGAAAAATAGGCACTTTGGCTTTTGTCCCGTCCAATTCCGATAATATTCATTTTCTGACTTTCCTGGAACCAAAAACAGCAGAAAACAGGCAGCTGGCACTGTGGCTATTGTTAATAGGTTACTCCAAGAAATCATATGAAAAGTACTCCAAAGTGTGGAAAAAACACAAGAAATTAGATAAAACCAAGCATGGAACATCAAAAATTATAGATACATTTGTAATGTATCAACATCCCCAAGCTTAACTCATGCTCATCCTCGAGAAGGTAAGTGATAAAAAGAAAGAATAATTTTTGGGGTGACATGCACCATCAAAGACTTGATCAAAGTATTTGTAAACATTCAAAGCTGGGACCATAGTACTTCAGTCATAACATGAAAGACAAAGTTCTACCAATAAGACAAAGAAACTATGATGCAACATGAAAAGGCACAAACAAAAGATTCATGAATAACAATGCTTTGCAAGATGTTTGTTTGTTTCACATAAAGAAAACATAGCATAATAGCATTCAGCTTGTCCCTCATAGAGTAGCAAATATAAATGCATAGGACACCTTCAAAGTTCATAAGAGTGACTAGATACAAATAGTTTAGAACAAGCAATATCAAGTTATGCATCAATCAACTAGTCTTGGGATAATGCACATAGAACTAAGAATGGCCACTATGCTCTCAAAGTAGGTGCATAAAGGTAGAAGGCGGGGACTCAATATAATGGTGGAAGAAAGGGCCTTCATAGAAAGAAGTAGAGATTCAAGTTTCATAAAGAGCTTCCAAAAATTATGGTACTTATAGCTTTCAGCTCTCATTGCCCCTATCATAAGCATCTTGAAGTGATTAAGGTTAAAGTGAACAAACTATGGTGTACATGCTTGACGAAGTACAAGTTAGAAATCTCATGTCCCTTTAATACGAGGGCTGCTCCTCATGCTACTCAAGTTTAGTCACCGGTAAGTTCTTGTCATCGTAAGTACATGTGTATCATAGAGAATCGCCAACGAGGTACCCCTTGCCCGATGATACGGAAGAATACCCATATCAAAATGACAAGGCAAGCAGACAACGAGCATCTCAGCAATCTTCTTATTTACCATGGGAATATGGTGCTTTTTTCTCTCTTTCCTCTTTTCATAATCTCATTTTTTTCTCTTTTTTTTCTCAATATAGGACTCTTTTTTTTATAAGAAGAATGCTTCATAGACAACTCATTATGGTTACGCTGCAGGTTTCCACCATGTCAGCATGGATTAGACCAGCGGCCCAGGCGTTTCTCTAACACATATACATAACTCCATGGACTTACAAGCTCCCCTTTCATTTCACACCGACGACATCCATAGACAAAAGAGCATGATATCAACTAGGTACAAAGTACCCGTGCAATGTTGAAAGCGTTCCCCATGACAGCATGGTTCTGCTAATCCCCAACAAATAACTGCAAGCATATACAACATAGACGACACAATGGTTCAAGTTTATTAAGGGCAAGAAAATTAAAGTGTGCCATCAAGTTCGTGAGAGCTTTAATCACTAGTTTTCTCATAACAAGTTTAATTTGGAAGGTAAACAAAAGCATGAATATACTTGCAATAGCGTAAGCTAGTAGGTAGGTATGGTGGACTCTTTGGAATAACTTGGTTTAGGGAGTTGGCTGCATGAGTGGAACTCATACTTGGTTGTGGAGGCTAGCAAAAGACTGGGAGCGACAAACTAAGAGAGCAATAATGGCCATAGTCATGTAGAGCGACAAAACATCATTGATCAAAGCATAAAGTGATACTACAAGTTGAAAACTAAAGGATCATAAAGGCTTATGGTGACTTGAGATAGTCATAACATGGCGTGAGCATGCGCCAAGTCAACCCAAATAAAGCATCAAAGGAGAATACATCTATACTATGCTTTAATATGCTAAAACAACGCATGATTCATCCAAGGCACATTAAGCAATCTCAATTGTTTATAACAAGTCATGCTACAGCAAAGAATACTAAGCATAAAGCCAAAACAATATCAAGCATGGCATGACAAAGCATATGCCACAATAAAAAAGAAGCTCTTTTTACCACTTAAGCATGAACTTTCCTACTCTTTTCCAAACCAAACCAAACTATTTGAAAACCAATGTATAAAAGAGGGTGACGAGGGTTTAACTCATCAATGCCCATTGTTATGGACTTGGGTTTTGGAGAAGGAGGGAGTGCTGGAGACATCTATCGGCTAGCAAACAAGCACACAGGGGACTCGAAGATTTACCCAGGTTCAGGCCTCGTAGAGGTCCCTACTCCTGCTTGTCTGCTCGTGGAATTATTGAAGGAATCGAGGATTACAATGGTGCGCAAATGCAATCTGGCGAGGGTTGTGGAAACTAGGATTGCGTGTGTCCTCGTCGCCGCCCCTCCTAGCCTTTATATAGATAGGCTAGGTCTCGGGTAGCAGGTCGAGTCGGTTACAAGTTAGGGTTTTTCCCTTTGAACTTTCTATCTTTAGCTTCTTCTTGTTCTTCAAGCAATCGAGAGTCCGTAGGTTACTCGAGTTCTCCACTTGGGCTTTGGCGACACCGTGGGCTTCCGCTGTATTCAGGCCGTATATACCAAACTCGAGTACCTGTAGGGTATGCCCATGTCAGTAGCCCCCGAGTGTCCAGTGGAATCGCAGATTCGACGGGACTTTATGAAGCCTTTCATGAGTGAGTATGTTTTTTGCGACTGCTGTCGTCTTTTGTTTGCTTGTTTCAGTCGAATTTATTTCCAGAGCTCCCTATTGGAGTAACCCACATCCATAATCAAATCACGGATTCGAGTGGTTGGGTTTATTTTGATTGTCCATGTTCCTACATAAAAGAAAAAGAAAAAATCGTAGGGTGCGCGACCAGCGCTCCCTATGGGAGTAGCCCCTGAGTGCTTGGTGGAGTCGAAGACTCAAGCAAGGACTAAAGTAGTCGAAGTCTTCTGCTCCTCAATTTTGATGACGTTAGTGCTGACTATGTGATGAGCTCATTTGCCCGCGCGAGCAGGTTTGATGGGACATGACGAGTGGTGGGTCCCATTTGCTGACTCTAACTTGACTAGGCGTGTGTAATCTTTGTTTTAACTGTCCCTCCTTGATTTCCGTGCGTAATAGGGGTGGTGGGGGACGGTTCACGCTTCAGGTCCTCCACGCGTCTGGTAGGGTTTTTCCTGACCGTTAGATTGCATCTTCCAGGGGGTTAAGTAGTGATGCTGCGACAGTAATTTTCACATCTTCTTCCTCTCTGCCTTTGTCTCCGTCACCATTGCTGTTGCTCCTCTGCTTCTTTGCTCTCCTCTCTTTCGCGACGTTGGACCAGCTCCGCATTTTTCCTAGTTACTTTCTCCGGTCACACCGCCACCGTAGAATGGGGAAGAGGAAGGGAGGTGCCGTGGCCGATTCCGCCGCTGCCGCGGTTGCTATGAAGAAGAAAGGTGGCTCCGCCGCTGCGGGCACCAGCACCGCCACCACCGGGAAAAAGAAGGGCACAGGTACTCGCGTCACCAATGGTGTGTGGAGTGCATCCGTGATCAAGTCCTCAGAGCTTCGTCTTCTTCGCCAATATGGAGTTTTGTCTTCCGCAGTTGCTGACGCGCGCGTCCCTGGTAGCGAGGTAATCCCCTCTCCTCCTGCCGGTTTTCGGGTGATGTTCCTAGCATTCATCATCCGTGGTCTTTCGTTGCCCCTTCATCCTTTCTTCAGGGGCCTTCTCTATTTTTACGGGCTCCAGCTCCATCAGCTGTCCCCAAACTCCATCCTCCATGTAGCTTGCTACATTCCTCTTTGCGAGTGCTGTCTTGGAATCAAGCCGCACTTCGGTCTCTTCAAGCGCCTCTTCAAGCTGAAGTGCTAATCGGCGTCTAGCTCCGTAGTCTATGATGTAGGCGGCTGTGGTATCCGCGTCGACTCCTCTGCCACATACTTCGACATCAAGCTCATGATTTCCATCCAAGGGTGGAGGGACAAGTGGTTCTACATCCACGACCAGAAGGCCGATGGATACCACTTCGGACTCACGCCCTTCGATCCCGCAACGCCGTGCAAGAGGAGGCGCTCCTAGAAGAACATAGTGATGCCCGACGAGTCCACGGAGACTAATGTGCTGTACGAGCGCATCTGTGACCTCGAGAGTTACATGGGTAAAGAGGAGGGAGGCTGCGCCCTCATTCGCACATGGTTGCGCCGTCACGTCCAGCCCCTGCAGGCTAGAGTCCACCCTATGTTCCAGTGGGCTGGCACAGACGATGTCACTCGCGTATATGCCGATGGCATTTCCGCGAGTGAGGTAGATAAGAGGGTGCGACTGGTCACCAAGTACACCGCCAAGGATGTGCCCCCCAGTGAACCAGACGTTCCTCCGTTCGATGCTGCTAACCCTCCTCCTGAGGTATAATTGTGCTACGTAGTAGCTTTTGCTTTGTCGACTGCTTCTTTGCTGTTTTATGACTTTGTGCTAAATTGTTTTCTGTATGTAGGATTGGGCGGTGTCACCCTGTATGCCCCCTCTTCTCGAGGGGGTTATCACTCGTGAAGCCTTGGAAGAGGACGAGTCGGAGTCGACCGTCCCATCTGATGTGGAGGAGGAAGCCCCCGATTCAAGTGGTCCGGACACGCACAAGCGTTTGTGCAGCGAGGATTCGGATGCGTCGTCCCCTTCGACTCCAGAAGGTGCAGTTGTTGGTGCAGAGTCGCCGATACCTGCTGTTCCTGTGAGTGCCGTGGCACCATCTTCTCGCAAGAATATGCGGCTGCCAAAGGAGTCGTCGTCAGAGTCGGGGGATCAAACCTTCGATTTTGACAAGTTTGATTGGTAAGTATACGAGTCTTCCTTTTGGTTCTTCCTTGGAGTTACATTCTCTTGATGTTGGTTTTGTTCTGCAGTCAGCCGACGTCATCATCTTCTGGCGACGTCCAATTTTTGAAGGAATCTGGAGTCGCGACCTCCAAGGCCAAGAAAGTGGCTAAGCGCACTCCTTTCCTCCATTGGCGGCCCACTCCGGGCATAATTCGTCAAGTTCTCCACACAATGTGGAGCACCAGATGGTTATCCGGAAGTCTGCGAATCCATCGACTTCAGAGTCTTTGGAGGATCATGTAAGTGTAGTATCTCTTATTCTGATTTGGCAGTCGAATTTTCATCTATGCCATCTGTTGATCCTTTACGATGTCTTCTGCCACAACTTGTTGTGAAGGAAGCCGCTTGCCTTGCGGAGCAGGTGCTTGCGATGGGTCGTCAGCACGCAATGCTGGACAATCGCCATCGTGCGGTGGAAAGTGAGTGTTCCTTATTTTTCCTCTGCACCCTTTTGATGTATTCGACTGACGCTTTATCCTTGTTTGCGTCACAGATGAGAATAATGTGCTCCTTCGTAGCACTGCTTCCCTCGAGAAAACGCTCGCCGCGGTGGTAACAAGTCGCGATGAGGCAGTCACAGCATGTGCCGAGTCGCAGAAGCACGAGGAGCATTTGCACGCCTCCATCGTGGCTAGGGAGAAGTTCTTCGAACAGCTTTTTACAATTGCCAAGGCTCTCTCAGGTATTCCTTTATCTGAGTTTTCGGTGTTTTCTCTTCTTTCGAATTTGTTGTTGGTGTTGACCCTTGTGCCTAAGCCTGGTTATAGATGCCAGTGGTTTGAGCTTCGACCCTCAAGCACTCCGTCGTGATGACGCCCTGGCAGGTGCCATTTCGGCAGTAGAAGATCGCAGCGCTGCCGTTCAGGGGACGCTCACCAAGGCCAAGGGTGTGCTCAGTCGCCTCCGGGAAGAGCTGGCGCCTAAGGCTGAGTTGATCGAGAATATAGATGAGCTGGTGGATTCCTTTGCCGGGGGCGTTCCGGCAAGCTTCAAGAACTCGCTCCGTGTGGCTGGCGCTTCCATGTCACTCGCAATGGTTCAAGCCCATGGAGTCGAAGTTGATCCTGCGGCGGTCTCCAAGGTGATGCCTATCAACGCTGATGGCGAGAAGGTAGTCTTTGCTCCCTTCACGACTGCTTGTGGCAAGTATGGCCCGCAGCTGATCAACACGGTTGGGAAGTACTCTGAGGAGCTTCAGCGAGCCAAGAAAGCAGCGAAGGCTGCGACGTCAGGGGCTGGCGGGGAGTCTGTGGCGTCTGACACTGCCACAGACGCGATGAGGCCCCCAAAACCAAAGTCGAAGTCGAAGAAGCCAATTTCTCCTCAGTAGTCGTATCTTGTAATAGTTAAATAGCTATGTCTTTTGTCGAGAACATGCCTTTTGGCGAGTGTACCTGCTGATAATTTGTTAATCTTTGAATGCACTCGAATCTTTTGTCTATGCATCGCTTTAGTCTTCTTATTGCCTCTTGCTGGACTTGTGATAGGGCACATCGAGTGATCCGTTGAGGGAACCTCAGGATTCGCCACCCCTTGATAACACCTTGGCACCGCCGCGCTCAAGGGTGGATGAGATGTCTCTGCTCTCGCTACTCTGTGACCGCGTGAAGCAGTTGGAGCGGGAATTTCCCGTACTCCGTGGTAATGCCGATGTATGGAAGTCGAAGGCAGAGAAGGCCGCCGCCCGAGAAAAATATCTGTTAGGGGAGGTGAGGCAGCTGAGTGACCAATTCAAATGTTAGTTTTCTTATTCCTTATCTTGTAGTCACTCGCCGTAGTTTCTTGTCTTCATACTTCTGTCTTTGCTTGGTATAGTTGTCCGTGCGCGCCATCCTCAGGATGATAAATATAGGATCGCCATTCGCATGAATGATCTAACCCAGCAGCAGCTTCAGGCGAGTGGATACTTTTGGGTGGATCATGATCACGTGATCGCACTGGCGACTCTGCAGGATTGTGCATCGCGAGTGCTTCGTAGGGAACAACACAACAGTGCATGAAACAATAAAAATGAAACGTTTGCAAGAAACCTGGGATTTATATTGATGAAGAAGGGGATGCCTTGGGCATCCCCAAGCTTTGACGCTTGTTCTTGGATATTTCTTGGGGTGATACGCATGGCATCCCCAAGATTGAGCTTTATTCCATCCTTCATCTCATTACTCATTCCTTCCATACACCTGAAATTTTTCCTTCATACAAAACTTCACACAATCTTTATTAGCAACATTAGTGCACTCAAGATAATAAGTCTTAAAGTTCAGTTCTAACACCAATAAACTTCCATTAGAACACTAGCCACTGAAGCACTTACCTCAAAAAGCTCAATTCCCCAAAAGAACTAAAAAAGGAACCAACAAGAAGCAAATGCAGAAAAATGGCAGAAATCTGTCAAAACAGACCAGCAGGTAAAGACGAATTTTTTCGAAGACCTTCTGTTGCTCAAATCAAAAAGTGTTGAACTAAATAAAGTTAGATAACAACCTGGGGCAGAAGCACAAAAATTCACGCCTCCAAAGGACGTACAGAGATTTTACACAAATTTTTATGGTGAAGCACAGAAATCTGTTTCGGGACAGCAACTTTCCCAATCATTACTTTTCTCTCATTAGATGTTACTCTTGGCACAAAAAGCAAATAAAAAGGATAAGGAGCGGTTATTAATGAAGTAATAACTTCCAAGGCTCATCTAAAACTTTTGGGTTATCTCCCAATAAGTACTTTTTTTAACGTCTTTAAGTTAGGCATAAGAAGCAAGAAAAAGAATCAAGTGTTCTCAAATGAAGAAGCATTAAAACCAAATCTTGTTTTCATAGGAGAGGCAAATGAAATCTTCTCTCTCTTCTTAGGGAAGTGTTCTATACCTTTCTTGAGTGGGAGTTGATATTTGATGGTGCCTTCTTTCATATCAATAATGGCACCAACAGTTCTAAGAAAACGTCTTCCCAAAGTAATAGGACAAGAAGCATTGCATTCAACATCCAAAACATAGAAATCAATGGGGACATAGGCATTGTTAACCATAATAAGAACATCATTAATACTCCCCATGAGTTTCTTTTTAGCATTATCATCAAGTGGGATATTCAAATAACAATCTTCAGGTGGAGGCAAATCAAGCATATGATAAATCTTTCTAGGCATAATAGAAACACTACTATCAAGATCACATAAAGCTTTGAAATAAAAGTCATTCACTTTCATATTAATGATGGGTTCCCAACCATCTTCTTGTTTTATAGGAATAGAAGCTTTATGTTTCATCTTTTCTTCTTTAATCTTTATGAGAGCATCAGTAATGTGTTTTGTAAAGGCCATGTTCATAGCACTAGCATTAGGACTTTTAGCAAGCTTTTGTAGGAATTTAATAACTTCAGAGATATTCCAACCATCAAGATCAAAATCATAATTATCATCTAAGGTGGTAGAGCTATTACTAGCCTCCACACTAGTGGTGGTGATAGTAGAAACACTAATGTCTCTAGCAATTTTATCTTCTCTTTTCCACTTAGCATGTAATGCAGCTAACAGTCTAACATTTTCATCAATTCTTACTTGTATAGCATTAGTAACTGCAAAGAGATTATCATTATTTCAGGTTTATCAGCCATTTTATTAAAAGAAGATTGAGCTTCAGCCGGAGATGCTATATTTCTTTCAGCATTAGAGAGTTTTTCCTCAATAGTTTTATTGAAAGCAGTTTGTTTACTTATAAAGTCCTTAAGCATAACTTCAAGTTCCGAGGGAGCACTCCTATTGTTGTTGTAGGAATTTCCATAAGCATTACCATTGTTGGGAGGATATGGCTTATAATTGTTGTTACCAAAATTATTCCTATAAGCATTATTGGCAAAATTATTATTTCTTATGAAGTTCACATCAACTTGCTCTTCTTCAGCAACCAAAGAGGCTAAAGGAACATTATTTGGATCAATATGGGCTTTCCCATTAACAAGTATAGACATCATAATATCCATCTTATCACTCAAGGAGGAGGTTTCCTCAACAGAATTTACCTTCTTACCTTGTGGAGCTCTTTCAGTATGCCATTCAGAATAGTTAACCATCATATTATCCAGAAGCTTTGTTGCAACACCCAAAGTAATGGTCATAAAAGTACCTCCAGCAGCAGAATCCAATAGGTTCCTTGAAGAATAGTTCAATCCTGCATAAAAGGGTTGGATGATCATCCAAGCAGTCAGTCCATGAGTGGGACAATTCTTTACCAAAGATTTCATTCTTTCCCAAGCTTGAGAAACATGTTCATTATCAAATTGTTTAAACTTCATTATTTCACTTCACATAGATATAATTTTAGCAGGAGGATAGTATTTTCCAATGAAAGCATCTGTGCATTTAGTCCAAGAATCAATACTATTCCTAGTTAAGGAATTCAACCATTCTTTAGCTTTTCCTCTCAAAGAGAAAGGAAACAATTTCAGCTTAATAATATCACCATCTATATCCCCATGCTTTTGCATCTCACAAATTTCAACAAAGTTATTTAGATGGGCAGCAACATCTTCATTACCAATACCAGAAAATTGTTCTCTCATAACAAGATTGAGTAAAGCAGGTTTTATCTCAAAAAAAGTAGCTTCAGGAACATGTGGAGCAATAGGTGTGCTCATAAAATCATCGTTGTTGGTGCTAGTGAAGTCACACAACTTAGTGTTTTCAAGAGTAGTCATTTTTTGTGTTTTTGATAAAGAAAGCAAACTTGCAAAACTATTTTTTGTGTGTTTTGATAAATAAACAAGCAAACAAAACAAAAAGAAACTAAGCAAAACAAAAATAACAAAGTAAAGAGATTGGTTATGAGGGACTCCCCTTGTGAAGATGTCCTTGAGTCCCCGGCAATGGCGCCAGAAAAAGTTGTTGATGGCCCAAATATATCGAGCTTGTTGGGGAACCCCAAGAGGAAGGTATGATGAGCACATCAGCAAGTTTTCCCTCACTAAGAAACCAAGGTTATCAATCCAGTTGGAGCAAGTAAACACCCCAAAGGTGTATCTAGCTGAACGTTGGAAGGGCACACTACCGGTGCCAGCAGCAACATGGAGACCAGCACAACACAACTACAAAACTTTGCCCCAACTTGCGATGAGGTTGTCAATCACACCGGTTTTGCTGAAAACAAAGGATTAAACGTATCGAATGGAAGGAAGTAATAGTTTGCAGAAAGTAAACACAAAGTAGTAAACAATTTGTAGATTGTATGTAAAAGGAAGGTACGGGGTCCATAGTTCACTAGAGGTGGCTCTCCTTAAGATAGATAACGTGCTGGGTGAACAAATTACAGCGGGGCAATTGAAAAACAAAGAGAAAGCAATACATGCATATACTAATCATCTTGACTCCTTTGGAACTTGATTGGGCATTACAACATTATACATAGACCGCCATCCAACTGCATCTATGACTAATAATCCACCTTCAGGTTATCATCCGAACCCCCTCCAGTATTAATTTGCAAGCAACAGATTATTGCTTTATGAATTGCGTGTAATGTAAACAATACGATTGTTCTATGAACAAAGGATTGTTGTTTTCTCCCTAGTAGCAACAGCACATCTAGTACCTTAGAGATTTCTGTCACTTCCCCAGATTACTAGAGGCATGAACCCACTATCGAGCATAAATACTAACTCTTGGTGTTGCTAGCATCTACTTGGCCAAGATAGCTACTAACAACGGAAAGCATGCAAGATCACAAATAACAAAGACATGATATAATCAATAATCAATCTGAAATAGCATCTCAATATCCATCGGATCCCTACAAACACAACATGCAAAATTACAAATAGATGATCTTGATCATGAACGGAGCTCACAAGATCTAGACATGAAAGCACAAAGGAGGAGAACCAGCCATCTAGCACTACATGGACCCGTAGTCCAGAGATGAACTAGTCACGCATCACACCTGCAGCTTGCATGATGATGAAGAAGGCCTCCAGGGTGAATTCCCCTCTCCGGCAGGGTGCCCGGAAGAGCTTCAGATCCCGCCCGATCTAGGAATGGAGATGACGGCGGCTACAGACTCTTTCGTGGATTTTTGATTGGGTACTTAGGGTTTTGGTATCGGAGGCATCTTATAGGTGGAAGGAGAGGCCGAGGGGGTGCTGGGGTCGGCCAAACCACCCCCTGGCGTGGGCCAGGCCTGGCCACGCGGCCAGGTGGTGTGGCCAGCCCTGAGCCCTTCTCTGTCTCGTATTCTGGCATCAGATGTGTTCCGGAATAATAGGCACTTTGGCTTTTGTCCCGTCCAATTCCGAGAATATTCATTTTCTGACTTTCCTGGAACAAAAAACAGCAGAAAACAGGTAGCTGGCACTATGGATCTTGTTAATAGGTTAGTCCAAGAAATCATATGAAAAGTACTCCAAAGTGGGGACAAAACACAAGAAAGTAGATAAAACCAAGCATGGAACATCAAAAATTATAGATACATTTGCAATGTATCAGACCCACCTGTCATAGCAGCTAGAAAAACCCTCTCCCCTCCATGCCACTTCCAAATTCCACACCACATACCCCAAATCCGCGCTAGAGAAAACCCTGTCCCCTCCGCACCGACGACCAAATCCCGGCGATGACGGTGGCAGCGGAGGCTGCAAACTAACGTGTAAGTGCTCCTCAACCTAGCGCCCTTTCACCGCGTCAAGTCTTCGTTAACCGACCGATGATGTGGTCACCTCCTATTCTAGTTTGATGCATCGTGTCCTTGTTCTAGGTCACCGCATCGATGTTGCTGTTTAATTAGTTCTAGTTCGATGCATCACCTCCTTGTTCTATGTCAGCGCATATGTACTCACAATCTAGTGCTCCGCGCGTCGACGTTGCTGCTTACGTCAAAGGCTCAATCTAGTTCACTGGAAGCACCCTTTAGTTTACTCACCGAATTTGATTCTTGTAATAATTCACTAATTAGAATTGTATTGTAACTTAATTCGTGTATTTACTCTTTGGGGCAGGTATGATGAAGGCTAGAGAGATACATGAGCAGGTTCTAAATTGATGCTACTGGCACTATTACTGTATATGGCATAAAAACTAAACATTCTAATTAGTGAAATGTCTTATTTAGGGTACAAAGGATGTTGTCGTCATCGATGTCTCATCTGATGATGATGTGAAGAAACCTACTGTAGCTTTTTGCAAGATGAAAGCTAAAATAGCAAGGCGAAGAGCTAAAGCTTATATGAAAAGATTTAGAGTAGTCGAGAAACCGAGGATCCTTATTCGTAGAGGTGTGGCATTATATTGGCTAAGTACATGTTTTGCTAAATTTATATGCAGATACAAATTATTACTTTCTAATATTTTGTTTCTAGGTCCAAGTATTATGGGGGTTGAGGAATTCGATGAGGACTGCGTGTTTGGAAAAAAATTGGAATTGACTTTTGACCAAGTTGCTTCCCTCAAAGTGATAGTTAAACGACACAAGCCATCTATACCATACTATGTGTGCAAGATGAACAAGTCAAGTGTCATCTGTGGGAAGGCCAAGATGGTTAAAATTTGACATTTTAATATTTAAATTTTATTATGCATAGTGAACTCTAGCCAACAACTAATATTATTCTTCTCCTATAGTACTTTTCAGCTAGCTACAGCTGTGCCCACCTCAACCGCTATCTCCCAAAGGTGTTACCACTCATGTTCTCCTACAAGACCACTTTTGAGCATGTTAACCTCTTCCAAGGCATGAATGATGCTTCTTAGATGACAGGAGGCTAGTCTAATGTTCTCAAACTCACTGGAATAAGGAATGGGAATGTGTGCATCTTCACCTTTTTAAATGAGGGGCTACATGGCTTTATGGGTTGTGTTATTATTCTGTAGTGAGTCCAAAAAGTATCTTGTTTATACTGGTGTTGGATGAACCATTAATGTAATATGTTGTTAGTGAACTTGTAGTGGTAAGGAACTTGTTGTCAACCTGGTGCTCTACATGCTAAGTAATATTATCTCCATATGCTATGTATATATTTGGTTGATAGTGTTCATGTTGTTGCTATTCTATATGCTCGTAAATGATGATCTAAAAATATGCTCTATTCTCTTTTTTATAGTTGTGTGAAATTTACAATATGTATCAACTGCGTCGATACATATATACTATGCTAATTGTCTATTTTCGCATTACTTCATTTCCTGTGATTGAGAGCTGGTATGTCATATATAGAATAAAGTTGTAGATCAGCACAAACCCATGGATAGGTGCATCGGTTGCAAGTTAGTTCTGCAAAAGATTGTTTCATGGTTCGAATCCTTCTACCTGCACAAAATGTTTTTCTGTTATTTAATTTCTATCAAACGCACAAAGAGTTGGGGCCGATGGAAAATGTCATGAAGCAACATCAAAACCAGCACTACCGTGAGATACACTACCGTCAACACCGAGCTGACATGATGAGTTGAAGTACGGAGGAGACGGTTGATGGAAAAAAGAGTCGAACATGTGCTATGACGAACTCCATGATGAATTTGGCACCAAACGAAATGGAAAACTAGGCTTCAGGGCCTGGGATGAATTCTGTGATGAATTTGCCACGACGAAAATAAGGAATGTCATGGATAACCGGGCTGGAGGGGCTTGGAGCTTGTTGTGATGAAACGTTCTAGAACGTCAGGAATCCGCGATGTTTTTAGGACGTGTCATAAAAAAACGTCACGGATCGTCTAGATTCTTGTAGTGACCCACACAGGCCCCGCTCGTCATCAGGGATTAATAACAAAAAAAGTAGTCTGGGACACTCAAACCCCTGACCTCGACCCTGCACTTAGCTAGGCCATGTTCCCAACCACCAGGCCATGTTAGCTTCTATGCAAGATATGAACATGACATGTATAAATGCAAACCTCACTTCTCAGCTTGGGACATGATGATATGGCCTGCCACCTTCGGCTGCTTGGGCTACTCCCTAGGTTGGCCTTCCTGACTCCCTTGCTAGGCTTCACCGTCTGGCTGGCGGTGGCGGGTTTGCCCGGCCGGGCACCTTCAACTATTTTTTTCTCTTTATTCTTTTCTAAATGATTTTGTATCTTTTTATTCATAACTTCAAATTGAGTCAAACAAAATTGAGAGAACTTGTACAATTTCATATTATATGTTTACGACATTATGGAACACTTTTACTTTCCAGAATTTTGTTCATATAAAACCTTAATAGGTGTAAATAGAGATTTTGAATCATGGTTTTGATAATAGGGGTTTGAAATTGAAATTTTTGTTGAGCCTTGCAAAACTTTCTATGTATCTACGACGGAACAATATATTTTAAAGCTAAAAATGATTTTTGCAAAAAAACAAGAGCATTAAATCATGTACATTTACTTCAAATCAGACCCACTTCCTACCGA
This sequence comes from Avena eriantha, assembly GCA_910589775.1. Classification (NCBI taxonomy): domain Eukaryota; kingdom Viridiplantae; phylum Streptophyta; class Magnoliopsida; order Poales; family Poaceae; genus Avena; species Avena eriantha. The sequence goes on along the minus strand of OU342745.1, from coordinate 72,302,797 downwards.
CTTAGCATGAATTTGTGTTTTTCACCAGGAGTGGACAGAAAGGTTTGAGATACCGTGGTTGGAATATTGTCCATTCAAGGTGCTCTAGTATTTTCTAAAAATGGGGTGGTAGCATTTGGTGGTTGCTTTGCAAAACGCCCCATTTTTTGGCACTCAAAAAATAGAAAATGGATTTTTGGTGCGACGAAAAGGAAAACTTCCTCCAGTAACATTGTTCACCATCCCATGATGCACATGCATGCACGATATGGGAACATTATAGCAATATATGCTGCGATTCTATCCATAACATTGGTCATTTGGCCTAAAAGCCATGAAACCTCGAACATGATAGCCCATTTCTGAGAAGGTGTTTTTGAGATGCAATCATTATAAAAAGTTTGGTATTTTTCTTGCAACTATGTCACATAATATGACACCACGCGAACGTTTTACATTGATTGGACCGTTTTTGAACTTCTTATGCTCATTCAAAACTATGGTCAAAACGGCGGGCATGATGGTTCTCCGCCAAAGTGCCTAGGCGAGTGCATCGCGGGGCCCGAGTTGCCTAAAATTGCCGTGTTTCGCAAAGTTGGGCTACCAACTACCGAGAGGGGCCATTTCGAGAAAAACTCATCTCACCCCTACCAAATCTAAACATTCCGTCAAATTGCCCCGTGAAGTAGACGGTCGGGACCCTCATGTCAGCAATCTGTCCGTGACGCGAGCGCCAACATGGCAACCATGTAGGAAAAATGAGGAACTAAAGGGATTTGGTGCATTGACCAAATTCACAAATCCACTCCCTCCTTTCGCATGAACCCTTGCACTGGCGGCGTTAGAATCCACCCTCCAACTAGAACGATCGCTTCGGACATTTGACTTCCAGCGCCAAGTTGCTGATCCTACTCGCTGATCCCAAGCTCCAATGCCGAATGTCGTGCCCGCCAATCCGACGCTCTAGCCCGCCTCTTCCGCCGACAAGCTTAGCAGCGCGAAGGATGGCAGATCCTATTACCATGGAAGGAGTACTTCTGGCTAGTTGCGGGTGAGCTACTCTTCTCTTTGCTATTCGCACTATCTATAACTGCTAGCTGGCTATTGGCATGATAGAGATAGATCAAACCTAGAATTGTTTGTTAGCACAACGCTGACAAACAATTCTTATCTTTTGTCCCTAATTTTCTGTCAAGTAGGACCTTTCCTAAATTGAAATACATGGTTATGGTCACCCTCTTCGGCTACAAAATTAAATTAGCAGATAGGAAGAGCAAGTGGAATCAACCTCGCATCCTGAAGATGAAAGTAGCACCTGCATAGTTATGCACTATCCCTAGTATGGTTGCTGCTATGCGTGAACATGCTAAAATGGGACCAGAGTAGACTACACGGTCCAGCTTCATGGATGAACGAGGCATCATGGTTCCTATAACGTGTGCCAGTCAGCTAATTGGGTTGATGAAACAGTTTGTTGGGCTTCGTGTGGTTATGCTTAATTATAAAATACTGTATGTGGAAGTTGCTGCTATTAGGAGTTGCCCAGCTATTATTGGACAGGGTGGTCTAACTCGAACCCGTGCTGTTGTTAAGCAAAATTTTGTTCCTCGTCCGTTCCATGCTTCTGTCAGGAAACTTCCTCGTAGGAGTCCCCATATTGCTATGGTGCAAAACTCTGCTCTAGAATCTGGTGGTACTAGTCGTCCCCGTGGTGTTGTTGCTCTGACTGCTGCTGACCCAATCCATGCCATTGTTAAGAAACTATGGCTTCCGGAGGCTACCCCACTGTTGTTGCCAAGACCGCTGCCTTGTGTGCTCCTCCTCCTTGAAACTGTGCTCAAGTTGTGCAAACCCCCGCTCTGGAATCTGCTGGAACTAGTCGTCCCCGTGTTATTGTTGATCTGGCCGCTATTGACCCAATCCCTGCCGCTGTTGAGCAAACTAAGGCTTCAGGAGGCTGCCCCACTATTGTTGCCAAGATTGCTGCCTTGTTTGCTGCTCCTCCTCAAACCTGTTCTCAAGTAAAGCGGGTTACTGGTCTGGATCTAGCTCATGGTATGGACTCTGCTAGCACTTGAAACAATGCTATTGTGGGAACTGTTCCTGATCATCGATGTGGTGTGGCAGCAGCTTCTCATATTGTGGCTGCCGTTAGCCGTGCCCCTGCCTGTCCACCAGGTATTGTAGCTCACGCTGCTAAGGGCACTCGCGTTGCTCCTCGTCCTGATACTTCCACCGAGGTTGCTCTAGCTAACGATGACACTAGTGATGGTGACGGTGGTGTTGTGGCTAGGTCTGATGGTACCGCTCCACCTATCGAACCTCTCGGAGGTTTTGATCTTGCAGAACCTCATGATGGCAAAGTAATCGTTCGTATCGGTATCGCGAAGTTCACTACAAAATTAGATGATGGTACAGAAAAATTCTATGATGATATTGATGTAATCCTTGGAAGATATGGGCATAAAGTGGTAGAGTTATTTGACCTGATGACATTGTTATGTGTGAAGGTGATGTGGGGTCCTCCTAGGTAGTGCAATTGGTATATTATTGTAACAAGGGCAAAAAGGCTATAAAACTGGAAGATACCAGTGATTTAGCCGTACCATTTACAAGGAAACATTATAGAGGTGAAGTGTACATCCACTTGATAGTGCAAATGGTTGGAGAGGAATTGGATTTCGACAATAGAGATGATGGACTTGTAGAAGGTATGCGTGACCTGATCCATGGCATCACTGAGGATTGTGCGACTAAGGGTAGCTTCGAACAGAGGAGAGTCTTACAAAGTAGCATCATAAAGAGGAGAAGGAAGAGCATCCCCAGAAAGGGCACCCCTAAGAAGAACATCACCAAGGAGACCACGCCAAAGAAGAGGACGCCCAAGAGTCACACGAAAAAAGGCACCATGTGGCAGAGTATACCCCTTAGATCCAGTCAAAATGCCACACCGAATGGTAGCAGCAAAAACGCTAAGAGGGCGAGCACGGTGGTGAACACACCTAGGAGTGGTATTAAAAAGGCTAAGATGGCCAGCACAGAGGATACCACACCCAGTGGTAGCAGAAAAAATGCTAATTTGCACTACTAGGGAAAAGCCTATAGGAGACATGCTTATAGGAGGCGCATCGCTCAAACATGCGCCTCCACTAAATATACAAGGTGCATGTCTAAACGGTGCAACTCCTATATATTAATACTAGAGGCACATTCTTGAGAAATGTGTCTCCTATATCACATGTACGAACCAGATCTAGCTGCCCCCTTACTCAAGGTGCATCTGGTCCATATGCGCCTCGAGTAGTTCAACTACTTGAGGCTCATATGGAGTAGATGTGCCTCGAGTAAGGTGGGTGGACCTAGTGGTGGTAGGTTCCACAATATAGGCGGCATACCAGCAGATATGCGCCTCAAGTAGTTTTCAATATTGGAGGCGCATCACTGTGACATGCGCCTCGAGTAAGTTATGTGGGCCTAGGGGGTGGAAGGCGCCAGACACACGAGGTGCATCTACCAGATGCACCTCAGGTATTTTATGAATATAGGAGGCGCATATTGAATGGGATGCGGTGGATTTCCAGCGCAGGCGTGAAGGTCCTCTCTGGCGGCTGGCGACGATTCCTCTCTGACCATTGCATCCAGCGTGGCTTCACACTGCAATTTAGATATATCGGCGAGGGTGAATTCTCTATCTCGGTGTTCGACACACAATTATGCCGCATCGACTATCCTCCCCACCTTCGGGCCACCTAGTAGGCGTGGCTGTTGTGGCACTACTGGGGAGCACATAGCCCGGTTACTAGAGGCGTGATGCCGAGATAGTTGTTGGTTCCTTTTGCCTTGTAATTAAGACTTTAGGACAAACTTCCTAGTAAGGGCCTTTCTTCCATCTATTATTGTTATGTATGGAGTTCGTTGTATGTGAAGGGAATATGCCCAAGAGGCAATAATAAAGTGGTTATTATCTTATTCCATGTTTATGATAAATGTTTATTTTACATACTAGAATTGTATTGATCGGAAACATCAATACATGTGTGTTTAATAAACAAAAAGGGTTCCTAGTTATGCCTCTCTTATAGACTAGCTCGTTGATTAACAAGATGATCAAGGTTTCCTGATCATGGACATTGGATGTTGTTAATAACGAGGTTACAAGATTGGTGGAATGATGTGATGAACATTCATTCGAAGTGTAGCATTACGATCAAAGTCATTATGTTTATATTGCTATAACATCATACGAAGTAATCTTTATCCTTAGACCATGAGATCATGTTAATTGCTAACACCGGAAGAGTATCTTGATAACATCAAACGTCACACCGTAACAGGGTGAATATAAAGATGGGTTCAGTGCTACGAAGGTGTTATGTTGAGACTCATGGATCAAGAGCGGAATTTTTCAATCCCGATGACGGATAGATATACTCTGGGCCCTCTCGGTGATATCACATTATGATAGCTTGCAAGAAAGTGATGTGATCACTAGAATGTTATATCACGGGAACGAGAAAAGAGTGCATGTCGGCAATGAGATCAAACTAGGTATGGAGATACCGATGATCGAATCTCGGACATGTAATATATCGCGAGACAAAGGGATTTAGTTACTAGTGTTAGAGGTTCTCACGATCACATAAGTCATCGTTGAATGTGTAGGAGTCAATATGGATCTCCAGGTCCCGCTTCTGATTATTGATTTGAGAGGGGTCTCGATCATGTCTGCATTATTCGCGAACCGTAGGGTGACACACTTAAGGGATACTGACACCATTTGGAGCAAATACGTTTCAGATAAAGATTTAAGAAAGTGTAGGAATTATTTCAATAGACACCGAAACTGTTTCGGGTGAAATTGCTGAAATTGGTTCTGCATGTAATATTGAAATGTTGCAGGGGGTTTTATGTGAATGTTTGTTAATTAAAGTAATTAACAAAATTCTGAATAAAAAATAATACAAGAGTTTTATTAAATGAGAGAGCATTAAATTTGGAGAAATTTAATGCATTTAAAGTGGAGACTTTAAAAGGGAATGTGAAGAGGCATTTTAATGTGGAGGGGTTACCACCACATGAATGGAGGAGGTGAAGAGACACCTCCTCCATGCGCCGGCCATGAAGGAGGGGCACCCCCCTCCTCCTATAAAAGGCCACCCTCTCCTCACTTCTCACACACACCTCCTTGTGAAGGATCTCTCTCCCCCTCTAGTATTATTCCCCCATGGTCTCGGATTAGCGAGATACATGTTCCTGGTGGCTTTATCTGGAAAGGAGTTGCTGCTTCTGCTGCTTTGTTGGAGCGAGGGACGGAGGTTGTCGGGGTACCGGACGTGTGTGCGATCATGGATGCACCTCTGCTTTGCGGTGCTAGACTTGGTGCTGCTGGAGCTGGATCTGATGGACGTGCTGGAGCCGGACCTGCTGGACTTCCTCACGATCTTGAGATGGGCAAGTGTACGACTACATCAACCACGAGTTCCTACTCGTTAACAAAGATTGTTGTCTACGAGGGTAAGTTCTCGTTGGATGTATGTCCACCCGTTGCTTTGTACCTAGTAGATAGATCTTGGCGTGTAGTTCACACTGTAGGAAATTTTTTGTTTTCTATGCTGCGGACCCAACAGTGGTATCAGAGCCTGATCTATGCGTAGGTGCTTTGCACGGGTAGTACACATATGTTGATATGTGGGCGATAATGATCATGGTATTGCATCTTCTATGTATTTTGGATATTGGTGGCATAGTGGGATGAAGCGGCCCGGACCAACCTTACATGTCATCATACATGAGACCGGTTCCACGACTGACATGCAACTAGTTTTGCATAAGTGGCTGGCGGGTGTCTGTCTCTCCTACTATAGTCAATATCTGATTTACAACGAGTTGCTAATAACTTGGTTATCCTCGTTGTGGTTCATGTTCGTAGGTAAGAACGGTTCTATCTCCCAGCCCTAAGCCACGTAAAACTTGCAATTGATAAATTAGAGGAGTCTAGTTTAGATCGTTGCTAGGATAGTGTATTGATATGGTATTGTTGTAAGTAGATGTATGATAGATACTCTTACAACACATTCAACGTGTAAGTTCCATAAACCTTGGCCTTACACATAAAGGAATGATAGAGATCATACCACGATGCAAATGATAGAGATCAAATGCATGGACCATACCATCTCACTTTACACATTTAGATGTTAGTATCTTATACTACTAGTTTGGCGCTTTCTGTAGCATTGTAACATGATCCCTCATTTAGATATCAAGATAAAAATGTGTTCTTCCTTGAGTATGCACCGTTCTGTGGATCGTATTTCGAGACATCACGTGATGATCGGGTGTACTCGAATATACGCTTTTATAGGAACAGGTGTAAGACAGTTTACACACGCGAATACTAAGGTTCTTACTTGGCGAGCCTAGCATGTACAGACATGGCCTCGGAACACGGACCATAAGGTTAAGCATGAGTCATATAGTTGATATGATGCCCATATATATGCTCACCTTTGAAGCTACATCAACTCACGTGATGATCGGACTTGGTGTAGTGGATTTGGTTCATGTAATCATCAAAAAGACACGAGGGATGTCGTTTGAGTGGGAGTTCATTCGTAATTTGGATTAGTCGAACTCAATTTGTCATAAATTAAATCAAAGTGAATTTCCATAGTTTGTTGTAGTCATTGGCATTCGTTTTCTACCTTATGCTTAGTTTTAATTTGAGATAATAGAACTATAGAATTCTGGATATTTAATTTACGAACTGGCATCGTATTGTTTTGAATGTCAATTTAAAGTTTATAAGTCCTATTGCAAACTTTCAGCAAACTCTATTTACTCTGTGAAGTTTAATAAGTAGTATTAAATCAAGAGTAAGAATTCCAATGTTAGTATCTAAAGTATCATGTTTGCCTCCATGATTCTTGATATTCAAAAGTTGTTTTAATATCGAGGTTATCTAGGAGCTGAAATAATTGTTTCAGAAACCATCATGTGTGGAAGATATTGTGATATCTGAAACAATGTTTTTGGTTGCATTATGATAGAGTATAACTTAGCAAAATACATGTTCTCTTATTGTATGAGAATTTGTGAAGGATGGAGATGCTAGGCATTCGAATCTACCAAAAGGTTTTGGGAACTGATATTATACTCGTGATTCTTCCTTATAAGCTATAGTAGCCTGATCATGAAAGTTGTCATGATAAGGATGAATAGAAGATGTAAGTAAAATGTTTACTACATGTGGCATCCCGCTAAAACCAGTACTAGAAAATCGATGTGTTTTTGTGCATTGCATCATCATGACCGCATGCTCATGTCATCATGCCACATTGCATTTGAGCATCACATCATCAGGCATGGTTTTTGTCTAAACTATTTTTAGAAAGCCTGGTTTTGTTTTCTAAGCACCCCGTCTTTATTTTCAAATCAAACCCGGGCTTATCCAGAATATTTTGTTTCGTCTACCAACGGATTTCAAAAGCCCCGTTTTAAATAATAAAATATTTATTTTATTTTTAGGGGGCAGCCAAACCGGGCCGATCCGACCCGGCTGGCCACCCCCAAACCCTTTTCTACCAAATACCCTATCCCTAATCCTACCCAGCCCCCTCCACCTCACCCCGGCCAATCGCATCTCGCCACCTCACCAACCCCCTCCCTTTTTCCTCCACCTTCCCCATCCGCCGCCGCCCCTCCACCTGACCGCCACCGCCCGGGCGCCTCCTCATCCAGCCCCGGAGCTCTGCCGCCCTTGGCCTCCACCGCCTCCGGCCGCTACACGTCCCGCGGACGCGTCGCCGGCCCCGACCCGCGAGCCCCTGTGCCCCGAGCATCTCTGTCCGCCCCGCCCGGCTCGGCACCGCCCAGCCGCGATGCCTCCATCCTCGTCGCCCTCGCCAACGACCTTCTCGAGCGCCTCCCTCGCTCCCTGTCCAAGCCCGCCTCCGCCACCTCGTGCCCGAGGCCTCCCTGGCCTCGTCGTCTCTTCCAGCGCCCGCCTCTGACCCCCGTCGCCGCCGCATCGCCATCTCCCCGGCCGCCTCCTCCCGTCCGCGGCCCCGTCTCCTCTCTACAGGTCGCTGTACCGCTGCCGCTGTGAGCTATGCTGCCGCGAGACCCTCTGCCGCGCGCCCTCGTGTCGTTGAGGTCATGTACCGGCCCGACCCGGCCATGCCCTTGTGCTTCCGGTGCTCCTCTACTCTGCCTTGTTGGGTTTGCTCTCTCGCCTGAGTGTGTGCTCATGTGTTTGTGCGGGCACCGAGTCCATTCAAGGTGTTGCCATCCCTGCAGTATAGGGTCAGTAGGTTCTCGTTGATGATAGATGACCTAGCGAGCAACAAGGCATCCTTCTTGGAGATGAAGATGGTACCGAGAACTACCGTTTGTCGAGACCCGAGTTCCGCACCGACAATTGAAGTCGGAACCCCGAGCGCGCCGACATGGATCCAATGAACGAGACCCCCGTACCCGAAGGCCTCTGACGCGGAACACCAAGGTCTCCTTCCCGGAACGCCATGAACTTCTTCGCAGACGCCAAGATCTTCTCCCAGAGTCCGACGATCGAGACCGAACCCGGCGCCACGCCGAGAACGCCTTCCTGGAGCCGAAGAGCACCGGTACCCGATACATCCAAGCTCGCCATCGCCTACAAGATCGCCTACCCGGACGCCAAGATCGTCGACACGGTATCCAGACCCCCGGCACGCAAAGTTCTCCTCATGTACCCCGAAGACCCGAACCCGAAGATCGTCGCCCCGGATCGACAAGGACTTCTAAATGGGACGACAAGTACTTCGTCATGGATCCGATTGAAGCAACCCTAAAGACCACAGATACGACAAGTACTTCACCCCGGATGCCAAGACCGACCCGATACGAAGAACCGACAAGATCTTCGTGACGACAAGATCGACACCGACCAAGGCGAATCCGATGCGCCCCCTGACGCCAAACCAAGTCCTTCTTCCCGGAACGCCAAGATCTACTTTCGTTGTCCAAGGACGATCCCGCCGAGACCGATCCCCATCGAACCCCAGAACCAGACCCTGAGACCGGACCCCGGACCCCCGGAACCCAAGATCTTCCGGACCCAGATGTGTGAACCTTTCCCAAGCCCCTATTTTATAAATGCTATATATAAAACTTGTTGCATATTAAATTGTTCATGCATGCATACCTGTCTGTGGTTTGGGGGCATTATGCCGATTCACCTCATAATTAAATATGGAGTCTATATGCGCGATACCTTTGTCTTATTCCGGACTCCACTTAAATTTGTGTAGCGAACCGATGCCATGATTCGCCCTGTTAATACAACATTTAAATTGCGGGGGTTCTAAACAACTTGAACCATATAATCATTTGTCAGGACCACGGTTCCGCTTAATATTGCCTAATCGCACCGCATCTGCATCATATCATAAGCATGCCGGATCTTCTGTCATAGTATTAAATATTGCTTCCGGTGTTTCTTCTAGTGTTTTATTCTTCGCGGATTAGGCCGATGAGTTGATGCGAGTATCGACAAGTTCTCCGGATATGATCTCCAGCAGCGTTTCCCAGGAGAGCATCTCTCTCCCTTCTACCTATTTTGCATTTTTAGTCTTTATTTCCTTCTGTTGATCTATTGCTATCCGTGGCGCGATGCTTTAGAGTTCCGTACCAGTTATATCCCGTGCAGCCTCTATATTGCCTTGGACACCTCCTATTATCTGTGTTTGGTAGATAGCTGGCCTTCCGAGTCGTAGTTGCTTGTTCAGGTGCGATCTCGTGTTGTCAAGTACCACATTTGTTGGAATGCTGGCAGATGTTTATGGTGGAGATGATCATGACTTTAAATACAACTATTAAAATGCTAGATATAACTAATGTAGAGGCATCGATGGGCAATAGATGTTATTTTGTTCTTCCACGCTCACTTGTGTCCCATAGGACCCCGAGTACTTGATACCTGTTCCTTGACTATTCGGACTATCCACATCCGGGAGGCCGTGGACCCCCCCTGAGCCAGAGCTTGATTCATTTCTATTTCTTGGGGACACAAACTAGTTTGGGGCTTTATTACTATCTTGTACTTATGCCATGCTTTACTACTTTATTTACCATTGTGCGTGGAGCACCTGTACTATTTTGGATCGCTCCACGTTTTCGCGTTATAGACAAGCCCAGTCACACTTTCGGGTTCCCAGTCGTTTATAGCCGTCGTCGCAAACCTTGGGTCCGTCTCGGAGTCGGCCAACTTCGTTGCGGTTAGCTTAATGGGGTGGCCCCTGAAATATTTTATGAATCCTGTGATCGCTTTGTCGTGAATGCCTCGTTGGGTTTTGAGTTGGTTTTTCCGAGGTTGATCGAGTGTGTGTTGCTATTTGTGCACCCCTGCAGGGTAAAACTTTCTGAAAGCCGTGTCCGCGGTTATGGACAACTTGGAGCACAGTATCTCGATCATAGACAAGCATAACTAAAGTAGTGCTATAAACTTGACTTAATATATGACTAGTAATCAGATTCAACTATAACGGAATGGATATTAAAAATGCCAACAGCTGGAGGATTTGGGTTGTTTTGTGACATACTATATCTGCCTAGTAAGTATTGCAACTCCAATGGAATGTGATAAAAGTGTCAACAACTGTTGGGATTGGGATTCCTCAGGACAATAATATCTGACTAGTAAATGTTCCAACTACAATGGAATGTTAACTAAAACTGCCCACTACTTATGCTATCAGGATGACTCATGCTATCTATATCTGATTAGTAATTGCTGCAACTATAATGGAATGAGTAAAATTGCCAACTGCGTGAGTTCCTTGGTCCGACTTCCTCGTTTGGTCTCGAGGGGGGAATACCACGATGGGTTTGTTTGGTGTTAGCTTTAGGTTGGATCCGAATAGGTCTTTCTTATCCCTCTCTGATAACCGCCAGTTGTATCGAGTCTCTATAGGTTGTTTAGTGCCGCTGCGCTGCCGCTTCAGCCCACCATACCTATGTAGGCGAGAGCCGCCGAATTCTAGCCTCACCATGTACTGGCCTCAGTACCGACGCTCCTCTTTTTCCTTTGCCCTTTGTCGGCACCCCTTTTGTTTTAGCAGGTTTGAGATCGACGTCGTTAGCAGAGTTACCCTTCCGGCTTGGCTTGGGGAGGGTTATGGACGCCATTGGTTATTCTTCAGGGCTCTTAGCCCCATTTGCATCTTGTCCGTAGTCGGGCGCCCTATCGATTTCAAGGTGATTTGGATCTTTGTATTGTATATCGGTATTCTTGACTCATGGAGTCGTGTTGTATATATATTTGTTCTGTGGGTCCCATCGAGGACTATTGTGTAATGTTATTACTTCGTTTTCCACCCGCACGAAAGTGCCTGGTAGGCGTCCTTGAATCGTTTCTATGCGGGTTTGGCGGAAAGGGCTAAAACTTGCATAAGGCCGATTTGAGGGTGTTACACTACACTAATAGATTACTAAAGAATGGATTTTTGAAAGAATGCCAAACATTTGATGATGGTGATCCACTTCAAAGTGCAAGTCCAAAGGTATTAGTATTTGACTATATACGCTTTGTACTATGTCTTATGTGAATGACACCACTATTGATGTTGATAGATTCTTTTAAAAGAAAAAGGAATTGCTGGAAGAGAATCTATAAAATATTTGGCAGAAAATATAAGGTTGGAGATGTCCAACTTGGGTATATAGAAGATATACATGTTATGGTTGTATTCCTTGCTTATTAAACAATGTGGTTCTTAGGTATTGGATACCGGTATTGGATACCGAATTGGTTGGTATGAAGTGTCATACAATACAACGCAATTCATGAGCTGTAATGGCCTGAGTAACTAGCAAGAGAATAAGTGATGATGATCATCGAAAACAAATAAAATGTTATTGTGTTTTTCATTGTCACCAAACCTAGCCTTCAAGATTTGTTTTAATTATTGTTATTTTGTTCCGGTATTACAAGAACAATGGTTGTTCAAATAATTACCGTATTCCATAAAGGATGGATGAACTTTTACAAGTCTAGTGGGAGAAATCACATCCATAAACACTATTGCTAAAATGTCGCAAGACAAATGATTGAAAGATCACTTATGAAGTGACATCGCTGTTTAAATTATATTTGAAAGAAAACATGAAGAAACTCCATGTTGATGGAATTTTGGAGTCTTTGATTTTGATCAATTGACGCATGTGAGACTTTCCTCGAGATAATTGAAACTCCGTTCATAGGCCAAAGAGGAACGGATGACTAGCTTATTGGAAATTGTGCATGCTGATGTGCATAGTCCAATATGTGTAGCCATATGCGATGGATCTTTTTTGCTTCATATGCTTTCTCCGAAAATTTGAGTGAATATATCTGTATATTTACTTAATAAGGAGGAAGTATGAAACATTTGAAAGTTGTTCAAAGACTTTCAAGATGAAGTTGAAAATCATTGTAACAAGAAAATAAAGAGTTTATGATTCGATCATAAAGGAAGATATTTGAGTTACATTTTAGCAAAAACACCTAAGACTTGAGCAATTGTTCCATGATTTGTGTTTCTCGATAAACCATAGGAGTATGGCATATTCGAGAGATGAAATCAAACCATGTTTGACATGGTAAGATCAAGGGTGTCATTTATAAAACTGCCATTATGTTTTAAGGATTGAAGCTTTAGAGAGTACCCCTTTTACAATAAAAAGAGCACCATCATGATCCATTGAAATGACACCATATGCGTTATGGTTTGGGATAAAACCCGAATTGTCTTCTCTTAAATTTTGGTATGCTATGCATAAGTAAAATGTTTACAACCAAAGTCGGATAAGCACGTCTTTGTAGGTTATCCCAAAGAATTTGTTGGGAATTTCTCCATAACACCGAGGACAAAAGAGTTTGTTGCTTGGAACGCCAAGTTTCTTGAGAAGGAATTTTTCGCGAAAAGTTAAGTGGGATGACAATAGAACTTTGATAAGGTTGTTGAACCTTAGCTATATGTGCTAAGCAGCGCATCGCCAGAAAGTGTCCCAGTGGCGGCCACAATGCTCATGGCTCTCGTGATTACAAAAGGTGTGATCTCGGAGATTAGAGTTCCTATAGAACCGTGTGGGTCGGTAAGAATCAAATAGTAAGATTTGATAAGCAAGCCGTTATTGCTTTGACAATGATGAACCGACTACATGCAAAGAAGCGATGATGGGCCCTGACTCCATAAAATGACTAGAAGTCATAGATTCCGTGATAGTATCCATACACGAGAAATCAAGTTTCTGAACTTGGAAGACCCTCCAGAAAGGCGGGAAACCTATCGGACGTGTTTGGATTTATAAAGAAATAAGACATGGATGTTTAACATCTGTGAAATAGTCGACATGTCGGAAAGAAGTTTACGACAATGTTCAAGGAGTTGACTATGACAAGATTTGATCTTTCATAGCGATATATAGTCTTGACGGATTAATGTAGCAACCACTACATAAAATTTGGTATATGGTAGTTGAATAAACAAAACAAGGTTCTTCTAATAGAACGGTAACCTAGGTCATGTACATGACATGGTCCGAAGGGTTTTGTTAATTCAAAGGGTGTTAAAAGGGCATGTAAACTTCAATAGTTGAAGTAAGCATAGCGGAGTTGGAATCTTCACCATGATGAAACTGTTAAAAGAGTTTAAATTCATCGGAGATGATGAAGATGCTTGCATTTGCAAGAAATTAAGTGGGAGCGCTGAGACATATTTCTAATACATTATGTAGAGGACATATTGTTGATTGTAAATGATGTATCTTGTGTTGACACGAGTTAAGAATTTCATTAAAATAAGATTTCGATGAAAGACTTGGGCAAACCCGGAATATTTGGCATCAATATCTATATGGATAGATTAAGGCACAAATATGGTTGTGCTAGACATACATATATGAGATATTGAAAGGGTTCAATATGGAAACAACAAGAAAGGTTCTTGCTGCATGGAAAGAATTGTATCAAGATTCAAGTGTTTCAACACTTGGTGAGTAAAATCACATGAAGATTTTGATCGATTATACCATGATATGTATCCAGAATGTCCTATGCTCTAAATGTTATGAGCATATACCAGAATGATTAATAAGATGATCATTGGACAATAGTAAAGATATTCTTATGAGCTTTGGAAGAACTAAGAATATATCATGTATAAGTGACAAATAGTTAAAGGTAGTTCATTGTAAAGTGTTACATTGATACTAGTTTTGTCACAAGATACAAATTAAATTTATCTCAATTTAGACTATGGGTAGCACAATGTAATGGAAAGGATGTTCCATGATGGATTTGGATGAGTTCCAAAGTTGAGACATTGTGACGGATACTACAACAAAATGCTAAGTATATAACTGCTATAGTAGCAGCAAAGGAGGGCATTTGTGTTAAGTAGTTTGTTATCAAACTAGGTGTGGTTCAAAGTGGGCTAATACTATGAAGATATATTGTGTGACAATAATATCAACATATTTTGAGCCGAATGAACTAAAGGTCTCACCAAAGGACCAAATTTATACAATGCCATCTCATTTGAGAATGAGTGATGCGTAGAGATGCAAAGACATGCAAATACACACGGACCTAAAACTTTCAGATCCGAAGATTATGTTAACCACTAGCAATTGAGTATATGCAACACCAGAAAGCCATAGGTGTTCAATACGCAAAGTTTTTCAAACTAGATTATTGACTCTAGTGCAAGTGGGAGACTGAAGGGAATATGCCCGAGAGGAAATAATAAAGTGGTTATTATCTTATTCCATGTTTATGATAAATGTTTATTTTACATACTAGAATTGTATTGATCGGAAACATCAATACATGTGTGTTTAATAAACAAAAAGGGTTCCTAGTTATGCCTATCTTATAGCTAGCTCGTTGATTAACAAGATGATCAAGGTTTCCTGATCATGGACATTGGATGTTGTTAATAACGAGGTCACAACATTGGTGGAATGATGTGATGAACATTCATCCGAAGTATAGCATTACGATCAAAGTCATTATGTTTATATTGCTATAACATCATACGAAGTAATCTTTATCCTTAGACCATGAGATCATGTTAATTGCTAACACCGAAAGAGTATCTTGATAACATCAAACGTCACACCGTAACAGGGTGACTATAAAGATGGGTTCAGTGCTACGAAGGTGTTATGTTGAGGCTCATGGATCAAGAGTTGAATTTGTCAATCCCGATGACGGATAGATATACTCTGGGCCCTCTCGGTGATATCACATTAAGATAGCTTGCAAGCAAGTGATGTGATCACTAGAATGTTATATCACGGGAACGAGAAAAGAGTGCATGTCGGTAACGAGATCAAACTAGGTATGGAGATACCGATGATCGAATCTCGGACATGTAATATATCGCGAGACAAAGGGATTTAGTTACTAGCGTTAGAGGTTCTCAAGATCACATAAGTCATCGTTGAATGTGTAGGAGTCAGTATGGATCTCCAGGTCCCGCTTCTGATTATTGATCTAAGAGGGGTCTCGATCATGTCTGCATTATTCGCGAATCGTAGGGTGACACACTTAAGGGATACCGACACCATTTGGAGAAAATATGTTTCAGATAAAGATTTAAGAAAGCGCTGGAATTATTTCAATAGACACCGAAACTGTTTCGGGTGAAATTGCTGAAATTGGTTCTGCATGTAATATTGAAATGTTGCAGGGGGTTTTACGTGAATGTTTGTTAATTAAAGTAATTAACAAAATTCTGAATAAAAAATAATAAAAGAGTTTTATTAAATGAGAGAGCATTAAATTTGGAGAAATTAAATGCATTTAAAGTGGAGACTTTAAAAGGGAATGTGAAGAGGCATTTTAATGTGGAGGAGTTACCACCACATGAATGGAGGAGGTGAAGAGACACCTCCTCCATGCGCCAACCATGAAGGAGGGGCACCCCCCTCCTCCTATAAAAGGCCACCCTCTCCTCACTTCTCACACACACCTCCTTGTGAAAGATCTCTCTCCCCCTCTAGTATTATTCCCCCATGCTCTCGGATTAGCGAGATACATGTTCCCGGTGGCTTTATATGGAAAGGAGTTGCTGCTTCTGCTGCTTTGCTGGAGCGAGGGACGGAGGTTGTCGGGGTACCGGACGTGTGTGCGATCACGGATGCACCGCTGCTTTGCGGTGCTGGACTTGGTGCTGCTGGAGCTGGATCTGATGGACGTGCTGGAGTCGGACCTGCTAGATTTCCTCACGATCTTGAGATCGCCAAGTATACGACTACATCAACCACGAGTTCCTACTCGTTAACAAAGCTCGTTGTCTACGATGGTAAGTTCTCGTTGGATGTATGTCCACCCGTTGCTTTGTACCTAGTAGATAGATCTTGGCATGTAGTTCACACTGTAGGAATTTTTTTGTTTTCTATGCTGCGGACCCAACTGTATGTTCGTGGCATGGCGCCTACTTGCCAAGGCTAGTGATGGCAGCCCGCGTCCTCTTTTTATAGGGTTGGCTGTCAAGAGGCACCAAATGCGTCCATCGAAGGGCTAGGCATCCTGGGGCAGCATCCACGTCTGGCAAGGCTATAGTCACAATACCTAGGGAGGCGATTCCTGAAGATGGTGCTTGGCGGGGCCCCTTTCGACCAACGGGCCGGACTGCCGTGTAGTTAACCATGCTCCATCAGGACCATGAGGCTCCTAGCGCCTCATGAGGGTAGCCCTATTCTCCTGAGGATTAGCTTAGGTTATCGGGCCTCAGGGTGCCCGAGTGGCTTGCCATGGCTCGTCGATTGTAGTGGATCCGGGAGGTTCTCTTGAGAAGAGGGCCCCAACGGGGACCCTCGAGAAGGGGTCCCATGTTAACTTCCGGAGCCCGTCCTCTCGACAGGGGGCGTGGCCCCGCAAGGTTCGCATGCCCTTCCCGACCGCCTCTTGGGGAGATGAACCGCAGGTGAGGTAACTAACCTCCGCCTAGGGTTGTAAGCTTAGAGCCCGCGTTTTCTTTTGGCCCTGCCAAGTATAGTCGCTGAAGAGGCTGTCTCCAAGGTCACCCCGTGAGCCTCTCGAGGAGAAACCATAGGATTAGATTTCCTTTCTTCCAGCCCCCGTGTTGAGGGCTTTGTGGATTTTGCTTGAGTTTTTTGCAAAGTTCGGAGAACATGGGTGAGGTGACTCAGGGCCGAGGGCCAAGCCGTGGAGTTCATGGCTCGACACTTTCGGTCTGATGAGCTCAGGTTAACGAGGGACAGGGCCTCATGAGCCATCGCAAGGATGGGAACAAGGTTAGGAACCGTGGGTGAGGTAACTCGCAGCCGAGGGACAAGCCACGGAGTTCAGAGTGCAACACTTTAGGTCCAACGAGCTCAAGCTGCCGAGGGACAGGGCCTCATGGACCATCGCAAGGATGGGGACAAGGTCAGGAACCGTGGGCGAGGTAACTCGCGGCTGAGGGACAAGCCTCGGAGTTCAGAGCTCGATGCTTTAGTTCTTGACATACTCGGGCTACAGAGGATCAGGGCCTCCGGAGCCGTTGCATGGATAAAAACAAAGTCAGGAACCGTGGGTGAGGTAACTCATGGACGAGGGACGGGCTATAGAGTTCAGAGCTCGACACTTTAGGTGCTAATGCGCTCGGGCTGCGGAGGAGCAGGCACTACTAGGGAAAATCCTATAGGAGACATGCTTATAGGAGGCGCATCCCTCAAACATGCGCCTCCACCAAATATACAAGGCGTATGTCTAAACGGTGCGGCTCCTATATATTAATACTAGAGGCGCATTCTGGAGAGATGTGTCTCCTATATCGCATGTACGGGCCAGATCTGGCTGCCCCATTACTCGACGCGCATCTGGTCCATATAGGAAGTGTACCGGCAGATATGCGCCTCAAGTATTTTTCAATATTGGAGGTGCATCACTGTGACATGCGCCTCGAGTAAGTTATGTGGGCCTGGTATGTGGCAGGTTCCAGATACTCGAGGCACATTTACCAGATGCGCCTCAGGTATTTTATGAATATAGGAGGCACATATTGAATGGGATGCTGTGGATTTCTAGCGGGGGCATGAAGTTCCTCTCTGGCGGCGCTTACTCTCCGACCACCGCATCCAACGGGCTTCATGCTGTGGTTTTGGTATATCGGCGAGGGTGACTTGTCTATCTCGGTTTTCGACACGCAGCTGTGCCGCGTCGACTATCCTCCCCACCTTCTGGCTGCCCAGTAGGCGTGGCTATTGCGGCGCTGCTGGGGAGTGCAGAGCCCGGTTCCTGGAGGCGTGAGGCCGAGACAGTTGTTGGTTCCTTTTGCCTTGTAATTAAGACTTTAGGACAAACTTCCTAGTAAGGGCCTTTGTTCCGTCTATTATTGTTGTGTCTGGAGTTCGTTGTATATTTGTGGCATGGCGCCTTCTTGCCGAGGCCAGTGATGGCAACCCACGTCCTCTTTTTACAGGGGTGGCTCTCTAGAAGCACCAAATGCGTCAGTCGAAGGGCTAGGAATCCTGGGGCAGCGTCCTCAAGGGGCGAGGCTTCGGTCACAGTGCCTAGGGAGGCGATTCCCAAAGACGGTGCTCGCGGGCTGCTGCTGGCGGGGGGCCTCTTTGTGCCGACGGGCCGGACTACCGTGTAGTTAACCATGCTCCATCAGTACCATGAGGATCCCAGCGCCTCACGAGGGTAGCCCCTATTCTCGTGAGGAATAACTTAGGTTATCGGGCCTTAGGGTGCCTGAGTGGCTTGCCATGGCTCGTCGATTGTAGTGGATCCTGGAGGTTCTCTCGAGGAGAGGACCCCAGCAGGTACCCTCGAGAAGGGGTCCCATGTTAACTTCCGCATCCCGTCCTCTCGAGAGGGGGCACGGCCTCTCGAGGTTCGCATGCCCTTCCCGGGCGCCTCTTCGGGAGGTGAACCGCAGGTGAGGTAAGTAACCTCTGCCTAGGGTTGTAAACTTAGAGCCTGCGTTTTCTTTTGGCCCTGCCAAGTTTAGTCGCTGAAGAGGGTGTCTCAAGGTCACCCCGTGAGCCTCTCGAGGAGAAACCATATGATTAGATGTCCTTTCTTCCAGCCCCCGTGTTGAGGGCTTTGTGGGTTTCGCTTGAGTTTTTTGCAAACGTCAGGGAACAGGGGTGAGGTGACTCGCGGCCAAGGACCAAGCCGTGGAGTTTAGGGCTCGACACTTTTGGTCTGACGAGCTCAGGCTGCCGAGGGACAGGGCCTCATGAGCCATCGTAAGGATGGGAACAAGGTCAAGAACCATGTGTGAGGTAACTCGTAGCCGCGGGACAAGCCACATAGTTCAGAGCGCAACACTTTAGGTCCGACGAGCTCAGGCTGCTGAGGGACATGGCCTCATGAACCATCGCAAGGATGGGGACGAGGTCAGGAACCGTGGGCGAGGTAACTCGTGGCTAAGGGACAAGCCTCGGAGTTCAGAGGTTGATGCTCTAGGTAATGGTGTGCACGGGCTACAGAGGATCAGGGCCTCCTGAGCCATTGCGTGGAAAAAACAAAGTCAGGAACCATGGGTGAGGTAACTCATGGCCGAGGGACGGGCCGTAGAGTTCAGAGCTCGACACTTTAGGTGCTAATGCGCACGGGCCGCGGAGGAGCAGGAACTACTAGGGAAAAGCCAATAGGAGACATGCTTATAGGAGGCCCATCCCTCAAACATGCGCCTCCACTAAATATACAAGGCGCATGTCTAAACGGTGCGACTCCTATATATTAATACTAGAGGCGCATTCTTGAGAGATGTGTCTCCTATATCGCATGTACGGACCAGATATGGCTCCCCCCTTACTCAAGGCGCATTGATACATTGCAAATGGATCTAAATTTTTATGTTCCATGCTTGGTTTTATCCACTTTCTTGTGTTTTGTTCCAACTTTGGAGTACTTTTCATATGATTTCTTGGACTAACCTATTAACAAGAGCCACAGTGCCAGCTGCCTGTTTTCTGCTGTTTTTGGTTCCAGGAAAGTCAGAAAATGAATATTCTCGGAATTGGACAGGACAAAAGCCGAAGTTCCTATTTCTCCGGATGTCATCAAGTGCCAGAATACGAGACGGAGAGGGGCCAAGGGGCTACCACACCACCTGGCCGTGTGGCCAGGCCTGGCCCACGCTAGGGGGTGGTGTGGCTGCTCCCGGCACCCTCTCGGCCTCTCCTTCCGCCTATATATTGCCCTCGGGATGAAAACCCTAACTGCCCGATCAAAAATCCACAAAGGAGTTTGTAGCCATCGTCATCTCCATCCCTAGATCGGGAGGGATCTGAAGCTCTTTCCGGCACCCTGCCGGAGAGGGAAATTCACCCTGGAGGCCTTCTTCATCACCATGCAAGCCTCCGGTGTGATGCGTGAGTAGTTCATCCTTGGACTACGGATCCATGTAGTAGGTAGATGGCTGGTTCTCCTTCTTTGTGCTTTCATGTTTAGAACTTGTGAGCTCCATTCATGATCAAGATCATCTATTTGTAATTCTGCATGTTGTGTTTGCGGGAATCCGATGGATATTGAGATGCTATTTCAGATTGATTATTGATTCTATCATGTCTTTGTTATTTGTGATCTTGCATGCTTTCCGTTGTTAGTAGCTATCTTGGCCAAGTAGATGCTAGCAACTCCAAGAGTTAGTATTTATGCTCAATAGTGGGTTCATGCCTCTAGTAATCTGGGGAAGTGACAGAAATCTCTAAGGTACTAGATGTGCTGTTGCTACTAGGGAGAAAACAACGATCCTTTGTTCATAGAACAATTGTATTGTTTACTTTACACGCAGTTCGTAAAGCAATAATCTGTTGCTTGCAACTTAATAATGGAGGGGGTTCGGATGATAACCTGAAGGTGGATTATTAGTCATAGATGCAGTTGGATGGCGGTGTATGTATTATGTTGTAATGCCCAATCAAGTCTCTGAGGAGTCAAGATGATTAGTATATGCATGTATTGCTTTCTCGGTTTTTGTCAATTGCCCCGCTGTAGTTTGTTCACCCAACATGTTATCTATCTAAGGAGAGCCACCTCTAGTGAACTATGGAGCTCGGTCCTTTTTCTTTACAGACAATCTACAACTGTTTACTGCTTTATGTTTACTTTCTGCAAACTTTTATTTCTTTCCATTCGATACGTTTAATCCTTTGTTTTCCGCAAAAGACGGTGAGATTGACAACCTCATCGCAAGTTGGGGACAAAGTTTTGTGGTTGTGTTGTGCAGGTCTCCACGTTGCTACTAGCACCGGTAGTGCGCCCTGCCAAAGCTCGGCTAGTAACACCTTTGGGGTGTTTCCTTGCTCCTATTGGTTCGATTAAACCTTGGTTTCATAACTGAGGGAAACTTGCTGCTGTGCTCATCATACCTTCCTCTTGGGGTTCCCAACGAGCTCTACATCAACACCACCATCAAGCATTTTTCTAGGCGCCGTGCATTGAGCCATCAAGCATTTTTTGGGCGCCGTTGCCGGGGAGTCAAGGACATCTTCATAAGGGGAGTCCCTCATAACCAATCTCTTTACTTTGTTATTTTTGTTTCGCTTAGTTTCTTTTTGTTTTGTTTGCTTGTTTCTTTATCAAAAACACAAAAAAATAGTTTTACTAGTTTGATTTCTTTATCAAAAATACAAAAAAATTAGTTCCTACTATAGCTGTTATTTTCATTGGTCTATTATTGTCTTGCTTTATCATGCTTTCTATCAATGGTTGGTTTCTTTGAAACTGAACCTTATGGGCAAGGTTGGTTCACGGAAGAACAAAAATATTATTATAAGTAACACCGCTTGGCACAAAAAGGGAAACACTTATGGGAACAAATTGATAAATTGTATACCATTGCTATAAACGTGTGCTCTACTTATAATGTTACTTATTCCTTTGATAAATCTTGTTGCTGTAGGAGGTATAAACACCTCCCTTTTCAATGTGAGTATAATGATAATGTTACCATATCTTCTTATGTTAAGGGAAATTATGACTTTTATGATGTGGAACAAATTGAAGAATTTATTGCTTGGAAGGGTGCATTTGAACTTGCTTATTTGCTTGAAAATATTGATGATGCACCTTATAAATATGAGGTTTATGATATACTTAAATTTTTCTTTGATAATTACAAGGAAGAAAATGGCTATATTCTTGAATATCTTAATAGATGCTCTCCACCAATGGAAGAGACTAATGCCTTGCAGGAGCCTATGGAAGAAGAAATTGCTGAACTTGAAATCTCATTAGATGAAAAAGAGGAGAGTGATGAACAAAAGGAGGAAGAATGGATCTACCCATGCCTACCTTCTAATGACAGTACCTCTTTACCCCTTACATTATTTGATTGTCCCCCATGCCTACCAAAGGAGGATGAATGTTATGTTCCTATGAATTCTTTACATGAAAAGCATATTTTATGTGATAGTTATATTGTTGAGTTTATTCATGAGGCTACTGAAAATTATTATGAGAGAGGAAAATATGGTTGTAGAAGTTTTCATGGTATTCAAACACCCCTCTATGTGTTGAAAGTTTTGAAATTATTCTCATTTTATCTTCCTATGCATGTCACTTTGTTCTTGGTGAATTTATTTGCATATGAGATTCCTATGCATAGGAAGTGGGTTAGACTTAAATGTGTTTTGAATTTGCTTCTTGATGCTCTCTTTTACTTCAATTCATATTTCCTATGTGAGCATCTTCTCAAACTATCATGCCTAACTTAAAGGCGTTAAAGAAAAGTACTTATTGGGAGATAACCCAAAAGTTTTAGATGAGTCTTGAAAGTTATTACCTCTGTAATAACTGCTCCTTATCCTTTTTATTTGCTTTTTGTGCCAAGAGTAACCTCTAATGAGAGAGAAGTAATGATTGGGAAAGTTGCTGTCCCGAAACAGATTTCTATGCTTCACCGTAAACATTCGTGTAAAATCTCTAAATGTCTTTTTCAGGCTTGAATTTTTGTGCTTCTGCCCCAGGTTGCTATCTAACTTTTGTTAGTTCAATACATTTTGATTTGAGCAACAGAAGGTCTTCGAAAAAATTCGTCTTTACCTGCTGGTCTGTTTTGATAGATTTCTGCCATTTTCTGCATTTGCTTCTTGTTGGTTCCTTTTTGAGTTCTTTTGGGGAATTGATCTTTTTGAGGGAAGTTCTACAGTAGGTAGTGTTCTAATGGAAGTTTATTTGGTGTTAGAACTGAACCTTAATACTTATTTATCTTGAGTGCACTAATGTTTCTAATAAGGATTGTTTGAAGTTTTGTATGAAGGAAAAATTTCAGGTGTATGGAAGGAATGAGTAATGAGATGAAGGATGGAATAACGCTCAAACTTGGGGATGCCACGTGTGTCACCCCAAGAAATATCCAAGAATTACAAGCGTCAAAGCTTGGGGATGCCCAAGGCATCCCCTTCTTCATCAATAAAAATCCCAGGTTTCTTCCAAACGCTTCATTTTTATTGTTTCATACACAGTTGTGTTGTTCTTGGAGTGTCTTCTTTTTAGTTTTGATTTTTTTTTAGTTTGCTTGGTTTTCTTAGTTTGCTGAATAAATTGGTTGGACCACCTCTTTCATACATTGGTTTGCAAATATTTTGGTTTGGTTTGGAAAAGAGTAGGAAAGTTCATGCTTATGTGGTAAAAAGAGCTCGTTTTTGACTGT
Organism: Avena eriantha; assembly: GCA_910589775.1. Lineage (NCBI taxonomy): Eukaryota > Viridiplantae > Streptophyta > Magnoliopsida > Poales > Poaceae > Avena > Avena eriantha. The sequence goes on along the minus strand of OU342745.1, from coordinate 72,279,176 downwards.
GGCCTATGCTTTGTCATGCCATGCTTGTTATTGTTTTGGCCTTATGCTTAGTATTCTTTGCTGTAGCATGACTTTTTATAAACAATTGATATTGCTTAATGTGCCTTGGATGAATCATGCGTTGTTTTAGCATATTAAAGCATAGTATAGTGGTATTCTCCTTTGATGCTTTATTTGGGTTGACTTGGCGCATGCTCACACCATGTTATGAATATCTCAAGTCACCATAGCCTTTATGATCCTTTAGTTTGCAACTTGTAGTATCGCTTTATGCTTTGATCAATGATGTTTTGTCGCTCTGCATGATTATGGCCATTATTTCTCTCTTAGTTTGTCGCTCCCAGTCTTTTGCTAGCCTCCACAACCAAGTATGAGTTCCACTCATGCATCCAACTCCCTAAACCAAGTTATTCCAAAGAGTCCACCATACCTACCTACTAGCTTGTGCTATTCCAAGTGTATTCATGCTTTTGTTTACCTTCCAAATTAAACTTGTTATGAGAAAACTAGTGATTAAAGCTCTCACGAACTTGATGGCACACTTTACTTTATTGCCTCTAATAAACTTGAACAATTGGGTCCTTCTTTGTTGCGTATATGATTGCGCTTTATAATTTGAAATTAGCAGAACCATGTTTCATGGGGAACGCTTTCAACATTGCACTTGTACTTTGTACCCCGTTGATATTATGATCTTTTGCTTACGGATCCCGACGGTGTGAAATAAAAGTGGAACTTGTAAGATCATGGAGTTTTTATGTTTGTTAGAGAAATGCCTGAGCCGCTAGCCTAAGCCATGCCTAATCATGGTGGAAACTTGCAGCATCACCATAATGAGCATTCTATGAGGCATCCTCAATAAAAACCCATGCAAATAGCAAATAAAAAGATCGCTGAGATGCTCATTGTCTGCATGCCTTGTCATTTTGATTATGGGAAAGCTCCCTTATCATGTGCAAGGGGTACCCCGTTGGCGGTTCTTAATGATACACATGTACTTACAATGACAAGAGCTTACTCGTGACTGAAGTTGAGTGCCATGAAGATCGTTCTTTGTAAGTAAGGGGTATGAGATTTCGGTTTATAACTTGTCAAGCATATCCTCTTAGTTGTGTCACTTTAACCTTAATCACCTTCAAGATGCTTATGATAGGGGGCAATGAGAGCTGAAAGCTATAAGTACCATAATTTTTGGAAGCTCTTTATGAGACTTGAATCCCTACTTCCTTTTATAAAAAGGCCTTTCTTCCACCATTATATTGAGTCTCCACCTTCTATCTTTATGCACCTACTTTGAGAGCATAGTGGCCATTCTTAGTTCTATGTGCATTGTCCCAAGACTAGTTGATTGATGCATAACTTGATATTGCTTATTTTAAACTATTGTATCTAGTCACTCTTATGAACTTGGAAGGTATCCTATGCATTTATATTTGCTACTCTATTGAGGGATAAGCTGAATACTATTATGCTATGTTTTCTTTATGTGAAACAAACAAACGTCTTGCAGAGCATTGTTATTCATGAATCTTTTGTTTGTGCCTTTTCATGTTGCATCATAGTTTCTTTGCTTATTGCTAGAACTTTGTATTTCATGTTATGATTAAAGTACTATGATCCCAGTTTTGAATGTTTTACAAATACTTTGATCAAGTCTTTGATGGTGCATGTCACCTCAAAAATTATTCTTTCTTTTTATCACTTACCTACTCGATGACGAGTAGGAGTTAAGCTTGGGGATGTTGATACATTGCAAATGTATCTATAATTTTTGATGTTCCATGCTTGGTTTTATCCACTTTCTTGTGTTTTGTTCCAACTTTGGAGTACTTTTCATATGATTTCTTGGACTAACTTATTAACAAGAGCCACAGTGCCAGCTGCCTGTTTTCTGATGTTTCTGGTTCCAGGAAAGTCAGAAAATGAATATTCTCGAAATTGGACGGGACAAAAGCCAAAGTGCCTATTTTCCGGATGTCATCAAGTGCCAGAATACCAGACGGAGAGGGCCAGGGGGCCACCACACCACCTGGCCACATGGCCAGGCCTGGCCCGCGCCAGGGGGTGGTGTGGCCGCTCCCGGCACCCTCTCGGCCTTGCCTTCCGCCTATATATTGCCCTCGGGATGAAAACCCTAAGTGCCCGATCAAAAATCCACGAAAGAGTCTGTAGCCACCGTCATCTCCATCCCTAGATCAGATGGGATCTGAAGCTCTTCCCGGCACCCTTCTGGAGAGGGGAATTCACCCTAGAGGCCTTCTTCATCACCATGCAAGCCTCCGATGTGATGCGTGAGTAGTTCATCCTTGAACTACGGATCCATGTAGTAGCTAGATGGCTGGTTCTCCTCCTTTGTGCTTTCATGTTTAGATCTTTTGAGCTCCGTTCATGATCAAGATCATCTATTTGTAATTCTGCATGTTGTGTTTGCGGGGATCCGATGGATATTGAGATGCTATTTCAGATTGATTATTGATTCTATCATGTCTCTGTTATTTGTGATCTTGCATGCTTTCCGTTGTTAGTAGCTATCTTGGCCAAGTAGATGCTAGCAACTCCAAGAGTTAGTATTTATGCTCGATAGTGGGTCCATGCCTCTGGTAATATGGGGAAGTGATAGAAATCTCTAAGGTACTAGATGTGCTGTTGCTACTAGGGAGAAAACAACAATCCTTTGTTCATAGAACGATCATATTGTTTACTTTACACGCAGTTCGTATAGCAATAATCTGTTGCTTGCAAATTAATACTGGAGGGGGTTCGGATGATAACCTGAAGGTGGATTATTAGTCATAGATGCAGTTGGATGGCGGTCTATGTATAATGTTGTAATGCCCAATCAAGTCTCAATGGAGTCAAGATGTTTAGTATATGCATGTATTTCTTTCTCGATGTTTGTCAATTGCCCCGCTGTAATTTGTTCACCCAGCATGTTATCTATCTTAAGGAGAGCCACCTCTAGTGAACTATGGATCCCGGTCCTTGTCTTTTACATACAATCTATAAAATTTTACTACTTTGTGTTTACTTTGTGCAAACTTTTACTTCTTTCCATTCGATACGTTTAATCCTTTGTTTTCTGCAAAACATGGTGAGATTGACAACCTCATCGCAAGTTGGGGACAAAGTTCTGTGGTTGTGTTGTGCAGGTCTCCACGTTGCTACTAGCACCGGTAGTGCGCCCTGCCAAAGCTCAGCTAGTAACACCTTTGGGGTGTTTCCTTGCTCCTACTGGTTCAATTAAACCTTGGTTTCATAACTGAGGGAAACTTGCTGCTGTGCTCATCATACCTTCCTCTTGGGGTTCCCAACGAGCTCTACATCAACACCGCCATCAAGCATTTTTCTAGGCGCCATGCATTGAGCCATCACGCATCTGGTCCATATGCACCTCGAGTAGTTCAACTACTTGAGGCACATATGGAGCAGATGCGCCTCGAGTAAGGTGGGTGGGCTCAGTGGTGGTAGGTGCCACAATATAGGAGGTGTACCAGTAGATATGCGCCTCAAGTATTTTTCAATATTGGAGGTGCATCACTGTGACATGCGCCTCGAGTACATTATGTGGGCCTATGGTGTGGCAGGTACCAGACACTCGAGTAGATGCGCCTCACGTGTTTTATGAATATAGGAGGCACATATTGAATGGGATGCTGTGGATTTCTAGCGGAGGACGTGAAGTTGCTCTCTGGCGGCTGGTGGCGCTTACTCTCCGACCATCGCATCTAGCTCGGCTTGATACTGCTGTTTAGGTATATCAGCGAGGGTGATTTCTCTATCTCAGTGTTTGACACGCAGCTGTGCCGCGTCTACTATCCTCCCTACCTTCGGGTCGCCCAGTAGGCGTGGCTATTGCGGCGCTGGTGGGGAGCGCAGAGCCCGGTTCCTGGAGGCGTGATGCCGAGACAGTTGTTGGTTCCTTTTTCCTTGCAATTAGGATTTTATTACAAACTTCCTAGTAAGGGCCTTTGTTCCGTCTAATATTGTTTTTTATGGAGTTCGTTATATGTTTGTGGCAAGGCGCCTTCTTGCCGAGGACAGTGATGGCACCCCGCGTCCTCTTTTTATAGGGGTGACTCTCTAGAAGCACCAAATGCGTCCGTCGAAGGGCTAGGCATCCTGGGACAGTGTCCTCACGGGGCGAGGCTTCGGTCACAATGCCTAGGGAGGCGATTCCCAAAGACATTGCTCGCAGGCTGCTGCTGGCGAGGCTCCTTTGTGCCGATGGTCCGGACTACCGCGTAGTTAACCGTGCTCCATCAGGACGACGAGGATCCCAGCACCTCACGAGGGTAGCCCCTATTCTCGTGCAGAATAACTTAGGTTATCGGGCCTCAGGGTGCCCGAGTGGCTTGCCATGGCTCATCGATTGTAGTGGATTCGGGAGGTACTCACGAGGAGAGGGCCCCAGCGAGTACCCTCGAGAAGGGGTCCCATGTTAACTTCCGGAGCCCGTCCACTCGAGAGGGGGCGCGGCCTCGCGAGGTTCACATGCCCTTCCCAGGTGCCTCTTAGGGAGGTGAACCGTAGGTGAGGTAACTAACCTCCGCCTAGGGTTGTAAGCTTAGAGCCCGCGTTTTCTTTTGGCCCTGCCAAGTTTAGTCCCTAAAGAGGGTGTCTCCAGGGTCACCCCGTGAGCCTCTCGAGGAGAAACCATATGATTAGATGTCATTTATTACAGCCGCCGTGTTGCGGGCTTTGTGGGTGTCGCTTGAGTTTTTTGTAAACATTGGGGAACAGGGGTGAGGTTACTCGCGGTCGAGGACCAAACCGCGGAGTTCAGGGCTCGACACTTTCGGTCTGACAAGCTCAGGCTGCTAAGGGAAAGGGCCTCATGAGCCATCACTAGGATGGGAACAAGGTCAGGAACCGTGGGTGAGGTAACTCGCAGCCGAGAGACAAGCCACCGAGTTCAGAGCGCGACACTTTAGGTCCGATGAGCTCATACTGCTGAGGGATAGGGCCTCATGAACCATCGCAAGGATGGGGACAAGGTCAGGAACCGTGGGCGAGGTAACTCGTGCTGAGGGACAAGCCTCGGAGTTCAGAGCTCGATGCTTTAGGTCTTGGCATGCTCGGGCTACAGAGGTGAGGGCCTCCCGAGCCATTACATGGATAAAAGCAAAGTCAGGAAATGTGGTGAGGTAACTCATGGCCGAGGGATAGGTCATAGAGTTCAGAGCTCGACACTTTAGGTCCTAACGCGCTCGGGCTGCAGAGGAGCAGGCACTACTAGGGGAAAGCCTATAGGAGACATGCTTATAGGAGGCGCATCCCTCAAACATGCGCCTCCCACTAAATATACAAGGTGCATGTCTAAACGGTGTGACTCCTATATATTAATACTAGAGGCGCATTCTTGAGAGATGTGTCTCCTATATCGCATGTACGGACCAGATCTGGCTGCCCACCTTACTCGAAGCGCATCTGGTCCATATGCACCTTGAGTAGTGGATAACCCACAAGTATAGAGGATTGTGTGTAGCCTTTTTGATAAGTAAGAGTGTCGAACCCAACGAAGAGCTAAAGGTAGGATAAATATTCTCTCAAGTTCTACCAACCACTGATACAACTATACACACACTAAACGTTTGCATTATCTAGAAAATAAAACTAGAGCAACAATACGAGTAATAGAGATAGCTTTGCATGATAATAATAACAAGAAAGTAAAGCTAGTTGCTGTAGCAATAAAATACACTAAACTAACAAAACCATGAGTGTGGAATAGTGGTGGTAATTGTGGTGGCTTTGTCCAAGTTTAAATAGCGAATAGATCATGTTCATTGTCTTCGATGCAGTCTTCTATGTAGGAGAGACTAAATATACATGCACTTCACTACATGGAATTACATGTACTATATGATTGGATTGTTAGCAAACATCCATAAGTACTAATCAATGCATCAAGGTTTCCCCAACCATAGCATTAAGTTTAATGGTCCTCTTACTCCCATACGTGCAACGTTTCGGTTCTCATCCTCAGGTTTCTGTCACTCCGGCAGAACTCTCCCCTTCTTTTTACACATACTACAAACCATATGATGTTTAATCCATGCGCGCACAAATATAATGGACACCAAAGGATAATACCATATCAACATACAACTCTAATGAACCAAAGACGTTCAACCATTCAATCTAAGAACAAAGAAACTACGGAAACATGACATAGATCATAGGATTATAACTTATAGCATCAAACACCATGTTTACACATGACGGTACAGAGGTGTGTGGAGGATTAGGTAATGGAGATGGCGGTGAAGATGGTGAAGAGGGTGGCGGCAGCGCCGGCGGCGGCGCGGGGGACTCTTTCCCCCCGCTGGTATAATGGGGGAGCACCGCCCCTTAGCCCTCTTCCTTCATGGATTCTTGAGAGCCCTTCCCCATGGATATGGGATCCATGGAGGAGGCAAAAACATGGCTTTGGTGGCTGCAAATTCGTGGGTGGAGATACGTGGGCAAATTAGGTTTTCTCCCTTTATATAGCTTCTCGAATTCCCGTCACCCCATCTTGGGCTGCAGTAAATCGGGCCTAGAATGCCCGTCCGGACTCGGAATCAGCTAAATTTTATGCCCAGAACGTTTGTCGTGAAATTTCCAAAAACTTTGTAGTTGAAGTGTTTTCCGTTTGACGCTGTCTTCAACCCGAAATGTGACCATCTTCAAAAAGAGTTCTAAGACAGATTTTTGAAAAATCCCAATTTGACTCCAACAAGGTTTCCACTTGTATTCTTGGTAATTCCTACACATCAAAGTGTAAAAAAAGAACATTGTGCACTTTTGAAACTATTAGTAGGTTAGTGCAAATAAATCATAAACTTTATACAAAAAAGAGTGTCAAAAGGATATTATTAGCATAAAACCATCAAAAATTATAGATACGTTACGGACATATCAACATCCCCAAGCTTAGTTCCTGCTCGTCCTCGAGTAGGTAAACAATTAAAACAATATAATTTTTGAGGTGACATGTAGACAACACAATCTTGATCATCATTATTGTAAAACCATTGATAGCTGAAATTAAGGTACTCTAAACATGAATCATGAAAGATAGAGTTCTAACAATAAGACATAGCAACTATGTTGTAATATGAAAAGGCACAAACAAAAGATTTATGAATACCAATTCTTTGAAAGACGTTTGTTTGTTTCACATAAAGAAAGCATAATGAGAATGGTATTCATCTTGTCCCTCATAGAGTAGCAAAATATAAATGCATAGGACACCTTCAAAGTTCATAAGGGTGACTAGATACAAATAGTTTAAGAACAAGCAATATCAAAGTTATGCATCAATCAACAAATATTGGGACAATGCACATTAAACTAAGAATGGCCACTATGGTTTCTTAATAGGTGCATAAAGATATAAGATGGAGACTCAACATAAAGTAAAAAAAGTCCTTCTTGGAAGGAAGCAGGGATTCTAGTCTCATAAAGAGCTTCCAAAAATTATGATACTTATTAGCTTTTAGCTGTCATTAACCCTATCATAAGCATATTTAGGTGATTAAGGTTAAAGTGACACAACTAAGAGGATATGCTTGACAAGTTATAAGTTGAAATCTCATGCCCCTTACTTACGAGTACTGAACCTCATGCTACTCAACTTCAGTCACAAGTAAGCTCTTGTCCTTGTAAGTACATATGTACCATAGACAACCGCCAACTGGGTACCCCTTACACATGATACATGAGGTATCCCATAATGAAAATGACAAGGCAAGCAGACAATGAGCATCTCAACGATCTTTTTATTTGCTATTTGCATAGCTTTTTATTGAGGATGCTTCACAGAGTGCTCATTATTGTTATGCTGCAAGTTTCCACCATGATTAGGCATGGCTTAGGCTAGCGGCCCAGGAGTTTCTATAACACATATACAAACTCCATGATCTTACAAGTTCCCCTTTTATTTCACACCGCCAGGATCCATAAGCAAAAGAATCATGATATCAACGGAATATAAGTGCAATGTTGAAAGCGTTCCCCATGATACATGGTTCTGCTAACTTCAACTTATAAAGCGCAAGCATATACGCAACAAAGATGGACACAATGGTTCAAATTTATTAAGTGCAAGAAAATAAAGTGTGCCATTGATACATTGCAAATGTATCTATAACTTTTGATGTTCCATGCTTAGTTTTATCCACTTTCTTGTGTTTTGTTCCAACTTTAGAGTACTTTTATTATGATTTCTTGGACTAACCTATTAACAAGAGCCACAGTGCCAGCTGCCTGTTTTCTGCTGTTTTTGGTTCCAGGAAAGTCAGAAAATGAATATTCTCGGAATTGGACAGGACAAAAGCCAAAGTGCCTATTTTTGGAAGGGATCAAGTGCCAGAATACGAGACGGAGAGGGGCCAGGGGCCGGCCACACCACCTGGCCGCGTGGCCAAGTCTGTCCCGCGCCAGGGGGTGGTCTAGCCGACCCCAGCACCCCCTCGGCCTCTCCTTCCGCCTATAAGTTGCCCTCAGGACGAAAACCCTAGGTACCTGATCAAAAATCCACGAAAGAGTCTGTAGCCACCGTCGTCTCTGTCCCTAGATCGGGGGGGGATCTGAAGCTCTTCCCGGCACCCCGCCGAAGAGGGGAATTCACCCAGGAGGCCTTCTTCATCACCATGCAAGCCTCCGGTGTGATGTGCGAGTAGTTCATCCTTGGACTACGGATCCATGCAGTAGCTAGATGGCTGGTTTCTCCTCCTTTGTGCTTTCATGTTTAGATCTTGTGAGCTCCGTTCATGATCAATATCATCTATTTGTAATCCATACATGTTGTGTTTGCGGGGATCCAATGGATATTGAGATGCTATTTCAGATTGATTATTGATTCTGTCATGTCTTTGTTATTTGAGATCTTGCATGCTTTCCGTTGTTAGTAGCTATCTTGGCTAAGTAGATGCTAGCAACTCCAAGAGTTAGTATTTATGCTCGATAGTGGGTTCATGCCTCTGGTAATCTAGGGAAGTGACAGAAATCTCTAAGGTACTAGATGTGATGTTGCTACTAGGGAGAAAACAACGATCCTTTGTTCATAGAACAATTGTATTGTTTACTTTACACGCAGTTCGTAAAGCAATAATCTGTTGCTTGCAACTTAATACTGGAGGGGGTTCGGATGATAACCTGAAGGTGGATTATTAGTCTTAGATGCAGTTCGATGGCGGTGTATGTATTATGTTGTAATGCCCAATCAAGTCTCTGAGGAGTCAAGACGATTAGTATATGCATGTATTGCTTTCTAGGTGTTTGTCAATTTCCCCGCTGTAATTTGTTCACCCAGCATGTTATCTATGTAAGGAGAGCCACCTCTAGTGAACTATGGATCCCGGTCCTTTTTCTTTACATACAATCTACAACTGTTTACTGCTTTGTGTTTACTTTCTGCAAACTTTTACTTCTTTCCATTCGATACGTTTAATCCTTTGTTTTCCGCAAAACACGGTGAGATTGACAACCGCATCGCAAGTTGGGGACAAAGTTCTGTGGTTGTGTTGTGCAGGTCTCCACGTTGCTACTAGCACCGGTAGTGCGCCCTGCCAAAGCTCAGCTAGTAACACCTTTGGGGTGTTTCCTTGCTCCTATTGGTTCGATTAAACCTTGGTTTCATAACTGAGGGAAGACTTGCTTCTATATTCATCGTACCTTCGTCTTGGGGTTCCCAACGAGCTCTACGTCGAAAGTCGAGCGCATCAGCCAGTTAGTTCGTGAGAGCTTTAATCACTAATTTTCACATAACAAGTTTATTTCGGAAGGTAGATAAAAACATGAATATACTTGGAATAGAAAATTCTAATAGGTAGGTATGGTGGACTCCTTGGTATAACTTGGTTTTATTTGGAGTTGGATGCATGACTGGAACTCATACTTGGTTATGGAGGCTAGCAAAAGACTAGGAGCGACCAACTAAAAGAGCAATAATGGCCATAGTCATGCAAAACGACAAAACATCATTAATTAAAGCATAAAGTGATATTACAAGTCGAGAACTAAAGGATCATAAAGGCTATGGTGACTTGGGATAGTCATAACATGGCGTGAGCATGCGCCAAGTCAACCCAAATAAAGCATCAAAGGAGAATACCGCAATACTATGCTTTAATATGCTAAAACAACGCATGATTCTTTCAAGACACATTAAGCAATCTCAATTGTTTATAACATGCCATGCTACAACAAAAATCACTAAGAATAAAGCCAAAACAATATCAAGCATGACATGACAAAGCATAGGCCACCGTAAAAAATGAGCTCCTTTTACCACTTAAGCATGAACTTTTCCTACTCTTTTCCAATCCAAACCACACTTATTTGAAACTAATGTATGAAAGAGGGGGTCCAACCAATTTATTAAAGCAAACTAAGAAAACCAAGAAAAGGAAAACGAAAACAAAGACGCTCCAAGAACAACACAACTATGCATGAAATAATAAAAATGAAGTGTTTGGAAGAAACCTGAGATATTTATTGATGAAAAAGGGGATGCCTTAGGCATACCCAAGCTTTGACGCTTGTACTTCTTGGATATTTCTTGGGGTGAAACATGTGGCATTCCCAAGCTTGAGCTTTAGTCCATTCTTCATCTCATTACATCACTCTTTCCATACACCTGAAATTTTTCCTTCATACAAAACTTCACACAATCTTTATTAGCAACATTAGTGCACTCAAGATAATAAGTCTTTGGGTTCCGTTCCAACACCAATAAAACTTCCATTACAACACAATTTACTATAGCATTTCTCTCAAAAAGCTCAATTCCCCAAAAAGAACCCAAAAAGGAATCAACAAGAAGCAAATGCAAATAATGGTAGAAATCTGTCAAAACTGACCAGCAGGTAAACACCAATTTTTTCGAAGACCTTCTATTGCTCAAATCAAAAAGTGTTGAACTAACGAAAGTTAGATAACAACCTGGGGCAGAAGCACAAAAATTCACAGCTCAAACTGACGTATAGAGATTTTACATGAATTTTTATAGCGAAGCACAAAAATCTATTTCGGGACAGCAACTTTCCCAAGCATTACTACTCTCTCATTAGAGGTTACTCTTGGCACAAAAAGAAAATAAAAAGGATAAGGAGCGGTTATTACAGAGGTAATAATTTCCAAGACTCATCTAAAACTTTTGGGTTATCTCTCAATAAGTACTTTTCTTTAATGCCTTTAAGTTAGGCATAGGAGCAAGATTCAAGTATTTTCAAATAAATAAGCATTAAGATCAATACCAGAAATATCTTTATTTTTCAAGGCTTCATGCATTCCTACAAGTTTTTAACTGAAAAGCTTCCATGGAAAGATTTGTTTCGGTTTCATAGGCATGAACACAAGTGTTCAAGGCCGACCACACTTAACCATTACTCATATTTTCAATCACTTTCCTTTTTGAAAACTTTTTTAGGTAACAAGTACAACTAATTTTTTTTGTAATTCACATTCCCTATCCATACTAAGATAGAGAATAACTTAAAACTGAAAGTAAAACCTACTTAGAGATAAATCAAACAAGTGCACACAAGAATATTCCCCCACACGGTATTGCTCCCCGGCAACGGCGCTAGAAAAGGTCTTGATAACCCACAGGTATAGGGGATCGTGTGTACCCTTTTCGATAAGTAAGAGTGTCGAACCCAACGATGAGCGAAAGGTAGGACAAACATTCTCTCAAGTTCTATCAACCACTGATACAACTCTACGCATACTAAACGTTTGCATTATCTAGGAAATAAAACTAGAGCAACAATACGAGTAATAGAGATAGCTTTGCATGATAATAAATAACAAGAAAGTAATGCTAGTTGCTGCAGCATTAAAATACACTAAACTAACAGAACCATGAATGTGGAATAGTGGTGGTAATTGTGGTGGCTTTGTCCAAGTTTAAATAGCGAATAGATCATGTTCATTGTCTTCGATGCAGTTTTCTATGGGGGAGAGGCTAAATATACATGCACTTCACTACTTGGAATTACATGTACTATATGATTGGATTGTTAGCAAACATCCATAAGTACTAATCAATGCATTAAGGTTTCCCCAACCATAGCCTTAAGTTTAATGGTCCTCTTACTCCCATACGTGCAATGTTCCAGTTCTCGTCCTCAAGTTTCTGTCACTCCGGTAGAACTCCCCCTTCCTTTTACACATACTATAAACCCTATGATGTTTAATCCATATGCGCACAAATATAATGGACACCAAAGGACTGTACCATATCAACATACAACTCAAATGAACCAAAGACGTTCAACCATTCAATCTAAGAACAAACAAAACTACGCAAACATGACATAGATCATAGGATTATAACTTATAACATCAAACACCATGTTTACATAGGACGGTACAAAGGTGTCTGGGAGGATGAACCACTGCATACTAGGAGGATTAGGTGATGGAGATGGCGGTGAAGTTGGTGAAGAGGGCGCCGGCGGCGCCGGCGCCTGCGCGGGGGACTCCTTCCCCGCCGCTGGTATCTTGGGGAAGCACTGTCCCTTAGCCCCCTTCCTTGATGACTTCTTGGGAGCCCTTCCCCATGGATATGGGATTCATAGGGAGGCAAAAACGTGGGTTTGGTGGCTGAAAATTCGTGGGTGGAGATGCGTGGGTGAATTAGGTTTCCTCCCTTTATATAGCTTCTAGCATTCCCATCACCCCATCTTGGGCTGCAGTAAATTGGGCCTAGAAGGCCCGTCTGGACTGGACTCGAAATTAGCTAAATTTTATATCCAGAACGTTTGCCGCGAAATTTCGAACAACTTTGTAGTTGAAGATTTTTCCGTTTGACGCCGTCTTCGACCCGAAACGTGACTAGTTTCAAAAAGAGTTCTGAGACAGATTTCTGGAAAAATCCCAATTTGACTCCAACAAGGTTTCCACTTGTATTCTTGGTAATTCCTACACATCAAAGTTTGAAACAATAACATTGTGCACTTTTACAACTATTAGTAGGTTAGTCCAAATAAATCATAAACTTTATACAAAAAGGAGTGTCAAAAGCATATTATTAGCATAAACCATCGAAAATTATAGATACGTTATGGACGTATCAGTAGTTCAACTACTTGAGGTGCATATGGAGCAGATGTGCCTCGAGTAAGGTGGGTGGGCACAGTGGTGGTAGGTGCCACAATATAGGAGGTGTACCAGTAGATATGCGCCTCAAATATTTTTCAATATTGGAGGCGCATCACTGTGACATGCACCTCGAGTAAGTTATGTGGGCCTAGGGGTGGCAGGTGCCAGACACTTGAGGCACATCTACCAGATGCACCTCAGGTATTTTATGTATATAGGAGGCACATATCGAATGGGATGCTGTGGATTTCTAGCGGGGGGCATGAAGTTCCTCTCTAGCGGCTGGCGGCGCTTACTCTCCGACCACCGCATCCAACACGGCTTCACGCTATGGTTTAGGTATATCGGCAAGGGTGACTTCTATATCTCACTGTTTGACACGCAGCTATGCCGCATCGACTATCCTCCCCACCTTCGGGCCGTCCAGTAGGTGTGGCTGTTGCGCCGCTGCTGGGGAGTGCAGAGCCCGGTTCCTAGAGGCGTCATGCCGAGATAGTTGTTGGTTCCTTTTGCCTTGTAATTAAAACTTTAGGACAAACTTCCTAGTAAGGGCCTTTGTTCCGTCTATTATTGTTATGTCTGGAGTTCGTTGTACGTTCGTGGCATGGCGCCTTCTTGCCGAGGCCAATGATGGCAGCCCGCACCCTCTTTTTGCAAGGGCGGCTCTCTATAGGCACCAAATGCGTCCATCGAAGGGCTAGGCATCCTGTGGCAGCGTCCTTGCGAGGTGAGGCTGCAGTCATAGTGCCTAGGAAGGCGATTCCCAAAGACGGTGCTTGTGGGGTGCTGTTGGCGGGGCCCGTTTATGCCGACGGGCTGGACTACCGCGTATTTAACCGTGCTCCATCAGGACCACGAGGCTCCCACCGCCTCACAAGGGTAGCCCCTATTCTCGTGAGTAATAGCTTAGGTTATCGGGCCTCAGGGTTCTCGAGTGGCTTGTTGTGGCTTGTCGATTGCAGTAAATCCAGGAGGTTCTCTCGAGGAGAGGACCCCAGTGGGTACCCTCGAGAAGGGGTCCCATGTTAACTTCCAGAGCCCATCCTCTCAAGAGGGGGTGCGGCCTCACGAGGTTCACCTGCCCTTCCCAGGCGCCTCTTGGGGAGGTGAACCACAGGTGATGTAACTAACCTCCGCCTAGGTTTGTAAGCTTAAAGCCCATGTTTTCTTTTGGCCCTACGAATTTAGTCGCTGAAGAGGGTGTTTCCAAGGTCACCCCGTGAGCCTCTCGAGGAGAAACCATAGGATTAGATGTCCTTTCTTCCAGCCCCTGTGATGAGGGCTTTGTGGGTTTTGCTTGAGTTTTTTGCAAATGTCGGGGACCAGGGTGAGGTGACTCACGGCCGAGGAACAAGACGCAAAGTTCAGGGCTCGACACTTTTGGTCCAGCGAACTCAGGCTACCAATGGATAGGGCCTCATGAGCCATCGCAAGTATGGGGACGAGGTCAGGAACCATGGGCGAGGTAACTCGCAGCCGAGGGACAAGCTCTACAGTTCAGAGCATGACACTTTAGGTCCGACGAGCTCATGTTGCCGAGGGACATGGCCTCATGAACCATCGCAAGGATGGGGACCAGGTCAGGAAATCGTGGGCGAGGTAACTCGTGGCTGAGGGACAAGACTTGGAGTTCAGAGCTTGATGCTTTAGGTCTTGGAGTGCTCGGGCTACGAAGGATCCGGGCCTCCTAAGTTGTCGCATGGATAAAAACAAGGTCAGGAACCGTGGGTGAGGTAACTCATGGCCGAGGGACGGGCCGTATAGTTCAGAGCTCGACACTTTAGGTGCTAACATGCTCGGGCTGCAGAGGAGCAGGAACTACTAGGGAAAAGCCTATAGGAGACATACTTATAGGTGGCGCATCCTTCAAACATGCGCCTCCACTAAATATACAAGGCGCATGTCTAAACGGTGCGACTCCTATATATTAATACTAGAGGTGTATTCTTGAGAGATGTGTATCCTATATTGCATGTACGGACCAGATCTGGCTGCCCGTTACTCGAGGTGCATCTGGTCCATATGCGCCTCGAGTAGTTCAACTACTTGAGGCACATATGGAGCAGATGCGCCTCGAGTAAGGTGGGTCGGTTAAGTGGTAGTAGGTGCCGCAATATATGAGGCGCACCAACAGATATACGCCTCAAGTATTCTTCAATATTGAAGGCGCATCACTGTGACATGCGCGTCGAGCAAGTTATGTGGGCCTGGGGGGTGGTAGGGGCCAGACACTCGAGGCGCATCTACCGGATGCGCCTCAGGTATTTTATGAATATAGGAGGCGCACATTGAATGGGATGTGGTGGATTTCCAGCGGGGGGCATGAAGTTCCTCTCTGGCAGCTCGCGGCGCTTCCTCTCCGACCACCGCATCTAGCGCGGCTTCGCGCTGAGGTTTATGTATACTAGCAAGGTGACTTCTCTATCTCGGTGTTCAACACGTAGCTGTGCCGCGTCGACTATCCTCCCCACCTTCGGGCCGCCCAGTAGGCATGGTTGTTGCGGCGCTACTGGGGAGCACAGAACCCAGTTCTTGGAGGTGTGATGCCAAGACAGTTGTTGGTTCCTTTTGCCTAGTAATTAAGACTTTAGGTCAAACTTCCTAGTAAGGGCCTTTGTTCCGTCTATTATGGTTGTGTCTGGAGTTCGTTGTGTGTTCATGGCATGGCACCTGCTTGCCGAGGCTAGTGATGGCAGCCCGTGCCCTCTTTTTTACAGGGGTAGCTCTCAAGATGCACCAAATGCGTCCGTTAAAGGGCTAGGTATCTTGGGGCAGCATCCTCGCGGGGTGAGGCTGCGGTCACAGTTCCTAGGGAGGCGATTCCCGAAGACATTGCTTGTGGGGTGTTGCTGGTGGGGTCCCTTTCTGCCGACGGGCCGGATTGCCCTGTAGTTAACCGTGCTCCATAAGGACCATGAGTCTTCTAGTACCTCACGAAGGTAGCCCCCTATTCTTGTGAGGAATAGCTTAGGTTATCGGGCCTCAGGGTTCCCGAGTGGCTTGCTGTGGCTTGTTGATTGCAGTGGATCTGGGAGGTTCTCTCGAGGAGAGGGCCCCAGCAGGTACCCTAGAGAAGGGGTCCCATGTTAACTTTCAGAGCCCGTCCTCTCGAGAGGGGGCGCGGTCTCGCGAGGTTCACGTGCCCTTCCTGGGCGCCTCTTGGGGAGGGGAACTGCAGGTGAGGTAACTAACCTCCGCCTAGGTTTGTAAGTTTAGATCCCGTGTTTTCTTTTGGCCCTGCCAAGTTTAGTCGTTGAAGAGGGTGTCTCCAGGGTCACCCCGTGAGCCTCTCGAGGAGAAACCATAGGATTATATGTACTTTCTTCCAGCCCCCCGTGCTGAGGGCTTTGTGGGTTTCGCTTGAGTTTTTTGCAAATGTTGGGGACCAGGGGTGAGGTGACTCGCGGCCGAGGAACAAGCCGCAGAGTTTAGGGCTCGACACTTTCGGTCCTGTGAGCTCCGGCTGCCGAGGGACAGGGCCTCATGAGCCATCGCAAGGATGGGGACGTGGTCAGGAACCGTGGGTGAGGTAACTCGCAGCCGAGGGACATGTCGTGGAGTTTAGAGCTCGACACTCTAGGTCCGATGAGCTCAGGCTGCCGAGGGACATGGCCTAATAAACCATCGCAAGGATGGGAACGAGGTCAGCAACCCTCGGCAAGGTAACTCACGGCTGAGGGACAAGCCTTGGAGTTCAGATCTCGATGCTTTAGGTCATGACGTGCTCGGTCTATAGAGGATTAGAGCCTCTTGAGAAATCGCGTGGATAAAAACAAGGTCAGGAACCGTGGGTGAGGTAACTCATGGCCGAGGGATGGGCCGTAGAGTTCAGAGCTCGACACTTTAGGTCCTAACGTGTTGGGGCTATGGAGGAGCATGCACTACTAGGGAAAATGCCTATAGGAGACATGCTTATAGGAGGCGCATCCCTCAAACATGCGCCTCCACTAAATATACAAGGCGCATTTCTAAACGGTGCGACTCTTAAATATTAATACTAGAGGCGCATTCTTGAGAGATGTGTCTCCTATATCGCATGTACAGACCACATCTGGCTACCCCCCGACTCGAGGTGCATCTGATGCATATGCACGTCGAGTAGTTTAACTACTCGAGGCGCATATGGAGAAGATGCGCCTCAAGTAAGGTGGGTGGGCCTAGTGGTGGTAGGTGCCACAATATAGGAGGCGCACCAGCAGATATGCGCCCCAAGTATTTTTCAATATGGGAGGCGCATCACTGTAGCACCTCGGTAAAACCACTACTAGAAAATCGCGTGTTGTTTTTATTTTGTGCATCATCATGAGTGCATGCTCATGTCATCATGCCACATTTCATTTGAGCATCATCGTAATATCATGTATGGTTTGCCAAAAACTATTTTCCCAAACGCCCGTGATAACCTCCCCGATCGAACCCACCACCTCGTGCCAACAACCTCCCTCCTCGAGATCTCTGCCGTGGACCCAATCACCGATGCGACTCGCTCCCTCTCTCTGCCTACTCCATCTCCCATCACGATCCCCTCCAACATCGCCAGGCCCCATCACCGCCGTCTTCAACCTCACCCACGCTGCCGCCAGCAGGCTCTACCCCGAGCCCTCCTCTTCCACACCCCTCAATGCGGGCCCTCTCTTTTCCGTCGCCGGCCTCTCCCTTCGAGCCAGCAAGCTCGCATCATCAGCTCCTCAGTACAGAGATTGCCACCATCGAGCTCCACCGCCGCTGCGGAGCTCTCTCGCAGCTCCCCTTCTTATGTGCGCCTCGACCTCTGTTGAGGACCTCCCCTTAGTTGGCCTCGCCACTCCTCCACATCCCCGTCTCTAGCCGCCCTCCCTCGCGCCCTGTTGCCGCGAGCGGACCCTTGCAGCTTCGTTGGACTTCTACCCGAGCAGAGCACACGTTGCCTCCTCGTGCCGCCCAGCATAGCTTCTCCAGTTGTCGTCACCTCTCCCTCCTGCTCGGATATGTGCTTCCCTCTAGAAGTTGTGGTTACTGCTCCTCTTCATCGAGACCAAATGCGGTAGTCGCTCCGGTTCTATGCTTGTCGTGTGTGTCTACTACCTCACATCCCCAATCAATGTGGTCTATTGACACCTCACCCAACTACAAGTTCAACCACCAGTGTTGCTGCTGCCTGATGCAAGTTCGTTTAGAACATGTTCGATGAACAAATATATGGAGGAAAGCCGACAAGATTCTCCAAGGTCTCCTTATCGACGAGGCCAACCCATTGACAAGTTCACCATTGACCATAGTCGACATGGAACACCAAGGACTTCCACATGGAACTACAAGCACTACATAACAGATCCAGTGGTCGAGACCCCGAAGACTGATCCCACCGAGATCGTCTTCCTAGACGCCAAGACCGATCCCTTCGAGACCGAACCCAAACCTCGTCAAACCCCAAGACCACCGAGTCCCCCTATATGTGACCCCTATCAGAGACTCTTATCTTTTTAATATGTAACATATACTTGTTCCATATGAATTATTCATACTCGCATACATATTTTGTGGGTTTGGGGACTTATGTTAGTTCACCTCATAACTAAATATGGAGACCATATGCGGGCTATTCTAGTCTTATAATGGCTCCATTTAAATTTGAGTAGCGAACCGGTGCCATGTTTTGCCTTGTTAAGACAACATTTAAATTGTGGGGGTATCTAAACAACATGAACCTCTTAATTAATTGTCGGGACCCCGGTTCCGCTTAATATTGCCTATTGCACTGCATATTTTCCATGGCATGCATCATACATACATCATGCCGGATCTTTTGCCGTAGTATTAAATAATGCATTCGGTGTTTCTTTTAGTGCTTTGCTTCTTCACGGATTAGGCTGTTGAGTGGATGCGGGTATCGACAAGTTCTTCGAATAATGAATCTTCGACAGTGTTTCCTAGACGAGCAATCTCCCCTTTTCTACCTATTTTGCATTTATAGTCTTTACTTCCTCATGTTGATCTATTGCTATCTGTGTTGCGATGCTTTAGTTTCCGTACCATTTATATCCCTTGCAACCCCTATATTGCCTTGGACACCTCCTATTGCTTGTTGTTTGGTAGATAGTTGGCCTTGCGAGTCGTAGTTGATTGCTCAAGTGTTGGTTCGAGTCGTCGATGTTCCATAGTTGTTGGGAGGTTAGCACATGCTTAATGGTGGAGATGATCATGGATTTCAATATAACTTGTCAAATAAAATGATGGGAATAGATATAATTAATGTAGAGGCACCGGTGGGCAATAGATGTTATTTGGTTCTTCCACGCTCACTTGTGTCCCATAGGCCGCGAGTAATTGATACATGTTCCTTGACTATTCGCAATATCCACATACGGGAGACCCTATGGATCCCCCTTTGCCTGAGCTTGATTCACACTTTATTTCTTGGGGCCACAAACTAGTCTGGGGATTTATTACTATCATATACATATGCCATGCTTTACTTCTTTATTTACGATTGTGCTTGGAGCACCTGTACTATTTAGGAACGCTAAATGTTTACGCCGTATCGACAATCCGAGTCACATTTTCTGGTTCTCAGTCGTTTACAGCCATTGTTGCAAACCCTGGGTCTATCTTGGAGCCGGCCAACTTCGTTGCGGGTTGCTTATTGGGGTGGCCCCTGAAATGATTTATAAATCCTGTGAATGCTTTGTCGTGAGGCCTCGTTGTGTTTTATTTGATTCTTCCCGAGGTTGATTGTGTGTGTGTTGCTATTTGTGCACCCCTGTAGGGTAAAACTTTCTGAAAGTCATGTCCGCGGTTATGGACGACTTGGAGCACAGTATATCGATCATAGACAACCATAACTAAAGTAGTGCTATAAATTTGACTTTGACATGTCTAGTAATTAGTTTCATTACAACTGAATGAGTAAATAAAAGTGCCAACAACTGCTAGATTTGGGATATCTCTGGCTAATTGTATCCAACTAATAAGTATTGCAACTACAATGGAATGGTTAACTAAAACTGCCCACTGCTTATGATATCAGGATGACTCATGCTATCTATATCTGACTAGTAAGTGTTGCAACTATAATGGAATAAATAAAACTGCCAACTGTGTGTTCCTCGGTTTGACTTCCTCGTTTGGTCTCAGGGGGGAATACCAGGATGGGTATGATTGGTGTTAGTATCAGGTTGGTCTCGCATAGGTCTTTCTTACCTCTCTCTAATAGTCGACAGATGTATCGAGTCTCTATAGGTTGTTTAGTGCATGCTTCGCTGTCGCTTCAGTCCACCCTACCTATGTAGGCGAGTGCTGCCGAATTCTAGACTCGATGTGTACTGACCGCTCTCTTTTTCCTTTTCCCTTTGTCGGCACCCCCTTTTTAGCAGGTTTGAGATCATCGTCGTTAGCAGGGTTACCCTTCCGGCTTGGCCTGGACAGGGTTATGGACGCCATTGGTTATTCTTCAGGGCTCTGAGCCCCATTTGCACCTTATCCATACTCGGATGTTGTATCACATTCAAGGTGATTTAGATCTTTGTACTATATATCTGTATTCTTGGCTCTTTGAGTCGTTGTTGTATATATATGTTCCTTGGGTTCCATCGTGGAATATTGTGTAATGATATTACTTTGTTTCCACCCGCACGCAAGTGCCTGGTGGGTATCTTTGAATCGTTTCTATGCGGGTTTGGCGGGAAACGCTAAAACTTGCATATGGCCGATTCGAGGGTGTTACAAAGTGGTATTAGATCTTAGATGTTGCGATACCCCACTAGTCCAGCCTGTAGGATAACCTAGCTAACGGCCGATGTAGAGTATCAAAACTATTTGCAAAATCGGTTGAATAGATCTGATTAGGTCTGCTTTTACTCCTTACCTCTATGTTACTCTCTTATTACCTTTATGTGTTCTGAATCTGCTCTCTTACCTCTCTTCGAGTCCAGGATTTCTCGTGGTGGGTTTCCGTCATACCTTCAGGGTTTCACTTTCTCCCTTTTATAACGGTGGCGCTATAATCATCTAATTTGCACGGTCCTTCAACTCTTTATCTGTATTTTCCCCTTGACGGATATCCGTATCGTTGAAAAAAATTATGAGAAGGATGAACATTGGTGAAGTTGGAGTATACCTTGAGCATGTGTTGTTCATGCCAATGGAACCATCATGAAACCTAACCAAGTTGTCTTTTCACACATTTTGTTTTGTATCTTCTGGTGGTTTCTAATGCGATGACATCATCTATGTTAGATCCGATGAAGATCCTGCATCACTCCTTTGTTCTCTGAACATTGCTTGTCGAGATCTTCAGTCTAATTTCGAGAGTTGGGCTACACGATTTTCCTATTCATGTACAGAGTTAATAGTTTGGGTACAGGATGGACTGATCACCCTACGTCGACTCCTATTGTTCACTCTGGTACATTGAACTGGCGGATCAATGTAACTTTAACTCTTTTCATGGAAGTTAGAGGTCGCCTTATCTGTCGAGACCTCTACCATCGTCCTTTGTTTCTTTGGAGTGTTATCTCGACGAACATGAGCAACGACCCCTTGTTGGTGGTGTCACGAATTTCAAGATGGAGAAAGAATCTTTGTTAGTGGTGTCGCGAGGATCTACATGAAGCGGGAAGAATCCGGTTGTCACCCTTCTTCACCGTACCATGAGGCGGATCTCGAGGGCGAGATCCCTCGTTAGTCGTGTCGAATTGTAGCACCCCGGTAAAACCACTACTATAAAATCGCGTGTTCTTTTATTTTGTGCATCATGATGACTACATGTTCGTGTTGTCATGCCATATTACATTTGAGCATCATCATAATATCATGCATGGTTTGCCAAAATATATTTTCCCAAAAGCCTAGTTTTGTTTTCTAAATATCCCCCACCTTTATTTCAAATCAAAACCTAGGTCCTTTCCAGATCTTCTATTTGTCTAAAAAGTAAATACAGAAGTCTTTTAAATAAATCAATAAAACTTAAAATATTTTTGGGAGACAGCCAGCCAGGCCCAAAAGCCTAGCCGGCCACCTCCAAACCACAACCTAGATCTAAACCTAACCCTAAACCAACCCCACCTACCCTAGCTGCAAACCTGCACAGCCGCCGTACCCCTGCCTATCACGTTGTAACGCAGCACACGACCCACCCCGCCTGCACACATCGCGCGCAGCCGTGGTGCATTGACACGATCGAAACGCCCGCTCGACCGCCCTAGCCTCATCCCGCCCACAACACCGCGTCGCACCCCTCCTGGCCCCACACCCTGACACGGTCGGGCACACTCACACAACATTACACACCGCAACGCGCGCCCGGGATAACCTCCCCGATTGAAACCAGCACCCCGTGCCAGCAACCTCCCTCCTCGGGATCTCCGCCGTGGACCCAACCACCGACGCGACCCGCTCCCTCTCTCTCCATACTCCATCTCCCATCACGATCCCCTCCAACATCACTAGGCCCCGTCGCCGCCGACTTCAACCTCACCCACGCTGCCGCCAGTGGGCTGTGCCCCGAGCCCTCCTCTTCCGCGCCCCTCAACACGAGCCCTCTCTTTTGCTTCGCCAGCCTCTCCCTTTGAGCCAGCAAGCTCGCATCGTCACCTCCTCGCCGCAGAGATCGCCACCATCGAGATCCACTGCCATCACGGAGCCCTCTCGTGGCTCCCATTCTTATGTGTGCCTCGACAGCCACTGGGGACCTTCCCTTCGTCGGCCTTGCTACTCCTCCACATCCCCGTTTCTGGTCGTCCTTCCTCGCGCCCTGTTGCTGCCAGCGGACCCTTGTAGCTTCGCCGGCCTTCTTCCTAAGCAGAGCACACGCTACCGCCTCGCGCCACCCAGCAGAGCTTCTCCAGTTGCCATCGCGTCTCCCCTATGCTCGAGCCCCAAGCCTCCAGAGACCGCCCCTCCATCTGAAGCTCCCCGTTGACCTGCAGTGCCGCCCTTCCCTGTGACCCACCACTGGACGAGCTCCTCCTCTGCCCTGGTCTCTCCTTCCTTGAGTGCCTCCGCGTCGAGCACGCCGCCTCCTTTGCTCCTCATCCACGCAGGCTTGCCTCTACGCCACCCTCTAGCAGTTGTGGTTGCTGCTCCTCTTCATCGAGTCCAAATGCGGTAGTCACTCCGGTTCTATGTTTGTCATGTGTGTCTGCTTCCACACATCCCCAATCGATGCGGTCTGTTGACACCTCACTCGACTGCAAGTTCGACCACCGGTGTTTCTACTGCCTGATGCAAGTTTGTTTAGAACATGTTCGATGAACAGATATAAGGAGGAAAGCCGACAAGATTCTCCAAGGTCTCCTTGTCGATGAGGCCAACCCATTGACAACTTCTCCATTGACCATCATCGACATGGAACGCCAAGGACTTCTACATGGAACTACAAGCACTACACAACAGATCCAGCGGTCGAGACCCTGAAGGACGATACTGCTGAGATCGTCTTCCTAGATGCCAAGACCGATCCTGTCGAGACCGAACCCTAACCTCGTCGAACCCCAAGACAGCCGAGTCTCCCTATGTGTGACCCCTATCAGAGACTCCTATCTTTTATAATATCTAACATATACTTGTTCCATATGAATTGTTCATACTCGCATACATATTTTGTGGGTTTGGGGGCTTATGTCGATTCACCTCATAACTAAATATGGAGACCATAGGTGGGCTATTCTAGTCTTATAATGGCTCCATTTAAA
The DNA here is from genome assembly GCA_910589775.1 of Avena eriantha. Taxonomy (NCBI): domain Eukaryota; kingdom Viridiplantae; phylum Streptophyta; class Magnoliopsida; order Poales; family Poaceae; genus Avena; species Avena eriantha. Next base: position 72,255,414 of record OU342745.1, on the reverse strand, counting down.
TTTGAGTAGCGAACCGGTGCCATGTTTTGCCTTATTAAGACAACATTTAAATTGTGGGGTATCTAAACAACATGAACCTCTTAATTAATTATCGGGACCCCGGTTCTGCTTAATATTGCCTAGTTGCACCGCATCTTTGCCATGGCATGCATCATACGTACATCATGCCGGATATTTTGCCGTAGTATTAAATAGTGCATCTGGTGTTTCTTTTAGTGCTTTGCTTCTTCACGGATAAGGCCATTGAGTGGATGCGAGTATCGACAAGTTCTTCGGATAATGTATCTTCAGTAGTGTTTTCCAGACGAGCAATCTCCCCTTTTCTACCTATTTTGCATTTATAGTCTTTACTTCCTCCTGTTGATCTATTGTTATTCGTGTTGCGATGCTTTAGTTTCCGTACCATTTATATCCTTTGCAGCCCCTATATTGCCTTGGACACCTTCTATTACTTGTTGTTTGGTAGATAGTTGGCCTTGCGAGTCGTAGTTGCTTGCTCAGGTGTTGGTTCGAGTCATCGATGTTCCATAGTTGTTGGGAGGTTGACACATGCATAATAGTGGAGATGATCATGGATTTCAATATAACTTGTCAAATAAAATGCTGGGAATAGATATAACTAATGCATAGGCACCGGTGGGCAATAGATGTTATTTGGTTCTTCCATGCTCACTTGTGTCTCGTAGGCCCCGAGTACTTGATACCTGTTCCTTGACTATTCACATGATCCACATACGGGAGACCCTATGGATCCACCTTTGCTTGAGCTTGATTCACACTTTATTTCTTGGGCTTTATTAGTCTGGGGCTTTATTACTATCATGTACTTATGCCATGCTTTACTACTTTATTTACGATTGTGCGTGGAGCACCTGTACTGTTTAGGAACACGGAATGTTGATACATCCATTTTGCATCACTATTCTATATCATAATTTATTGTTATTCATTGATATATTTCATACTAAGAGATGATACTTATGTTATTTCATCTGTTTTTGCATGGTTGATGACTTTTGGAGGATGGACTGCTAAAGTCAGGATTCTGTTGGAAAAGGCACTGTTTGGAGGCAAAATTCGTGAAGATCAAAAAATCCAAAAAATATATGGAAAATCCTATTTTTCTAGAAGACGAAGGAAGCCAGAAGGGGAAGCAGAGATGGGCCACAGGGGGCCCACACCACCCCCTGGCGTGGTCCACCCTAGGCCGCACCGCTAGGTGGTGTGGCCACGCTGGCCCACCTCTAGCTCTGCTCTTTGGCGTATATTATCCTCCCGAAACCCTAAGACTTAGGGAGCGACCATAGAAAGGTTCCGCCGCCTCTGCGGGGCGGAAACTACACAGATAGAAAGAGCTCTCCGGCAGGCAGAAATCTTCCGGGGAAATTCCTTCCCAGAGAGGGGAGATCGTCGCCATCAATACCGTCATCAAGCTAGACTTCATCGGGATCATCATCATCATCACCACCATCATCTCCACCAGCACCATCGTCACCACTCTATACCACTGTAACAATTGGGTTGAATCTTGCATAGTTCTTAGGTGAAACTTTCCTGGTGTTGATTACTTGTTGTAGTTGATGCTATTGAGTGGAACCATTGAATTACTGTTATGTTCAGATTGTTACATATCATTATTTCATCTCTGATCTTGATCCATATGATGTCTTGTGAGTAGTTTGTTTAGTTCTTGAGGACATGGGATAAGTCATGTTGTTAGTAGTGGAATTGTGTTGAGAAAGATTCAACGGTTTGATAATTAAGTTGTGGTGTTATTCTTCTAGTGGTGTGATGTGAACATCGACTACATGATACTTCACCTTTATGGGCCTAGATGAATGCATTGTGTATTTGGATACTAATTGTAGGGGTTGCTAGAGTGACAAAAACCTGAACCACTGTTAGGAAACCTTTGCACAAGGGAGTATAGGATCTCAGAGTTAAAATTGTGGTTAGGTTTCTATCTTAATTACTTTCTTGTACTTGCGGATGCTTGCAAGGGGTATAATCACAAGTATGTATTAGTCCTAGGAAGGTCAGTACATTAGCACAGGTTCACCCGCCAGAACACTTATCAAATTAAAAAAGATTAATCAACTATATGAAGCGAAAGCACTTGACGATATTCCCGTGTGTCCTCCAGAACGTTTGGTCATCTTAAGTAATGCATCCGGCTTGTCCTTTGCTAAAGAAAGGATTGGGACACTTGCTGCAATTATTATTATTGTCTTTTATTTACTCGCACTTTAATTATCTTCATTATCAAAAACTCCTAAAAATCTATTTGCTAAGTATTTATAGAGAATTCCTGATCCAAGCCACTCGTCAACACCTTCTTCTCCTTGTTGGGTTCGACACTCTTACTTATCGAAAATACTGCGATACACTCCCTACACTTGTGGGTCATCAAGACTATTTTCTGGCGCCGTTGCCAGGGAGTGAAGCGCTATTGAAGAGTGGAACTGGTAAAGGAAACTTCTACTGTGAGTATTGTTTATTTCCATTAATTACTTTATTTCAACATGGATAATTCACTTAGTCTCTTATTTCGTAATGCTACTACCACTGCTAAGGTAGTAGCTGAACCTCCACCTGCTGAAAATAATTCTTTTAAAATACCTACAAGAATTATTGATCGTGTTATGGATAACTATTATTTTGGAGATGGAATTGTCCATCCCGGTGATCATTTTCTCTTTATACATGAATTATGCAGGTTGTTTAAGTGTGTAGGTATTACAACATATCAAGTCAAGAAGTTATTCTCATTATTACTGAAAGGAAGAGCTAAGGAATGGTATAAGCTACTGAAGAATGGTCAAGCTCTCGAATGGGAGGAAGTAGTACCTATCTTTTATTCCAAAATTTATCCACCTAGTGAGGTTCACAAAGATCGGAATTAAATTTACAACTTTTGGCCTCTTGATGGAGAGAGTACAACTCAAGCTTGGGGGAGATTGAAGTTACTAATGCTCAAATGTCTCCCTCACTATATTATTATCAATAAGTTTTATGCAAGGCTTTCTCTTCATTATAAGGATCTTTTGGATGCTTCTTGTGCTGGATCATTCACACGCATGGAAGAAGAAGTTAAATGGGATCTTCTAGACCGTGTTCAAGACAATGCTGAAGCATGGGAGAATGATAAAGGAAGAAAGCCAGGTATAAATTATGATTATGAATGCATTAAATCTTTTATGGGAACTGATGACTTTCGTAATATTTGTGATGCTTATTGTCTTGATTCTCAAAGTATTGGAAATTATTTTAAGGCGTTTGCTTCTTATATTGAAATTCTTAAAAAGAAATGGAATAAGTATCATGAGCCATATAAAGATATTGCTAATTGTGTTCTTGCAAGAGATACTGAAGTTTATACTACTAATCATATTTTACCTGAACCTTACATTGAGAAAATGCCTTTCCCAGTCAAGGTAAAGGAACATTCTATGATGGCTAGTATGGTTAATGAAAGTACAAATAAAGTTGTTGAACCTGATGAACAAATAGCTGTTGAAACTCTAATAGCAAATGAGAAAGACTTTATCACTAAATATGTAGAAGATGGACACACTATCCTTTGTAAGGATACTTTTAATATTGTTTCACAAAGTAGTGTTATAAGAGCTTGTGTCCCTGTGCTTTCTGTTAGAATAAGTGATCATTGCTACAATGGTTCATGTGATAGTTATATCATTAAATTTATGCACGATACTGAAACTTACTATGAGAGAGGAAAATTTGTTCTTATGCATCTCAATAATATTAAGTTTCCTCGCTTTATGCTGAAAGTCTTTATGTTGCACTTGTGTTGCCTACCTATGCTAGCAGCCTCTGTTTTCAACAATTTATTTTCTTATAAAATTCCCTTGCATAGGAAGTGGCTTAGACTTAAACATGTGTATTTTTGCTTCTTGATTGTCTCTTTTACTTCAATTCATATTCTTATGTGAGCATCATTGAAATCATCATGCCCATCTTTATGGCTATAAAGAAAGAGCTTTTTGGGAGACAACCCAATTTTTTTATTTCAGTTTGTTTTTGTTTACTTGAGTCTTGGAAGTTATTACTTTGGTAATAACCTATCCTTATCCTTTTTGTTTGGTTTTTGTGTTAAGATTGACCCCTAATGAGAGAGAAGTAATATTTGGGGAAGTTGCTGTCCCAAAACAGATTTTTGTGCTTCACTATAAAAAATCATTCAAAATCTCGGAATGCCGTACTTATCTGTAATATTTTGTGTGCATGCCCCAGGTTATTATTTAACTTTCGTTTGTTTTGCACTTTCTGATTTGAGTAACAGAAGATTTTCGAAAAAAATGATCTTTACCTGCTGGTCTGTTTTGACAGATTTTTGCCACTCTTGCATTTGCCTCTTAAATCGATTTCCTTTTTGAATTCCTTTTGGGATTTTGGAAGGATTTGCTACATTAGCTTATGTTTTGATAGATTTCAGTTAAAATTGAACTTAAAATGTTTATTACCTTGCATGCACTAATGTTGCTAATGAAAATTGTGTGAAAGAAATTCCTAGGTTGTAGGAGAACATGGTGTAATAAGATGGTGAATGGTTTAATGACTCAAGAAATATGTGTATGAAGATGGAGATATTGATGTTATTCAAGTGGTGATTCCGGAAAAATTTATCATAAACCAAATTCAGAAACCTGCAAAGTCCATTTTCGAATAGGTACCAGTTCTGGTAAGAAAAGGTCCGCGAAAAATCTGTCAAGTTATATTTTGTAGTTTTTATCTAACAAGGAAAGCAATGATTCAAAAGTGGGACGGAAATGGAGCCTGGGTGGCTCACACCACCCTGTGGCACGGGCCCAACTGGCCACGCCACCGGGGGGTGTGGCCACCCCGAAGCCCGTCTTCGACCCGTTCTCTTCCAGTACTTTCCTTTCATTGTAAAACTTCGTAATATATAATCCCCCGGATCCCCCGAGGTTCGTATATCGTGTTCTCGTCGTGTTTTCGTTTCGATCTATTTGTGTGAGGAACTATTCTTAAAAGTTTAGAGGCACAATGGTCTCCGCCAACGGTAAGGGCAAGGAACCTGTGGAAGATGATCTCTAAGACTCTGAGCAGGAGGAGGAGATCGAGAGTGAAGATGAAGAGGAGGCAAAGGAAGACCAACATCTACAAACCAGCACCACCATTGCAAGCATTGTAGTGGTGGAAAATCCTGCTAGGTTCAAAAGGACTACACGGATGTCCACTAGAGGGAAGGTTCCGTGTTTGGCTTCACGGTCACCTCCTCCACGCACCAAGAATCCCTTCCATACCCTTATCCATGAGCATCAATTCCAAAATATGCCCAAGGAAAAATTACCCTCCAATTGGGATATGCCTCGTTCTAACCATGGAGGAAAAGAAGACTTCAAGGAGAAAGAGTGGGGAAAGAATCGCAAGAGCTGGGATTCACAGCCCGACATGGTCATGAACCGCATCTAGCACAATTCAGAGTTGATTCGTACTCTCACCTTCGAGATTTAGGATTTGAGTGAATTGATTGAAAAGCTCATAGAGAGAACACAATCACCACCGAAGGAGTAATTCGTCATCAGGTTTTGGCATCCCCATGGTTTGTTCCAAGCTAGGGGGAGTGTCGTTGTATCACATCATTATCTTTTATCTTTTTACCTTTTCAGAGTCATATCATGAATAAATAAGTTATCATATAGGATGGTTTGCATTATGGAAGTGTCTCCCCTCTCGTTAGATATCTATGTATCCCTTGGTCTGAGTTGCCATTTTATGGAATATTAATGAGAAGTTCTGTCATTTATTCTTTTGCATATCTTATTTTAGCTTTCAATTCCTGTTATATGATTGATCTTGTCGTTAGTATTGGTATCACTTTGGGGATCATTAAGTAAATTTAGTTCATTTTGGAAAACCTCGCTCGGTTAGTAGCAACACTATTTGAGAATTGAATGAAAAACATAAAAGTACTCTCAAGAAATATAATTTCATCATCTTTCTTTCTTGATTGGCTCATAAGCTTAGTATTCTCTAGTTAAGATATTTTATGTTTCCAAGGAAGATTGCATGTTTGTTTTTATCACTTGTATGTTTTTTTGTTTCCTTCATCTCTTATGCTTGCTACCTAGCCTTGCTAGCCTTAAACCCGTACTGAGAGGAAATGTTTCTCGTGCATACAATCCTTAAACCAAAACCTATACCATTTGAGTCTACCATACCTACCTATTAGCATTATTGTTATTCCAAGTAAATTCATGTCTTTATCTACCTTCCGAATTAAACTTGTTATGTGGAAATTAGTGATTAAAGCTCTCACAAACTTGATGGCACACTTTACTTTCTTGCACTTAATAAACTTGAACCATTGTGCCCATCTATGTTGTGTATATGCTTGCGCTTTATAAGTTGTGAGTTAGCAGAACCATGTTACGGTGGGGAACGCTTTCAACATTGCACTTATTTAGTTGATATCATGATTCTTTTGCTCATGGATCCCGACAGTGTGAAATAAAAGGGGAGCTTGTAAGGTCATGGAGTTTGTATATGTGTTAGAGAAACGCCTGGGCAGCTAGCCTAAGCCATGCCTAATCATGGTGGAAACATGCAGCATAACCATAGTGAGCAATCTGTGAAGCATCCTCAATAAAAACCTATGCAAATAGCAAATAAAAAGATCACTGAGATGCTCATTGTCTGCTTGCCTTGTCATTTTGATATGGTAAAGCTCCCATATCATGGGGCAAGCGGTACCCCGTTGGTGATTCTCCATGATACACATGTACTTACAACGACAATAACTTACTCGTTACTAAAGTTGAGTAGCATGAGGTTCGGTAATCGTAAGCACGGGGCATGAGATTTTCAACTTATAACTTGTCAAGCATACCCTCATATTTGTTCACTTTAACCTTAATCACCTCAAGATGCTTATGATAGGGGAAATGAGAGTTGAAAACTAATAAGTACCATAATTTTTGGAAGCTCTTTATGAAACTTGAAGTCCCTGCTTCCCTCTGCGAAGGGCCCATCTTTTACTTTTTAGTTAAGTCAGTAAACCTATTCCTTTCTATCTCAGCAAGTATTTTGAGTTGTTGTGTTTCATTCATTCATATGATGGTTTATTGAATCATGTTTCTTATGTTCCTTGTTTTTCACATTGCTCTTATCTTAGTGACTATTACTTTGAAAGCTATCATTGAAAACCCTATCATTTTTAAACTCCTACAAAATTGTTAACCGTTCTTTGACCAAGAACAAAGTTTGCCATTACCAATTATGATTTACTTTGTGTATCTTTATTGTGTTTACTTTACCTATTGCAAGTTAAGTTATATAATAGTGAGTTGTCTTCTATTATGATTTATGTATTGATGAATGTGATGCTTCATTTCTGTATCCTTTTATCGACACTTCACTCCATAAACCTAAGGTCATGTTTATTGAGCTTAGTTTTCGCTTGGCGACAAGCAAAGTCTAAGCTTGGGGGAGTTGATACGTCCATTTTGCATCACTATTCTATATCATAATTTATTATTATTCATTGATATATTTCATATTAAGAGATGATACTTATGTCATGTCATATGTTTTTGCATGGTTGATGACTTTTGGAGGATGGACCATTGAAGTCAGGATTCTGATGGAAAAGGCACTATTTGGAGGCGAAATTCACAAAGATCAGAAAATATATGGAAAATCCTATTTTTCCAAAAGATGAAGGAAGCCAGAAGGGGGAGCAGAGATGGGCCACAGGGGACCCACACCACCCCTTGGCGCGAGCCACCCTAGGCCGCGCCGCCAGGTGGTGTGGCCACCCTGGCCCACCTTTGTCTCTGCTCTTTGGTGTATATTATCCTCCCGAAACCCTAAGACTTGGGGGAGCAACCAAAGAAAAGTTCTGCCACCTCTGCGGGGCGGAAACTATAGAGAGAGAAAGAGCTCTCCGGCAGGTAGAAATCTGCCAGGGAAATTCCTTCCCGGAGAGGGGAGATCATCGCCATCAACACCGTCATCAAGCTGGACTTCATCGGGATCATCATCATCATCATCACCACAATCATCTCCACCAGCTCCATCATCACCACTCCATACCATTGTAACAATTGGGTTGAATCTTGCATAGTTCTTAGGGGAAACTTTCCCGATGTTGATTACTTGTTGTAGTTGATGCTATTGAGTGGAACCATTGAATTATTGTTATGTTCAGATTGTTACATATCATTATTTCATCTATGATCTTGATCCATATGATGTCTTGTGAGTAGTTCGTTTAGTTCTTGAGGATATGGGAGAAGTCATGTTGTTAGTAGTGGAATTGTGTTGAGAAAGATTCAATGGTTTGATAATTAAGTTGTGGTGTTATTCTTCTAGTGGTGTCATGTGAAGGTCGACTACATGATACTTCACCTTTATGGGCCTAGGGGAATGCATTGTGTATTTGACTACTAATCATAGGGGTTGCCGGAGTGACAGAAACTTGAACCACCGTTAGGAAACCTTTGCACAAGGGAGTGTAGGATCTCAGAGTTTAAAGCTGTGGTTAGGTTTCTATCTTACTTTCTTGTACTTGCAGATACTTCCAAGGGGTATAATCACAAGTATATATTAGTCCTAGCAAAGGTCAGTACATTAGTCCTAGAAAGGTCAGTACATTAGCACAGGTCCTTGCAGATACTTCCTTGGGAACGTTTGGTCATCTTATTAAGTAATACATCCGTATTGTCCTTTGCTAAAGAAAGCATTGGGCCACTTGCTGCAATTATTATTATTGTCTTTTATTTACTCGTACTTTATTTATCTACATTATCAAAAACCCCTTAAAATCCGTTTGCTAAGTATTTACAGAGAATTCCTGCTCCAAGCCACTCGTCAACACCTTTTGCTCCTCGTTGGGTTCGACACTCTTCCTTGTCGAAAATACTGCGATACACCTCCTATACTTGTGGGTCATCAAATGTTTACGTGGTATCGACAAGCCCAGTCACATTTCCGAGGTCCCCGTCGTTTACAACCATTGTCGCAAACCCTGGGTCCCTCTCAGAGCCGGCCAACTTCGTTGCGGGTAGCTTATTAGGGTGCCCCCTGAAATTATTTATGAATCCTATGAATGATTTGTCATGAGGCCTCGTTGCATTTTATTTGGTTCTTTCTGAGGTTGATCGTGTGTGTGTCGCTAGTTGTGCACCCATGCAGGGTAAAACTTTCTGAAAGCTGTGTCCGCAGTTGTGGACGACTTGGAGCACATTATCTCGATCATAGACAACCATAACTAAAGTAGTGCTATAAATTTGACTTTGACATGTCTAGTAACCAGTTTCATTACAACGGAATGAGTAAATAAAAGTGCCAACAACTGCTAGATTTGGGATATCTCTGACTAATCGTATCTAACTATTAACGATTGCAACTACAACAGAATGATTAGCTAAAACTTTCCACTGCTTATGATATCAGGATGACTCATGCTATCTATATCTGACTAGTAAGTGTTGCAACTATAATGGAATGAATAAAACTGCCAACTGTGTGCTTTCCTCAGTTTGACTTCCTCGTTTGGTCTCGAGGGTGAATACTAGGATGGGTATCATTGGTGTTAGTATCAAGTTGGTCCCGCATAGGTGTTTCTTACCTCTATCTGATAGCTGACAGATGTATTGAGCCTCTATAGGTTGTTTAGTGCATGCTTCGCTGCCGCTTCAGTCCACTATACCTATGTAGGCGAGAGCCGATGAATTCTAGACTCGCCATGTACTAGCCTCAGTACTGACCGCTCTCTTTTTCCTTTGCCCTTTGTCGGCACCCCCTTTTGTTTTAGCAGGTTTGAGATCGTCATTGTTAGAACGGTTACCCTTCCGGCTTGGCCTGGGCAGGGTTATAGACGCCACTGGTTATTCTTCAGGGCTCTTAGCCCCATTTGCATCTTATCCTTACTCGGATGTTGTATCATTTTCAAGGTAATTTAGATCTTTGTATTGTATATCTGTATTCTTGAATCTTTGAGTCATTGTTGTATATATATATGTTCTGTGGGTTCCATCGTGGACTATTGTGTAATGATATTACTTTGTTTCCACCCGCACGCAAGTGACTGGTGGGCATCTTTGAATCGTTTCTATGCGGGTTTGGTGGGAAACGCTAAAACATGCATAGGGCCGATTCGAGGGTGTTACAATCACTGTGACATGCGCCTCGAGTAAGTTATGTGGGCCTGGGGGGTGGCAGGCGCTAGACAGTCGGGTAAATGCGGCTCAGGTATTTTATGAATATAGGAGGCGCATATTGAATGGGATGCGCCTTGAGTAAATAGATCCCACCCCACCCCCGGGATCGGCTTTTAAGTTTTGTAAAAAATAAAAAAATGATAAAAACTTCAAAAAAACAATTCATTTGAGATATATTTATATTTTAGGGCATACTTGTAGACAAAATTGAAAAACATGAATTTCGACGTATTTTGCAAAAAAGGTCATGGAACGGTAAAACGGCTATAACTTTTGCATATGATGTAGGAAAAAAAGTTTAATATATCAAAATGATTGTCTTGAAATTTCCTACTAGATTTCAACCACTAAAAGCCATTGAAGATTTTACAAATTCCCCAAATTCGAAAATTGTAAAAAGTTATAGAAAAATGAAGTTTTTTTTGCAAAAAAATAAAAAAGGGGAAAATTTGAATCCCACTGGCGCTCCTTCTCCCTCTCTTTTCTCCTTTACTCCTCTTCCTCTCCTCCACACTTCTCCTCCCTCCACTTTTTCTCTCCTTCTCCCCTTCTTCCTCCCATTCCCCTCCCTCTTCCTTCTCCTCCACTCGGTGAGATCCTCCCTCCTCCTCCACCCCGGTGAGCTCCTCCTCCTCCACCCGGTGAGCTCCTCCCTCCTCCTCCTCCTCCTCCTCCTCCTCCACCCCGCTGAGCTCCTCCGACGACGACCACCACCCCGGTGAGCTCCTCCTCCGACGACGACGACGACCACCCTAGCTACCTCTTCCTCCGACGACCCCCTCCTCCTCCTCCTCCGGTGGTGTACTCCTTCTCCTCCGGTGAGCCCCTTCGTCCACCCACCTCCGTCTAGATCTGGCCAGCTTTTTTTATTAAATTTGAAATTTCTATTTGAGGCGTATCTGTAAACTTATTGGAGTCGCATTAGAGATGCGCCTTGTATAAGATACATATGCGAGGCGCATATCAATATGCACGCGCATCTCATATGCGACTCGAATAACAAATACTTGAGTCGCGGCGCTAGAGGTGCATCTATAATGTGACTCGAATGGCTTTTCATATGCACCTCGAGTATGCTTTTCCCTAGTATTAAGGGCCTCATGAGTTTTCGCGAGGATAAAAACGAGGTCAGGAACCTTGGGTGAGGTAACTCACGGCCGAGGGATGGTCCGAAGAGTTCAGAGCTCGACACTTTAGGCCCTAACGCGCTCGGGCTGCGGAGGAGCAGGACCTCATGAGCCATCACGAGGATAAAAACAAGATCAGGAACCGTGGGTGAGGTAACTCACGGCCGAGGGACGGGCCATAGAGTTCAGAGCTGTACACTGTAGGTCCTGACGCGCTCAGGCTACGGAGGAGCAAGGCCTCATGAGATGTCACTAGGATGAAAATGAGGTCAAGAACCATGGGTGAGGTAACTCACGGCCGTGGGACGAACCGTAGAGTTCAGAGCTCTACACTTTAGGTCTTGACGCACTTGGGCTTGGGAACAAGGTCAGGAACCGTGGGTGAGGTAACTCACGGCCGAGGGATGGGCCATAGAGTTCAGAGCTCGATACTTTAGGTCCCGACGCACTCGGGCTGTGAAGGAGAAGGGCCTCATGAGCAGTCACGAGGATAAAAATGATGTTAGGAACCGTGGGTGAGGTAACTCACGGCCGAGGGACATGCCGTAGGGTTTAGAGCTCGACATTTTAGGTCCTGACGAGGTGCCCCATAGACCTTACCAGGACAGGGCCGTAGGGAAAGATCACCCACCGTCAGAGGACTATACACACGCCGCACGAGAATCTTAGGCACTAGGAACCGTGTGACGAGGTGACTCATGGCCGAGACTGTCCCCTGAGTTCAGAGCTCGACACTTTAGGCCCTGGTGCTGGCAGGGAGCTAGATCGGTGAAGGGGACCATCCGTAGCCCCCGCTCGCATGGAGCATGTGAGGGAAATCTGGTGGTGCAATTTTTCAGAGGAAATGCTTTTTCAAAGAAAAAAACAAAATATCCAAACATGCACGTAACACAAAATCCAAGGCAACACTAGTAGTATGGGCTTATTACAAATGCCATCGCGGCTTGCACGGGGTCTAACGAGAGGCAAAACTGCAAGGAGTGAGTGTTATACAGGGTTCACCTTCAAAAAGTCATGGAGTTAGGTGCGCCATTCAGAGTGGTCCGTCCACCTTCTTGTAGCCCAACCCGCTGGCTTACCTGGTCGCTTAGCTATCGCCGCTGGGGTAGCAGGAGTTGTACGTGCGCTAGGTGTAGTCCATGTGGAAGTCCCGAGACCCCACATCGTTGCCGTCCTCTAGAGGTGCCTCATCTCTCGTGAGGATGGGAGGCGAAGCTCCCGATCCCCTCTCGAGGTCGTGGGCACCGGTCATTCCCGACCCCTCAAGAGGTGGGAATAGCGCGGCTGCTGCCCTCTTCGCCATGTCATTCTCCTGGGCCATCATCTTCCTCCTCCTGGTGGAGCTTCCGATGTAGTCCAGGGCATCCACATCTTCGGGATAGGTGGCAGCAGCGGTCTTGTAGGCATGCTCCAGGTAACATAAGGCTTCCACCTCATCGCAATGGACCGTGATGACTCCACCGCTGCTACCAGGCATCTTGAGCATGTTATAGGCATGGTGAGTGACGTCCATGAACTTCGCCAGCGCATGGTAACCGAGGATGACGTTGTACGGAAGGTTGATGCGTGTTATTGATGACCCACAAGTATAGGGGGTGTATAACAGTATTTTCGAGGGAAGTGAAACCCAATTTATTGATTCGACACAAGGGGAGCCAAAGAATATTTATAAGCCTTAACAGCTGAGTTGTCAATTCAGCTGCACCTGGAAACAATCTTGCTCACAGCGGTTTATCAGTAGCAACAGTTTCGTAGTAGCAATAGCAAAGTAATAGTAATAGTAAAAGTAAACACAACAGTGACAATTGCAGTAAATAGTAAGATTAAAGCGTGATAGGCATAGGGATGGATGGACAATGGAGAAGCGATGGTGGCGATGCTGGCGATGATCTCCTCCAATTCCCCGTCCCAGCAAGGTGCGAGAACAGAGTTTCTGGTGCTGATTCACGGAATCTGGTGGTGGCGGTGAAGCGGAACTCTTTCTGGAAAAACGTCGAACCCCCCTTGGTTTTTAGGTCAAGAGGCAATTTATAGGCGAAGAGGGAGGCCGAGGGGGTGACCGAGGCAGCCACACCACCCCCAGGTGCGGCATGGCCTGGCCCGTGCGGCTAGGTGGTGTGGGCCCCTCGTGGCCCTACTCCGTCTCATCTTCTGGCTCCGTGACTCTTCTGGTGAAATAGGATTTTTGGCATATTTTCCGGGATTTTTCCTGATAGTTGATTTTCTGCACAAAAACTAGACACCAAGGTAATTCTGCTGAAAACAGTGTCAGTCTGTGTTAGTTGTTTCCAAATCACACAAGTTTAGAGGAAAAACAATAGCAAAAGTGATAGGGAAAGTAGATACGTTTTGGACGTATCAACTCCCCCCAAACTTAGCTTATTGCTTGTCCTTATGCAATTCAGTTGAAAACTGTGTGCGATAAAAGAAACTTTCACGAACATATTTGCTTCATGTGATGTATATATTCTCAGCATGTGATCAACTACTTAGACAATTCACAATAAAGAGTATGCAACTAATGTTCAAGTGAAGACTATAAGTAAAGATATCAAAGGTACAAGCATCAAGGTCATACCATAATTAATCAAGTTTTGAGACAAGCACATTACACTATGAATGACAACCATCCTCTCAAGAAAGTGCTCATAGAATATGTGTAGACTCAACAAGGAAAACGAAAAGGTTTTGAAGAGTTTGAAAGGCTTCCAAATGCTGAAAGTATGGTACTCATTAGCTCTGAGCTCTCATTGCCCCTATCATAAGCATTTTTTAGGTGATTAAGGTTAAAGTGACACAACTAAGAGGATATGCTTGACAAGCTATAAGTCGAAGTCTCATGTCCCTTACTTACGAAGACCGAACCTCATGCTACTCAACTTCAGTCACACGTAAGCTCTTGTCATTGTAAGTACGTATGTATCATAGAGAACTGCCAACGGGGTACCCCTTGCACATGATACAGGAGCTATCCCATAATCAAAATGTCAAGGCAAGCAGACAATGAGCATCTCAGCGATCTTTTTATTTTCTATTTGCATAGGTTTTTATTCAGGATGCTTCACAAAATGCTCATTATAGTTATGCTACAAGTTTCCACCATGATTAGGCATGGCTTAGGCTAGCGGCCTAGGCGTTTCTCTAACATACATACAAACTCCATGATCTTACAAGTTACCCTTTTATTTCACACCACTGGAATCCATAAGCAAAAGAATCATGATATCAACGAGGTACAAAGTACCAGTGCAATGTTGAAAGCGTTCCCCATGATACAAGGTTTTGCTAACTTCAACTTATAAAGCGCAAGCATATACGCAACAAAGATGGACACAATGGTTCAAGTTTATTAAGTGCAAGAAAATAAAGTGTGCCATCAAGTTCATGAGAGCTTTACTAATTAACTTTCTCATAACAAGCAAAGATTTTATTCGGAAGAAAACAAGGCATACTTAATATGCATAGAATAGCAAATGATGCCAATAGGTAGGTATGGTGGACACTTTTGGCAATATTGGTTTTGGGGCGTTGGATGCACGAGTAAAGATTATACTCAACACAAGTGAAGGCTAGCAAAAGTAAGGGAACGACAAACAAGAGAGCAACAACTATCATAATCATGCTTGCAACAAAACATGACTAATCATGGCATGAAAGTGATTCAAGACCCCTGAGGCAAAATAATTTATCGAGGCTTAACTGATTATTTCAGTCATATGCATGCGTGAGCATGTGCCAAGTCAATTCAAGTGAAACATTCAGAGGAGGATACCATGGTGTCATACCAAGTTATGAATAGAGAAATGCAAGCAAACATTCATATGACATGCTACAAACTATTAGCACGCTAGAGATAATCATGAGAAAGCAAGAACTACTAAGCATCCATAAATAACGTACATCCTACATGAACGGACTAAGCATGCCCACAATGATGAGTATATGTACAAAAATGAAAACAAATAGAGTTCATTACCAGCCTCTTACCACACCTCAAGTTGTCATTAATCTTCATTATTCCCCTTCACTTGTGTGTCTTGAATAATAACATGAAACAAAACTCCATTGAGGACTGCTGAACCCTGCAACAAACTTCACAAAACCAAAGAGGAACAACAAATATTTTTGGTGTTTTTGAGTTTTTAAAGGCAAGAACCAAAAGAAAGAACAAGAAAAGCGAAATCTTTTTGGGTTTTTCGAATAATCAAAACAAAACCAAACGGAAGAAGCAAACCAAGGCAAAAAGAAAGAGAAGCAAACAAAAGGAAGCGAAGAAAATATTTTTGGTCTTTTTGTGTTTTAGAAAGCAACAACAAAGAAAGAACAAAAACTAGAAAGAGAACGAAGCATGGATATACGAAGTACCGACTAAAACATGATATGTAGATGAGTGTGGTGTCGGTGTACCTCCCCCCAAGCTTAGGCTTTTGGCCTAAGTGGGTATCAATCCAAATGCGAGTAAGGGTTCCAAGCATGTGGGTCATCGTAATAATGATCGTGGTAAGGCCCTTGCGAAGAAGAAGAAGCTCCCCAATCATATGTAGGCTGCTGATATGAAGACTCCTCCTCATTCGAGGGCTGGACCGAATCATCTGTAACCTCCCTCCCAGTATCCTGCTCCTGTTGGGAGAGCTCTCCCAAGTATGCATCGAGTTCTTCCTCGGTGAGTGACCATCCTACCCTGTTATCAAGGTTAAACAAAACAGATGCAGGCAAAAGAACAACTCGCTCGGACTGACTCCTTCTCCAACTAGCCTTGAAAAAGGTTATTTCATAAGACAAATCACTCGAATTAACCCAAGAAGAAACAAATTTATGTTGTATCATGGAGTTAAGGTCAAGACTCTCTATGGGAAACTGTAGGTCTAAATGATGAGGCACTAAACCATGCAAAGCTAATAAACGAGAGGCAATGAGGCCTCCGCAAATTCCACCTTTCTCGTGGTTAGCCGCAAGACGGAAAGCTATTAAGGCACCGAAATTATAAGTCCTATCTCGTTTTAAAGCAGCTGAGATGAATGCTAGATCATAAGAGAACACACTTAGCAATAAAGCAAGCAAAGTAGCGAATAGACGGGAGATGAATGTTACGGATTTTTCCACTCTCCTTTGAGAAGCTGCTTCCTTGGCAAATCTCCGCGTACAACTCCATGAGTGGTGCATGTCGCTCTTTAATCATTCCACATGATCCCCACTGAGGTACTCTAATAGCTGCACAAAAATCATCAAAAGGGAGGTCGACAACTATATTGTAAATTTTGTAGTGAACCATGGGGTTAGGCAAAGAGCAACTAAATCGAAAGTCCTGCACCACAGACATGGTTAGCTTCACAAATTGGTGAGGTTCATCTCCCACAAAGTGCTCCAACCCTGCATTAGTGATTAAAGTATGGAAGTCTTGAGAGATCCCCGCAGCCCCCATGAATTCGGGGCATGGATAGATAGAAGGAAAAACCTCCTCCTCATGGTGGAACTTCATTACCGAAGGCACCCTTAATTCTTGCTAGTTGAGTTGGTGTTCATCCATCCTCTTTTCTGAAATTTAAACATCCATTATACAAGTGATTGCAAAGTGAATACATAAAGAAGGAAACTACTCATAGGGACTTGTAAGAGGCCTAAACATGCATCAAAACAATATCTCTAAGAATTGAACAAGCTTACAAGCTCTCATAACCTGTCACCTACAGCAGCAAAATACTCAAGATATAAACCACTAAACACAAATCTACCTAGACAAGCGGAGGGGTCACATACCGGAGAACAAATGCTCCAAATTTCAACAGCAAATAAGGGCTGAGCAAGGAGGTCGAAAAATCATGGGCAAGAACAACAAGAACGCGATTTTGAGCAACGAGATGGTGTTTTTTCGGGAGAGAGAAGGAAGTGGCAAGTGAGAGATTGAGTGGAGGGCCTGGTGGCCCCCCTGGTACTCTCCAGGCACTTCTCTGCCCCTTTTTTCACGTAAAAATTTAATATGAATTTTCTGGAATTTTTCGAAACACTTTATTTTTGAGCAATTTTCAGGTATTGATGAATGATTTTTCTGCAGAAAAGTGATTTTGAAAAGATGTAAAAAGCAAAAAAAACTAAACTTCAGAAGTTCTAAGACACTCTAATATGCAAGAAACTAGCAACAGGAAAGTAAACTAAGTGAAAGCAAAAACTAAATATTGATAAAGTAAAAGTAAGCGCAGATAATCATGGTGAAAACATTGTTTTGTTCATTAAAACCCCTTTGTTAACAAGGTTGATCAGGTCTTGTTACCAAAACAATTTTATATGAAACAAAACTTTGCATTCCACTAATGATTATGTTACCTCAACCTTGAGAGAAATGGTCCCAGTCATAATAATTTCATATTTTTCTCGTGGTATGGGACAATATATTTCTCCAACTTGAGTGCCCTCAACATGTTCAATTGAATTTAAACCATAAGTCCTATCAATCTTCTTGGGAAAATAGACAGTAT
Organism: Avena eriantha; assembly: GCA_910589775.1. Taxonomy (NCBI): domain Eukaryota; kingdom Viridiplantae; phylum Streptophyta; class Magnoliopsida; order Poales; family Poaceae; genus Avena; species Avena eriantha. The sequence continues at coordinate 72,237,606 of OU342745.1, read as the reverse complement.
GCTCCTTGTCATTAACATTAAAAGTCACCTTTCCTTGATTACAATTAATAACAGCTCCTACAGTATTAAGAAAAGGTCTCCCAAGAATTATAGACATATTATCATCTTCAGGCATTTCAAACACAACAAAATCAGTTAATATCAAGAAATTATGAGCCACTTGAACAGGTACATCCTCACATATACCAACAAGAACAGTAGTAGATTTATCAACCATTTGCAAAGATATATCAGTTCGTATTAGTTTTTCCAGTTGAAGTCTCTTATAGAGAGAAAAAGGCATAACACTAACTCCTGCTCCCAAATCACACAAACCAATTCTAACATAACTATTTTTAATAGAACAAGGAATAGTTGGAATCCCTGTGTCTCCAAGTTTCTTTGGAACCTTACCATGAAAGGAATAATTAGCGAGAAAAGTAGAAATTTCTTCATTAGGGATCTTCCTTTTATTAGAGACAATATCCTTCATATACTTTGAGTAAGGAGGCAATTTAATAGCATCAGTCAAAGGAATTTCCAAGAATAAAGGTTTCATCCACTCACAAAACTTGTTGTAGTGTTCATCTTCCTTTGACTTGTGTTTCTTATCAGGGAAAGGCATAGGTTTTTGGACCCAAGGCTCTCTTTCACTACCATGTTTCTTAGCAACACATCATCTTTAGTGTATTTAGTATTGTTAGTGTGCCTTTCAGGTTCTTCTTCAACTTTTTCTTTATTTGGAGAATCATTTTCCTGATTACCACTTTCAGTTTCAGCATCAGAGACAGATTGCTATTGGGATCTATAGCAGGTTTAGGAGATTCTGTAATAGTTTTACGTTTCTTTTTCCTTCTCTTAGGAGAAGTGCCACTATTTTCCATTTGTTGAGAGTCCTTCTCAATTCTTTTAGGATGCCCCTCAGGATATAGAGGATCCTGGGTAGCAGCACCACTTCTAGTTCTAATTTCATAAGCATGTTTTTCTTTAGCAGCATTAACTAGCAAGTCTTTTTGTACTTTAATAAGCTGATCAATTTGAGTTTGAACCATTTGGAAGTGTTTAACAAGCATTTAAACATCATTATAGGTTCTTTCTACAATATCTTTTAACTCAATAATAGCTCTTGAGTTTTCCATTAGATGATTTTGCACTCTTTTATTGAAATTATCCTGCTTAACAATAAAAATATGAAATTCTTCTAAGCATTGATTAGGAGATTTAGAGTAAGGAATATCACCTTCATGAAAGTGTTGGAGAGAGTGTACCTCAATAGTGGATGAGTGGGAGATTGGCTTACATAATTCTTCTATAGGAGGTAAATTCTTCACATCTGCAGCTTTAATACCTTTCTCCTTAAGACATTTCTTGGCTTCCTTCATCGCTTCATCATTTAGTTCAATAACTCCCCTCTTCTTTGATGTTAGTATAGGAATAGGAATAGTTCAATAACATTTCCTGGTTCAGGAGGACTCCAATCTTCATAGTTCTTTCTTATTTTAGCCATTAATTCCTCAGCTTCCTTGGGAGTCCTATTCCTGAAAACACAATCAGCACAACTATCCAGGTATGTCCTAGATTCTTCGGTTAGTCCATTATAAAATATATCAAGAAGCTCATTTTTAGGTAATGGACATCCAACTTGTGCATGAATCAAGGCACAAAACCTTGCCCATGATTCAGGCAATATCTCTTTCTCTCCCTGTTTAAAATCAAAAAGTTCATGCAAAATAGCATGTCTAGCACTAGGAGGGAAATATTTCTGAAGGAAGGTACTAATCAAGCAATCAGGGCTATCAATAGATCCAGGAGGTAAATTATTAAACCAAGTTTTAGCTTCCCCTTTCAACGAAAAAGGGAAGATTTTAGCAACAAAGTAGGTGCGCATCTTAATATCATCAGAAAATAGGCCACTCATGGTAGAAAGCTCAGTCATATGTGCTACCACACTCTCATTCTTAGTCCCACAAAAAGGTTCTTTCTCAACAATAGTTATGTAAGATAAATCAAGAGAGAAATCATAATCCTTATCTTTAATGTTTATGGGAGATGCAGCACACTTAGCATTAGGAGACAATTTGGGTTTTATAGTACGCCTCTCAAGGAGACTCTTCATAGCACTCCTATCATGGGTGTTTTGACATTCTTTAATAAATTCATCGGTCATCTCTATATAATCGTCTTCAATATCATAACTCTCTCTAGACTCAGGTGAACTGACAGGTGTAGTAGTGTCTACATTAGGAGTTTCAGTATTTCCAGCTATAGTTCTAGCAATCGTAGCATCTAGGAAAGGACCTAATGAACCACTTTTATCAAGCATAGTAGAAGCAGCATCATAAGTATCAGAAGTTTCAGATTCAGCAGTAGTAGCAGTGTGTGTAGCATGTGTATGTGGTGGTGTAAGGAGCTTACTCATAACAGATGGTGAATCAAGAGCAATAGAGGTGTTCAGAACCATACATCTCCTTGTAGTGGATGGTAAAATAGGAACCTTGCCATCACGAGACTTACCCATGATGGATGGATGGCAGCGATCAATACTGATTCCAAGTGAACTTGATAAATAGAGCTATGCTCCCCGACAACGGCGCTAGAAAATAGTCTTGATGACCCACAAGTATAGGGGTGTATCGTAGTATTTTTGAGTTAAGTGAAACCCAATTTATTGATTCGACACAAGGGGAGCCAAAGAATATTTATAAGCCTTAATAACTGAGTTGTCAATTCAGCTGTACCTGGAAACAATCTTGCTCACATCGGTTTATCAGTAGCAACAATTTTGTAGTAGCAATAGCAAATTAATAGCAATAGTAAAAGTAAAGACAACAGTGACAATTGTAGTAAACAGTAGGATTAAAGCGCGGTAGGCATAGGGATGGATGGACGATGGAGAAGCGATGGTGGCGATGATGGCGATGATCTCCTCCAATTCCCCGTCCCAGCAGGGTGCCAGAACGGAGTTTCTGGTGTTGATTCGCGGAATCTGGTGGTGGTGGCGAAGCGGAACTCTTTCTGGAAAAACGTCAAACCTCCCTTGGTTTTTAGGTCAAGATGCAACTTATAGGCGAAGAGGGAGGCCGAGGGGGTGACCGAGGTGGCCACACCACCCCCAGGTGCAGCCTGACCTGGCCCACGCGACCAGGTGTGTGGGCCCCTCATGGCCCTACTCCGTCTCGTCTTCTGGCTCCGTGAGTCTTCTGGTGAAATAGGATTTTTGGCATATTTTCCGGGATTTTTCGTGATAGTTGATTTTCTGCACAAAAACTAGACACCAAGGTAATTCTGCTGAAAACAACGTTAGTCCGTGTTAGTTGTATCTAAATCACACAAGTTTAGAGGAAAAACAATAGCAAAGGTTTTCGGGAAAGTAGATACGTTTTGGATGTATCAGCTATATCAAAGTCGACGAGCTCGATATGGTAGTTGTCGTGGGTTCCAAACGTGACGGAGAGGCACACCTGCCTGATGGGTATGGTGGATCCGCTTGTCACGTGGGAGGAGGGCATGGTTGGCATCAGCCTGTCATAAGGCACTGGCAGCTGGATGAAAGACTCGGTGGAGATCACGTTTAGGCCCGCACCTCCGTCGATGAGGGTTTTGGCAACTGCAATGTTGTTGATGGTGGCGGTGCAGATCAGAGGGAGGGTGCCCACGGGCCTAGTGGAGATGGAGTGGTTGCTGGCATCGAAGGTGATGGCGCACTGGGACCACTTGAGCTTTGGTGAGGGGATTCCCGGTCTAGCGGCTGCGACCTCGTGATTGAGTTCCTTGAAGTGCCAGTTAGACGTCGGGGCTTGGGAGCCACCAAAGATGTAGGCTATAAGTCCTTGTGGCACTTGGTAGCCCCCAGGATCCTCGGCGTGGGTGTGGATGCTGTTGCGTGACATTGGCTTGGTGACCCGCCGGTGGCGCATCACGCCCGCTGGAGTTGTTGTTCCAGCGGTTTCCCCCGCCGTGGCCGCCACGCTCGCCTCCCGGCCTTCCCTTTCTTTGGCTGTTGCGTAGGTCACGAAGTTTCTTGAGCTCATAGCAGCCGTTGTTGGGGGTTGCCGGCTTCTTGTAGAAGTTGCAGTATAGGTTATTGTCCCACTCGCCATCCCCCTCCAGAGGGCTCTCCTGATCCGGCTCTGCGACCAGAACGGTGGCGGTCTTGCGCTTGGGCTCCTTGTCTTTACTCTTGGATGAACTTGAGGTCTTGGGAGTGGTTTCCGCTTCCGCGAGGCCAAACATCCACCCTGCCTCAGCCTTGGCGCAGTTCTTGGCCATGACGAAAAGCTCAACTGAGGTGGTTAGGCTCTCGCCCCTGATCCCGATCTTTTCCCTCATCTTGACATCCTTCACGCCCTCGGAGAAAGCAGTGATGACGTTGGAGTCTGAGATCTTAGGAATCTTGTTGCAGACTCTACTGTACCTCTATAGGAACTTGAAGAGGGTCTCCCGACGCTGATGTCGTATCTGGTGGAGGTCGTAGTAGGTGAGCGGGCGCTCATATGTCCCCTTGAAGTTGGAGACCAAGAGGGAGCTGAGCTCCGCCCATGAGTTGATTGACTCCTCGGGGAGGTTCATCAGCCAGGTGCTCGACGCTTCCTTCAGACACAGGCAGAACCAGTTCGCCATGACATGGTCATGTTCTCATGCCGCTTTGACGCCCGTGGTGTAAATTTGGAGGAACTCACGGGCGTTCGTGGTGCCGTCGTAGCCTACCGGCGTTTCCAGGCAGAACTTGTGTGGCCAGACCTTGCGGTGGATGTTCTTGGTGAAGGCGAGGCAGCCGTTGGCCTAGACCGCCCTGCCGTTGTCGAGGGCCGCTAGTTCTGCTGCCCCGCGGAAGCAATTTCCTCGGAGAGGCGGTACTCGCTCTCGCACGACGACACCATGGCGACTGGAGGTGAGATGATTTGACAGTTGTTCGCAGGCGGTAGGGAGTCGTCACCCGACTTGGCCGCGCCCCCGCACTGGTGGGGCGGGATTGAGCCCCCAGCCCCCGGCTCTTCGCCTATGGCCCGAGCCCCCAGGCCGTCCGGGGAGAGGGTGGCTACGCCAAGGATCTCGGCTATCCGGTCGCGCCACTTTCCCTGGCCCTACTCAGCAGGCGGGTGGTCCAAGAGCTCACACACCATGCACTTGGCGGCCTCTGGGGTGAGCTGCTCAGGATGGCCACGAGAAGACGCGATGTGGAAGAGAGACGTGATGCCGTGTGAGGAGGGGGGCCGGCTCTCGCGACAGGCGGTAGGAGGAGCCCCCTTCGTCATCTATCCATGGGACTTGCTCGGAGGCAGTGCACTGCGGGGCCGGCTCTGTCTGGGCCTTGATCGCCGCACGACGGAGAGCACGCTTGGGACGTGTCTCGTTTCCGGCCGACATGTTACCGGGGTCATCGGAGATCTTGAAAGCGCGCCTTAGCCCCCTACCTGGCGCGCCAAATGTCGGAGATTTGTCCCGTGAAGGAACTAGGGTCCAACAATCCCTTGGTTCGTGAGTGGGCTGAACACGCGGCGGCGAAGCGGGTGCACGGCAGAGAGATGACACTGGGTTTTTTAATCTAGGTTTGGGACCCTCATGAGGAGGTAAAGCCTCTACTCCTGCTTTGCTATATTGCTTGCTCCCTCGCGAGGTTCCAATGGTGGATGAAAGTCTAGGGCTTTGGATCTTTGGGATTTGTCCCCAGCAAGGTAGGAGAAGGGCTCCTTATATAGGGCTGCTTCAGGCCTCTCCCTTGGTCCATGGACGGGGAGGGTCACAACAGTGTCGTCCTCTTGGGCGCTAGTCTACAAGACTACTTTTGATGGACCAAGTCCTTTTGCCAAGATACACCCCCGCCAGTTGATAAACTGGTCTCTTTTTTTCCATTTTGTATTCATCTGGTGTTGCCCGTTGTCCCCTTGTCACCCAAACGGCATCCGGCGCACCCACCGTGAGATCACCTATCCCTTCCCTATGAAAGGAGGGTGGACCGGGTCTTTTTTACTGAGGCGGCTGACACCACAGCAACCCTGCGCTCTCCGCCGAGGCCGTAATCCATACCCTGTTCGGCATAAATACCATCCTGCTCCCGGACGCACCCGGGGGTATCCGAGGCCCACGGGCGACACATGACGTCGCAGGAACCTCCCTCGGGAGGTGTCGCTTCTAGAGAGGCGCCCGCTCCCTAGGAGGGGGCCTCGCGATGCCAACCTGGTTTAGCCCCTTACGGAGGTGTCCCACCTCCCGAAGGTGAGGACTCCCACGACGTAGGTCTGGTCCAGCACGGGGATGTGGCACCCCGGGTGTCAGGGCTCCAACATTACCTTATTCACGACTATAACCACCATATCACATCACAAGCCTTCCTGCAACATAAAGTTACATGCCTCTACTTTACCTTTTGTAGTTTTTACATGGCTATTAGGCTTTCATAATAGAACCATTTCTACCTACAAACTTCCAACCACAACATGGATTCAATAGTTGTCTATACTACACCCCTTTCGGGGACCTCTGTTTTAGATGCTATATCAACTACTGTGAGAGAGACGGACACCAACTAACTACTTATATGGTACAAGATATATGTCGAGTGTGGAACTAGTCTCGCGTAAGATTACTCGTAAGGTTGCTCCGGGCCGCTTCATCTCACAGTGCTGCGATATAAACAAATACACGTAAGAGGGTAACAACTAGAGGATTAACCCACATTTAGCATGTGTCTATCCTTACTAGCATACTAAGCATAGATCAAGTGTCTATCCTTACTAGCATACTAAGCGTAGATCGACTCTGATACCCCTGAAAACATTCTGTGGCAAAAAAATTACTATGCGGGAACACACCTAGCTAGGATCTATCTAGGAAGTAATGTAGTAATAGAGGAAGACATCTGTAACGTACACTTGTATACCGTAAGCGTATAATGCTAATGTTGGAATGTGGAGGATGTAGTTGTACCCGTTCGGCCTCAAGGTCACGAAGCTCCTCACATGTCACCCCTTGTCCAGATACTCGTATGATGGTCCGGTGCCACTAACGGCAGCACCCCCAAAGTATTCGCACATGTACGGTGCAGGCCAACGACTCCCTGTCTTTGATCCCTACTAAGATTGCACAAGTAGATCTCCTACCAGAATCAGTGTAGCACAACGACATGTCGTAGAGGTGTTGTCCTTGATTTCCTTGATTGTACAGTCCTTCCAGGGACCGTGTCACCACAAAGGCAACGAGAGAGAGATTATCCTCTAAGAAAATTGCCTTAGAGAATTATTTGTGTTAAACAGTGTGTTTATTCTCACCCCTAGGCAGCCCTTTATATAGGTGGAGGGGGTGTACCTTTCTTAAAGGCTTTCCCACGTGGGACTAAACAAATGCAAAGGAAAAAGGGGAGGGGAGGCAGCCGGCTAGGCCACCCGCGGCTAGCCTAGCCGGCTGGGCAACGGTACTTATAGCAGTTTCTCGCCCTGTTGGGCCTGCCCCTCGTGCATGCGGCCCAACGCGTCTCTTAGCATCCCATGGCGATGAGACGGTGGGGAGGAAGCGGCTGGGTGGACAGGCTTGTCGTCCGATAGCACCCAACGCTCGCATGCGCCAGCCCGTGCCTGTGTGGGCTGTGGCAGAGGTCTGTTGGTGCTCGCCTGCAGCCTCCCACCTACGCACCTGCTATTAGCTACTGTGCGCATGCGTGGGCCGGTCTAGGCGACCCATCAGCGGTAGGTGGCTGCTGTTTGCTGCCTTTTTCCGGCTGGCTTCCTCCTAGGATGATTCCGTACAGGGTTTTGTCCGTTTAGAGGAAGTTGTCCTATATATATTACTTTAAATATTTATTTAATATATAATAATTTGCCATATAATAAATGGATATTATAATTTGCCATTTATGCGAAACACCTTACAGTCTTTTTCCTTTCTTCTTTCTCAGAACAACTTCGGATTGTGTTTGGAACGATTCTGGTTTCTCTCGCTTCTTTGATTCCATCTTACAGAACAATCTCTAGGTATCGTAGTGCTCTTAAGTGTGTTACATACGGTTCGGGAATGACACAGACATGATTGAGACGATATCTGATCAATGATCAATAGCGAGACCGAGATGCCCATAATGACCCCCATGCATTCCATGAAACACCCTTCGTGTCAAACCATAAACTTCGTATCAAATTCCCTTGTTACTTCGATACTTGACTTGTTCGAGATATGATAATTACTATCATGATATCTTGTTCATCTTGTTTCCAATAAGTACCGTTTTACTTGTTTACTTGAAATGTCATCTCCATGAGCTAGTCATACGCTGTACGTCTTAACGGATGTAATTCACCGAGTGGGCCCAGTGTATCTTTCCGTCACATAGGAGAAAAAAATCCTGATTTTGATACATAGGCCTCACCATGCCCCTGTAAATACCTAACGTATATATTTATAGTCCCCCAGTTATGGTCATGACGGTTGAAACAGTGAAAGCAACCTCGGGTGATAGTGATTAATACGATCTCACGGTCTAAGGATTAGGACACTCTGTTTCTAACAACTGCAATTGTGAAATACGTGACATGATCATATTGCAGAAATCATCGGTGGGTAATGTCCATCACACCATCTTCAGATGATATGACTTTATTTTTAGTTGGCATAAATACATCATGATCAGGAAACCTTAATCATGAGCTACCCAATGGACTAGTTGAATAGAGGCTACTAGGTACCTCTGGTTTGTTTATATACCACACATATGTCAATGTTTCCGCTTGATACGGTTATAGCATGATATAAAACTATTATAAACTAATGAGATATGATAATAAACATTTTTATTATTTGCCTCTAGGGTATATCTCCTTCAGATATGCCAATCGGAGTATACCGAGAAGAAGGCTTCGACTGGCCCAAGCTCGCGACGAGTGGGCTCACTAGCACGATGACTGAAAAAGTCTACGACTCAGATAAATCATGAAGATTGGAAGCACAAGCCTAGGAACATAGCTAAGCCTAGACGGATTAGGTCAAATCCACCGAAACCTTAACTGAATCAGTGTGATCCATGTAAACCCTAGCAAGGTAGCACTATATAAGCCTCGCTAGGGTACTCTCAGCATAGATTCACTTTGATACACCCCATAAAAGCGACTCGTCTCCTTGTTGCCGAGCTCGTCACCCCTTGTAATCTCATACAAATCAATACATATAGCATGAAGTAGGCTCTTACCCTACGGGGGGTGGGGGGATGAACCTGGGTAAACCCTTGTGTGCTCCCAATCTTGATCCGAAGATGCTATCTCGCCCTTGCCTCAATCGCTAACTTTGGTAGCGACTGCCGTGGCCATTCCCACGACAATGATTAATGTTGATCCTATAATAAGGAACTTGTCTCAAGGTGAAGTTTGTTGATCGAAATTCATTAAGCGCCTCGGGGTGTGGGGGGAGGCGAATCATTGAAGATCTAGGTTTCCACCACTATATATACCGCTTGTAAGCCATTGGCTGGGATAAATTGAATGTGTGAAATCCTCGAAGGTGTGTAAACACTTCCCATTATAGTAAAGTCTCGTTGGCTAGTGTCCATATTTTTCTCTCTTTGTTGATAGCTTTTCCGCGTTAAAATCTTGTGTCCTCTATGTGTTCTTATTTTCGTTCTTCGTTATTGTCTTGTCACATTTATAACAAAACATTGTTGTTAACTAACTAATCGGTAAGTGCTAGATATCTTCTCTCTCTTTGTTTAGGGTATAGCTGCCTGTTTTGACGACTTATTTAAGAAGTCCGCTGGCTTTGTTTGTGTTTGCAGTTATCCTCAGTTATAATTACTAGATTGAACAACAACGTCTTCTATATTACATGGCAAAAGTTGTTTGAACACGATTGTGTTCCCCTTATGTCTCTTCCAGTTATTTATTTGCTATTTTCACAAAGCAGACAAGAAGGTAATTATTGGAAATTCACAATATTGATTGACATAAAGTATTCTTGAAAAGAAAATTAGCAAGAGATTTATCTACACTACCAAGTCCCTCTTATTGCTACCAAGGCATGTGGAAAAGGTCGTTATTGCTTTACAAGTTTGTAAAGACAGAAGCCGAAACAATCATAAGGCCTCGTTTGGCTTTAAAATATTTTTGAAGTATTCGGCGAATATTTTGGTTTCTGAAAATATTTAAGTATTGAATCTTTAGGTTGTTTTGATCCAATAAATATTGTGCTTTTAAAACTGAAGTATTCTCCAGAAAGATGGTATTTGAGAAAGAGGCAAGACCAATTTTTTTTCTAAAACTATGAAAGGAAAAAAAAACTATGTTACTGGTTTGCCAGACGCTAAAATATTTTTGTTTTAGAATATCTCGATTTAGGAAATACTCCCTCCATTCAGAAATATAAGACATTTGAGCTTTGTGAAATAAATGTATTTAGACATATATATCAGTGTTTACGTTCACGTACACTAAAATACATCTAAATACATTTGATTAATAAAGTAAAAACGTCTTATATTTCTGAAGGAAGGGAGTACTAAGCTACCAAAGGATCATAAATGATTCTTTTTGCATCGCCTCTGGTCTTAGCTTAAGGGCATTATGCATGTAGTGTACCTCCTGGAAACTATTCTGTGTATGCGAATGATCCATTTTAATTCCTACTGATCTGCAGCCTTTGATTTTAATCTTGCCTAAAATTATTTATTTGCAGAGGCATGAAATTCACCTTTTAACGATCGGAATGCACGTAATAAGCTTTCCTCAGACTAACGGTATGTGCATGATTCATTGTGGTGCCATTATTAATTTTTCATAAAATTTAAATTTTGTACCCTGAATTTGCTATTTGTGGTCATAACAGTCAAGTACATACCTAGTTCAAGAAAGCATCCCATATAGTACTTCCTACTGTCCATATCAATGGACTTAATTTTGTCTAGGTACGACCGCATCTATATTTAACTAGATACATACGAATCTAAATAAAATTGAGGATATTAATTTTGACAGCAAGGAGTACTAGGAAATGTCTCCATTGTAGCTATTGCACGGCTTGATAATCTTGAAGTGGGTATTCCAATGATAAAATTTACGCACCTTTTTTTCGGGTGCATAATAACAATTTCTATATGATTGTCTATTGATTTAAAAAATACCTGATTTTGTGTATTCCATTATGTCAGGATTTTTATGGCTAATGACCTTCGAACCCCTATTACTTCCTTCATCCCAAAATAAGTAACTTGGGTTTATCTAAATGCACATGTATCTAGGTAAACTTAAGTCACTTATTTTAGAATTGACGGAGTACATACCTTCTCCCAAGTGTTTGGTTGTACTGATTGAGCTATAATAAGCAACAATGACTTTCAAATAATCTTTATGCATAATCCAATTATTAATTTAAAAACTCAAATTTTTCAAAAAAATCAAATAAAAAACTAAAAAATCATAAAATCCAAAATAATATAAAAACTTCAAAATAATTAAAAAGGTAAAATAAAAAACAAATGAAATTCAAAATTTTCAAAAAATATCATTTTTTCTTATTTTTTCCTAACAAAACCTAAAATATTCCTGCTTTCATATTTTCTTTTGGAATTTTGAAAATCTGAAATTTGTGCAAACGGCCCACCGTTGAAATCGGATGTAACTTTTCGCATAGATACTTTTTCGTATATTACAATTTTTTCTGAGTTATAGCCATTTTAATTCGGAACAACTTTTTTTTTGCAAAAAGAATCAAAAATCAAAATTTAAATTTTTTCTCTAAAAGTTGGTTGCGTGAGGTACTGGCATGTCAAAGGATTTTGAAATTTCAAGTTTTTATTATTTTTTAGACTTTTTTGTGCACGGAAAGGGCTAGGCATGAGAAGAAAGTCTCGGTTAGTATCACCAACCGGGACAAAAGCCCTATCTTTAGTCCCGATTGGAGACACTGACCGGGATTAAAGGTCACGACCCTTTTAGTCTCGGTTGGTATCTCTAACCGAGACTAAAGCTGATCCTGCCCGTATGGTGTCCTAGCCGTTCGAAACAGGACTAATGCTCACATTAGTCCCGGTTCATTACACGACGGGGACTGATGCTCCGGGCTACTCCGAATGAAAGATTTGTTTTCTACTAGTGTATGGTTTTGGCAAATCATTCGGTGACACAGTATTGATATACTCCCTCCATCTCAAAATAAGTGACTTGTGTTTGTCTAAATTCGTATGTATCTATATTAAACATGTCTAGATACATGCGAATGTAGACAAACTCACGTCATCTAATTTGGGACCGAGGGAGTACTTCCTATTATATCAGTTTGTAAAATAGTGGCAATATGCCAATACAGATTTTTTCTATGTGTGTATTCACTTTGCTTAAAGATACTCTGTTTTTAGCAACCAATGCATATGTTCACATGTTTTGCTTCGCTCTGCCATGTTGAATGTAGTTGGTCCATGCATCTTATCAATGTATATAATTATAATTTTTATTTAAGATATCTCGGTGAGGAGAGAGATAATATTGGAAATCTGTCTATATGTTCTCAAAATTTGTGGAGTAGATTCTCACAAGATTTGCTGTTTTCTTCATCCGGATGATGATCTACGGTGACCCAGCATATCACTTCATGATGTAGTACACTATAGTCGTTGACATAACACCAATAAAACACCGTTCCACCAGTATTACATCCCTCATAGTGGTACAACAGAAACATAGCAGGTCCAAGACATGACTATAGATTACAACTTGACTCTTTACAAAAGATCCAGAGAACACTCTCGGTTAAAGAGAGAGAACGAAACTTTATACAAAGAAGAGCCAGAAACAACGACTCAGAACTATCATACTAAAAAGACTAGTATCTAAAGTATTTGGCTTGCCATTGCTACTATTGCAATGCTCTATAGAAGTAGGTTTTAGGGCTAGAGAATAGACTCCTATCTAATTAGGAACTTTGTCTTCACTTCAGGTGATGTGTATGTTGACTCGATTGACTTTATTGAAGAACTTGAGCTTCTGGTGGTTACTCCTTGAGCAAGAGTTGTTGTTGACGATGTCTTCAAGGCTTAAGAACCTAGCAAGGGTTAAGAAGGTACGGTTGAGTACGAGCATACTCAGCAAGTTCACTAAAAAGGGGTGTTTGATGCACTATCTACAGCCACAGACGAAAGGTCGTAGGCAATGCAAGTTTTCATAAACGTTTCTTCAAATGTTGCTTTTATTCTGAAAAACTATATCCGTCAGCCTTCACAGGTTTATCAGAACTTTCATGGATTTCCTTTCCTGCTGCGTTCATAGCTCCTTCCCGGAACATGGTATAACATCCCAATTTCAGCAACCCTGATTGATTGTCTAGAATGCAAAAATCAAGGGGGAACAAAAACTTTTTCTTGTTCCTTGGTGCAGTGTTTGCTTGCTGTTTGTTTGTGCTTGTGCATGTGAGTGTGTACTAGGTGCTACTCCTTACCTCACCATCAGTTGACAAAAGCTATTTACCAAAACTATCCTAACTCATTTTGCATATTCTCAAATGTTCTGGCATCTCAAAAACATGATCCAAGCTGCTTATGAAGCCAAAACTATTTTTGTAGCTTCTATTGACAAAACTGTGGAGAGTTATATAATATAACCTCCTTATGTTTTCAAGACAGAACCCTCAACTAATCTTATCTCTAGTTTTCCCAAAACCTCTTCTCAAAGCATTTGAATTCTACTCTTGGTAGAGATACCAAGGACTCTCATCTTATTCAAAACCCCAACCTCTTCAAAATGCCCCAACCTTACCCCAAGCTAAGCTTGATGGTAACTCCAGTGATGGATTGTCTTAGTTTATAAGATGAGTCGCTTTGATCTGCTATTTGACTTGTTTGCCTAGGAAGTAGTATGAGCCACTCTAGGAGCTCATCACTAGGATCAAGATGTTTCCAAATCATCAACCCCTAAGCAAGAATACAAATCTGGATATGATCCCTAGCTACTAGGTGATCATCTAAAACCCTTAACCAGATCAATCCTGAAGATTTCCATTCTAGAACCTGCCAAGTCCATGAAGACCAATAGCAAGCATGGATCCCTTCTACTCAATCTACAGTTCAGCATCATACACTTTATGATTCTTTGGTACCTTGCAACCCCTCCAAAAAAAACATTCCCTCTCATACTCTAGTCAAAATCCTCAAAACTGCCAAATTTGACTAAGTCTAGAAACTGTTCCAACATCACCTTTTTGAATGCCTCCTTTTCTCAACCCTTGTGCATTATTGGTAATGCACTTGAAAAATCTTGTTAAACTTACTAAGGACTACCAAGGCCCACTTTTTAATTTGGTTATATCATCCCCCAACCCACTTGTTCTTGATGGTTTTGCAGGCAAGAAAATAACTCTTCCTGCAAATCTAGTCATCATGCCTACTTTGACAGAAGCTCACACCATCATCCAACCTTCTATGGACCAACTCTTTGCATGGTTGTGTTCTACTCATATAGGTATATCAAATCTACTTCACTTGTTCCAAGTGGATCTCTGTGCTCCTTAAACCCACTTGGTTTATAAGGCATCATGACTCATTTGGTGTGGCATCCTTATTTTCAACAAAGTTTGCCATCACTTCTAGATCTCCTCCAATGCAATTATTCCAAACTCCTTCTTCCATGATCATATATATGACTTGGTCCACCTATCCATCTATCCCTTGCATCAAGGTGAGCTCTGAGCTCCAAGATCCAACAAGGTTTTAGTGGTATAAAAATAACATCACCCTATATCCTCAATACCATCTAATTCAAGTTGGAATTCCACTTCCTAAGGTTGCAAATGCTTGCTCCACCTTGCCTACATCATCTACCTTGATCATCAAGATTTATCAAATATTACCCATAATTATTATGGCTCCAAATCTATTTAATTCCTTTAATAGACAAAATCTCAAAACCCCTTTTCCCAATGGAAAGTTTGGTTTTTTGTCAAAACACTTCCCCAACTTCTGGCTCATGTGAGTTCCATATATCATACCCTATCCTCTCATCTCAAAAATAAATATTTTTGAAGAGCTTTATTATTTCTTCTTGCCCATTTTCTTAAATGGCTGAAATGGAATAATAATTGTTTTAAACACTTTTAATCCCCAATAAATCTTGTGAAAATTCCCCTAAGTGTGTATTCACATTTGGGACCATCTCAAATCAAAATCAACCCTTTTCCAATGTAAATTTATCAAATTATCTTCTAGAATCTACTTCTGCCCTTTTTGAATAAATAGGGTTAAGTGGACTAAAACTCCTTTGAAAAATCCCAAATAATTCCTAGAGAGGTCTTTTAACCTTATCTATCCACTAGTACCAGCTTCCCCATCCTTACCAATGCAAATATCTGAACTCCTTCACAAGCTCTCTTGTGATCAAAATCTTGCAAAACAATTAAACTTGAACAAAACTAGGACCAAACCATCACCAAAGCTTGTCAAGCACTCCTCCACAGCACCCAACACTCCCCTGGTCGTGAGCACTGTAACTCCACCCCTACCCTTGCCCATTTTACCCTTGTACTAGTAGAGAGAGAGAGAGACAAGCAAATCTTACAAGATTTTCCCCATTTAGTTACCACAGCTCCCTCCCTCTATCCCTGCCCGACGAAAACCCATTCTTACCCCTCCCCACCGCCCTCTAGGCAATCCCTGGCCAGCACCACCCTTTCCCTATGTCCAAATTGGACATTTACACCATGGATCACCCACCCCCTTGGTATAAAGGCCAGAGGCCACCCCCAGCATCCCTTCCTGCCTCATTTGCTCCCTCCCACCTCCACTTACCTCCCGCAGCACTCTCTCTTCCTCCCCTGCTATGTGCTGCCCGAGAAGAAGAGAGAGAGATCTCGGCCTCTCATAGAAAAACGAGCAAGGCTCCCTCTCCCCTGCTCCCCTTCCTATGCATGTCTGCTCTCGAGCTCCTCTCTTCCTCCTCTATCTAACCCTATGCTTATTTTCGCCCAGGACCGTCCCCTCGAGCCGCACCGACGAGCTCACCTCGGACGCCGTCGCGCGAGCAAGATCTAGTCGCGGAACTCGTCTGTGTCGCCCCTCTCCAGGTTCACCGTCATCGACCGCTTCGCCCTGTGGCCTCCTCTTCGCTGGAGACGACCTCGGTGAGCCTCCCCGCCGCATCTTTCCCTCTGCTAGGGTTAGCTTCCACCACCGGGGTTGAGAGGAAGAGGACGAACTAGGGCCATCCATCGCCCTTTTAATCGGACGGCCCCCGTCCCTCCTTACCGTTTCGCCGCCCGTTGCGGCTGGCAGGCGGGCCAGCCCCGTCAGGTTCAAACACGCCCCGCGCGCTCTCCCGCGGGCGATGCTGGGCCAAGTCCGCCTCCGCGGCCCACTCCCCTCTGGAACTCTAGCCCGATACCCCTCGGCTTTATTCTTTTTCCCTAGATCTGCTAGAGTTGCTATTTGGTTTAAATTCGAACAAAAATGTAAAAAGATGAGTTTGACCAGATACAAAATCTTGGTGGTACCTACCTATTTTGTATGACAGAATATACCTTTGGTTATCTCAGACTAGGTTTAGTTTATCCATGATAAATCAATCTCTAAAAAGTACCTTGTCACCTAAATAAAATTCTTGAGAGAGTTTTACATCTCCAATTGGGGAGAATCCAAGCTCTACTAGAAGGTATTTGATATACCGGTCATCCAACATAGCTCCTATGCCAAGGTGAACAGTAGTGTGCCTTTAGAAAAAATAAAAAAATCAGCCTTTATCTGCCTTGGGTAAAATATCAAGGTCAAACCAAATGTGATATGGACCTGATTCCACCTCCCAGTACACCCTAATATCAGCATCTATCTAATCCCAAGAGCTCAGATTTTATTGAGCTCTGGTTGAATTACAGTGAATTAAATACTTCTGTAAGTGGTATTTTCACTAAATAAATCACTCCAGGAGTTTGACAACTCCAAAAAGAGTGAATCCAATTTCTACAGAAAGGTACTCCGAATACCTACCGTGGCACCCCGCTAAAACCACTACTAGAAAATCGCTGTGTTTTTGTGCATTGCATCATCATGACCGCATACTCATGTCATCATGCCACATTGCATTTGAGCATCGTCATCATCTTGCATGGTTTGTTTAAAAACTATTTTCGAAACGCCTAGTTTTGTCTTCTAAATATTCCCGTCTTTATTTCAAATTAACACCCGGCCTCTTCCGGATATTTTGTTTTTGTCTACAAAATATTTACAAGAGTCTATTTGGACAAAATAAAAATAATTAAAGCTATTTTTTTAGGGGAAGGCAGCCAGCCTACTACCCCATATACCTAAACCTACCACCTAACCCTAATCCCTTGTAACACCCTCAAATCGGCCCTATGCAAGTTTTAGCCATTTTCGCCAAACCCGCATAGAAACAATTCAAGGACGCCCACCAGGCACTTTCGTGCGGGTGGAAAACGAAGTAATAACATTACACAACAGTCCTCGATGGGACCCACAGAACAGATATATATACAACACGACTCCACGAGTCAAGAATACCGATATACAGTACAAAGATCCAAATCACCTTGAAAACGATAGAGCGTCCGACTACGGACAAGATGGAAATGGGTCTAGGAGCCCTGAAGAATAACCAATGGCATCCATAACCTTGCCTAGGCCTAGCCGGAAGGGTAACCCTGCTAACAACGTCGATCTCAAACCTGCTAAAACAAAAGGGGTGCCGACAAGAGGCAAAGGAAAAAGAGGAGCGTCAGTACTGAGGCCAGTACACGGCGATGCTAGAATTCGGCGGCTCTCGCCTACATAGGTATGGTGGACTGAAGCGGCAGCGCGGCAGCACTAAACAACCTATAGAGACTTTGTGAAACTGGCGGCTATTAGAGAGGGATAAGAAAGACCTATTCGGATCCAACCTGAGACTACACCAAACATATCCATCCTGGTATTTCCCCCTCGAGACCAAACGAGGAAGTCAGACCGAGGAACTCACACGGTTGGCAATTTTACTCATTCCGTTTTAGTTGCAGCACTTACTATTCAGATATTGATAGCATGAGTCATCCTGATAGCATAAGTAGTCGGCAGTTTCAGTTAACATTCCATTGCAGTTGGAACAGTTACTAGCCAGATATAATTGTCCTGAGGAATCGCAAAACCCAGCAGTTGTTGGCACTTTTATCACATTCCATTGGAGTTGTAATACTTACTAGGCAGGTATATCAGAACACGATACGACCAAGATCCACCAGTTGTTGGGATTTTTAATATCCATTCCGTTATAATTAAGTTGATTACTAGTCACATATTAAGTCAAATTTATAGCACTACTTTAGTTATGCTTGTCTATGATCGAGATACTATGCTCCAAGTCATCCATAACCGCGGACACGGCTTTCTGAAAGTTTTACCCTGCAGGGGTGCACAAATAGCAACACACACTCGATCAACCTCGGAAAAACCAACTCAAAACCCAACGAGGCATTCACGACAAAGTGATCATAGGATTCAGAAATATTTCAGGGGGGCACCCCATTAAGCTACCCGCAACAAAGTTGGCCGACTCCGAGACGGACCCAAGGTTTGCGCCAATGGCTATAAACGACTGGGAACCCAAAAGTGTGACTGGGCTTGTCGATACCGCGAAAACACTCCGCAATCCTAAACAGTACATGTGCTCCACGCACAATCGTAAATAATACAGGAAAGCATGGCATAAGTACATGATAGTAATAAAGCCCCAAACTACTTTGTGGCCCCAAGAAATAGAAATGAATCAAGCTCTGGCTCAGGGGGGTCCAAGGCCTCCCGGATGGATAGTGCGAAAAATCAAGGAACAGGTATCAAGTACTCGGGGTCCTACGGGACACAAGTGAGCGTGGAAGTACCAAATAACATCTATTTCCCACCGATGCCTCTGCATTAGTTATATCTAGCATTTTAATAGTTGTATTTAAAGTCATGATCATCTCCACCAGTAAGCATCTCCACCAATAACCATCTGCCAGCATTCCAACAACTGTGGTACTTGTCAACATGAGATCGCACCTGAGCACGCAACTACGACTCGCAAGGCCAGCTATCTACCAAACACAGGTAATAGGAGGTGTCCAAGGCAATATAGAGGCTGCACGGGATATAACTGGGCTACGGAAACTAAAACATCGCGACACGGATAGCAATAGATCAATAGGAGGAAATAAAGACTATAAATGCAAAATAGGTAGAAGGGGAAGAGATGCTCGCCTGGGAAAACACTGCCAAAGGTTCATATCCGGAGAACTTGTCGATACTCGCATCAACTCATCGGCCTAATCCGCGAAGAAGCAAACACTAGAAGCAACACCGGATGCAATATTTAATACTACGGCAGAAGATCCGGCATGCTTATGATATGATGCATTGCATGGCACAGATGCGGTGCAATTGGCAATATTAAGTGGAACTGGGGTCCCGACAAATGATTAAATGGTTCAAGTTGTTTAGAACCCCCGCAATTTAAATGTTGTATTAACAAGGCGAAACATGGCATCGGTTCGCTACACCAATTTAAATGGAGTCCGGAATAAGACAACAATATCCCGCATATAGACTCCATATTTAATTATGAGGTGAATCGGCATATTGCCCAACCCACATGATATGCATGCGAGATGAACAATTATTATGCAACAAGTTTTATATATAGTATTTATAAAATAGGGGCTCAGGAAAAGGGTTCACACATGTAGGTTCGGAAGATCTTGGGTTCCGAGGGTTCGGGGTTCGACAGGGACCGGTCTCGGCGGAATGTTCTCGGACAACAGAGTAGATCTTGTCGCATCTGTGGTCTTCGGATCCGGGTCTTGGCGTGGACTTCGGATCACCGGGGTCGGCTTCGCCTCCGGGAACGGGACTTGGCGTCCGGGAAGGAGAGCATGAAGCCGATGCCGGGGTTCGGGCTTTGGATCCGGGATCGAGGCTTCGGGCTTGGCCTTCGGATCTTCGGATCCGGGAAAGAGAACTTGGCGTTCAGGAACGAGTGTCTTCGGTCCCTTCTGGTTGTACACGGCGACTTCGGGTTTTGGTGTAGGAGGTCTTGTCATGCATAGGCGATCTTGTCGACGAACATGAATGGCCATGGTCGATCTTGCATGGGCGAATAGATCGTGGCAGAGGTATTATCATCGCTCTTCGAGTAACCATGAGTAACACCACGTAACCCTCGACCACAACTTACTGGCACAACACAGAGAGTCCCATCAGCTAGCAACATTGCAGGAAAAAAAAACAGACATAGTGCCTTCACCGGGACGGGAGGAACAACGACCTTGGGAACGCGTGGCACGGGGTGCTTGTGCCAGAGCTGCTGCAGAGGAGGTGGTCGAGGCCGTGCTCAAACAGTGGGGCGGCACCTGGGAAGGAGAGCAGAGGACGGGGTCTGGCGGCGAAGTCAAGCACAGGAGACTCGGGGACGCACGGAGGCCAACGGAGCCGAAGGCAGCGCTCGCGAAGCGGTCCAGGGCCAGCGACGATGGAGCTTGAGGAAGGGAGGCCGGTTTCGTTGACGATGGGTCTTGGTGGTTGCGGCCGAAGTAGCAAGGACGACGGGGAACATGGCGGTGCGGCACGGCGCCGAGGTACGGCGGGGCATGAGGAGCTCGTCGGTGGGGAGCACTCGGTCAGATTCCGGGGCGGCTACACGCATGCATCACGGGACAGAGGCGAGGAGGCGCGCGTCATGGCCAAGATGTGAGCACCCATAAGCGGAGGCAAAGGGAGGGCCTGGTGGGGCGCCAGAACAGGGCGCGGACGATGTCGCGGTGCAGACGGAGGAGTACCCGGGTGAGGCGGAGCTCGGTTGATGGCCCGGGGCGCGGCCTGCAGAGAGGCAGGGTAGCAGGAGGGGCGTCGCAGATGGCGTCGCTGGCGGCAGCGCAGGGGCGACGGGGTCGAGGACGGGCGAGGAGGCGGAGAGGCGTGGCCGGCTCAACAGGGAGGCGGCTACAGGCGACGGTCGAGGAAGCGGCATGTGGCGCAGGCGGCGCCGGAGGAGGCGGCAACTGCAGAAGGAGGCGAGGTCGAGAGGGCGGCGGCCCTCGCGGGGAGAATACGAGCGAGACAGGAGGGTGAGGGGAGCGGGTCCGGCAACGGAAAACGAGATGGGGCGGGGCGAGCTCGGTGCTAGGAGCTTGCGGCGCGATAGGGAGCGAGGGGAGCAGGGCGAGCGGGGGTAGGTGGGATCGAGAGGAAGATGGGCAGGCCGCGTCGGTGGTTGGTTGGGGATTGGACCAGGCGTGGAAAGAGAGAGAGGGGGTAGGTGGGACTGGGGCGATGACGAGGTGGGTGGTGGATCGCGTGGCAGCTGCGGGATGTGGGCAGGGGAGCGATTCACGGGAGGTGTCCAGGCGGCAGGTGGTTTTCGTGCGGGAGCAGGGCGCTGAGGCGTGACCGTGTGCGTTGTGTGTGCGCTGCGTGCGGGCGCAGGGAGAGAAGCTTGCGACGCACTGCGGGTGGGCCCGGTTGGAGGCGGGGTGGCTGCTATGTTGGGGTGGCGTGCGGGAGTGGATGGGGTGAGGCGCCCGCACGTGCAAGTGAGGCTGGCGGCGGCGGCTGGGAGTGGAGTGGAGGCTAGGGTTAGGATTAGGGCAGTGGGGTGGTTCGATCAGGGTTGTAGGCTGCTAGCTGCTGGGCTTTGGGCCTGGCGGCTTGCGGCCTCCCCTAGAAAAATATTTATTTTATTTTTAGAAAAGATTTAAGAAATAGTTTTTAGATAAATAAAAGATCCGAAAAAGACCGGGGTTTTGATTTGAATAAAGTCGGGGGATATTTTGGAAAACAAAAAAATAGGCTTTTAGAAAATAGTTTTAGACCAAACATATGCATGGGGATGACGATGCTCGAATGCAATGTGGCATGATGACATGAGCATGCGGTCATGACGATACAATGCACAAAAACACAGCGATTTTCTAGTAGTGGTTTTAACGGGCCGCCACATCCCTCACCAGCTCCCTCCTACCTGCCACACCCAGCCGCCAACTGCATGTGGTGCACGCCCGCACCAATTCCCCATCGCCACACACCACCCGCTCTCCCATCTACAGCCGACCAAGCCCCACCTGCGCGCGCATCCCCAAGCGCCGGCCCACCACTCCCCGCTCGCCACCTCACCCCGCCGGCCCTACCTTCCGGTCTCCACCTGCTGCCCTGGGACTCGATCCCCAAGCGTAGACACGCACGCCTCCACCCATGCAACAGACACACGCACGCACAAAACCATCCCAGCAACCTCCTCTTGGTCACTTTGTAGCCACCCCCTCCTAATCTTCTCCAAAACGCGATCAGGTCCCTGCCACAAATCCCCATCCACCACACGTATTCCTCCTCCCGAGCTGCCACCGCCTCCCTCTACCTCGCCGAACTCACTCCCCCCGGCCATGCTCCTCTGGCCATCGCTGCCTCATCACCTTGTCTCCCTCACCGTCTCCCTCTTGAAGCTCGCCGACTCCCTCTGCCACGCCGCCAGGCTCTCTCCACTGATCCCCATGTTCGCCGCCTCACCCTGCAACCCCGGCGGCCGCCTCGACCCTGTGAGCGCCATGCGCGCGAGCTCGCCTCCTTGCCGCCGCCATGGCCGCCTGCCTCTGTCCCCACCGACACTAGCACCGCGGCCCCAGCCCCTGCCGTCCTCCACGTGTTCCTCTGTCCCGCTCACCGCCTGGCTTCCATCTCGATGGCGCCCGCGATGCTCAACCGCCGGCCGCTGCCCATGGCCCCTCCTGTTGCTAGCCGTGCTCCTTCTTCCGTGTGCCGCCCGTGACCCACCAGGTCCCTGCCTCGCGCGACCTCGCCTTCATCGTCTCCAGCACGCGAACGACAACACCGCCCTCTGCTCATTCCCCAGCGTGGCTGCGTCCTCTTTGCGCAGGCTCGTGCCACCGTCCATCCAGAAGGGTGCCTCCGTTTCGCTGCCCCTGCAGCACCCTGTCCTCTCTGCGGTGGCTCTGCAGCGGCCAGGTCTTCTCCGATATGTGCGTGGTGCCATTGCCATGTGCAGGCTGCAGGTACTGCTGCCGCCCGTGCTTCCTTGCCATGTTCCCTATTATGTAATGTTGATGTCATTCGGCGGGAGTGTTGCCGAGTAGTGTCGGCGTGCCTATGCTCAGATGGTAAAGGGAAGATATAAGATTAGATTGCTAATGTGTTGTGGAAATGCTAGGTCTGAAACGAGAACGAGATGACTCGCGAACAACCCGAAGACACCAACTCCGACTGCATGAATGAGGTGTAGGGACGTTGATGTGAAGCGAGTTATACAACCTAATCAAGTTCGATGATGTTAGCGTTGACGTTGTCCAAGACCCCGACAAGATTTCTATGGCCGAAGAGTGTGATAACCCCGAACATATGTGACTCTGACTCCGGGCATCAAGTTCTCCGTCACGGGACGAAAAGTTCTCCTTCATGTAAACTGAAGACCCTGAGATCACCTACATGGACCCGAAGACCGAACCCAATCCCGCCGAGACCGAACCCAAACACCCTCAGAGACCAAGATCACTGAGTCCCCTATGTATGATCTATATCTGAGACCCCTATTTTTATAATATTACATTATCAACTGTCGCATAATAAATTGTTCATGCTTGCATGCATATTTGGGTGTTTGGGGCTATTTCGGCAATTCATCCAAATTAAATATGGAGTCTATATGCGGGATATTCTAGTCTTATTCCGGACTCCATTTAAATTTGTGTAGCGAACCGATACCATGTTTTGCCTTGTTAAGACAACATTTAATTTGCAGGGTAGATAAATAACTTGAACCATATAATTATTTGTCAGGACCCCGGTTCCGCTTAATATTGTCTAGTTGCACCGCATATGTGCCATGCCATGCATCATATCATAATCATGCCGGATCTTCTGCCGTAATATTAAATAGTGCATCCGGTGTTTCTTCTAATGTTTGCTTCTTCACGGATTAGGCCGATGAGTTGATGCGAGTATCGACAAGTTCTCCGGATATGATCCGTCGGCAGTGTTTCCTAGGCGAGCATTCTCCCTCTTTCTACCTATTTTGCATTTATAGTCTTTATTTCCTCCTGTTGATCTATTGCTATCCGTGTCGCGATGCTTTAGTGCTCCGTACCATTTATATTCCTTGCAGCCGTTATATTGCCTTGGACACCTCCTATTGCATGTTGCTTGATAGACAGTTGGCCCTGCGAGTCGTAGTTGCTTTCTCAGGTGTTGCCTCGCGTCGTCGATGTTCCACAGTTGTTGGGAGGTTGGCACATGTTTAATGGTGGCTCTGATCATGTTTCTAATTACAGGTTATTAATTAATGTTGTTGGTAGATTAATGCAGAAGCACCGGTGGGTAATAGTAATTATTTGGTTTTTAAGCGCCCACTTGTGTCCACCTAGGACCCGAGTTCTTGATACCTGTTCCGAGATCGAGCTCGCTAACCACATGTGGGGTGTGTGGGCACCCCCATCGGCTTACTACCTGATTTCAAAGTATTGTACTGGGGGCCACACGTAGTTTGGGGCTTTATTACTATTTTGTACTTGTGCCATGCTTTACTGCTTTATTTAAGATTGTGCGTGGAGCACCTATACTGTTTAGGATGTGGAATGTTTTCGCGGTATCGACAAGCCCAGTCACACTTTCGGGTTCCCAGTCGTTTATAGCCATTGGCACAAACCCTTGGTCCGACTCGGAGCCGGCCGACTTCGTTATGGGTAGCTTAGTGGGGTGGCCCCCCATGTACTTGCTTTGGGTCTGGGAAAGGTCATGACTTAGGCCCCGCCGACATACCGATGGGTGTATGTTAATTGATTTGGCAAAAAAGGTCGAAGTGCGTGTGGATACTTTGGTGCATCCCTGCAGGGTAAAATCTTTTCGAAAAGCCGTGTCCGTGGTTATGGACGACTTGGAGCACAGTTTTTCGATCATAGATAACTATAACTAAAGTTTACTATTATAATTTGACTTACATCTGAGATGACTAGTAAGTTGGATAACTGACATGGAAAGATTAAATAAAACTGCCAACCGTGTGAGTTTACCTCGGCTTGACTTCCTCGTTTGGTCTCGAGGGGGAAAACCAGGATGGGTATGTTTGGTGTTAGTATCAGGTGGTTTCCAATAGGTCTTTCTTATCCATCTCTAATAGCCGATAGTTGAATCGAGGCTCTATAGATTGTTTAGTGCATGCTGCGCTGCCGCTTCAGTCCACCATACCTATGTAGGCGAGAGCCGCCGAATTCTAGCCTTGCCATGTACTGGCCTCAGTACTGACGCTCCTCTTTTTCCTTTGCCCTTTGTCAGCAACCCTTTTGTTTTAGCAGGTTTGAGATCGACGTCGTTAGCAGGGTTACCCTTCCGGCTTGGCCTGGGCAGGGTTATGGACACCATTGGTTATTCTTCAGGGCTCTTAGCCCCATTTGCATCTTGTTCGTAGTCGGACGGTTTATCGTTTTCAAGGTGATTTGAATCTTTGTATAGTATATCTGTATTCTTGACTCATGGAGTCGTTGTTGTATATATATGTTATGTGGGTTCCATCATGGACTAATGTGTAATGGTATTACTTCCTTTTCCACCCGCACGAAAGTGCCTGGTGGACGTCCTTGAATCGTTTCTATGCGGGTTTGGCGGGAAGCGCCGAAACTTGCATAGGGCCGATTTGAGGGTGTTACACCTACCATGTAACATTGTAATCACACAAAAACATTCTGTAAAATAAATCTGGTGAAAAAGACAAAAACATCACAAAACTGCCTTTGGGAATTTCCTGAGGGCATTCTGGTAATTGTTTAGACTTGATTTCAACTCTATATGGTTCAGTACATCAAACCCTACCTAACCACCCAAGGAAATAATGTTTGGAGCTCCAGAATTTTTCTGGTGAATTATTTCCTCAAACTAGAGTTTATTCCACTATAAAAGGCATAACTAAATCTAGAAAATTGATAATCTAGTGAAACCTCTTGTGTTGGTCTTGTTTTGTCAAGACCTATCTGAGGATATCATTGATGTACATTGGTATCCTACAGACCTCAAGTATCCACCCCAAGACCTTGGTTTATATCCTAAACAACTATCTTCCAAGGGAAAAACACCTCTATGGCAATCTAGTAATTTCACTACTAGAACCCAACTTCTCCAAAACCTACTAAGTTAAGTAGGATTCCTTATGCTTGTTTGCTGTATGGTTTGATTCATGTATGCCTTGTATTGATTGTGATATTGTCTGTTTGCATGTATACTCGATGATGGCGATAGTGTGAGTGTTTGACGACCAGAAGGAAGGGATTTCTTATTATTATTTATTGGGTATTCTTGGTTATCTAAAGAAGTCTAGGGACTTATTGCTGATCACAGGAAAGCCACCATTCCTGAATTCCGATACTTGTCCTACTCTCTTTATTACCTGTTTTGTATCCTCTTTATAAATTGCATTATCTATCTACATGTCTTGGTTTACAAATATTGCGCTAATAACTTGGCTCCTCCAAGTTATGACTTTGTGTCCCTCGTGGCACCACCCTGATGTGCCTATCATTTTATCCCTTTAGACCGAGAGTACGATGGCCAGCATCTTACCTCGTTGAAAACCCCGGCTTTGAGAAAATGAACTGTTTTGGGTTTTACCCTACTACAACTGTTTCAAAACTCCTTTGTAAAACCCTTGGGAATGGCCCTCGTTCCAAGCGGATGTTTTAACAAAAAAATGGTGTTGATGAGAACTGAGAAAGTGAAGGGATGTTCTACGCCTTTACCGGAACAATTTTATCAACGCAACCACATTACCCTAGGTGTTGGGGCTTAGCTCGTAGTTTGTCTTCATTAGCTGGGGCAGCTTGTACCATGCTTAGAGGGAGTAATCCCTTGAATTCCGGGCAGGCGCTAACAGATCTTGGATCTGGATCCTGTAGCTTGCTTCGGCAAGAGTGAGCCTATTCTGGCAGGAGTGCCGGTGCAACAATTGGGTCTCCCGCGGACGGTATGACTTAGGTGGTACGGAAGGAAGTGGAGTCACCAGTTTAAGGTATACGCCAAGTTGAGGCTTGGGTATACGCGTGTAAGAAAGGCAAGACTATGGCTGGGAGCCACATACTCGTTGCCGGGGAGAACAAACCCAAAAGGAAAAGCAGCCTTTGCTAGGGTCGACAAGCGAAAGGTTAGGTCTGATTATTCGGACCTCCATCTACAATGGTAGTGGGCCGTGGTTCTATCCTGGCGAATGTATTGATTCTTGTGGGGAAAGTGCGCAAACTCTATAGAGTATAATCTATTCGAATAGCCGTGTCCACGGTCAAGGACGATTGGAAAGGTGATGGCTAGGAGTACCCAAACGGTGTTTGTTTGGGAAGAACTGATGAAAGAATGAAGGTTCCGGGGGAACTTGAGTTTGACGTCTTGTTTTCACCAGAGGTGGTCAAAGATGTTTAAAAAGGGTTTTTACTCCAAAACGGTTTTGAAAAAGGTTTTTCAACAAAGATATGGAGATATCTTGACTTATAAAACAGAGGCATGTTTTCAAAACTCTTTCTCAACAAAGTTATGGAGATGCCATACTATAAGAGTTAGTCTAGTGATTTCGAAAATCAACCCTAGATAGAGCTATCTCGCCACAGCCAGAGTTGCATTCTCTAATTTCTCTTATCTTGGTGGTTTGCGAGTACATTCAAAAGTACTCATGGCTTTGTCCCTGGCTATTTACTTGGCCAGACTTTCAAAGGTTCGACATCAGAAGATTAAGGTGACGTCCAGCGAGCTAGGCCATCTTCCTAGCCAGTCGCATGTAGGTTGAGGCACGATTGGCCTCTGCGCGTGATGTGTTCCGCATGGGAACGTGGATGTATGCATAACAGGGATTTCTTGGATGATTAATCCGGGGATCCCACACATGGAGTAACATGTCACAATTCTTACACTCTGCAGAGGTGCATTACTTTACCCATAAGAGATCAAATCGTTGTTACACAACCGTGCAGCTTATTCATGTCCACACTTCCTATGGTGTGGGGCCTAGTAGATGATCCAAGCCAATCACTATCCTCTCCATGACCCCGCATGCCCCCTTGGTGTAGCCATGCCCACATATTGAATTACAGCAATGGTTAGTACAAACCATTATAGATGCCAGAACTACCGTGGGACATTGAGGGATCCCACCCATATGATGCATATCCTCTACGAATTACATACGCTACGAGGATAACGTCCACGACATGCGCATCCGGACTCATGCAAAAGGAAGAAGATACAACTGACTTTCCAGTCCCATTCCAAGTCTTATGATTAACGCGTAATATACAGCGCTAGAATCACTGGCGACATTGGTTGTTAATTCCTAGATGATACTTCCTGTGCAATGGGGTTTCCATTGCCAGTTACAATAGATTAGTTGATCACCCTGGATCAGTAACCAATACCACTTCCAGTTAATTATGAAAATAGTGTTTCCGACCTTTTTGAAATGCAGGTGATGACTCAATAGTTTGCAAATACTTGATATAAAATAATCAAAAGACATGAGCAAGTGTGAACTTGCCTTTTGTGATTGCAAGATTATGCAATCACGGTCTTTAAGACGATATAAGATCTAATATCTGAAAACAACATCATTGGTTTGGTAAGGACTAATGTTTAAAGAAGCAATATGTTGATGCATAACTAATGTAATGCATTTTGTAACATCCCGAGATAATCCCTCACTATCGTGAATGAGTTAAATTTTTGTGATGCTCTTAAGATTTAGTTATTCCTAAGAATTTACTTCATCAGTAAATATATCTGCAAATCATTTAAGTGTTTAACATGCAAAGTATATAAGTGAAGCATAATAACATTCTACGATTGAGGTGAATTATTGTCTAGTAATTATGATAGAAGTTAATGTGTTAGGTTGTTAAGAGTTAAATGACTTATTTATAAGGTTGTTTGTTTGAAGTGGCAAAACTAATAAATTTTGAAGAAAAGGTTTCTTTGATAAGGTTTAAACAATCATTATGATGAATAGAATATGATCGATGTCGTTTGCGTTTGTTCGATAAATTTGGATTTAAGATGCTTCATGACTTAGTTGGAACAAACCAAAGATAAACATAAATAAACTTCAGATAAGATGTTTATGACTGTTTAGACCAAAGTTAACTATAAAACTAAAAGTAAATCTTAAGGTGTAATGTTTTTAGAACATTATCAAGTTTTAGGGTTTTGACAAGTATAATTATGGATGTGGGATCATTCACTTTCAGTTTAAGTGAATGATGAGTTTAATAACATGCAACTTATTAATGGGAGTATAATTAAATGATCTTAATAATTTGTTAGGATTTGAAGTCATGTTAATAATGATTAAAAGATAAATATCATTCATCATATTATATATGAATGATACACAATATCTATTATATATTAAAAGTACATGATGGGCTGTCAGATATTAAAGAAATAGGCTAGAAAATCCAACAAAAATTAGAGAGATCTGGCCATTGTTTTTTTATAAGAAAGAATCATAGGCGGTAGATTTTATGAATAGGTTTCTACCACCGAGGTTTAAAATAATTATCCACCAATGCCATGATTTAAAATACGTCTCCTGCTAAACCTAATCTAATGTTTTCCACCAATCTCCCGTTGTCCTATCCCGGCCTCCTGGGGCGTCTAACAGATCGGCAGACGCCATGCTCATCTTCTACCTTTCTTGCGTTCAAGTGCCCGTAACTTCCACCAATAAACGCTCTGCCCTGCAGCCTCAGTTCACCGCTGTCATGCTCGCATCTAAATCCATGTCATATTCAAGGTACACGTGCAGACTTTTATTTTGATCTACTCGGACACATTCATCTGGTCGCCTTTGCGCGGTTGCTGTACTTTTTTCTGCTCGACCTGGAGCATCTTGACGAGGTATATGGCACTCATTAAGGAGATCAGTAGGTCCCCAGCAAAGAAAAGGAGTAGGTAAGCCAAGTACGTGTTTTGAGACATTTTGATCTGAACATGCCGACGTTTTGTTCAGATGTAATGGATACAAAAGCATGTGTTTGAAGATAGGAAAAATATATCTTAATTTTTTTTGTTATGTGTTTGTGAGATCAGTAGGTAAGCCAGACGTGTTTTGAGACGTTTTCTTGGTCTTTCCATGCCCACGTGTTAGGTCCAAAGTTATGGATAAACGCATGTCTGTGAAGATAATGGAAAAATAGATCTTAATTTTTTATCTGTGTTTGTGCGGTAAATTACTTTAATAGGAAGTTCAAAGGCTGCATGTCTACAATAGTAATTTGTGTGGGAGAGATATGTTTGGACATTTCAATTGAGATTCTGGGACCTTCTTTTTTCCAATTCTATATCCTTTTTTTAACAAGAACAGTAATGTTTAGGAGTTGATCGAGTGCCCCAAATAGTTCGTCATTATCACAATTGGATTTTGTCAATATATTGCAACACCTAAGTACGTTAGTGATAATCAGAAATATTTTGTTATGTGTTTGTGAGCTTAAAGACATTCTGGAGTAGAATCGGTTGAATGGATTGTCATATTCAACGGGTGTCTATTTGGAATCTATTCAATCTTTGCTTGGTAATCAGAAAAATTGGAATGCACTAATTCTTAGTCATGGTAAGAGCCATCACATTTCAACTCTCTCTTTAGTTTAGTCAACAGTCATTATATAGTTCGGAAATATACTCTCTTCGATCCAAATTAGTTGACTTGGTTTTGCTTAAATTTCGGATGCATCTAGCATAAAAATAAATCTAGATACAATTGAATTTAGTCAAATCTGAGTCAACAAATTTAGACCAAAGGAGTACTTAAATTTATCATTTTGTTGATATCCCTGACAGTTCGGCCGTACATGCTAAACGAAAAAGTGACGCAAACGAAAGAGTGGACAAGCAGGCTGGAAAATCACGCTAACCACTGCCTCGAGAGCAGTGAAGTCTGCATCCCGATCGAATGAGATCGGCCGAAGCACATGCAAGGTAAGTGGTAATTATCATTTTCCCAACATTAGTTCAACCAGTAATTAAGGGATGTGCCACAAATTCAGTACTCCCGTTCCGATTTAAAAGACACATATTAAAAACCATGCAATTTTATAGTATCTTCACCTTCTAGACAAATAAGTATTTAATTTTAGAAAAGAGTCAATCAAAGAATTAGTAAGAACCAAATTAGCTCCAATCATAATAAACCTATGGTCCAGAGATTTACTATAGGTGTCCTTTAAACTGGGACGGAGAAAGCAGTACTATTTGTTTTGTGATCAAGCAAGTACTTTAATTAATTAGCACACATGATTATATTACGTTGGCACACTGTCAGAACCCGAGAAGTCGATTAGGCATCAATTCAATCTCGCTCATTGACTTGAGCGTAATATCAAGTTGTGACGTCTAATGCATCCAGAGATGGTGGATCATATAGAATCAATATCAGTGGATGAACTTTTGTTTTTTACGCATGAGAATTTTCGGCATGCAAGCAAGTCACTGACTAGCTATGAGCTGTCGACTTGGAATAGATAGTTCATAGTCAACCGTTGACACCCATCAGAATAAAATTTACACTCTACTACTTCATTTTTTGACAGTGATATAATACTTCCTCCAGTTCATATTAATAGTCTCAACTTTGTATCTAGATAAAGTTGAGGCCATTAATACAGACTGCATGGAGCAGATAAATAGGTTGGCCATTGATAAATGGGGTATGTAAATCATCCAAATTCATCAATCTACTTTTCTTGCATATGTCACTGAGTTGCTGACTAAAATAAAAAACGATGGTGCAGAGATTATGAAACAAAGGGTCAAGCAGGAGAGGACATCAAACATCTGCGAGATTAAGTCCTTTCACTAGAGTAAGTAATGTAAATATAGCAGTTCTTAAAATTAGTATACAGGATTAACATCAATTTATTATGGTTAATTTTTTAGTAGCTAAGAGATCATGAAACATCTAATGGCGTGTGTTTCTGCAAATATAGTATTTCGGAGAGGAAACTGGTGAAATGCCACTTATAATTTGGTAAAAACTTAATAACTTTTAGGAAATAGAAGTGCATCTACGTAGGTAACCTCATAGAGAGAACGATGGATTCTGTAGACATTATTCAAAACATTTGTGGTACCACGTACACATTACAACTAAGTAAACTTCAAGAAATTTGCAATATTGTACGATTGTATTTTAAAAGTGACAAACGCTCTATGCATCAAACACTATGCTTTAGGTGGTACATTCAAAATTTAAATCTCATGACGATACACACATGTATAATCCATTCCTTTCAATTTGTTTAAGAAATAAATATGTGAGCATGTTCTTATAAGGCATACTTGAGAATCAAGGAATGCAAGATTATTCAAATTCTATTGTATGAAAGTAAGATAATGTGGTGCGACTATGAAATGAATTTACTATCACATGATTCCTTGAGTTATATTTTCATATTACCACACTTATTTAGTTTTCATCGGAGAAGTTCTACTTCAAGATGGAAACAAAAGTTGAGTAGAATCGTGGATGTGAAAAGGTACGATCTAGACCTTCCAACAACAACAAAATCCAAGGGAGATGAAAATAGAGAGGCCAAACAAAAGATCTGAGAAAGGATGTGAGATATTAATTTGCTTCCAAAACTAAATAAAGTTAAGGATGATGTACTTTGTTGCAAATGTTTTTCTTAGATTTACCTATTAATAGTTTCTTACTACCAAATAGTCCATTATCTATGATCCAAAATTTCTTAGTTAAGGGTTAAGATTATTTTTTAAGAGACAAAAGCACAAAGACAATAAGCGATGTAATAAATGTATGATAAAAGTATGCTTCCGGGAATAGCCAAAACGTTATTATAGAAAATTCTAGATGATGAAGTACTACTAAAAAACCATTTATCTTATATATATTGTATATTTTTCAATCATGAATCCGTACTATATTCTAAATCAGGTATTCTATCGTACCGGTATAAGAGAAGCAAAATGATGAAATGACTGGTTCAAATACTTATGATAGCAATGGAGATATCAATAATGAGCTGGTAATATGTTATTCTTTTATATGCAAAATAGCCAGCTATATAGGCTATCCACCGTTGATTCTCTCCACTTTTGATATAGAGAGCACATATGTCCATACCCAAAAGGCTTGATTCCAATATGAGGTTACTAACGCCGTTAGTACCATGGCGTGCAAACCCTAATGTTTTCCATGCACAAAGCCCTAACCGAACTAAGCCTTGTTCTCACTACCTTTCCATTTTAGATGCTAAAAAATTTCATAGCCACAGACCCTAACTTTTCAGCGCGATGTTTGGCTAAGAAAATTTTAGCAGCTAAAATGGGAAGGTAGTGAGAACAAGGCTTATAAGAGTTTTGCATGCAAATCCTTCATGCTAAGTGCTTGTGTTAGTATGCAAACCCTAACTATCCGGCGGTTGAGTGTAGTACCTTATTTGGGCAAACCCTAACTTTTCAGCGCGCTGTTTGGCTATGAAATTTTTTAGCATCTAAAATGGAAAGGTAGTGAGAACAAGGCTTAGTTCGGTTAGGGTTTTGTGCATGGAAAACATTAGGGTTTGCACGCCATGGTACTAACGGCATTAGTAACCTCATATTGGGATCAAGCCTTTTGGGTATGAAAATATGTGCTCCCTATATCAAAAAAGCAGAGAATCAATGGTGGATAGCCTACGTAGCTACGCCTGTGTGTAGCTGGCTATTTTGCATATATATATATATGACATATTCATACTACACCCAGGTGTAATTACACCCATGTGTGTTTCACACTATCTTTAAAGAATTTGTAGAATAGGTATTTTGTTTTAATAGATCCATAAAGATTTATTCCCGGTCTTAAGATCCTTTGGAATAATATCTTGAATATTTTTCTAATAAAACATATTTATGTAATATTTTAAATGTGTTTTTTATTTATTTTTAAGAAGTATTCTTATTTTTATAAAAATTCCACAAACGATTAAATGTTCTTAGATATTAGCTTCAAGTTTTATTTGTAAAAAGTTAAGTTGCTATTTTTATAAAATAGTAGATTTATTTTTGTATGCAAAAATGATTTTTATTCATTTTTAGGACTTGTCCTTATTTTATTAAATTTCAATTAGGGTTTTTGTGTCCTTAATATTTATTTGTATTTTATTTAACTTAACTAAGCAATGTTATATTTTTCCTAAATGAAAATTATATTTGTGAGTATTTTAATCTATTATATGTATTTTTAGGATTTTATTTGAATTATTTATGTGCTTTTTATGTTGAACATATTTCCTGGAATTTAATAAATGGAGAAATTATTCTATTAGATATTAATAGTTGGGTACTGGCCCAGCTGGTTGAACCAGACCGAATCGATTTGGGCTCAACTGGCTGGCCTAGTTTTGGCTGGGCCGAACACCACCCTGGCCCTTCCTTCTCTCTATCTCTCTCTTCCTCTTTTCCTTTTCTCACAGCCGACACATACCTCTCCTCATGTCCCTCTCAACGCCACCATAGCTCCGCCCTCTTCCGGTCGCTTCTGACCCACCTCGACTACAGCGATATGGGGCTTTAGTCCATCTCGTCGAGGTCTACTCTCTCCACCTGCTTGATTTGGTTTACAAGGACCCCTGCTCAGGACCATGGTCTTGGAACCCAAATTTGGTTGCTCGGATACTCGTCGAGGATGATGCGGCTTGGTTTCCCCGCGGCTTCTGACTCGCTGCTCGGCTCTTGATTCGGTAAATGTCTTATCTCGTGCTGATCTTGCAGCCAACATTTATCTCCTATTTGACTTACTCGATCTGATGGTGTTGCGGTGATGTTGGGTGGTGTTGAAGTGATGTTGCTGACGGGATGGCGATGGTGTTGCCACTACAACCTTGATAGGTTCAGGAGCTAAATGCTCCAACCTCGGCTACTACACCATCTCGCCTTCTTCAACTCCACGCGGGCGGGACGACAGGCTTCTGCAACCCCAGCGTCGAACTCCCTATTTTCTTCAGATACGATGTTCCAGGTACTTCTTCTTCTAGTCCTACTACGGCTCTACTATAGCTTTTCCCTAAAAGGCACTCTTCTCCTTTCTATATTTTTCTCCTTTGTACTATGAGGATCATAGGCGTTGTAATGTGAGCTCGATTGATACTAGTTGTGGATTGGCTGTTGGATTTGAGATTAATATGAATTGTTTAAAAACATTCATGCTTAAACTCCTATTAGTTCTATGATGAAATAGGACCCTATTTTGGATCATGGTTTAGTAGATATGTCCCCGATGTGTAGGTGGTAATGGTGTTTGTAAAATCCTGCTAAAGAGCTACAAGTGCTTCCTAAGATACCCATGTAGAACATGTAGTATGCATGTTGTGCACCAGTGCTGCTCTTTATACTTCATCTTACTGTCTCTATTTATATGGTTAGGGTGTGAGCTCCTAGTTAGACCAGGGATCACTAGTTCCACTAGTTGATCTAGCTCCCCTCTCTACTTGTCTTACTTTCCTTCTTTCTCAAGATTTGAGATTAATATGAATTGTTTAAAAACATTCATGCTTAAACTCCTATTAGTTCTATGATGAAACAGGACCCTATTTTGGATCATGGTTTAGTCGATATGTCCCTAATGTGTAGGTGGTAATGGTGTTTGTAAAATCCTGCTAAAGAGCTATGATGGCTCAATACATGGCGCCCAGAAAAGTTCTTGGTGCGTGGTGTTGATGTAGAGCTCATTGGGAACCCCAAGAGGAAGGTATGATGAGCACAGCAGCAAGTTTTCCCTCAGTTATGAAACCAAGGTTTAATCGAACCAGTAGGAGTAAGGAAACACCTCAAAGGTGTTACTAGCTGAGCTTTGGCAGGACGCACTACCGGTGCTAGTAGCAACGTGGAGACCTGCACAACACAACCACAGAACTTTGTCCCCAACTTGCGATGAGGTTGTCAATCTCACCGTGTTTTGTGGAAAACAAAGGATTAAACGTATCGAATGGAAAGAAGCAAAAGTTTGCAGAAAGTAAACACAAAGCAGTAAAAGATTGTAGATTGTATGTAAAGTAAAGGACCGGGATCCATAGTTCACTAGAGGTGGCTCTCCTTAGATAGATAACATGCTGGGTGAACAAATTACAGCGGGGCAATTGACAAACACCGAGAAAGCAATACATGCATATACTAATCATCTTGACTCCTTTGAGACTTGATTGGGCATTACAACATAATACATAGACCGCATCCAACTGCATCTATGACTAATAATCCACCTTCAGGTTATCCTCCGAACCCCCTCCAGTATTAAGTTGCAAGCAATAGATTATTGCTTTACGAACTGTCTGTAAAGTAAACAATACGATTGTTCTATGAACAAAAGATCGTTGTTTTCTCCCTAGTAACAACAGCACATCTAGTACCTTAGAGATTTCTGTCACTTCCCCAGATTACCAGAGGCATGAACCCACTATCGAGCATAAATAGTAACTCTTGGAGTTGCTAGCATCTACTTGGCCAAGATAGCTACTAACAACGGAAAGCATGCAAGATCTCAAATAACAAAGACATGATAGAATCAATAATCAATCTGAAATAGCATCTCAATATCCATCGGATCCCCGCAAACACAACATGTAAGAATTACAAATAGATGATCTTGATCATGAACGGAGCTCACAAGATCTAAACATGAAAGCACAAAGGAGGAGAAAGCAGCCATCTAGCAACTACATGGATCTGTAGTCCAAGGATGTACTACTCATGCATCACACCGGAGGCTTGCATGGTGATGAAGAAGGCCTCCAGGGTGAATTCCCCTCTCCGGAAGGGTGCCGGGAAGAGCTTCAGATCCTCCCAATCTAGGGACAATGACGACGGCGGCTACAGACTCTTTCGTGGATTTTTGATCGGGTACCTAGGGTTTTTGTCCCGAGGGCAACTTATAGGCAGAAGGAAAGGCCGAGGGGGTGCTGAGGGCGGCCAGACCACCCCCTGGCGCGGGCCAGGCCTTGCCGCGCGGCCAGGTGGTGTGGCCAGGCCCCAGCCCTTCTCCGTCTCGTATTCTGGCACTTGATCCCTTCCGGAAAAATAGGCACTTTGGCTTTTGTCCCGTCCAATTCCGAGAATATTCATTTTCTGACTTTTCTGGAACCAAAAACAACAGAAAACAGGCAGCTGGCACTGTAGCTCTTGTTAATAGGTTAGTCCAAGAAATCATAATAAAAGTACTCCAAAGTTGGAACAAAACACAAGAAAGTGGATAAAACCAAGCATGGAACATCAAAAATTATTAGATACATTTGTAATGTATCAAGCTACAGGTGCTTCCTAAGATACACATGTAGAACATGTAGTATGCATGTTGTGCACCAGTGCTACTCTTTATACTTCATCTTACTGTCTCTATTTATATGGTTAGGGTGTGAGATCCTAGTTAGACCAGGGATCACTAGTTCCACTGGTTGATCTAGATCCCCTCTCTACCTGTCTTACTTTCCTTCTTTCTCAAGATTTGAGATTAATATGAATTGTTTAAAAACATTTATGGTTAAACTCCTATTAGTTCTATGATGAAATAGGACCCTATTTTGGATCATGGTTTAGTAGATATGTCCCTGATGTGTAGGTGGTAATGGTGTTTGTAAAATCCTGCTAAAGAGCTACAGGTGCTTCCTAAGATACGCATGTAGAACATGTAGTATGCATGTTGTGCACCAGTGCTGCTCTTTATACTTCATCTTACTGTCTCTATTTATATGGTTAGGGTGTGAGCTCCTAGTTAGACCAGGGATCACCAGTTCCACTGGTTGATCTAGCTCCCTCTCTACCTATCTTACTTTCCTTGTTTCTCAATAAACTGATAAGAACATCTATTATGCTTGATTTCTTGGCTTGTCTATGATGCAAAGGCTGAGGCATGGATTTATTGGTTCAATATTTATTTAGAACCTTTATTGGCAGAGGAAAATAAACATGTTGCCTTATTTGTCATATTGCTAATTAATTAAAGTGGCTTCTGCTGCCCTAGGCTGCTACTATGGTGCCTCTAGTTTTGGAGTGTGCACATTAGTAACCTTGGTAGCATGAATTGCTGCTAGCTTGGTTGGATAAATTTTTTGCTCAATGTCTACGATGCAAAGGCTTAGGAAAGATTTTATTTAAGAACAGATATTACTTGATGACCTTTTAATCCTCTATGATGATTTTGCATAGCAACCCTTTGCAGTTCTGAGAGGAATAATCCACCTATCCTCCTAGTCATGATCTAGTTGTAGGGTAATTGGATTTGGAAGAATGTGTATCTTAGTGACTAATTTTACTTAGTTGATATGGTGTGAGTTACAAGAATAGATGTTGCATGATCTTACTTTATATTCCTCATGGATTTCTGCCTATTGTTGGCTTGTTGGGGATCTTGATCTACTATTACTTGCCCTTCTAGTTTTGGTTACTTCTCCTCCTTGACCTGCTCCTTCTCCTCTTCTTGTTCTCCTGGCCTGCTCCTCCTTGTGATGTTGGCCTACTCCTTATTTACCATATTTTACTCCTTTTTATTATCCTCTTGATTTATTTCCTAAGCTACACTAGGTAATCCCGTTGGCTGAGTTGATTCTAGTGGTTTCTGTGATGAACTGCTATGAATAGGTAGTGTCCTTGATAGATTGGGGTGAACTAAAATGGGATAGCATGGGCCTTGGTTGGCTGCTACTTTGCCTTTGTATTGATATCTTCTACTGTGGTGTTGACAACACACCACTTGCATGTGATGAGAATACTGCTTGCAGGTGGACCCTCACCTTGTACAAGTTATCAAACTGACTTTCTTCTCCTTATGCAAGCACGGCTAATGTGATGATATTATTCAGTACTGACTACTTTTCCTTGTGGAGCCAAGTTATTCACTTGTTGGGCTAATTTAGTTGCTACTACATAGTTTCCTATGATAATTATGATTACTGGGAGGATCAGTTGAATGCTTGAATCATCTCGAATGTTAATGTCAAGATAGATTCCTTTATTTGCTCTTTGGGCTTTTACTTAATCTAGTAAAAATTAGAGGGGGCCATAGCTTGTCTGTTTAATGATTGGGGTATATACTTATATGCAACCTTGTCCAAAAGATGCCTCTCTCAACTCCAAGTGTATATAATCAAATGATCCCTACCATAAAGGTTTTCGAGATCTGGTGGTGACCTCTAGTTTTAAATAGGATTTTTAGGAGTTCTTCCTAAAGTCCTTAAACTAGATTAAAATAGTAATCTTCCTCACTTTTGGTGAGGTAAACATCTTAACTTTGAAAAATCTTTTGCTTTGTTTTATTGCTTTATTATTTGCAGGATCAAGGTCAAGAAGATCTTCAGGTCATGAAGATTTAGTTTAGGCAACGTAGTTTAGGCCTTAATTTAGGATTTATATTTGTTTTTATTATAGTAAGTCTTTTCTTTGATTAATTGGAAAAATAATGTAATATTGTATATCTTATTTAATAAAGTTAATTTTTCTCTCTTTTTGTAAAGCCAGTTTCTCTTGTATTTTATTTGTACTTGTGATTGTAAGGATAATGACTATGTTGTCTACAACTAAATAGAGTGTAATTATTATTTTGTATGCTTGAATTTATAACTATTGTATAATATTTATTAATAAGAGCTCAATTCTTGATTGTTTGTAAAAACATTGGTATTCTTTACTCTTAATTGTATTTCATTTATTATATGATTAAATATTATTGTAATTCAATTTACTTTATTGTTTATATATATTGTTACCTAGTATTGGAATATACTAAATTCCAAAGTATTCAAATTTGAATTTCAAGTGTCAATTTCAAATATGAATTGGATTGTTACCCAAGATAAAAAATACGGTAGAGGTCATGTCGAAATGCATAGCACGTGCGCTGATGTTTCCATCAGAACAAGAGAGATCTCGATCTCTCTATAGCTATTTAGCTTTTGCGCAAAAAATCCGTGGATTTTCTGATGCATGAATGCAATGCACAAATATGTGGCCTCATTATTTCTAGGTGCTAATCCTGGGATGTTACATGATCCTACTGCCATCCCAGGGATGCTTAGCTATATACCCACTCCGTCTCACAAGTTTATCCAAATTTGGATGAATCAATATACTAAATAGTGTCTAGATACAATCGAATTTAAACAAATCCATGACATTCTTTTTAGGATGGAGGGTTTATTTATGATACAAAATGAATATGTTTGGTGCCGATGATGACGAGGACAAGAAGATCGCTGAGATGGATGATTAGCTGCTGCCTCGAACTCTCCGTCAATAACGACAAAGGGAAGAGTTGGATTATCATGAGTTGCATGGTGAATCTGGCTCACCACCGGCACTGGCATATAATGTTTAGTGATTGTAATCCTCTTAGAGCAGCAACGCGATCCTGTAGTAGAGTTTTATCATGGCTAGTTCTATGATATCTCAAGAGTAACATTCTAAAATTATCTAAAGAGAACGGGCAGTAGATGAGTGGTTAGGTTGTAATGGCGTATCCCACAATTGGAGTTCGATTCTGCCAGGGACGAATTTTTGGAATTCTCACGCCAGTCCCACTTCTACTATATCATTTCCACCAAGGGCTAGTCCTGGTAGGTTTAGTGAAATTATCCGAAGATACTTGCAATGGATGAAAATAGTGCACCAAGACTGGATCCAAGGGACATTGTATATTAGGAAGTGCATGCCTATCTCTACAATTACTTGTTGCACCCTACACATGCAGGTCTGTTTGTTTGTGTCCTTATGTTTTCTAATACTTATATCATTGCAGCACTATCCATCGACAATGTTGATCAATAGAAGTGATGACATCCCTCGTCGATGGCAGTGGTGGTGCACCCTCAAAGGGAGTAGTGCGACCATTCCATTAAAGTAGTTACCCATGCCAGTGGTGATGATGAATGCGCCGAGACACTGTTGTGTCCCCATCCATCAGGGGCAAATGTTGTTGTTGGCACCGGG
Organism: Avena eriantha; assembly: GCA_910589775.1. Lineage (NCBI taxonomy): Eukaryota > Viridiplantae > Streptophyta > Magnoliopsida > Poales > Poaceae > Avena > Avena eriantha. The sequence goes on along the minus strand of OU342745.1, from coordinate 72,196,712 downwards.
AGCCAACTTGTGGTGACCCAGCATACCACTGCATGTTGTAGTATAGTATAGTCGTTGACATAACAATCACGGAACATTGTTCCACATATATCAAATCCCTCAGAGTGGTACAACAGAAACATTGCAGGTCCAAAATACAAACATACACATTTAATATTACAATACCAAAAGATTGTTACCTCAAAGTTGTTTGAACTTACAAACCATACACAACTTAGTTAATATGTTTTAGCGGAAGAATGAAAAATTCAACCGGCATAATTAACATGGGGGGAGCTCAACAACTTATTCTATAGAGTTTGTGCTGCTCGACTCGAACTAGAAACTAAGTACGGCTAACGAACTACTCTGACTCATTTCCTTCTGCTCCGTAGCGTATATCGTAGTCCACCCCTTCAACTCCTCCTGAGAGATCTGGTTCTTCGTAGAAGACATCATCTTGGTTCTCCAAAGTAGACATCTAGGTATCTTCCTGGTCTTCAGAGTCTAAGAAGGTGCTCAAAGGAAAGAGTGAGTAAAAACGTTACCCAGCAGGTTCATTATATGCATGGTGGAAAGTTTGATGCACTAACTACCACCTCAGACCATAAGTCTTTGGCACTATGCACTTTTTGTAAACATTTCTTCAAATATTGATTTTAATATCAAAAACTATGCCCATCAGCCTTCACAGGTTGACTATAACTTCATGGAGTTCCTTTCCTTCCTTATTCGTAGCTCCTTCCCAGAACAAGGAGTAACATGTCATAGTTATTACACTATGCATAGGTGTTCTGCTTTACCCATGAGAGATCAAATCTTTGTTACACAACCAGGCGTACCTTCATGTCCACATTTCCTTGATGTGGGGACCAGTAGATGATCCAAGTCATTCTCTTCCCTTCTCCGCGACCCTATATGCCAACACGATCCTTCAAGCCACCACATCTCTGTTAAACCCCCTTTCGGACAAGCTACAACTCTGATAGGCCCCTGAAGACTCTATGAGCTAGTTGTGCCCTGGTAGGTTCCCTTAAAAGGACTGACCGTACCACTGGAAGCCTCTCACGACAAATCTAGACACCAAAACTGCGGGGCCTAAGGGTGCCCACCCATGTAGCTGGATCCACGTAAGGAATCACAACATTACGTACATGTGGTCCACTAACACACGAAAGGAAAAAGATTTAGATGAATTTCCTGTCCCATTCCAAGTCTCATGGTTAACACGTATTATACAGTGCTAGAATCACTTATGTCACGGGTTCTTAAGCCCTATCTGATAACTTTATTGCAAATAGAATCCAAGATTCCATTACTAGCTAATATAAATTACCATCACCCTAGAGGATAACCAACAATTTATATATTAGGAAAGTATTCCTTTTCTGTCTCCTTTTGGAACACAAGTGATCACACGACCAATTTCAAATACTGTGGAAAAGACATCAAAGCACATGAGAAAGTGATAAACTTGCCTTGTGACTATAAGGTAGTGAAGTTGGATGCTTCCACCTAACCTTGAGCTCTTGTTTCTACAAAACACCATTATTACTCGGCAAGTACAATATTTAAAGAAGCAATAATGAATATGCATAGTAATTTCATGCACTATTTTATTTTGGGATTACCCTTCTTTGCATGTTTTACCCATATTATTAAATATTAAGGTATTTTTATTTAAAAATGAACTTGTATCTTGTAAACTTTTAAACCTTTGATATACCATATTTAACATTTCTATATAAATATATATTAAATTAAGAGTTTAAAGGTAATTTTTATTTATTTTTAAACCTTAATTTTATTTTATTAAAATTCCATAATGGAATAAGTGTTTCAAAATATATATTTTAATTTTGGTAGCTTAAAATACAAACTATTTTTTTCTACTATAAACTGTTGATTTACAAGTTTAAAACATATTTATATCTATTTTTAAGTATTATCCATATTTCTAAAAAATTCCTTAAAATTTTTATTACATAAAAATAGTTACTTCATGTTTTATCATTCTAAAATACAACTTAGTAGTTTTAGGTGATAGTTCAGGTTTTTGTCAAAAATTTACATATATTATTTGTATTTTTTGTGATTTTTATTTATTTTTCCATAGCTTATTTAGCTTTAGGGGTATTTTTGTCTGTTAATATTTTTTAAGGGCTTGTTTTCTTCAAACCTAGGCCTGCCCCATTGGGCTGACCCAAATCGATTTGGCCCAGTGGGTTTGGATCAAACTCACACGCACACTAGGTTGGCCCTACCATCGCAATACTCCCCCTCTCTATTTCTCACTCACACATTACTCTTCCTCTCCTCTCTATGACGACCTGGTGTCGCTGTCGCTGCCTCCGCTCAATCTCGGCCGGCTCCGGCCACCGCCGTGGTGTGAGATGATGCATTCGATGATGCTGCGTCGACTAGCCTAGCTCAATTTGACGCTTGAGCCCTTATCTGGCCACGCCTCTCCCTCTCTAGTACCTAGGGTTTGCAAACTTGGCCGACGAGGTGGTGCTCCGATGCTCCTCTAGCGATGCCTTGGTGCGTTGGTGGTGCGATGGTGCTGGTTTGTGCCACCTCCTTCTCCTGTGGCCGTAGTGACCGCGGCTTGGCATGGGTTGTAGCATCCTCAGGTGCTCCCCATGCCTCCATGTGCTTCGCCACCATCCAACCTATGCTTCCTATTCTATTATCTAGCGAGGACCACGGGTAACTCATGCTTTTCCTCCTCTTTTCTCGGTTTCTCTCCAGATCCCTTTCCGTGGCGATGTAATTATCCTAATTAGTGTTGAGACTCTGTTCTAGCGTTCATCTCACTTCTGGAATTATCTGTGGATAATGATTAGATTGAATTGATCTATGTAATTTCCTGGTTTGCCATTTATGATTTTCTTTTGGCTTTCTAGTGGTTGACGATACTCAGTAGTATTACTAGCTATGTTATGGTTTATAAACTTGTTGTGGTTGATCTCGTAGTTCACATCTTGTGAATAACCTATGATTTCTGTGATGTTGGTGGTGAATTACTTCCTAGAGTTGTACTTTGGATATGTGATTAAGTGCCTATGGCATTTGTATCCTTCCTGGCAGTGGTGAAAAGATTGTGTGTTATTATAAAGTGATGGTTGATATACATGGTGGTTTTATTGTTTCATTGTATGCTTATATACTGATGACTATTTTATATGATTTCTAGCCCTTAGACTAGATAGATGACTGATGGCTCAATGCACGGCGCCCAGAAAAGTGTTGGTGCGTGGTTGATGTAGAGCTCGTTGGGAACCCAAGAGGAAGGTATGATGAGCACAACAACAAGTTTCCCTCAGTATGAAACCAAGGTTTAATCGAACCAGTAGGAGCAAGGAAACACCCCAAAGGTGTTACTAGCTGAGCTTTGGCAGGGCGCACTACCGGTGCTAGTAGCAACGTGGAGACCCGCACAACACAACCACAGAACTTTGTCCCCAACTTGCGATGAGGTTGTCAATCTCACCGTGTTTTGCGGAAAACAAAGGATAAACGTATCGAATGGAAAGAAGTAAAAGTTTGCATAAAGTAAACACAAAGCAGTATACAGTTTGTAGATTGTATGTAAAGAAAGAGGACCGGGATTCATAGTTCACTAGAGGTGGCTCTCCTTAAGATAGATAACATGCTGGGTGAACAAATTACAGCGGGGCAATCGACAAACATCGAGAAAGCAATACATGCATATAATAATCATCTTGAATCCTTTGAAACTCGATTGGGCATTACAACATTATACATAGACCGCCATCCAACTGCATCTATGACTAATAATCCACCTTCAGGTTATCATCCGAACCCGCTCCAGTATTAAGTTTCAAGCAACAGATTATTGCTTTACGAACTGCGTGTAAAGTAAACAATACGATGGTTCTATGAACAAATGTTTGTTGTTTTCTCCCTAGTAGCAACAGCACATCTACTACCTTAGAGATTTCTGTCACTTCCCCAGATTACCAGAGGCATGAACCCACTATCGAGCATAAATACTAACTATTGGAGTTGCTAGCATCTACTTGGCCAAGATAGCTACTAACAACGGAAAGCATGCAAGATCACAAATAACAAAGACATGATAGAATTAATAATCAATCTGAAATAGCATCTCAATATCCATTGGATCCCCGCAAACACAACATGCAGAATTACAAATAGATGATCTTGATCATGAACGGAGCTCACAAGATCTAAACATGAAAGCACAAAGGAGGAGAACCAGCTATCTAGCTACTACATGGATCCGTAGTCCAAGGATGAACTACTCACGCATCACACCGGAGGTTTGCATGGTGATGAAGAAGGCCTCCGGGGTGAATTCCCCTCTCTGGCAGGGTGCCGGGAAGAGCTTCAGATCCCTCCCGATCTAGGGATGGAGATGACGGCGGCTACAAAATATTTTGTGGATTTTTGATCGGGCCCTTAGGGTTTACTCACCGAGGGCATCTTATATAGTCGGAAGGAGAGGCCGAGGGGGTGCCTGGGCTGGCCTCACCACCCCCTAGCGCGGGCCAGGCTGTGTCATGCGGCCAGGTGGTGTGGCCGCCCTCTGGCCCCTCTCTGTTTCATATTCTGGCATCTGATGACTTCCGGAAAAATAGGCACTTTGGCTTTTGTCCCGCCAATTCCGAGAATATTCATTTTCTGACTTTCCTGGAACGAAAAACAGCAGAAAACAAGCAGCTGGCACTGTGGCTCTTGTTAATAGGTTAGTCCAAGAAATCATATGAAAAGTACTCCAAAGTGTGGACAAAACACAAGAAAGTGGATAAAACCAAGCATGGAACATCAAAAATTATAGATACATTTGCAATGTATCAACATCCCCAAGCTTAACTCCTGCTCGTCCTCGAGTAGGTAAGTGATAAAAAAAAAGAATAATTTTTGAGGTGACATGCACCATCCAAGACTTGATCAAAGTATTTATAAAACATTCAAAGCTGGGATCATAGTACTTCAATCATAACATGAAAGACAAAGTTCTAGCAATAAGACAAAGAAACTATGATGCAACATGAAAAGGCACAAACAAAAGATTCATGAATAACAATGCTTTGCAAGACGTTTGTTTGTTTCACATAAAGAAAACATAGCATAATAGTATTCAGCTTGTCCCTCAATAGAGTAGGAAATATAAATGCATAGGACACCTTCAAAGTTCATAAGAGTGACTAGATACAAGTAGTTTAAAACAAGCAATATAAAGTTATGCATCAATCAACTAGTCTTGGGACAATGCACATAGAACTAAGAATAGCCACTATGCTCTCAAAGTAGGTGCATAAATATAGAAGGTGGAGAGTCAATGTAATGGTGGAAGAAAGTTTGTAAAAGGAAGTAGGGATTCAAGTTTCATAAAGAGCTTCCAAAAATTATGGTACTTATAGCTTTCAGCTCTCATTGCCCATATCATAAGCATCTTTAAGGTGATTAAGGTTCAAGTGACACAACTAAGAGGATATGCTTGACAAGTTATAAACCGAAATCTCATGCCCCTTACTTACGAAGACCGATCCTCATGCTACTCAACTTTAGTCATGAGTAAGCTCTTGTCATTGTAAGTACATGTGTATCATTAAGAACCGCCAATAGGGTACCCCTTGCACATGATACGGGAGCTTTCCCATAATCAAAATGACAAGGCAAGCAGACAATGAGCATCTCAGCGATCTTTTTATTTGCTATTTGCATAGGTTTTTATTGAGGATGCTTCATAGAATGCTCATTATGGTGATGCTGAATGTTTTGACCATGATTAGGCATGGCTTAGGCTAGCGGCCCAGTCGTTTCTCTAACACACATACAAACTCCATGATCTTACAAGTTCCACTTTTATTTCACACCGCCAGGATCTGTAAGCAAAAGAATATGATATCAATGGGGTACAAAGTACAAGTGCAATGTTGAAAGCGTTCCCCATGAAACATGGTTATGCTAATTTCAACTTATAAAGCGCAAGCATATACGCAACAAAGAAGGACCCAATGGTTCAAGTTTACTAGATGCAAAAAAGTAAAGTGTGCCATCAAGTTTGTGAGAGCTTTAATCACTAGTTTTCTCATAACAAGTTTAATTTGGAAGGTAAACAAAAGCATGAATATACTTGGAATAGCATAAGCTAGTAGGTAGGTATGGTGGACACTTTAGAATAACTTGGTTTACGGAGTTGGATGCATGAGTGGAACTCATAATTTGTTGTGGAGGCTAGCAAAAGACTGGGAGCAAGAAACTAAGAGAGCAATAATGTCCATAATCATGCAGAGCGACAAAACATCATTGATCAAAGCATAAAGTGATACTACAAGTTGAAAACTAAAGTATCATAAAGGCTATGGTGACTTGAGATAGTCATAACATGGTTGTAGCATGCGCAAAGTCAACCCAAATAAAGCATCAAAGGAGAATACCACTATACTATGCTTTTAATATGCTAAAACAACGCATGATTCATCCAAGGCACATTAAACAATCTCAATTGTTTATAACTAGCCATGCTACAGAAAAGAATACTAAGCATAAAGCCAGAACAATATCAAGCATGGCATGGCAAAGCATAGGCCACAGTCAAAAACAAGCTCTTTTTACCACATAAGCATGAACTTTCCTACTCTTTTCCAATACAAACCAAACTACTTGCAAACCAATGTATGAAAGAGGGGGTCCAACCAATTTATTCAGAAAACTAAGCAAACCAAGCAAACAAAAAACAAAAATGAAAAAGAAAATGCTCCAAGAAAAACACAACTATGCATGAAACATTAAAAATGAAACGTTTGGAAGAAACCTGGGATTTTTATTGATGAAGAAGGGGGTGCCTTGGGCATCCCCATGATTTGACGCTTTTAATTCTTGTATATTTCTTGGGGTGACACGCGTGGCATCCCCAAGCTTGAGCTTTAGTCCATCCTTCATCTCATTACTCATTCCTTCCATACACCTGAATTTTTTCCTTCATACAAAACTTCACACAATCTTTATTAGCAACATTAGTGCACTCAAGATAAAAGGTCTTAAGGTTCAGTTCTAACACCAAATAAACTTCCATTAGAACACTAGCTACTGTAGCACTTCCCTCAAAAATATCAATTCCCCAAAAGAACTCAAAAAGGAACCAACAAGAAGCAAATGCAGAAAATGGCAGAAATCTGTCAAAACAGACCAGCAGGTGAAGACGAATTTTTTCGAAGACCTTCTGTTGCTCAAATCAAAAAGTGTTGAACTAAAAAAAGTTATATAATAACCTGGAACAGAAGCACAAAAATTCAAGCCTCAAGAAGACGTTCAGAGATTTTACACGAATTTTTATGGTGAAGCACAGAAATCTGTTTCAGGACAGCAACTTTCCCATTCATTACTTCTCTCTCATTAGAGGTTACTCTTGGCACAAAAAGAAAATAAAAAGGATAAGGAGAGGTTATTACAGAGGTAATAACCTCCAAGACTCATCTAAAACTTTTGGGTTATCTCCCAATAAGTACTTCTCTTTAACGCCTTTAAGTTAGGCATAAGATGCAAAGAAAGAATCAAGTGTTATCAAATGAAGAAGCATTAAGACCAAAAAAAATTCATTGGAGAAGCAAAAGAATTTTTTTCTCTCTTTTTAGGGAAGTGTTCTATACCTTTCTTGAGTGGGAGTTGATATTTAATGGTGTCTTCTTTCACATCAATAATGCACCAACAGTTCTAAGAAAAGGTCTTCCCAAAGTAATAGGACAAGAAGCATTGCATTCAACATCCAAAACATAGAAATCAACGGGGACATAGGAATTGTTAACCATAATAAGAACATCATTAAGACTCCCCATGAGTTTCTTTTTAGCATTATCATCAAATGGGACATTCAAATAACAATCTTGGAGTGGAGGCAAATCAAGCATAACATAAATCCTTCTAGGCATAATAGAAACACTACTATCAAGATCACATAAAGCTTTGAAATCAAAGTCATTCACTTTCATATTAATGATGGGTTCCCAAGCATGTTCTTGTTTAATAGGAATAGAAGCTTTATGTTTCATCTTTTCTTCTTTAATCTTTATGAGAGCATTAGTAATGTGTTTTGTAAAGGCCATGTTCATAACACTAGGATTAGGACTTTTAGCAAGCTTTTGTAGGAAATTAATAACTTCAGAGATATTGCAACCATCAAGATCAAAATCAAATTTATCATCTAAAGTAGTAGAACTATTACTAGCCTCAACACTAGTGGTGGTGATAGTAGAAACACTAATGTTTCTAGCAATTTCATCTTCTCTTTCTCACTTAGCATGTAATTCAGCTAATAGTCTAACATTTTCATCAATTCTTACTTGTATAGCATTAGTAGCTGCGAAGGGATTATCATTAGTTTCAGGTTTAGCAACCATTTTATTCAAAGAAGATTGAGCTTCAACCAAAGATGCTATATTTCTTTCAGCATTAGAGAGTTTTTCCTCAATAGTTTTATTGAAAGCAGTTTGTTTACTAATAAACTCTTTAAGCATAACTTCAAGTTCAGAGGGAGCACTCCTATTATTGTTGTAAGCATTTCCATAAGCATTACCATTGTTGGGAGGATATGGCTTATAATTGTTGTTACCAACATTACTCCTATAAGCATTATTGCCAAAGTTGCTATTTCTTATGAAGTTCACATCAACTTGCTCTTCTTGAGCAACTAAAGAATCCAAAGGAACATTATTTGGATCAATATGGGCTTTCCCATTAACAAGCATAGACATAATAATATCAATCTTATCACTCAAGGAGGAAGGTTCCTCAACAGAATTTACCTTCCTTCCTTGTGGAGCTCTCTCAGTATGCCATTCAGAATAATTAACCATCATATTGTCCAGAAGTTTTGTTGCAGCACCCAAAGTAATGGTCATAAAGGTACCTCCAGTAGCATAATCCAAGAGGTTCCTTGAAGAATAGTTCAATCCTGCATAAAAAGTTTGGATGATCATCCAAGCAGTCAGTCCATGAGTGGGACAATTCTTAACCAAAGATTTCATTCTTTCCCAAGCTTGAGCAACATGTTCATTATCAAGTTGTTTAAACTTCATTATTTCACTTCTCATAGATATACTCTTAGCAGGAGGATAGTATTTTCCAATGAAAGCATCTTTGCATTTAGTCCAAGAATCAATACTATTCCTAGTTAAGGAATTCAACTATTCTTTAGCTTTTCCTCTCAAAGAGAAAGGAAACAATTTCAGTTTAATAATATCACCATCTACATCCCTATGCTTTTGCATCTCACAAAGTTCAACAAAGTTATTTAGATGGGAAGCAGCATCTTCATTATCAATACCAGAAAATTGTTCTCTCATAACAAGATTGAGCAAAGCAGGTTTTATGTCAAATAAAGTAGGTTCGGGAACATGTGGAGCAATAGGTGTGCTCATAAAATCATTGTTGTTGGTGCTAGTGAAGTCACACAACTTAGTGTTTTCAAGAGTAGTCATTTTTTTGGGTTTTCAAATAAGAAAGCAAACAAGTAAAACTAATTTTTTTGTGTTTTTGATAAAAAAAACAAGCAAACAAAGCAAAGGAAACTAAGAAAAACAAAAATAACAAAGTAAAGAGATTGGTTATGAGGGACTCCCCTTGTGAAGATGTCCTTGACTCCTCGGCAACGGCACCAGAAAAATGCTTGATGGCTCAATGCACGGCGCCTAGAAAAGTGTTGGTGCGTGGTTGATGTAGAGCTCGTTGGGAACCCCAAGAGGAAGGTATGATGAGCACAGCAGCAAGTTTCCCTCAGTATGAAACAAAGGTTTAATCGAACCAGTAGGAGCAAGGAAACACCCCAAAGGTGTTACTAGCTAAGATTTGGCAGGGCACACTACCGGTGCTAGTAGCAACACGGAGACCCGCACAACACAACCATAGAACTTTGTCCCCAACTTGCGATGAGGTTGTCAATCTCACTGTGTTTTGCGGAAAACAAAGGATTAAACGTATCGAATGGAAATAAGTAAAAGTTTGCATAAAGTAAACACAAAGCAGTAAACAATTTGTAGATTGTATGTAAAGAAAGAAGACCAGGATCCAAAGTTCACTAGAGGTGGCTCTCCTTAAGATAGATAACATGCTGGGTGAACAAATTACTGTGGTGCAATTGACAAACATCGAGAAAGCAATACACGCATATACTAATCATCTTGACTCCTTTGAAACTCGATTGGGCATTACAAAATTATACATAGACCGCCATCCAACTGCATCTATGACTATTAATCCACCTTCAGGTTATCATCCGAACCCCCTCTAGTATTAAGTTCCAAGCAACAGATTATTGCTTTACGAACTGCGTGTAAAGTAAACAATACGATTGTTCTATGAACAAAGGATTGTTGTTTTCTCCCTAGTAGCAACTGCACATCTAGTACCTTAGAGATTTCTGTCACTTCCCCAGATTATCAGAGGCATGAACCCACTATCGAGCATAAATACTAACTCTTGGAGTTGCTAGCATCTACTTGGCCAAGATAGCTACTAACAACGGAAAGCATGCAAGATCACAAATAACAAAGACATGACAGAATCAATAATCAATCTGAAATAGCATCTCAATATCCATCGGATCCCCGCAAACACAACATGCAGAATTACAAATAGATGATCCTGATCATGAACGGAGCTCACAAGATCTAAACATGAAAGCACAAAGGAGGAGAACCAGCCATCTAGCTACTACATGGATCCGTGGTCCAAGGATGAAGAAGGCCTCCATGGTGAATTTCCCTCTCCGGCAGGGTGCCGGGAAGAGCTTCAGATCCCTCCCGATCTAGGGATGGAGATGACAGCCGCTACAGACTCTTTCGTGGATTTTTGATCGGGCCCTTAGGGTTTACATCCCGAGGGCATCTTATAGTCGGAAGGGGAGGCCGAGGGGGTGCCTGGGCTGGCCTCACCACCCCCTAGCGTGGGCGAGGCTGGGCCACGCGGCCAGGTGTTGTGGCCACCCTCTAGCCGCTCTCCGTCTCGTATTCTGGCATCTGATGACTACCGGAAAAATAGGCACTTTGGCTTTTGTCCCGTCCAATTCCGAGAATATTCATTTTCTGACTTTCCTGGAACCAAAAACAGCAGAAAACAGGCAGCTGGCACTGTGGCTCTTGTTAATAGGTTATTCCAAGAAATCATATGAAAAGTACTCCAAAGTGTGGACAAAACACAAGAAAGTGGATAAAACTAAGCATGGAACATCAAAAATTATAGATACATTTGCAATGTATCAATGACATGGACTTGATTCTTTGTGAACTAGAGCTTAAGGTATTGGTTATTTTCTTATGATTATATTACTTTGATGTATCAACCCTATGATAGATGGTTGAAATATATGATTCCTATTGTTGTTAGGAAGATGATTTGAATAGATCTTGTATAGATGTTTGTATTTGCTACATCTTATTTGGGATATGGTGAAAAATAGAACTGATACAGAGGTGCTACCATTCTTTGGAATGCACACTGTAGTAGTTCATCAATAGATCTGTTGTTATTTAGTTTTAAAACTAGTAAACACCAGTTTAGGTCAGTGAAGCATAGACTAAGACCTTTTTTGTAGATCTTGGAAAAATACTGCTTGATCCTTTTAGATATTCTATGATGAGTATACACCTCACTTGGGTGTATCTCTAAGAATTCATTTGAATTAGAAATTTATGCTTGTATGGATAAAACATAGAGAGCATGATTGCTTGTAGCTCACCAACTTGGTGATGCTAGTGCTACTGATGTGTACTTGTCTCTCTATTGTCCTTGCTGAACTCCTTCTTGGACATGTGACTCTTCTCCTTCTTTTCACCTCCTTGAACACCTCCTGGCTTGTCTTGCCCACCACCTGATCTGCCCCCTCCTTAAGTAACGATTTTGGTTGTTGATCTGGTGGTTTATTTGAGTGGAGATGGTTTGATCTATTGTTGTGAGTGGTGAAACATTCAGGTGCCTTGGTTGTTCTTGGTTGAAATGTGTGGTGGTGTTACATGCTTCAGAGAGAGTGCACTCTCTCTGCTGCGGCTGGGGAGATAACCCCTGCCCTATGTGCTTCTATGTCAATGGCAAGGCAGTCCTGCATGCATGACTATGTTGTGTGCCTGTGTGGTGGGGCTGTGGATAAGTTCAAGTAAATTATTTGACCCCTTTACTCTTTTACTTCTATCCTCTTTGTGAAAGTTGCCCCAACGGCTAATGAGGTGCTGAAGCCCTTTTAAAGAATGGATACTATACTGTGGTGAAACTTGCCCCTGTTATTTGAATTTCTCAATGATGCATTTAAAACAGTGCATCTCACTGTTCATAGCTGAGAGCATTATTAACACTAACCTATTCTTCTGTTTTGTTTCTTATTGGTTTACAGGTACAAGATCAAATAAAGCAGATTAAGAATATTTACTATATGATTTAGTTAGAAAATTAGTTTAGGAATTTCTCTTTATTACTTTTGTAATCTTTTTCCTCTTCTGTTGTAAGATAATGTAATATATAAAGATTATTCAATAAAATGTTTACTTTCTTTTTCTTATAATTGTTTATTTGTATAAGAACTTCTTATGTATTAATATTCTTCTTATGTTATAATTATAGAGTAAGAAAAGAATAAGAGCACACAATTATCTGTAAATGTTCATTGATTCTAATTTTGTTTTATTTAATTCTTGTTCTCTAATATGATACTTAATAATTCATAGTATTTATTTGAAAATCCTTTTTAAAACAATAATTCCCTAATTGATTTTATTTTGAATAATTTCAAAGTAGTTTGGAATTCAAATGTGAATTCAAATTATTACCCCAAAATATTCCAAATACCTAACGATCATGTCAAAATTTATAGCATTCACTAGAATGAGCTAACTCCTATCCCAAACTAGTGAATTAAACTCTGATCTCTCTAGGGTTTTTGTTTGCGAAAAATTTACCCCACTTTTACAAATGAATGCATGCAAATGCACATATTCCTATTTCTACCCTTCATTGGTTCCTAAGCGCCGGGTTATTACAGTCTTCCCCCCTTTAAATAAAATTTCATCCCGAAGTTGCATTGGTGTGTACCTGAATGGTTCTGGATAGGCTTGTCGTAAGTCATCCTCTTTCTCTGAGGTTGCTTCTTATTTCAGATGATGTTTCCATTGCACCTTGCATAGCTCGGTTTTGCAATCTATTCTAGTTCTCCTCTAGGATCTTGGATGCTTTTTCGACATAAGTCAGATCTGCTTGTTGCTCCAACTCCTTATGAGTAACAGAATCCTCTAGTACTTTCAAACACTTTCGAAGTTGTGATACATGGAAGATATTTTGAACTTGAGCTAATTACTTTAGTAATCCTAGAGCATAAGCTATTTCCCTATTTTGACTCGGAACCTTTAAAGGTCCAATATATCTTGGACTTAACTTCCCTTTGACTCCAAATCTCTTGACTACTTTCATTAGACTAACCTTAAGATAGACCATGTCCCCAACTTCAGGATGCCATGATCTTCTGCTCTCATGAGCATAACTCTTCTGATAACTCCAAGCTATCTTCAATCGATCTCGGATGATATCGATAATACTTTGATTCTCTTTGATGTAATCTGGTGCAAACTCCTTACTTCTTGGTTCATACCAACATATTAGTGATCTACATTTCTAGCCATAAAGTACCTCATATGGTACTGCTTTCACACTACTTTGATAACTATTGTTATAGGAAAACTTTGCCAATGGTAGATGCTTCCCACGAACCTCCAAAATCTAAGGCACATGCCCTAAGCATATCTTCTAAAATTTGGTTAGTCCTTTCCGTATGACCTCCTGTTTCTGGATGATTAGATGTATTGAAATCTAGCTTAGATCCAAGTGCCTCATGTAATTGCTTCCAGAATGCTGAAGTGAATACATAACCTCAATCTATTACTATTTTCTTAGGCACTCCATGCTTGCTTGCAATTTCCTTGACATAATTGTCTACTAATTTTTCTACATTGTCCTTTTTATTCACTGGTATAAAGTGTTCACTCTTACTAAGTCTATCCACTATTACCCAGATCATATCCTTCCGATTCTAAGTCATTGGTAAACCAGTGATGAAATCCATATCAATTTCTTCCCACTTCCATTCTGGAATCTCTAAAGGTTGCATTGGTCCTGCTAGACTTTGATGTTCAACTTTCACTCTTTGGCAAGTCTGACATTCAGAAACATATTTAGCATTGTATCTTTTCATGTTGTTTCACTATAATAACTCCTTGAGATCCATATACATCTTGGTACTGCCCGGGTGTATTGAGTAAGGTGTCTCGTGGGCTTACCAAAGTATGATCTTCTGAATTTCCGGCATGTATGGTACACATAATCACTATATGCTTCTGCAACAATACTCATAGTAGCTAAACCTCCTAGAGATGTTGTCCCCACTAGTTGAACTTGTAATCTTTCTAGATCCATCCTCAATTCTTTCGGCAATTCCCTATTTGTAGGTTGATTGCTAGTACTCTTTCGACTTAAAGAATCTACTACAACATTAGCCTTCCCCGGAGTATAGCTGATGGTAAGATCATAATCCTTAATCAACTCTACCCATATCTTCTAGCTCGTGTTCAATTCCTTCTGAGTGAAGAAATACATGAGACTTTTATGGTCTGTGTATATATAACTCACATCTTGCTCCATAATGAAAATGTCTACAGCTTTTCAAAGAAAAGACCACTACAGCTAACTCCAAATCATGTGTTGGGTAGTTGACTTCATGTGGTTTGAGTTGTATAGACCCATAAGCAATAACTTTGCGATATTGCATCAGTATGCAACCCAGTCCGTCCTTCGATGCATCACAGTAAACTGTGTAGTCTTTCCCTTTCTCCGGTACTGCTAGAACTGGTGTTGTAGTCAACTTGATATTCAACTCTTGGAACTTTCGTCACACTTCTCAGTCCACACAAATGATTTATTCTTTCTTAACAGTTTAGTCATTGGTCTGGATATCTTAGAGAACCCTTCAATGAATCTTCTGTGATACCCTGCCATCCCTAAGAAACCTCTGATTTGTTTACCATTGGTAGGTGCACTCCAATATAATACTGATTGAACTTTTGTTGGATTTACAACAATTCCATCCTTGCTAAGCACATGAATAAGGAATTCTACCTTTTCTAACAAGAATTCACACTTACTGAACTTGGCATAAAGCTTGTTCTCCCTCAGGATTTGTAATGCTATTCTCAAATGACCAGTAAGATCCTCTTTATCCTTAGAATATATAAGGATATCATCGATGAACACTATGATGAACTTGTCCAAGTACGGCATAAATATCGTGTTCATCAGGTTCATGAAAATTGTTGGTGCATTAGTCAACCCAAAAGGTACAACTAAATATGCATGATGTCTATACCTTGATACAAATGCAGTCTTTGGAACATCTTCGGGCTTAATCTTAATTTGATAATAGCCCGATTTGAGATAAATCTTGGAAAATACACCTACTCCTTTGACTTGATCAAACAAATCCTAAATTCTAGGTAAATGATACTTGTTCTTGATGGTAACATTGTTCAGATTCTAGTAATCTCCACACTCTCCCGAGGATCGTCACGCTTATCCACAAAGATAATAGAGTTCCCCAGGGTGATACACGCTCTTGAATAAAACCTTTACCAGCTAATCATCAATTTTCTCTTTAAGCTCTTTCAAATCTTTAGGACCCATCTTGTATGGTGCTTGTGCAATTGGTGATGTTCCTGGTATCAAGTCAATGGTGAAATCGATTTCTCGATCAGGTGGCATTCCTGGTAACTCAACTGGAAAGACATCCATGAATTCATTCACTATAGGGATGTCATCCAACTTTACCACACTCATGGAGTTTAATTGATGATCCACATCTCTATGTGTGTGTCTATCATCTTGATAAACTATTCTTCCTCCTCCTGGAGTTTAGATTGAGACAGTCTTATCTTCAGAATTAATTTGAGCTCCATGTTCAGTCTTCCAGTCCATTCCCATAATTACTACTATCCCTTTTATTGGAATCACATAAAGATCCGCATAGTAAACTCCTCCACAAATCATGATAACTTGGTTCATTTATATGGGTTACTACTACGATGCCCCTGTCGTTATTACGGACAATGGGTTTTCTAACGGTGCCCTTCTAACCCCAGAATTTTCACATAATTACTCGGAAATGAATGAAGTTGTTGCACTGTTATCAAATAATTTTTTTCCAAGATTGGACAATATGTTGAGCGTACTTATCACGGCTTGGTAAGAATTATCCACTTCTACCAAAGAGGTGCAATTTAGCCTCCCAGCAGGTCTGATTCTCTTGCCATTGCCATTCTTTCCATTATTTCCACCTCCTCCAGAACTACCAACCCCTTTTGTAGGCCATCCACCTGGTGGTTTATTGGGACAACTACCATTCATGCGCCCTTTCTGACCACAACCATAACCTATAATCATTGGTTGTTTACCCTCTCTACTCATATGCCCTGGAAGCCCATAGTTGTGATAGATGAAACGATTCCTGGATGATGGTGCCCCCGGTTTTAGTTGTTATTGAAAGGTCGAGACCTGGGCGTGAAAATCAAGTTTGGGGTTGGTTTGGTTGCTTGAGCCTTCTTGTTTTCTTGCTTCGCCCTCTTCCTCCTATCCACTTGAACACTTTTGTAATCGTCCTCGAAGGTAATTGTTGCATCCATCAACTATTGGAATGTTTGTTTACTGGCAAGCCTCAACTACATGAACCGCTTCTTCCACTTTTCATTAGTACTTACCTCATCAGCTGCATAACAAGATAGCTGAATGAACTCACGAATGTATTTCATGACATTGGAATTTCCTTATTGTAACTCATCGAATCTCTACGCTTCAATTCCAGAACACTTTCTATAACATGATACTCGTGGAATCTTTGCTTGAACTCCTCCCAGGTGTATTCCCTATATGGAAGTTTCATTTGCATACCTTAGCTTCTCTTCATTGTTGCACCCCAACGTCTTCAGCTTTCGCTTAGTGTCCGTTAATCTTCTGCATCCATGTGTTCAAGTGCAGAAGCAAAGAGTAATGGCCTTGCATTTTGAAAATCCGAGGGACTCACGCCACGATCGTCTGGCTTCCTGGGTTCTACAACCCATCCAAGAAAGTCTTGCATGAACTTGTTCTAGGAATCCTACATCATTTGCTCGTATTGCATGAAATTTTGCTCCATTAGTGACCTCATTGGTGTTGGTGGTAATTCAGCCTGCTCTCTGGCGTCTTCATTTGCCTTTTCATTGGCTTCACGCTCCAAGCACTGCTGTTTAGACTGGATTCCTACTCCCGTGTCCAATACCCCCAAGTCTTGTAACACAAAGTGAATACTCATCATTACATCATGCTTATGTTTTCTGAGCTCGACTTCATGCCTAGTACTAGTCACATAATGGAAATCAAAATCCAAATCCAAATAAGAACCAAAGATTTATCATATATTATACAATACAAACACATAGTTGTCTATTTAATATATAAATTCACACCGTAGGGGCTTCCCTTACAGTAATTCGGTAAAAAAACAATACAAACACATAGTTGATACATTACACAATATAACAAATATAATACAACCACTACAATCTCACGTGAGCGCTACCTCACTTATGTAAATACATAAAGATCTCAAACACTAAAATACGCAATACCTTCTTACTACTACTACTACCCTAACATCTTCCATCTTCTGGAGTCCAACTCCTCAGTATTCACGATGCTCATCATACATGCCTCGAATCCATCTGTGCTGACGCGAAGTCCGTCACACCGCCTCCGGGATATATGGTCTTCTAGATGGAATGTACTTAGTATCGGAAGTATCAGGACTCGACACGTCATCCAACCGGAGTGGATCAGCTCCCTCTAGATCATCAGAATCATCCCCGGTAATAGGCTCCACACTAGCGTCTCCATAAGCCTCCTGAGCCCATCCCTTAGTCATAACAGAATGATGGACATACACCAGAGTCATCACTAGTAGGGAAAACCTCATCCCCGGTGCACCAAAATGGCCTACCGCCGGCGAGTTCAGGCACGTCGACGACCATCTCGCCGGCGGTAATGCCACATCACCGGGGCATTCACTTATTTGTCGGGGGTAATATTAGTTATCACCAGCGAATGGACTTATTCGCCGGAGGTAGTCCAGTACCACGGGTGCCCTTCACAACTCGCTGGGTGTAGTAACCCTACCACAGGCGAACACTCGCTCGCCAGGGGTAGTGCATCTGTTTGCCGGTGGTACTATTAACAGGAGTAAAAAACTGCTCGAAATACGCAGTATATACACGGTATACATAGTAATACGCACAAAAACACCAGAATTACAGCAAAATGTACACATATGCGACACAACGTATACAATAAGTACCCAAATGTTCGTAGCATGCATCAATAACACAAATAGATAACACAAGTGTAGAAAGTCGACCATATATGGTTGAAACTCCGACTCGAACTAGCTAAACAACAATGATATAATAGACTAGAGAGGCGGCGGTGGCTGCGAGCATCATCATGACAAAGGGGGCCATCGGTCTCCTCCACAACTCTCTCCTTCGTTGCACTAGAAAGTTGGCGTATCTAGTTTCCGCCTCCTCCAAAGTGGTGTAGCCCTAGTAACTATTGCCGCTGAAACGGTGGACCTGCCTCCTACAATCTTCCCAATCTTCATAGACTCCGGGAACCTTGCCCTTGTACACAACATACCAAGTCATCTATGCACACACACAAGAAATAAAAGTTAGTTGTTAGCACATTCATAATAGAGAGATAACATGTAGGCATGAAAAAATAAAAGAATTAAATATACTAAAATAATTCTATGACTAACATTTATTTGTAGGGAGAGATAGTGCAAAAAGAAAAGCATCAAATATACAAAAGTCCTACCGTAACTAACATTTGCAGGAGACAAGTTTGTGACTCGATCAAGGACCACGACTCCCATCACATGCATTCAGCAGGAAGGGATGGATGCCACATCACAACATGCTTCGAAGCAGGTTGCTATCTCTGCCTTACTCAGCGGGTGACCGCCGTAGTTGAACAAGGCACCCCTTTTCATGACATCCCTCATGAGTATCGTGCCAATCATCCTCTGGATTGCACGGAACTCGGCTCTGATGTTTGCATCTGTGGTTTCCGCCATGTCTATGCCCCTTCTCTCGAGACCAGATGGCAACAAGAGAAGAAATTGATCTTTTACGAACTCCCTTATCTGTAGGATGGTGACCAGGCCTCCATCCCATTCTCACCTGACGATTGCTTGAGGCGGGGGAAATTGGTTACGTGGGAGCACATATAGTAGCCTTTAACCTTCTTCTCATACTTGAGTGGGCCAACCACGGCTCTAAACCCGTTGAGAGCTTTATCAAGAGTAGACTTGACATCGGTGTAGTATTTCCGCATCTCTCTCACGGAGTCGAGATACACCATATTGGAATAATATGGTTGAAACACGATGAGGATGTAGTACTTGTGTCCATGCAAAACAGTTGGAATAAACCATCATCATCGGCTATTAAGGAAATTCATGAATGAAATGTAATAGCAGGTAATTTAGTGACCAACTACTTCCTCGGGAAAGTATGGCATGGGAATGCAACTCTTATCCTTATTCGCCACCAAGAAATCCTGGAAATACTTTGCAACAAATGCCTATTCCTTATCGTTGTTGGATGCAGTCATGTAGAAGGGGTCCATGCTAGCGATGTGCGGGGTCTTCTCCATGATGATATCATGCGCCATGCTAAGCGATACCAGGCGGACCAAGTTTCTCTCGAGCCGGAACATGTGGAAGAGCCTGAAGACGTGTTAATACCTAATGAAGAATAACTCCGCAGGGTTGGTGGTGACGAAGCCACAGTCAGTGGGCACCCTGGCCGTGACGACCGAGTACGAGGGATTTCTATCTTTGAGAAGTTCTTACTCCAGATACAGAATAGACTCATGCAAGCTCCTCATATCTAGCGTCAGCGTCTTGACAATGTGTTCTGGCAGGATCAGTTCACCAAGGTAATGCATCTTCATCCACGGGGTCGGCAGCCTGTCGAGAACCACTTGGTTTCTTGTAGCATCATTTTTCCTGCGCCGGTTCTTCCACTTCCGAATGCCTTTCTTATTGCATAGGGGAGTGCCGATTTGTTTCATCGTCTCCATGGTCACACCAAGGAGTGTCCTCGGGGTAACCTGAGATTGTGGCGGAGCGGTGAAGTAAGTAGGTTCCTTCTCGGGCGTTTCTTGGGAAGGGAAGAGCTTCTTCTTCATGGTATCATGGGCGGGTGCCTCGGAAGGAAAAACGTTGGCCTCCAAATCAGCGATGAACGAATCGATGGGATCCATACTGATGTCCAACGCGTTGTCATGATCATGTGTCTCGGGCTTGGGAGGATTATCAACATGTGGAGGAGTGTCCCTATCTTGGCTTGCCGCAGACACGGACGTTGTAGTGACCATTGCTTGGCTCGGCGCTCCTAGTGCAACCTCAGGAGTGACCCTGCCTTGGCTTGCCTCCGACCCCCTGGCGGTGTTCAGCTGAATTAGGGCTTTCAGCCATAGAAGGATATGATTCTTGAGTTGTCCGACCTTCAGCACGCTAGTGGCATTCGCGGGTTGAGAAGGAGGATCCAAGTCTCCACATCCAGGTAACGCCCGATCCACTTGAACCCGGTGCATGCTGTCGTCAATAGGCTTGAAGTGGTACGACCGGGTGAATGGCATGATGACGTTTCCGTTCGCAACACCCTTCAACTTGTGGTCCACATTCAGGAGCAAGGTGCAAGAAGTCATTTGCGCCTGTGAAAACATGTAGGTTAGAGAGGATGAAGTAATTAATTTGCAGAGGCTTTGAGAGAGGCTCAACTAATTACCGTGAGGGCGTCGAGTTCGGCTCGCGTCGGGGGACCGAGGCAGGGCATGCAAGTGACTGAGGGGCTGCTGCTGGCCCCCATGGCCGGCAAATCCGCCCTAGCACCTGCATTGGTGCCAGTGGGTGGAATCACCAATATGGGTGCATCTTGAGCCCGTGTAGCAGAAGGCATGTTGCCCGAGTTATTGTCGCCTAGGCTGATCACCGGGAGCGGTCCCTTTTGGTTGTTGGAAATTTTTTTTGAGATCGACTACACCATTTGATGTCTATGCACTTCTATTCTTGTAGACAGTTGTTGGGCCTCCAAATGCAGAGGTTTGTAGAACAGCAGCAAGTTTTCCCTTAAGTGGATCACCCAAGGTTTATCGAACTCAGGGAGGAAGTGGTCAAAGGTATCCCCTCTCAAGCAACCCTGCAATCAAGATACAAGAAGTCTCTTGTGTCCCCAACACACCCAATATACTTGTCAGGTGTATAGGTGCACTAGTTCGGCGAAGAAATAGTAAAATACAAGTGGTATGGATAATTATAAGTGGTAATGGTGATAGAAAATAGCTTGCTAGCGTGGAAAAGACTGAAGTAAAACTGAAATAAAGAAGGAAGCAAGCAAACATGTAACAGATCAAGTAGCAAACGGTGTTTCAGTGTTTAGAAACAAGGCCTAGGGATCATACTTTCACTAGTGAACACTCTCATATAAATATATTCTTCTTTATGATACTACGCTGAACTACTCTCCGGTTGGACACTCTAATCGATGGTAGAGCTATAACAGCACACCTCAAAGTTCATCTTTCCCATCTAGATAACCCCACACTGTCACCTTGAGCACTAGATGAGTACAACAAACACCACAATTTCATAAAGACATCCAACTCCAAATATAACTCATAACAAGTATTTGTAATATCTAGCCTAAGTGCCACCATGGTGTGCACGCTGTCACTTTCACTCACATGGGGAGAGCAGAGATCTATTAAAGCACTTGAGTAGCAAGGCAGATCTATAGATTACAAGCTCATGATCTCAATAAGATCATGCATAGGGAGAGAGATGAACACATAGCTACCGGTAGAACCCTTAGCCTCGAGAGAGAACTACTCCATCATCATCATGGGAATTAGCAATGGTGATGGAGATGGTGGTGGAGATCGATGGAGATGGCTCCGGGGGCACTTCCCCATCCCGGCACGGTGCCGAAACAGAGAATTTCTGTCCCCTAAACCCCCCCTCGGTGGCGGCGGTGCTGCAGAACTTTTCGTGGATTTCTGATTGACGATCTAGGGTTTTTTCCTTGGGGGAGATATAGGCGAAAGAGGCAAGTTCGGTGGCCGGCCAGGGGGCCCACACCATGCCCTGGCGTGGCCTAGGGTTGGCCGTTCCTGGGGGGTGTGGCCAGGCCCTGACCCTCCTCCGTCTCGTATTCTGGCTCCGTGAGTCTTCCGGTAAAATAGGGACTTTGGCTTTTGTCCCGTCCAATTCCGAGAATAATCATTTTCTGACTTTCCTAGAATCAAAAACAGCAGAAAACAGGCAACTAGCACTGTGGCATCTTGTTAATAGGTTAGTCCCAGAAAGTGTATAAAAAGTACTCCAAAGTTGGAACAAAACATATGAAAGTAGATAAAACGAATCATGGAACATCAAAAATTATAGATACATTTGCAATATATCAACATCCCCAAGCTTAACTCCTGCTCGTCCTCAAGTAGGTAAGTGATAAAAAGAAAGAATAATTTTTGAGGTGACATGGACCATCAAAAACTTGATCAAAGTATTTGTAAAACATTCAAAGATGGGATCATAGTACTTCAATCATAACATTAAAGACAAAGTTCTAGCAATAAGACAAAGAAACTATGTTGCAACATGAAAAGGCACAAACAAAAAATTCATGAATAACAATGCTTTGCAAGACGTTTATTTGTTTCACATAAAGAAAACATAGCATAATGGCATTCAACTTGTCCCTCATATAGTAGCAAATATAAATGCATAGGACACCTTCAAAGTTCATAAGAGTGACTAGATACAAATAGTTTAAAACAAGCAATATCAAAGCTATGCATCAATCAATGAGTCTTGGGCCAATGCACATAGAACGAAGAATGGCCACTATGCTCTCAATGTAGGTGAATAAAGATAGAAGGTGGAGACTCAACAAAAAAGTAAAAGAAAGGCCTTCATAGAAGGAAGCAGGGATTCAAGTTTCATAAAGAGCTTCCAAAAATTATGGTACTTAATAGCTTTCAGCTCTCATTTCCCCTATCATAAGCATCTTGAAGTGATTAAGGTTAAAGTAAACAAACTATGGTGTATATGCTTGACGAAGTATAAGTTGGAAATCTCACGTCCCTTGAATACGAGGGCCGCTCCTCATGCTACTCAAGGTTAGTTACCTGTAAGTTCTTGTCATTGTAAGTACATGTGTATCATAGAGAACTGCCAACGGGGTACCCCTTGCCCGATGATACGGAAGAATCCCCATATCAAAATGACAATGCAAGTAGACAACGAGCATCTCAGCAATGTTCTTATTTACCATGGGAATATGGTGCTTTTTTCTCTCTTTCCTCTTTTCATAATCTCTTTTTTTCTCTTTTTTCTCAATATAGGACTCTTTTTTTATAAGAAGAATGCTTCATAGACAGCTCATTATGGTTACGCTGTAGGTTTTCCCCATGTCAGCATGAATTAGACCAGCGTCCCAGGCGTTTTTCTAACACATATACATAACTCCATGGATTTACAAGCTCCCCTTTCATTTCACACCGACGACATCGATATACAAAAGAGCATGATATCAACTAGGTACAAATTACCAGTGCAATGTTGAAAGCGTTCCCCATGACAGCATGGTTCTGCTAATCCCCAATAAATAAGTGCAAGAATATACAACATAAACGACACAATGGTTCAAGTTTATTAAGGGCAAGAAAAGTAAAGTGTGCCATCAAGTTCGTGAGAGCTTTAATCACTAGTTTTCTCATAACAAGTTTAATTTGCAAGGTAAACAAAAACATGAATATATTTGGAATAGCATATGCTAATAGGTAGGTATGGTCGACTCTATGGAATAAATTGGTTTAGGGAGTTGGATGCATGAGTGGAACTCATACTTGGTTGCGGAGGCTAGCAAAAGACTGGGAGCGACAAACTAAGAGACAAATAATGGTCATAATCATGCAGAGTGACAAAATGTCATTGATCAAAGCATAAAATGACACTACAAGTTGAAAAATAAAGGATCATCAAGGCTATGGTGACTTGGGATAGTCATAACATGGTGTGAGCATGCGCCAAGTCAACCCAAATAAAGCATCAAAGGAGAATACCACTATACTATGCTTTAATATGCTAAAACAACGCATGATTCTTCAAAGGCACATTAAGCAATCTCAATTGTTTATAACATGTCATGCTACAACAAAGAATACTAAGCATAAAGCCAAAAAAATATCAAGCATGGCATGACAAAGCATAGGCCACAGTCAAAAACAAGCTCTTTCTACCACTTAAGCATGAACTTTTCTACGCTTTTCCAATCCAAACCAAACTATTTGAAAACCAATGCATGAAAGAGGGGGTCCAACCAAAAAAATATTCAAGCAAACTAAGAAAACAAAGCAAACGAAGACCAAAAAGAAAAACAAAGACGCTCCAAGAACAACACAAATGTCCATGAAACAATAAAAATGAAGTGTTTGGAAGAAACCTGGGATTTTTATTGATGAAGAAGGGGATGCCTTGGGCATCCCCAAGCTTTGACGCTTGTACTTCTTGGATATTTCTTGGGGTGACACGCGTGGCATCCCCAAGCTTGAGCTTTAGTCCGTCCTTCATCTCATTACTCATTCCTTCCATACACCTGAAATTTTTCCTTCATACAAAACTTCACACAATCTTTATTAGCAACATTAGTGCACTCAAGATAATAGGTCTTTAGGTTCAGTTCCAACACCAATAAAACTTCCATTAAAATACAAGCTACTGTAGCACTTCCCTCAAAAATCTCAATTCCCCAAAAGAACTCAAAAAGGAACCAACAAGAAGCAAATGCAAATAATGGCAGAAATTTGTCAAAACAGACTAGCAGGTAAAAACCAATTTTTTCGAAGACCTTATGTTGCTCAAATCGAAAAGTATTGAACTAACGAAAGTTGGATAACAACCTGGGGCAGAAGCACCAAAAATCACAGCTCAAACCGACGTACAGAGATTTTACACGAATTTTTACAGCGAAGCACAAAAATCTCTTTCGGGACAGCAACTTTCCCAATCATTGCTTCTCTCTCATTAGAGGTTACTCTTGGCACAAAAAGCAAATAAAAAAGATAAGGAGCGGTTATTACAGAGGTAATAACTTTCAAGACTCATCTAAAACTTTTGTGTTATCTCCCAATAAGTACTTTTCTTTAACGCCTTTAAGTTAGGCATGATAGTTTGAGACGATGCTCACATAAGAAATATGAATTGAAGTAAGAGAGAGCATCAAGAAGCAAATTCAAAACACATTTAAGTCTAACCCACTTCCTATGCATAGTAATATTGTAAAGAAACAAGTCATGAAAGCACAAAGCAACAAGCATAGGAAAGCAAAACAAGTGCAACTTCAAGACTTTCAACATAAAGAGGGGAAACTTAATAATATTGAGATACATAAAACCATGTTTCCCTCTCTCATAATAACATTCAGTAGCACCATGAATAAAATTAACAATATAACTATCACATAAAACATTCTTATCATGAGCCACATGCATAAAAGAATTAATACTCTCCACATAAACATAGTCATTCTTATTAGTTGTAGTGGGAGCAAATTCAACAAAATAGCTATTGTGGGGCCCCCGGATTGATCCTCAGAGAATCCCTGTGATGCATACAACCACGATCCCATGATCAGTTAGTCGCGGCACATAACCGACAAGTATCATTACAACATCCAAGACATATCGAATTTACAAAACCTACATAAATGCCGTTATGGATACATCAATAATCATCAGCGGAACACCCTTCAACTTGTTGTCCACATTCAGGAGCAAGGTGCAAGAAGTCATTTGCGCTTGTGAAAACATGTAGGTTAGAGAGGATGAAGTAATTAATTTGCAGAGGCTTTGAGAGAGGCTCAACTAATTACTGTGAGGGCGTCGAGTTCGGCTCGCGTCGAGGGACCGAGGCAGGGCATGCAAGTGACTGAGGGGCTGCTGGTGGCCCCCATGGCCGGCAAATCCTCCCTAGCACCTGCATTGGTGCCTGTGGGTGGAATCACCAATATGGGTGCATCTTGAGCCCATGTAGCAGAAGGCATGTTGCCCGAGTTACTGTCGCCTAGGCTGATCACCGGGAGCGGTCCCTTTTGGTTGTTGGCGATTTTTTTTTGAGATCGACTGCACCATTTGATGTCTATGCACTTATATTCTTGTAGACAGTTGTTGGGCCTCCAAATGCAGAGGTTTGTAAAACAACAGCAAGTTTTCCCTTAAGTGGATCACCCAAGGTCTTTCAAACTCAGGGAAAAGTGGTCAAATGAAGGAAATATGCCCTGAGAGGCAATAATAAAGTTATTATTATATATTCCTTATATATATGATAGATGTTTATTTTACATGCTAGAATTGTATTGATCGGAAACATCAATACATGTGTGTTTAAAACAAAAAAGGGTTCCTAGTTATGCCTCTCTTATATACTAGCTTGTTGATTAACAAGATGATCAAGGTTTCCTGATCATGGACATTGGATGTTGTTAATAAAAAGGTCACACCATTGGTGGAATGATGTGATGGCATTCATCCGAATTATAGCATTACGATCAAGTCATTATGTTTATATTTCTATAACATCATACGAAGTAATCTTTATCCTTAGACCATAAGATCATGTTAATTGCTAACACCGGAAGATTATCTTGATAACATCAAACATCACACCGTAACAGGTTGACTATAAAGATGGGTTTAGTACTACGAAGGTGTTATGTTGAGGCTCATGGATCAAGAGTGGAATTTGTCAATCCAGATGATAGATAGATATACTCTGGGCCCTCTCGGTGATATCACATTGAGATAGCTTGCAAGCAAGTGATATGATCACTAGAATGTTATATCACGGGAACGAGAAAAGAGTGCATGTCGGTAACGAGATCAAACTAGGTATGGAGATACCGATGATCGAATCTCAGACATGTAATATATCGAGAGACAAAGGGATTTTGTTACAAGCGTTAAAGGTTCTCACGATCATAGAAGTCATCGTTGAATGTGTAGGAGTCAGTACGGATCTCCAGGTCCCGCTGCTGATTATTGATCGGAGAAGGGTCTCGATCATGTCTGCATTATTCGCGAACCGTAGGGTGGCACACTTAAGAGTTACCGGACACCATTTTGGAACACATATGTTTCAGGCGAAAGAATTGCAAAGCACAGGAATTATTTCAATAGAAACCGAAAATTGTTTCGGGTGAAATTGCAGAAGGTGGTTCTGCATGTGATATTGAAATATTGGAAGGGGCTATATGTGAATGTTTTTTAATTAAAGTAATTAATAAAAATTCTGAATAAATTTAATAAAAAGAGTTTTATTAAATGAGAGAGCATTAAATTTGGAGAAATTTAATGCATTTAAAGTGGGGACTTTAAAAGGGAATGTGAAGAGGCATTTTAATGTGGAGGGGTTACCACCACATGAATTGGGGAGGTGAGGGGTCACCCCCCATGCGCTGGCCATGGAGAGAGGGGGAACCCCCCTCCTCATATAAAAGGCCACCCATTCCCTCCTTCATCCTTACACCTCCTTGTGAAGGATCTCTCTCCCCCTCTAGAATTATTCCATCATGGTCTCGGATTAGCGAGATACATGTTCTCGGTGGAATTTTGTCTAGAAGGAGTTGCTGCTTCCGCTGGAGCGAGGAGGTGGAGGTTGTCCGGTGGCTTGAACGTGTGTGCGAGTGCGGATGCGCTGCTAAGTTGCGGCGCTCGGACTTCCTCACGATCTTGAGATCGGCAAGTGTATGACTACATCAACCACGAGTTCCTACTCGTTAACAAAGCTCGTTGTCTACGAGGGTAAGTTCTCGTTGAATGTATGTCCACCCGTTGCTTTGTACCTAGTAGATAGATCTTGGCGTGTAGTTCACACCGTAGGAATTTTTTTTGTTTTCTATGCTGCGGACCCAACAGTGGTATCAGAGCCTGATCTATGCGTTGGTGCTTAGCACGGGTAGTACACATATGTTGATATGTGGGTGATGATGATCATGTTATTGCATCTTCTATGTATTTTGGATATTGGTGGCATAGTGGGATGAAGCGGCCCGGACCAACCTTACATGTCATCGTACATGAGACCGGTTCCAAGACTGACATGCAACTTGTTTTGCATAAGTGGCTGGCGGGTGTCTGTCTCTCCTACTATAGTCAATATCTGATTTACAACGAGTTGCTAATAACTTAGTTATCCTCGTTGTGGTTCATGTTCGTAGGTGAGAACGGTTCTATCTCCGAAAGCCCCAAGCCACGTAAAACTTGCAATTGATAAATTAGAGGCGTCTAGTTTAGATCGTTGCTGGGCTAGTGTATTGATATGGTATTGTTGTAAGTAGATGTATGGTAGATACTCTTACAACACAGTCAACATGTAAGTTCCATAGACCTTGGCCTTACACACAAAGGAATGATAGAGATCATACCACGATGCAAGTGATAGAGATCAAATGCATGGACCATATCATCTCACTTTACACATTAGATGTTAGCATCTTATACTGCTAGTTTGGCGCGTTTGGTAGCATTATAAGATGATCCCTCATTTAGATATCAAGATAAAAATGTGTTCTTCCTTGAGTATGCACCGTTCTATGTATCGTGTTTCGAGACATCACGTGATGATCGGGTGTACTCGAATCTACGCTTTCATAGGAACGGGTGTAAGACAGTTTTACACACGCGAATACTAAGATTCTTACTTGGCGAGCCTAGCATGTACAGACATGGCCTCGGAACACAGACCGAAAGGTTAAGCACGAGTCATATGGTTGATATGATGCCCATATAGATGCTTGCCTTTGAAGCTATATCAACTCACGTGATGATCGGACTTGGTGTAGTGGATTTGGTTCATGTAATCACCAAAAGGACACGAGGGATGTCGTTTTTTAGTGGGAGTTCATTAGAAATTTGGATTAGTTGAACTCAATCTATCATAAACTTAGTCTAAATAAACTTTACAAATTATGTTATAGATGGCACCACCTACTTTTAATTTCAATGTGTTCATGGAGAAAGAAAAACTTGCTGCGAATGGTAGCAACTTCACCAACTGGGCTATGAATTTGAGGATTCTCCTCACTGCTGCACAAAAGCAATATGTGCTAGATGCGCCTCTAGGCCCCCCACCAGCTCCTGATGCCCCTGACGAGGAAAAGAATGTCTATGTGACTCGTCAGGAGGACCACAACTTAGTTCATTGCGGCATACTGTATGGGCTAGAGCCAAAACTTCGAAAGCGTTTCGAAAATGGCAATGCCTTTGATACCATGGGAGAATTGAAAATTATTTTCGATACCCATGCTGCCGTATAGAGTTATAATGCTACAGAAAAGTTCTTTAGCTGCATGATGGAGGAAAACAACTCCATTAGTGAGCACGTACTCAAAATGTCTGGGTACGCCGATAAGCTCGTGTCCTTGGGAATAACGATTCCCATTGACTTAGGCATACATCATGTTCTCCAATCTCTGCCACCTAGCTACAGGAGCTTCATGATGAACTATAATATGCAGGGCATGAAGAAGTCTCTTCCATAGCTTCTGTCAATGCTTAAGACTGCAGAAGTGGAGATTAGGAAAGAACATCAAGTGTTGATGATGAATAGGACCACCGGTTTCAAGAAGGACAAGAAAGGCAAGCACAAGGGAAAGAAGGGTGGCAAGCCTGTTGCCACGCCTGAAAAGAAACCCCGGGCTGGCCCTAAGTCTGACACCGAGTGCTACTATTGCAAGGGGACTGGCCATTGGAAGCGCAACTGCCCCAAGTATTTGGCGGACAAGAAGTCCAGCAAGGCAAACAAAGGTATATGTCATATACATGTTATTGATGTGTACTTGACTAGTACTCACAGTAGCACCTGGGTATTTGATACCGGATCGGTTGCTAATATATGTAACTCGGTACAGGGGCTACGGAACAAGCGACAACTAGCAAGGATGAGGTCAGGATGCGGGTCGGCAATGGATCAAGAGTTGATGTGATCGCCGTCGGGACGCTACCTCTCCATTTGCCATCGGGATTAGTTATAAACCTAAATAATTGTTATTTTGTGCCTGCACTGAGCATGAACATTGTATCTGGATCGTGTTTGATGCAAAGTGGTCATTCCTTTAAATCTGAAAACAATGGTTGTTCGATTTATAAGAATGATATCTTTTATGGTCATGCACCTATGTGGAATGGTTTATTTCTGTTGGATCTCGATAGTAATATTACGCACATTCATAATGTTAATGCTAAAAAGATTAAACTTGATGATGATATGTCTACATATATGTGGCACTGCCGTCTAGGTCATATTGGCGTTAAACGCATGAAGAAACTCCATTCTGATGGACTTTTGGAATCAGTTGATTTTGAATCATTTGATACATGTGAGCCATGCCTTATGGGAAAGATGACTAGAACGCTGTTTTCCCGTTCAATGGAACGGGCGACAGATCTATTGGAAATCATACATACTGATGTGTGTGGACCAATGAGTGTGTAGGCGCGAGGTGGATATCGTTATTTTGTTACTTTCACGGATGATTTGAGTAGATACGGGTATATCTATTTGATGAAACACGAGTCTCAAACTTTTGAAAAGTTCAAGGAATTTCAGAATGAAGTGGAAAATCATCGTAATAGAAAGATCAAATTTCTACGGTCTGACCGTGGAGGAGAGTATCTAAGTTACGAGTTTAGCACACACATGAAAGAGTGTGGAATAGTTTCACAACTCACGCCTGCCGGAAAACCACAACGTAATGGTGTGTCGGAATGTCGTAATCGTACCTTATTGGATATGGTTCGATCTATGATGTCTCTGACTGACTTACCTCTATCATTTTGGGGTTATGCACTGGAAACAGCTGCATTCACTTTAAATCGGGCACCATCTAAATCCGTTGAAATGACACCGTATGAATTATGGTTTGGAAACAAACCTAAGCTGTCATTTCTTAAAGTTTGGGGATGCGATGTTTATGTGAAGAAACTTCAACCGGATAAACTCGAACCCAAAGCGTAAAAATGCGTCTTCATAGGATACCCTAAGGAATCAATTGGGTATACCTTCTATCACAGATCCGAGGGCAAGGTTTTTGTTGCCAAGAATGGATCCTTTCTTGAGAAGGAGTTTCTCGCGAAAGGTGTGAGTAGTCAGAAGGTAGAACTCGAAGAGGTTATTGAACCTTATCTTCATGGAATGGCGAGTGGCGTAGCACCGGAAGTTGTTTCGGAGTTGACTTCACCTGATGAAGAGAGAGCTAATGATAATGATCATGAAACTCCGAAACAGGACACTACCAAACCTCGTAGGTCAAGCAGGACACGTGCAGCTCCTGAACTGTACGGCAATCCTGTTGTGAATTTCATGGTTGATGAAATGGATGACCCTGCGCCGTATGAAGAAGCGATGATGAGCCCGGATTCCAACAAATGGCTAGAAGCCATGAAATCCGAGATGGAATCCATGTACGAGAACCAAGTTTGGAACTTGGTGGACTTACCTCACGACCGAAAGGCCGTTGAGAATAAATGGATTTTCAAAAGAAAAACTGATGCTGATGGTAATGTGACCATCTATAAGGCTCGACTTGTCGCAAAGGGGTTTCGACAAATTCAAGGAGTTGACTACGATGAGACATTCTCTCCCATAGCGATGCTTAAATAAGTTAGGATTATGTTAGCAATTGCTACATATTTCGATTATGAAATATGGCAGATGGATGTCAAAACTACGTTCCTCAATGGTAAGATTGAAGAAGAGTTGTATATGATACAACCTAAGGGTTTTGTCGATCCTAAGGATGCTAATAAGATATGCAAACTTCAACGATCCATCTATGGACTGAAGCAAGCATCCCGGAGTTGGAATCTCCACTTTGATGATGTGATCAAAGAGTTTGGATTTGTCCAAACTTATGGAGAGGCTTGTATTTACAAGAAAGTGAGTGGGAGCAATGTGGAATTTCTGATATTATATGTGGATGAGATATTATTGATTGGAAATGATATAGATCTTTTAAATAGTGTTAAAAGTTATCTAAACAGCAAATTTTTGATGAAAGACCTTGGTGAAGCGTCATATATATTAGGCATTAAAATCTATAGAGATAGATCAAGGCGCCTAATTGGGCTATCGCAGAGTACATACCTTGATAAGATATTAAAGAAGTTTAATATGGACGAAAGTAAGAAGGGGTTCTTACCTATGTTGCAAGGCAAGACATTGAGTAAGACTCAAAGTCCGGCTACGGCGGAAGAAAGAGAGATGATGGATAAGATCCCCTATGCCTCGGCCATAGGCTCTATTATGTATGCCATGCTATGTACAAGACAGGATGTGGCACATGCTATTAGTTTGACTAGTAGGTACCAATCTGATCCAGGTTCGGAACACTGGATAGCAGTAAAGAACATCCTCAAGTACTTGAGAAGAACTAAGGATATGTTTCTTATATACGGAGGTGAAGAAGAGCTAGTCGCTAAGTGTTATGTTCATGCTAGCTTTGACACCGATCCAGATGACTCTAAGTCTCAATCCGGATACATATTTCTCTTGAACGGAGCAGCAGTTAGTTGGAGGAGTTCCAAACAACCTGTGGTGGCTGGATCAACGATGGAGGCGGAATATGTTGCTGCTTCAGAAGCGGCGCAGGAGGCAGTTTGGATGAAAGAGTTCATTACGGAACTAGGTGTGGTTCCCAGTGCGTTGGACCCGATGGTGATCTATTGTGACAACAATGGAGCCATAGCCAACGCAAAGTAACCGAGGTCTCACAAGAATTCCAAACATATTAAGCACCGGTTTCACTCCATCTGCGAGCATGTCAAGGATGGAGATATAAAGATTTGTAAAGTACACACGGACCTAAATGTAGCAGATCCCTTGACTAAAGTTCTCCCTAGGGCAAAACATGATCAACACCAAAAATCCATGGGTGTTAGATTTATCACTATGTGAACTAGATTATTGTCTCTAGTGCAAGTGGAAGACTGAAGGAAATATGCCCTGAGAGGCAATAATAAAGTTGTTATTATATATTCCTTATATATATGATAGATTTTTATTTTACATGCTAGAATTGTATTGATCGGAAACATCAATACATGTGTGTTTAATAAACAAAAAAGGTTTCCTAGTTATGCCTCACTTATAGACTAGCTTGTTGATTAACAAGATGATCAAGGTTTCCTGATCATGGACATTGGATGTTGTTAATAACAAGGTCACACCATTGGTGGAATGATGTGATGAACATTCATCCCAAGTATAGCATTACGATCAAGTCATTATGTTTATATTGCTATAACATCATACGAAGTAATCTTTATCCTTAGACCATGAGATCATGTTAATTGCTAACACCGGAAGAGTATCTTGATAACATCAAACGTCACACCGTAACAGGGTGACTATAAATATGGGTTCAGTACTACGAAGGTGTTATGTTGAGGCTCATGGATCAAGAGTGGAATTTGTCAATCCAGATGACGGATAGATATACTCTAGGCCCTCTTGGTGATATCACATTGAGATAGCTTGCAAGCAAGTGATATGATCACTAGATGTTATATCACGGGAACGAGAAAACAGTGCATGTCGGTAACGAGATCAAACTAGGTATGGAGATACCGATGATCGAATCTCGGACATGTAATATATCGAGAGACAAAGGGATTTAGTTATAAGCGTTAAAGGTTCTCATGATCACAGAAGTCATCGTTGAATGTGTAGGAGTCAGTACGGATCTCCAGGTCCCGCTGCTGATTATTGATCGAAGAAGGGTCTCGATCTTGTCTGCATTATTCGCGAACGGTAGGGTGGCACACTTAAGAGTTACAGGACACCATTTTGGAGCACATATGTTTCAGACAAAAGAATTGCAAAGCGCAGGAATTGTTTCAATAGAAACCGGAAATTGTTTCGGGTGAAATTGCAGAAGGTGGTTCTGCATGTGATATTGAAATATTGCAAGGGGCTATATGTGAATGTTTGTTAATTAAAGTAATTAACAAAATTCTGAATAAATTTAATAAAATAGTTTTATTAAATGAGAGAGCATTAAATTTGGAGAAATTTAATGCATTTAAAGTGGGGACTTTAAAAGGGAATGTGAAGAGGCATTTTAATGTGGAGGGGTTACCACCACATGAATGGGGGAGGTGAGGGGTCACCCCCCATGCGCCGGCCATGGAGAGAGGGGGCACCCCCCTCCTCCTATAAAAGGCCACCCATTCCCTCCTTCATCCTTACACCTCCTTGTGAAGGATCTCTCTCCCCCTCTAGAATTATTCCTCCATGGTCTCGGATTAGCGAGATACATGTTCCCGGTGGCATTTTGTCTGGAAGGAGTTGCTACTTCCGCTGGATCGCTGGAGCGAGGAGGTGGAGGTTGTCCGGTGGCTTGAACGTGTGTGCGAGTGCATATGCGCTGCTGAGTTGCGGCGCTCGGACTTCCTCACGATCTTGAGATCGGCAAGTGTACGACTACATCAACCACGAGTTCCTACTCGTTAACAAAGCTCGTTGTCTACGAGGGTAAGTTCTCGTTGGATGTATGTCCACCCGTTGGTTTGTACCTAGTAGATAGATCTTGGCGTGTAGCTCACACCGTAGGAAATTTTTTGTTTTCTATGCTGTGGACCCAACATCAAAGGTATCCCCTCTCCAGCAACCCTGCAATCAAGATACAAGAAGTCTCCTGTGTCCCCAACACACCCAATACACTTGTCAGGTGTATAGGTGCACTAGTTCAGCGAAGAGATAGTAAAATACAAGTGGTATGGATAATTATAAGTGGTAACGGTGATAGAAAATAGCTTGCTGGCGTGGAAAAGACTAAAGTAAAACTGAAATAAAGAAGGAAGCAAGCAAACATGTAACAGATCTAGTAGCAAACGGTGTTTTTGTGTTTAGAAACAAGGCCTAGGGATCATACTTTCACTAGTGAACACTCTCATATAAATATATTCTTCTTTATGATACTACGCTGAACTACTCTTCGGTTGGACACTCTAATCGATGGTAGGGCTATAACAGCACACCTCAAAGTTCATCTTTCCCATCTAGATAACCCCACACTGTCACCTTGAGCACTAGATGAGTCCAACAAACACCACAATTTCATAAAGCCATCCAACTCCAAATATAACTCATAATAAGTATTTGTAATCTCTAGCCTAAGTGCCACCATGGTGTGCACGCTGTCACTTTTACACACATGGGGAGAGTAGGGCTCTATTAAAGCACTTGAGTAGCAAGGTAGATCTATAGATTACAAGCTCATGATCTCAATAAGATCATGCATAGAGAGAGATGAACACATAGCTACCGGTAGAACCCTTAGCCTCGAGAGAGAACTACTCCCTCCTCATCGTGGGAATCAGCAATGATGATGGAGATGGTGGTGGAGATTGATGGAGATGGCTCCAAGGGCACTTCCCCATCCCGGCAGGGTGCCGAAACAGAGACTTTCTGTCCCCTGAATCTCCCATTCAGTGGCGGCAGTGCTGCATAACTTTTCATGGATTTCTGATTGATGATCTAGGGTTTTTGCCTCAGGGGAGATATATAGGCGAAAGAGGCATGTTAAGTGGCCGGCCAGGGGGACCACACCATGCCCTGGTGTGGCCTAGGGTTTCCCATGCCTGGGGGGTGTGGCCAGGCCCTGACCCTCCTCCGTCTCGTATTCTGGCTCCGTGAGTCTTCCGGTAAAATAGGAACTTTGGCTTTTGTCCCGTCCAATTCCGAGAATAATCATTTTCTGACTTTCCTGGAACCAAAAACAGCAGAAAACAGGCAACTAGCACTGTGGCATCTTGTTAATAGGTTAGTCCCAGAAAGTGTAAAAAAAGTACTCCAAATTTGGAACAAAACATAAGAAAGTAGATAAAACCAAGCATGGAACATCAAAAATTATAGATACATTTGCAATGTATCAACGTCCCCAAGCTTAACTCCTGCTCGTCCTCGAGTAGGTAAGTGATAAAAAGAAAGAATATTTTGAGGTGACATGCACCATCAAAAACTTGATCAAAGTAGTTGTAAAACATTCAAAGCTGGGATCATAGTACTTCAATCATAACATGAAAAGGCACAAACAAAAGATTCATGAATAACAATGCTTTGCAAGAAGTTTGTTTGTTTCACATAAAGAAAACATAGCATAATGGCATTCAGCTTGTCCCTCATATAGTAGCAAATATAAATGCATAGGACACCTTCAAAGTTCATAAGAGTGACTAGATACAAATAGTTTAAAACAAGCAATATCAAAGCTATGCATCAATCAATGAGTCTTGGGACAATGCACGTAGAACGAAGAATAGACACTATGCTCTCAAAGTAGGTGCATAAAGATAGAAGATGGAGACTCAACAAAAAAGTAAAAGAAAGGCCTTCATAGAAGGAAGCAGGGATTCAAGTTTCATAAAGAGCTTCCAAAAATTATGGTACTTAATAGCTTTCAGCTCTCATTTCCCCTATCATAAGCATCTTGAAGTGATTAAGGTTAAAGTAAACAAACTATGGTGTATATTCTTGACGAAGTATAAGTTGGAAATCTCATGTCCCTTGAATACGAGGGCCGCTCCTCATGCTACTCAAGTTTAGTTACCGGTAAGTTCTTGTCATTGTAAGTACATGTGTATCCTAGAGAACTGCCAACGGGTACCCCTTCCCGATGATACAGAAGAATCCCCATGTCAAAATGACAAGGCAAGAAGACAACGAGCATCTCAGCAATCTTCTTATCTACCACTGGAATATGGTGCTTTTTTCTCTCTTTCCTCTTTTCATAATCACTTTTTTTTCTCTTTTTCTCTTTTTTCTCAATATAGGACTCTTTTTTTATAAGAAGAATGCTTCATAGACAACTCATTATGGTTACGCTACAGGTTTCCACCATGTCAGCATGGATTAGACCAGCGGCCTAGGCGTTTCTCTAACACATATACATAACTCCATGGACTTACAAACTCCCCTTTCATTTCACACCGACGACATCCATATACAAAAGAGCATGATATCAGCTAGGTACAAATTACCAGTGCAATGTTGAAAGCGTTCCCCATGACAGCATGGTTCTGCTAATCCCCAATAAATAAGTGCAAGAATATACAACATAAACGACACAATGGTTCAAGTTTATTAAGGGCAAGAAAAGTAAAGTGTGCCATCAAGTTCGTGAGAGCTTTAATCACTAGTTTTCTCATAACAAGTTTAATTTGCAAGGTAAACAAAAACATGAATATATTTGGAATAGCATATGCTAATAGGTAGGTATGGTCGACTCTATGGAATAAATTGGTTTAGGGAGTTGGATGCATGAGTGGAACTCATACTTGGTTGCGGAGGCTAGCAAAAGACTGGGAGCGACAAACTAAGAGACAAATAATGGTCATAATCATGCAGAGTGACAAAATATCATTGATCAAAGCATAAAGTGACATTACAAGTTGAAAACTAAAGGATCATCAAGGCTATGGTGACTTGGGATAGTCATAA
Source organism: Avena eriantha (assembly GCA_910589775.1). Lineage (NCBI taxonomy): Eukaryota > Viridiplantae > Streptophyta > Magnoliopsida > Poales > Poaceae > Avena > Avena eriantha. Next base: position 72,159,067 of record OU342745.1, on the reverse strand, counting down.
CATGGTGTGACCATGCGCCAAGTCAACCCAAATAAAGCATCAAAAGAGAATACCACTATACTATGCTTTAATATGCTAAAACAACACATGATTCTTCAAGGGCACATTAAGAAATCTCAATTGTTTATAACATGTCATGCTACAGCAAAGAATACTAAGCATAAAGCCAAAACAATATAAGGCATGGCATGACAAAGCATAGGCCACAGTCAAAAACAAGCTCTTTCTACCACTTAAGCATGAACTTTTCTACTCTTTTCCAATCCAACCCAAACTATTTGAAAACCAATGCATGAAAGAGGGGGTCCAACCAATTTTTTTGAACCAAACTAAGAAAACCAAGCAAACGAAAACCAAAAAGAAAAACAAAGATGCTCCAAGAGCAACACAACTGTGAATGAAACAATAAAAATGAAGCGTTTGGAAGAAACCTGGGATTTTATTGATGAAGAAGGGGATGCCTTGGGAATCCCCAAGCTTTTTACGCTTGTACTTCTTGGATATTTCTTGGGGTGACACGTGTGGCATCCCCAAGCTTGAGCTTTAGTCCATCCTTCATCTCATTACTCATTCCTTCCATACACCTGAAATTTTTCCTTCATACAAAACTTCACACAATCTTTATTAGCAACATTAGTGCACTCAAGATAATAGGTCTTTAGGTTCAGTTCCAACACCAATAAAACTTCCATTAAAACGCAAGCTCCTGTAGCACTTCCCTTAAAAAGCTCAATTCCCCAAAAGAACTCAAAAAGGAACCAACAAGAAGCAAATGCAAATAATGGCACAAATCTGTCAAAATAGATCAGCAGGTAAAAACCAATTTTCCGAAGACGTTATGTTGCTCAAATTGAAAAGTGTTCAACTAACGAAAGTTGGATAACAACCTGGGGAAGAAGCAAAAAAAATCACAGCTCAAACCGACATACAGAGATTGTACACGAATTTTTACAGCGAAGCACAAAAAACTCTTTGGGGACAGCAACTTTCCCAATCATTACTTCTCTCTCATTAGAGGTTACTCTTGGCACAAAAAGCAAATAAAAAGGATAAGGATCGGTTATTAAAGAGGTAATAACTTCCAAGACTCATCTAAAACTTTTGGGTTATCTCCCAATAAATACTTTTTTTAACGCCTTTAAGTTAGGCATGATAGTTTGAGACGATGCTCACATAAAAAATATGAATTGAAGTAAGAGAGAGTATCAAGAAGCAAATTCAAAACACATTTAAGTCTAACCCACTTCCTATGCATAAGAATATTGTAAAGAAACATGTCATGAAAGCACAAAGCAACAAGCATAGGAAAGCAAAACAAGTGCAACTTCAAGACTTTCAACATAAAGAGGGGAAACTTAATAATATTGAGATACATATTATTAAGTTTGAATGTACTCGCAAACCACCTTAAGATAATAATAATAAAAAGAAGGTATGCAATATGGCTGTGGTAGTAGGAGGGCTCCAAGAGAGGTTCTTTTCTCACATAGTTTCTCTTGTAGATATAGCATCTACATATCTTTGTTGAAAAGTTTTGTAAACCATTTTGGAAACCTTTTTGAAAAGTTTTGGGAAAAACATTAGGACTAGGTCACCCATTTGCTTCTCCTTTACGGTCATCCCATGACCAAACTCCTTCCATCCCTTTCTGACCATCCCATGGTCAAAATAGGGATCCTTTCCAACCATCCCATGGTCAAAACATTTCCAAAGCCATTTCTTTTCTGAAAATCCTTTTTGAAATCAAAACTAGCACCGCTCTACAGCAACCTTCCTAACCGTCCATAACCGCGGACACCGATATTCGAATAGATTTACACTCTGCAGAGGTTGTACACTTTACCCACACCATCCGGGTACACTACCCTGATCTTTACTGATCGTGGGTCGAGTAACCGATCAAGACTCTCCGGATGCCCACTCCAATGTAAGCGCCTACCATATGAGTGTTAATCCCCTAAAAAACCGGGACGTCGGGCGAGGACCAACCAGAGCGCTTTTTCCACTTCCCAAGTGTGCACTTTCAATGAGGGGCTCATAGTAATGCGTGGAGGCCAGCCGACCCTTTATTCCTTCTCCAGGTCGATGTCCCACATGGACCTTTATCGGAGAAGGCCCACCCTCCTCCAGGGATCCCCGATCCACTGTAGTTATTGCGAGGCAGCTTATACCGGAATAGACAACCATCAAATCCAGCTCTGTCCCATACCAGAGTAATTTTGTTGCACGGGTTAATTGTCCTAGCAAAACTGCAAAGAACCGGGTGTGTTTTCATAAACCTTTTTCCTCCATCTTTTCTTCAGCATTTTGTAAAACAAAACCTTCTTCTTTTTCAACATCTCTTGGAAGGTCCCCCTCACCAAGGTTTTATCATAAAACATTTGGTAAAACTTTTTCTGGGGTCTTCCCATCCTCTATCTTTGCTTCGACTAAACCGGGGTCTCCAAAGGGGTATGGTGGATATGCACCATCTACTCTACTAGGGACAATTAGGTATCACCAAGGGGGTTGTACTTAATAGTACAGAAGTGTAATAGCTCAGAGGAGCCAAACCACTACCATATATATACATCAACATAAAGTAAAACGATGCAGTTTTAATAAACAATAGTTAAAACATGCATAACTAAAACAGTAGGACAAGGCTTATGAGCAAGAAGGTGGCTTGCCTGATGATCATCAATGTGGAAATATGTCCTTGTACTTCTTCTTAGAATACCATAATAATAACCATAATAACCATCTTCTTTTGATCTCCGAGGTAATCGCAACTATCGTCGTCAGGGAGCACACATGGAAACAAGCAAGAGCACATTCAACACAAGGCATACAAGCAACAATACAACAGAAATCAATGAACAATATAAGTTTACAAATCCAGAGGTCTTAGGAAGAAAGGATTTAACAAGATTGGCCTTGTCTTGGAAACATGGAAGAAAATCCCCTTAGGATTTATAGTCTAAGAAATGCCTAAGAAGGGTTTTGGACCAAGGACATATTCTGTATGATATAATTGTATAGAAATGATACCTACAGGTAGATGTTGATAAAATGAAACCATCAAAAGTGGTTTCACTATTTTATCACTTTTCTTTGAATAGTTATGATTTTCCTAGTGAGTTAACTTTTAGTTTTAGGGAATAAATCACCAGAAAAGTTCTGGAGCTCCAAACATTATTTCCTTGTGTGGTTAGGTAGGGCTTGATGTACTTGCTCACTGAGACTTGGAGTTAAATCAAGGTAATTACCAGAATGCCCTTAGTAAATTCCTAAGGGTTGTTCTGTAGTTGTTTTGTCTTTTTCACCAGATTAAATCTACAGAAGATCTTGAATTTATTCCAGGGCATGGGGTAGGCATTTAGAATACCTTCTTGTAGGAATTGGATTCACTCTTTTTGGAGTTTTCAAACTCCTAGAGTAATTTATTTAGTGATAATACCCCTTACAGAAGTATTTTAATTCACTAGAATTCAACGGATGATCAATAAATAATGAGATCCTACATTTAGATAGGTATCGAACTACCACATCACTAGGATTTGGAATCAACCCAAAATATGTGGTAGATTTACCTAGGAAGTTTTCTAAAGGCAGAAACTAATAGATTTTGTTATTTTTACTAAAGAGAAACTACTGTTCACCTTGGCAGGAGACCTATGCTGATGGATGGATATGGCAATTACCTTACAGGAGAACTTTGATTCATCCCAAAAGGATATGTACAATTCCTAGAGGAATTTATTTAGTGTAAAATATACCCTTTACAAGATTAAATGCCAGAAAATAATAGAGATTATTTTTGGCAAGGGGCTGGTTTTGCATGTTGTAGAAAACACTAGGGTACTTGGTGAAAATTAGATCTGGACAAACTTGTTTTCTATTTTCATTTTGAATTAAACCAAACAGGCACATTAAGCAGATCTGGAGGTTTTTGAATAAATGAAAAGGCACCAGAGGCAGCAGGGACAGATTTGAGGCAAGCTGGGCCGGGAGGGGGAAATCGGCCCACCCGGCGAGGCCAGTGCGCGGGACTGGGTTTCGAAACTGTGTAGCGGGGCCCGTCGGTTAGTGGCTGTGGCCAGCGAAGGGGGTAAGGGGCGATTTCCACCATCGGATGAAGTGGAGATCGACGACGCCCAGCTATCTTCTTCCTCTAATCGCGCCGGACAGAGGAGGAAACCCTAGCAGCTGGTGGCGGTTGGAGGGGGACTCACCAGGGGCTCGCCGGCGGCGGGGAAGGTGCGGAGGTGGTGCGGCGCTTCACGACGAGCTCATGGATGGATGGGACGACGAGGTTCTTTTCCAAAAATCATCGCTGCGATGGCGCCGGTGTAGAAGACTTCGGTGCTCAACGAGGCTACATGCTGGGCTCGTTCCTGGCAGGGAAAACAGCAGGGGGAAGGGGTTAGAGGAGGTAGGGGAACACCGCATGGTGACATGCATGGAAGGAGAAGCAGAGGGGAGAGCTCTAGGCTCGATTCTTCTAGGAGGCCGAAGTTTCTTCTCCTTCCTTTCTCAGGCAAGGTAGAGTCTAGGGAGAGGGAGAGGAGGTGCTGGGGTGGTAAGAGGGAGCAGAGGGGGAAAATGACGGGCAGGGGGAGGCACCGGGTGGCCTCTGGCCTTTTTAACCGAAGGGGAGAGGTGTATGATGGATCTAGTCCATGGAGAAGCGTGGGGAGGATTGGTCCTCGGGGATAGGGCCTTAGGGCGGTGGAGCTCATGCTGATGAGTCAAAGAGGGTGGAGGAGTGACAGGAGGAGTCTTGCACTGCAAGGGTGCTGCTCCTCTACTCCACTCGGGTGTGGTAAAGAAATAGGAGGGGAAGGGGCTAGGGGAAGCTAGGGAAGCCCTTAGTGGTGCAGAGGGGAGGGGAGTGGGACCATGCACGACCATAGAGGTGGAGAGGGGGTATGCTGCAGCTGCTATGAAGATGTCACAAGATATGACATTTATTGGTTCTCTCTCTCTCACTTGCTCCAAGAGCTAAAGACAAAGGGATGGCCTTGCTACAGTGTAGTGCTACAGGGGTCATGACCAGGGGTGTGATGGGTGCTGGAGAAGCTTGCTTGACCAGGTTGGTGAGGTTTTGTGGGTTTTTGATTTGAGGATTGTCCCTTGGCAATTTTGATCAAGTAGATGGCTATGAAGAAAGTCTAAAAACCTGCATTGGACAAGATGGGGAGATGGTATTGGTGGGTAGATGAGGTCAAGACACACCTCTAGGAATTCTTTGGGATTTTTCAGAGGATTTTAATTCCACTAACAATCATTCATTCAAAAAGTATAGAAGTAGTTTCTAGAAGATCATTTGATAATTTTACATTGGACAAGGATGATTTTTAGTTTGACATGGTCCCAATTGTGAATACACACTTAGTGGAATTTCCCCAAGATTTATTGGGGCTTAAAAGTAATTAAAGAAATTATTATTCCATTTCTGCCTTTTAAGAAAATAGGCAAAAAGAATTAATAAAGCTCTTCAAAAATATTTATTTTTGAAGTGGGAAGATGAGGTATGATATATAGGACTCAATTTATCCCAAAGTTAGGGAAGTGTTTTGGCAAAAACCAAACTTTCCTCTGGGAGAGGAGTTTTGGAGATTTTGACTATTAAAGAGATTAATTAGGTTTGGAGCCAAAGTAATTATGGATTATTTTTGGTAAATCTTGATGATCAAGGTAGATGATGTAGACGAGGTGTAGCAAGCATGTGCAACCTTGGGATTGGAGGATCCAAGTTGATTTTTGGTGAAATACCCTAGATTAAGGATCTAGGGTGATGTTATTTTTATATCACCAAAACATGGTTGTATCTTGGAGCTTAGAGCTCCCCTTGGGGCATGGGATATATGGATGGATATACCAAGTGATGTAGATTGCAATGGTGTAGGGGTTTGAGCTTCATCCTGCTTGAGCTCACCATGACAAGCTTTCAAACCTTGAGTAAAATAAGCGTGCCAAGGCAGATTATCAACTAGCCTTCAAAACCTTGTGGGTTTAAGAAGAACAAAGGTCCACTTGGAACAAGTGAAGTAGATATTTATATACCTATATTATTAGAACACAAACATGCAAAGAGTTGGTCCATAGAAGGTTGGATGGTGGTGTGAGCTTCTATCAAAGTAGGCATGTTGATAATATTTGCAGGAAAAGTTATTTTCTTGCCTGCAAAACCATCAAGAACAAGTGGGTAGGAGGATGATATAACCAAGGGCAAGAGTGGGCATTGGTATTCCTTAGGATGTTTAACAAGATGGTTCAAAATTCACAAGGGTTGAGAAAGGGAGTCATCCAAAAAGGTGATGTTGAAACACTTTCCAGACTTAGTCAAATTTGGCAGTTTTGAGAATTTTGTCTAGAGTATGAGAGGGGATGTTTTTGATGGGTTGCAAGGTACCCAAGCATCATCAAGTGGATGATGTTGAAGTGTAGATTGAGTATGAGGGATCCTTGCTTGATATTGGTCTTCATTGACTTGGAAGCTTCTAGAAGGAATATCTTCAGAATTGATCTGGTTAAGGGTTTTAGGTGATCACCTAGTGGCTAGAGATTTGACCCAGATTGTATTCTTATTTAAGGGGGGTGGTGATTTGGAAACAACTTGATCCTGGTGATGAGCTCCTAGAGTAGCTCATACTACTTCTAAGCAATCAGGTCAATTAGTAGATCAAGGCAACTCATCTTATGAACAAATCAATTACTACTAGGGTTACCATCAAGCCTAGCTTGGGGTAAGGTTGGGCATTTAGAAAAGGTTGGATTTTGAACAAGGTAAGGTCCTTGGTATCTCTACCAAGAGTAGAATCCAAAATATTACAAAAAGGTTTTGGAGATGCTAGAGGTAAGAGTGGTTGAAGGTTCTGTCTTGAAAACATAAGGAGATTATATTATATAACTCTCCATAGTTTTGTCAATAGAAGTTACAAAAATAGTTTTGGTTACATAAGCATCTTGGCTCATGTTTTGAAATGCCAAAATATTTGAGAATATGGAAATTAAGCCAAGACTGTTTTGGGAGGTAGCTTTTGTCAACTGGTGTTAAGGTAAGGAGTATATCATATAATACACATTCATATGCATAAGCATATCCAAACAACAAGCAAACACTTCAGCATTAAACAAGAAAAAGTTTTTGTTCCCCCTGATTTTTGCATTTTGGACAACTAATCAGGGTTGCTGAAATTGGGATGTTACAGCTATTATTATTATTCTCATCACCATAATCATCAAATATAGGAGGCATATTGTAATCATAATTAATTTTCTCCTCAATAGTAGGTGGACTGAAAATATCATACTCATCATTGTAATCATCATATATTGGAGGTTTGGTATCATCATAAGCAATAGAATAGCTATCTTCCAAAGCTTGGGAACTAAAAAGATCATTTTCATAAAAACTAGCTTCCCCAAGCTTAGACTTTTCCATAGCATTAGCAATAATGGTGTCCAAAGAATTCATACTAAAAACATTGCTATTAGCATGCAAATAAAGTTCCATAGGTTTTTTAATTTTCTCTTCAAACACTTCATGTCCTAACTCAACATAAATACTATAAAGCTCTCTATTTTTTTGTTGTTTTCCATTAAGCCTAACTAGTGAAAACAAGAAACAAAAAGAAAAAATTGCAGAATCTAAAGGAAATAACTTCGAGCACTCACACCGGAGGATGTGAGTACCTTTTACCTTACCTCCCCGGCAGCGGCGCCAGAAAATAGCTTGATGTCTACGCACTTATATTCTTGTAGGCAGTTGTTGGGCCTCCAAGTGCAGATGTTTGTAGAACAACAACGAGTTTTCCCTTAAGTGGATCACCCGAGGTTTATTGAACTCAGGGAGGAAGTGGTCAAAGGTATCCCCTCTCAAGCAACCCTACAATCAAGATACAAGAAGTCTCTTGTGTCCCCAACACACCCAATACACTTGTCAGGTGTATAGGTGCACTAGTTCGGCGAAGAGATAGTAAAATACAAGTGGTATGGATAATTATAAGTGGTAGCGGTGATAGAAAATAGCTTGCTGGCGTGGAAAAGACTAAGGTAAAACTGAAATAAAGAAGGAAGCAAGAAAACATGTAACAGATCTAGTAGCAAACGGTGTTTCAGTGTTTAGAAACAAGGCCTAGGGATCATAATTTCACTAGTGAACACTCTGATATAAATATATTCTTCTTTATGATACTGCGCTGAACTACTCTCCGGTTGGACACTCTAATCGATTGTAGGGCTATAACAACACACCTTAAAGTTCATCTTTCCCATCTAGATAACCCCACACTGTCACCTTGAGCACTAGATGAGTCCAACAAACACCACAATTTCATAAAGACATCCAACTCCAAATATAACTCATAACAAGTATTTGTAATCTCTAGCCTAAGTGCCACCATGATGTGCACGCTGTCACTTTCACACACATGGGGAGAGAAGAGATCTATTAAAGCACTTGAGTAACAAGGTAGATCTATATATTACAAACTCATGATCTCAATAAGATCATGCATAGAGAGAGAGATGACAACATAGCTACCGGTAGAACCCTTAGCCTCGAGAGAGAACTACTCCCTTTTCATCATGGGAATCAGCAATGGTGATGGAGATGGTGGTGGAGATCGATGGAGAAGGATCTGGAGGCACTTCCCCGTCCCGGCAGGGTGCCGGAATAGAGACTTTCAATCCCCTGAATCTCCCCTTCGGTGGCGGCGGCGCTGCGGAACTTTTCGTGGATTTCTGATTGACGATCTAGGGTTTTTTTCTCGAGGGAGATATATAGGCGAAAGAGGCAAGGTCGTTGGCTGGCCAGGGGGCCCACACCATGCCCTAGCACGGCCTAGGGTTGCCCGCGCCTGGGGGGGTGTGGCCAAGCCCTGGCCCTCCTCCGTCTCGTATTCTGGCTCCGTGAGTCTTCTAGTAAAATAGAAACTTTGGATTTTGTCCCCTCCAATTCCAAGAATATTCATTTTCTGACTTTCCTGGAACCAAAAACAGCAGAAAACAGGCAACTAGCACTGTGGCATCTTGTTTATAGGTTATTCCCAGAAAGTGTATAAAAAGTACTCCAAAGTTGGAACAAAACATAAGAAAGTAGATAAAACCAAGCATGGAACATCAAAAATTATAGATACATTTGCAATGTATCACCATTCCAGGGATGATTTCATTGACCTGGTTGGCCATCGCGTCATCGACCTTGCTGGCCACCTTTCCTTGGACCCTGCTTTCTACCATGGCTTGGACGCGCTGTTCCATGGTTGCTTCCAAGTTGGACACCTTTTGCAATAGAGCCTCACGCTCCCGGTCCTTCTCCGCCTACCGCGCCTCTTTGGTGCTGGGCACGGTCAAGCCATGGTTGACATGCTCGCGACCTCCTCCTGCACCGGTCACACGGCCTAAGTGTGGCCTCTTCAACGATGGCTACTCCTTCATGATGTTCATGCCCATGATAAAAGGGATGACCCATGGGACTTTTCCCATTGATTCCTAGGACGAGGAGCCAGATTCGGCTACTCCTTCTACGAACTGCAAGAAGTAACATTATTGTTTTTAGAGATGGAGTTGGTGAGTAGTATAAAACTAATAAGCTGGTAAAATTACTTACCACTGTATTCTCAACTTTCACCACCTTCAGGTCGGTTACCAAGACAACACCCTCCACCACTTCTAGGCTCGTGAACAGTTTCCCAACCTTTTATTTATGGTACCAGGATCTAGCAAATGCCCTGAAGAGAGAGGGTCTTTATACTTGTCCCAAGGGTTCTCAATGCCCTTGTCTACGTAGGTATGCTCCTCCTTATGCCACTTGTCCTTCTTGCCGTCGTATCCATGGCATCTGAGACGGTGGCGACCGATGTTCTTCTCCACCAGCTCCTTTCCCCAGATCGACTGCAACTTGGTGTACTCTAGTTCCTCATTTTCCAGGAAGAGCGTCTAGTCCTCTGTCGTAATCCGCGAGAAGTGGCACTTGACCTCTTCGAAGCTCTCGTTGTCAGCAATCATCCCCCTCGGCATGGTTTTATAACTGCTGCGGTTGTTGGTGAACCTAGAGAGGGCTAGCTTGTTTGTGATGTTCTCCTTGGGAACCAGACTCACATAGCCTTCAGGGAACTGGTACCGCGCATGTAGCCGCAAAAAGGAGTTGGTCCTGCAGATGCTTCTTGTTCTTCATTTATAGTTTCATCTCGTAGACATTGATGATGTCCTGAAGGATAGCTCCCAGCTAGAGGTCATACCTCTTCGTGAGCCACTTCGACTCCGTAGGAATACCGATCTTAGGGTCCATGGTAGTGACTGTTTCCTTTGTGGTGCCGACCATGTTAGGGCGCCGCTTCTTCCATCACCGATTGTCCTGTAGTGCATATATATTATTCAAGTACAATTATGTAGATTAACTTCCATTCCGGTGAATTTATGGCACTCCGGCATGACCATTTTTAGTAAAGGTCATGCCAAATTTTTGCCGTGAATATAGGTGTCCTAAGTCTTTTATTTTTTCTTGTGTAGTGCTAGGTATAGCCATGTCGTCTTCTCAGCGAAATGAAAATGAAGATGATCCCTCCAGGTCTTCTAAGTGAAACTTGGATGAGCACTATAGGCTCATGGAGGAGGAGATACAGCTGGAGGAGATGGAAGGGGGCGAAGAAGACAATGATACCACCAATGATGCCCTTGATGGCAATGACGAGAGGGGCGATGGACCACCGACAGTGGCGTCCCTGGGGGTGGCTCGGAGAGTGCTACCCTTGATGAAGAACTCTTTCATGTCGTTAAGATAAACTAAGTCCAACTTAAATTGTTTCATCACAGTTTACATAGCCAACTAGCAAAAGATAATAACCAATAATAACAAGCGATGCCATAGATGGACTACACTTCACAATGTTTCTTAAATTTATTCACAAGAATGAATCAATGCATAGCTGCGATGACCAACCATGCTGCACCTCACATAACATAGGTTCAAAGATTCAAACAACCAAGGGAAATCACAAGTAGCATGCACTAGCAATAGAGGTTCACAGATTCAAACAACTAAGCTATGGTTCTTGCATATTTAAACAACTAAGCTCACAAATTCAAACAACTAATCCTAATTTACCACCAACGATGGAGAGGGTAGAGAGGGAGAGAGGGGAGAGGGTGATGTACCACCGAGACGAGGACGACGGTGAGCACGCGGACAACGATGGCAGGAGGACGACAACGAGCTCCTACACGACCTTTCTCCTCCACGACCTTCTCCTCCACAACCTTCTACTCCACGGACTACAACAGACACGGGACGGTGATGGCGAGGGGGATGCAGGATGACGAAGGCATGTGGGGACAACGACGCGGAGTGAGGGGGCGACAGTGCACGGGGGCGGGTCGCCAGAGAGAGAGAGAGATAGGGTTCGTGCGAGGGAGTGGGAATCGGGGATTTTTCGATGGGTCGGACAGTGGGTCTTACAGGTGGGACTCACCCACTTACCCATGGCGCCTTAGTCTAAATTTGTTGGTGATAACTGTACACCCACTTACAGGTGGGACCCGGACTTACCACCGACGCCTTAGGGCTATATTAGCCAGATAATTTTTTTCCTTATGCTTTTCGTTTTGCTTGTTTATTATTTCTGCACTATTTCTCTATTTCTAGAATGGGTCTAATTGAGTACACTTAATTATACAAGGAGTGTGTGAGTGCATCGACTTACATGAAATAATATAATGATGAGTTTCATCGATACACATGTGTCATTGAAGACAATTAGGGTTTTAGGGTTTAGTGTTGTTTCTTCATACTCGATCTCTCTTCTTCTTGTTCTTGCCCTTCAGCTTGGTCTTTGTTGACTTGACCCCATGGGTGTACGGAGGAAGAGCTGATGACCTTGTTCTTCTTTTTGTGTATGTTGCATCGTCTTCATCATGTTCTTCCACCACTAGGTCTCCGACGAGGCCGTCGAAGTCTTTCTCATCGGTGACTCCATCCATTCCGATGAAGGCCCGACAACATCCATGTGCTGTAGTGCTAGTAAGTGGGCCCTGATAAAGTTGGCTGTCAACACCCGGATTTTTAATCCCAGAAGCCCGTTATGCCATACCTCGCAATCCCAGGATTACCATTTTTGCGAGACATAACGGATTGGATATCACAGTACATCATCCATTACAAACCATACATAAGGTCTTACACAAATAAGGATCTCATGATCTAGTCTTAATACAACAAGCAGCGGAAAATAAAAGATAAGCGTAGCGGTGGGGTCCATCTTCAGGGGCACAGGCAATGCTGACGAAGGCAGATAGTCCTAGTTATCATAGCCGTCTTGCTGGCCATCATCTTGATAGTCCCCTTCATAGTCTGGCCATGATAATAGCCAGGGACAAAAGCCATGAGTACTCTTTAAGTACTCGCAAACTACCACTAACAATTATTATAAGTATAAGTTAAAGTGTTAACTCTATGTTTAACTACAAAGTTAAGTTTGAAACCTAAGCTGCGTTCTGAAGCAAAGAAAGATAAGGTAAAACTCTAGAATCACTTAAGTTGGGAAGCTATTGTCATAAACACAACCCTGTTGTGGTCAAGTCATGATTCGTCATTCATTTCAAACTATTTAGAAAACATCTGACAACGAAACAGTATGGCCATTCCAACTGTCCATAACCGCGGACGCGGCTATTCGAATAGTTTGACACTCTGCAGAGGTGGTACACTTTCACCACAAGATTCGATACATCTGTCAAGTATAACCCTGAATCATCATACTTAGTATGCAGATAATCAAACATACCCTTCCCTTTACACACCTAGTATAAGCACCTCTCCTATGAGCATGGCCTCCCAACCATGACCATCAGTCATCTTGGGCACTGCATAGGTGGACATCATTGAGAGGTAGCCTCAGCTCAGACCTCTCCCGTGAGGGAACTAATACTAATGCATATAAATTTCTAGCTAAGCCTTACCCAATTCAGGTAATGTGGTTGTACGGTAAGTTTGGAATGGTATCGCATCCGAATCCAACCATCAGTTTTATAAAAGGGTTAAGGCTCATGCCTCCACATTTTCATCATCATCAATCCTTTGTGTTTCTCAACACATGTCAAAACATCTCAATATAATGACTCATCATTCCAAGGTTTTCATAATTCATTTTCACCAAGTATTCCCATCTAAAGTGACTCAAGTTTTTGATCTACTCTAAAATACCAAGTTAAGAGTGTTCACTAAGGTGGAAAAGATGGGTTCAATCACATGCCATAGAATGACATCTAAAGGGTTCCAATTAGGTCAAGTTTTATACTTTTTATGCTACCTTCAAAACAAGTAAAGAATTTGGTGTAACTAAGGGGGTAAAACTTGTAAATAAGACTTGGGGTACTAATAGTCAAAGGGGTGTGATCCAGGTATGCCTAAGGTATCTTGGCTAAACCATCTAGTTGATCCTAGCCTGTTAAACACTAAGCTTGCAAGGGTTAACTTGCATTGTTAATGGTGGCTTGCCTTGGTTGGTGCTATGGTTGAAGTTTTTCTTCTTCTTCTTCTTGGTAGAACTCCTCCTCCTCGAAAGCTTGGTCGGTACTATCGTCTATAAATACATAGGGAGTACACAATCACCAAAAAATACTTAAATAGGCTACGTAGCATTCTAGGACACACATTGGATGATCTATTATCATCACAAGCATCACAAGTTTGATTCAATAGTTTCATCCTTTTTATTTTAGAAAAGTAATTTCTACTCATTGAAAAATTAACTAAGATTTAATATTTACCACCAAAATATGGGATCATGTGGACACATGTCCTCACCACATATTCTAACATGTGGGAATGATATTTAAAGGTTGGAATCAACATTACTTTGGTTTAAGTTTATTATTTAATGATTTAAAGTGACTAGAAATGCCTATATAGCATTATTTGGGTACTAGTCCAAAGTCACTGTATGTAAACCTGAATATGATTACATATTTGGATAGATATAATGAAATGTGATTTTTGAGAGTTGTAATCAACTCAAAAGCTAACTTGGTTGATTTTATAAAAATGTTGCAAGTTGCAAATACTTCTGTTTTCTTATTTTTATTAGGAGAGATCTATAACACTAATTGAATTAAATCCAATGGGCTTGGATATATCATCTTAATACCTTTCAGGAAAAATTGGTTTCATGCAATTTGGATTTGTAAAACTCCTAGAATTGAATTTTAAAATAGTGGACAGAAACTAGATTTAACTAAAAAGAAAAATCCAAATTTGAACGGGTGGGCTAGCGCGGGAAAAGACTTGGGCCGTCCCAGTGGTGCTCCGCGGCGTGGGGCTCAACTGACAGGGGGGTCCCGCTTGTCAGCACCACTTAACACGTGAAACGATACGCGCGCTGTGGACCGTAGGATTAGCAGGGAAATCTACGGCTGAGGGTCGTCGTCGACGACGAACAGGTCGCCGGCGAGCTCGAACCCTAGCGGCTCGGTGGGGGTCTGCTGGGGATGTCCCAGGGCTCCAGCGATGACAGCGAGGCGAGCAAACAAACTGGGAGATGACGGCGAGCTCAGGGACGGTCGAAGGGGTTCCGGGGGTGGTCGCAATCAGCGGCGCCCTTCTCCTCCAGAGGCAGCGGCTCCGGCTCCAATTCCGGCGAGCTGCTGCTCCCCTTGCTCCGGCTAGAGGTGGGTGAGGTTCAGAGAGGTGAGGAGATTGGAATGGTGTGGAGAGAAGAGGCTGGGGAGGCCTCCTTTCATAGGCCTGACGGTGAGACCGGGCGGGATGGGCAGGCGACAGTGGCGACATGGCTACGGCGGGATAGAGGCATGGCTGAGGGTGGCGATCGACGGGCGGTCCCCTGGCGGTGCTCTAGGAATTGAATGCGGCCGTAGAGGCGGTGCCATGCGGTCTGGGCGAGGTGGCGCTCTACGCGGCAGAGGCGGCGGTGTCCACGGCGAGCGGTGGCTATGAGGCGTTGGACGGTGAACGGGGGTGTCTGGGGTGTTCTCCAGGTCTTGGCGGAGCGGCGGGCGCGGGCTGCGGCCAATGGGCGGTCTATGCGAGCGGGGACAGAGTGCGCTCTCGGGGCGGCACCGGCATGGTACGGTGGCACTGGGCACGTGGTATCCTCGGTGGTCCACTGCAGGGCTAGGCTCGGGCAAGGGACAGAGGGTGGCAGTGAGGTGTGAGCTACCTCCTAGACATGGAGAGAGAGAGGGAATTTGTTTGTTGCGGCAAGGGCAAGGTTGGCCGGCGAGGGGTGGCTCGGCATGGCATGGCAATGCCACTAGGGGCTAGGGAGGTGGGTTTAAATGGCTTTGATAGATCATCTAGAGACAAAGGGAGTAAAAAGGGGTCAAATGGGAGACAAGTTTGGCCAGAAAACTATTTAAAATAGTGAAACTTGTTTTGTTTGAAAATTGCCTGCCAAGTGTTTTATGAAATGGCCGCAAGAGAAAAAGTTTTGAATTTTGATTTCAAATTTTTTGAGTGATCTCCACTAGTGCTAGGTAGTCTCTGGTTGCAAGGGTTTTGAAAGTGGAGCTCAAATAGATGGGTTTTGAAATAGGGGTGATCTATGCATATGCATTGGATTCAATTTTCAAATGCAATTTAAATAAGTAAAAGAATGTTTTTAGCAGATCAAAAGGTGGGCCTTGGTACCTCATTATGTGTACTAACAAGGGTTGCAAAGATCAAGAATTGTTTCTCTTAAGAAATGAGTGCTAGGAACACTCAAAGTAGTGTAGTGGATTAAAATGGCCAAAATGACCAGTCCTTTTTAATTCTTTTTGATTTGATTTTCTTTAGGAAAAGTTTGGGAATGACGTAGATGATGTTTATTTCACCTAAGAAACATTTTAGAAGCAAAGGATCACAGAACCAAGGCAATTCAAAACAATTCCTATTTTAAATGCAAACATATATGAATGCTTTCATTTTAAATTTGCAAAAGTTTTTGTTAACCCCAAATTTGATGATTTAGATTTTGATAACCTTGGATTGAAGTTTTGGTATGTTACAAACCTTCCCCCCTTAAACAAAATCTCGTCCTGAGATTTACAAAGAAAACTAGGAACTAAATAGATCTGGGAATTCTGTCCTAATGTAATCTTCGCGCTCCCAAGTAGCTTCCTCCTCGGTATGGTTGCTCCACTGAATCTTGAGAAACTTGATACTCCTGGTCCTGGTGGTTCGGTAAGCTTCTTCTAAGATATAGATGGGTACTTCTCTATAGGTCAAGTCATTGTTGATTTCCACAGCTCTGTGATCGATGTTCTTGAAAACTTCAGTTGTCTCCGGCACTTCCAGACATTTGCGAAGTAACGAGATATGGAACACATTGTGGATGGCTGACATCTCTTCAGGCAGTTCCAGCTGATACGATACTTCTCCTCGACGATTCAGAATCTTGAAAGGTCCATATATCTGGGGGCTAACTTTCTCTTTAGACTAAAGCATTGAGTTCCTTTCAATGGTGAAACCTTGAGATATACAAAATATCCGACATTGAAAGTCGGGTTTCTCCTTCTTTTGTCAGCATAACTCTTCTGTCTGGATTGGGTGGTCTTGAGGTGCTCACGGACTTTGTGAACTTTCTCTTCTGCTTCCCAGAGAATGTCGGGTCCAAATATCTGACTCTCTCCTACTTGTGACCAATTCAAAGGGGTACGACACTTTCTTCCGTATAGGAATTCAAATGGTGCCATCTGCAAACTAGCTTGATAACTTTTGTTTTATGAGAATTCTGCGAAAGGCAGACAGTCTTCCCATTTTGATCCATATTCCAACACACAAGCTCTAAGCATATCCTCTAGGATCTGGTTGACTCTCTCAGTCTGTCCATCTGATTGCGGGTGATACGCTGTGCTGAAGTTCAACTTGGTTCCTAATCCTTCTTGGACTTTCGGCCAAAATCTAGAGGTAAACTGAGTTCCTCGATCTGATACGATGGTCTTGGGGGTTCCATGCAGACTAACAATCCTAGCAATGTATAGCTCTGCTAACTTTGCACTCTGGTAAGTTGTCTTGACAGGTATACAGTGGGCTACCTTGGACAGTCTATCAACTATGACCCAGATTGAGTCAATCCCCTACTAGAAGTAGGTAAACCGGTGATAAAGTCCATTCCGACGGAATCCCATTTCCATTCTGGAATCTGCAATGGTTGCAACAGTCCTGCAGGTCTCTGGTGTTCTGCCTTGACTCTTTGACAGATGTCACATTTGGCGATGTAGCTTCCGATCTCTCTCTTCATCTTGTGCCACCAAAATTGCTCTTTCAAATCCTGATACATCTTTGTTCCTTCGAGGTGGATAGAATAAAGAGTATCATGAGCTTCCTTCATGATAACTTCTTTTAGCTCCGAATCTGCTGGAACACAGATACGTCCTTTGTACCACAATACTCCTTCTTCATCTTCAGTGAATCCAGGTGCCTTTCCTATACCGATACAACATTTGATTCCGTCGATACTCTCATTTCCCTTCTGGGCTTCCTTGATTTGGCTAATCAAAGTGGGTTGAAGTTCAATGCTTGCTAAGAATCCTTTGATAACTAATTCAGTTCTGAACTGCTCCAACTCCTCATACAAACTTGGCTGCTTCTCCTTGATCATGGTGTTAAGCCTACACGGCAATCTGCTAAGAGCATCCGCTACCACATTGGCTTTGCCGGGGTGATAGTGAATGTCAAGGTCATAATCCTTGATTAACTCTATCCATGTTCTTTGCCTCATATTCGGCTCCTTCTGAGTGAAGATATACTTCAAGCTCTTATGATCTGAGTAAATCTCACAACGATTACCCATCAAATAATAACGCCATGTCTTCAGTGCTAGAACCACAGCTGCTAGCTCAAGATCATGGGTCGGATAGTTCTGCTCATGCTGCTTCAGTTGTCGAGACAAATAAGCGATGACTTTGCCTCCTTGCATCAATAAACATCCTAGACCAATCTTGGATGCATCACAATACACATCAAACGACTTCTTGATGTCTGGCATAACCAATATTGGGGCTGCTATCAATCTCTTCTTCAGCTCCTGAAAACTGGCTTCACATTTGTCTGTCCATTCAAACTTCTTGTCCTTCTTCAACAATTGGGTCATTGGTCGGTCTATGCTCGAGAATCCTTCTACGAACTTGCGGTAATATCCCGCTAATCCGAGAAATGCACGGACTTGGGTTTGAGCGGTTGGGGCTTCCCATTCCTCGACATCTTTGATCTTGGCGGGATCAACACAGACTCCTCCGGCAGACACAATATGTTCTAGGAATCCTACTTCTTTCAACCAAAATTCACACTTGCTGAACTTGGCATATAACTAATGCTCTCTCAGCGTTTCTAGGATAACTCTCAGATGTTGCTCATGCTCTTCTTCTGAATTGGAGTAGATAAGGATGTCGTCGATGAACACAACCACAAACTTATCTAGGAAATTCATAAAGATCTTATTCATGAGATTCATGAAATAAGCAGGGGCATTGGTTAATCCAAAAGCCATAACCGTATACTCGTATAAACAATAGTGAGTAGTAAAGGCGGTCTTTGGAATATCCGTTGCACGAATCTTAAGTTGGTGATAACTAGTCCTAAGATCAATCTTTGAGAATACCTGGGCTCCAGTCAACTGATCAAATAGATCCTCTATCTTTGGCAAGGGGTACTTGTTCTTGATGGTGACATCATTCAACTTTCTGTAATCTATGCACAGATGGTTGCCTCCATCTTTCTTGTCGACAAATAACACTGGTGATCTCCATGGAGATGCACTTGGTTGAATCAAACCTTTGGCTAGCATAGCATCCAACTGCATCTTAAGTTCCACTAACTCTGAGGGGTTCATGCTATAGGGTCTCTGGGCTATAGGTCTGGTTCCAGGGATTAGTTCGATAATGAACTCAATATCCCTATCCGGGGTCATACCTGGCAATTCATCTGGGAATACGTCGGGGTATTCACAGACTACTCTGACTTGGTCTATGATGGGCAAGGCTACACTCTGGTTGCACTTGAACTGACGGGGTAAGGTTTTAGAGATATGCTCTACTGTTACTCCAGAACTACTGGTCATGGTGATGGCTTTCTTAGCACAGTATATCAGTCCTTTATGCCTTGACATCCAGTCCATACCTAGTACTACTTCCAATCCTTTGGTTCCAAGTACAATTAGGTTGGCATAAAAATCTATCCCATGTATTCTGATAGGTACAGCTTTGTAAATTTTTCTAGCTTTGGTTGTTGAACCGGGGATTTGAACTATCATGACATGCTTTAGGTTGGTTGGACGAATCTTACTAGTGCATGCAAATTCTTCGGTGACAAAAGAATGCGATGCTCCCAAATCAAACAATACTCTTGCTAAAACTGAGTTGACAGAAAACATACCCAGCACTACATCTGGCGCTTCCTGAGCTTCTTCTGCATTCATGTGGAAGAGACGGCCATTGTGGTTGTGAGGGTTCCCTGGGGCAAATCTCCTTCCTAGTTGAACACGACGCTGCTGCTGAGCTGGGGCATTCACATTGGTATTGGCTGCAGTCTTCTTGGGAGACTCATTGGAGTAGTGACCCTTCACTCCACACTCGAAACAAGTGATCTGGGACTTGTCCTTGACTGCGACAGGCACAACATTGCTGCCAGTTCTGGGTGTAGTGTTGCTGTAGTTGTTGGTGTGGTGGTGGTTCTTGGGAGGTGCACGGTTGAAATTGTTGGCATTACCGGAGTTGTGATTGTTTCCTCCGGACTTCACATTGCCTCCGCTACGGTTGGGGTAGCTTGGGCGAGAATTTGGGGGTCGGTTGTTTCTTGGTGCATATCCTGGTGAAGGGTTGGGATGGTACTTCTGGTGACTATTGGATCCAGACTGCTGCATCATACGATGCTTGCGGTTGTCGTTTGCCTGGTTAATCTTCCCTTCCATCTGGATGGTAGCGTCGACTAGCTCTTCGAGATCCTGGAAACGGATGTTGACGAGGACAGTCTGCATCTCATCGTGCAATCCGTTCAAGAATCTTTCCTTCTTCTTGGCCTCTGTGTTGATCTCATCAGGTGCATATCTAGCAAGTGACAGGAATCTGTCACGATACTCTTCCACAGTCATTCTTCCTTGCTTCAATTCACGGAACTCATCTCTCATTCTATTGACTAGACCTTGCGGCATGTGGGTGCGGCTGAACTTGACTTTGAATGCTTCCCATGTCATCACTTGACCATGGTTCGTATTGCGGATGCTATTCCACCAACCTCTTGCATCTCCCGCTAGATAGTGGGTGGCAAAGAGAACTTTCTCATTTTTATCAACTCTGGCAACTTCTAAGTTGTTTTCCATGGTCTGTAACCAGTCATCAGCATCTAATGGGTTTTCAGATTGGTTGAAGATTGGGGGATTGGTGTTCTGAAATTTTTTGAGTTTGGATCCCTGGTGATCTTGATTTCCATGTCCTTGGTTGTTGAGAGCCATCTGGGCGATCTGTTGAAGTGTTGCTAAGTTGGCTTGGCGTTCTGCCCGGCTTGCTTCACGGTCTGCTATGAGATTCTGTAAGATCTGCAGCAATGGGTCCTGCGACGAGCTGCTCCCTCCTTGGTTTCCACGAGTCATCTGAAGATTGAGATAGATATAGGGATAAAAGGGAAATTCTAAGGTTTTGGGTTTTGGGTTTTCAAAGCTAAAACTTTGAGTTAGACTCAGGTTTTTCAACTAACTTCATTTTCATTCATGCAAGCAAGCACACGATACAACACACACCACAACAATCAAAGGGAACATAGATGGTTTGAAGAACCCTTTTGCAAGCTACGATACAGTGAGATCGATACATCGCATGCTACAATAGTGCTCTAGTGCATCTACTCATCATTGATGAAGTTGGAGTCATCATCGTCAGTGTAGAAGTCCACAGCATCCTCCGCCAGAAAATCATCATCATTGCTGAGGTAAGAATCCATGTCTCCCTGGATGTCTTCACCCTCATCTTCTTCTTCCTTTGCTGCAAGCTGACCTTCCTGCTCCTTGACGGTCTTCTCGAGGTCGGCCACCTTCTTGCGAAGACGAGCGATGGTGCGATCCTTCTTTGCACGATGGCGGCAGAGAGACTGACGGTCTTGGACAAGCAGTGCAAAAGTCTGGGCCTTCTGGTCGGCAATGGCACGGTTCTGGTTGGCTAACTGTCTGGCATTGTCCAGTTCCTGCTGTCTGTCATGCAGCAAGAAGTCAAGGTTCTCCAGTTGACGCCTCAACTCGGGGTGGCCCGGCATCTCCATTGGAATTCCCATGAAGTCGCGTCTTGCATAGTGGGCAAAACGGGTTCCTTGGGTCTTGTTGACGTTGAGGGCACATAGACGTGCGAGAGCTTCATGCATTGCCCTGGCTAATCCATCTAGCCAGTTGTTCTCTCTCACGGAGAACTGAATTCTTCCAGAAGTTGGTGCTCAATGCTTCCTCTAAGATCCGCGGTGACTAGCCACTGTAAGTCTCCTCCTCGAGGTCCTGGAAGTTGAGCTCCAAGAAACTCCGGATGTGGGCGTCCTAGTAACTCCGAAAGTGAATCCAGATCCCTCGCGAAGATCAGCTGACCTCCGTTTCCCAACTAGTGAAACTTCCTGAACTGAGTCTCCATCTACAAGAATTAAGGATGAGGAAGTTAGTGAAGTGATCAAGTATGTCAAATTTTAAGTAGTAGTGGAAGAAGTTTGAGGAATATGATTTTTTCAGAAAGAATCCACAAGGGTAAGAGAGGAGATAGTTTTTCATAAATACTCACTTTGGTTTTGAAACTAAGTTTTTGTTTGACGTCCATTCTAACTAGGGTCTCCTATGGTCAGGATGGCTCTGATACCAACTTGTCAACACTCGGATTTTTAATCCTGGATGCCCGTTATGCCATACCTCGCAATCCCAGGATTACCATTTTTGCGAGACATAACGGATTGGGTATCATAGTACATCATCCATTACGAACCATACATAAGGTCTTACACAAATAAGGATCTCATGATCCAGTCTTAATACAACAAGCAGTGGAAAATAAAAGATAAGCGTAGCGGTGGGGTCCATCTTCAGGGGCACAAGCAATGCTGACGAAGGCAGATAGTCTTAGTTATCATAGCCGTCCTGCTGGCCATCATCTTGATAGTCTCCTTCATAGTCTGGCCATGATAATAGCTAGGGACAAAAGCCATGAGTACTCTTTAAGTACTCGCAAACTACCACTAACAATTATTATAAGTATAAGTTAAAGTGCTAACTCTATGTTTAACTACAAAGTTAAGTTTGAAACCTAAGATGAGTTCTGAAGCAAAGAAAGATAAGGTAAAACTCTAGAATCACTTAAGTTGGGAAGCTATTGTCATAAACACAACCCTGTTGTGGTCAAGTCAAGATTCATCATTCATTTCAAAGTATTTAGAAAACATCTGACAACGAAACAGTATGGCCATTCCAACTGTCCATAACCGCGGACGCGGCTATTCGAATAGTTTGACACTCTGCAGAGGTGGTACACTTTCACAACAAGATTCGATACATCTGTCAGGGATATTCCTGAATCATCATACTTAGTATGCAGATAATCAAACATAACCTTCCCTTTACACACCCTAGTATAAGCACCTCTCCTATGAGCATGGCCTCACAACCATGACCAACAGTCATCTTGGGCACTGCATAGGTGGACATCATTGAGAGGTAGCCTCAGCTCAGACCTCTCCCATGAGGTAACTAATACTAATGCATATAAATTTCGAGCTAAGCCATACCCAATTCAGGTAATGTGGTTGTACGGTAAGTTTGGAATGGTATCGCATTCGAATCCAACCATCCGTTTTATAAAAGGGTTAAGGCTCATGCCTCAACATTTTCATCATCATCAATCCTTTGTGTTTCTCAACACATGTCAAAACATCTCAATAGAATGACTCATCATTCCATGGTTTTCATAATTCATTTTCACCAAGTATTCCCATCTAAAGTGACTCAAGTTTTTGATCTACTCTAAAATACCAAGTTAAGAGTGTTCACTAAGGTGGAAAAGATGGGTTCAATCTCATGCCATAGAATGACATCTAAAGGGTTCCAATTAGGTCAAGTTTTATACTTTTTATGCTACCTTCAAAACAAGTAAAGAATTTGGTGTAACTAAGGGGGTAAAACTTGTAAATAAGACTTGGGGTACTCATAGTCAAAGGGGTGTGATCCAGGTATGCCTAAGGTATCTTGGCTAAACCATCTAGTTGATCCTAGCCTGTTAAACACTAATCTTGCAAGGGTTAACTTGCATTGTTAATGGTGGCTTGGCTTGGTTGGTGTAGTGGTTGAAGTTTTCTTCTTCCTCTTCTTGGTAGAACTCCTCCTCCTCGAAAGCTTGGTCGGTACTATCGTCTATAAATACATAGGGAGTACACAATCACCAAACAATACTTAACTAGGCTAAGTATCATTCTAAGACACACATTTGATGATCTATTATCATCACAAGCATCACACGTTTGATTCAATAGTTTCATCCTTTTTATTTTAGAAAAGTAATTTCTACTCATTGAAAAATTAACTAAGATTTAATATTTACCACCAAAATATGGGATCATGTGGACACATGTCCTCACCACATATTCTAACATGTGGGAATGAGATTTAAAGGTTGGAATCAACATTACTTTGGTTTAAGTTCATTATTTAATGATTTAAAGTGACTAGAAATACCTATATAGCATTATTTGGGTACTAGTCCAAAGACACTGTATGTAAACTTGAATATGATTACATATTTGGATAGATATAAAGAAATGTGATTTTTGAGAGTTGGAATCAACTCAAAAGCTAACTTGGTTGATTTTATAAAAATGTTGCAAGTTGCAAATACTTCTGTTTTCTTATTTTTATTAGGAGAGATCTATAACTCTAATTGAATTAAATCCAACGGGCTTGGATAGATCATCTTAATACCTTTCAGGAAAAATTGGTTTTATGTAGTTTGGATTTGTAAAATTCCCTGAATTGAATTTTAAAATAGTGGATAGAAACTAGATTTAACTAGAAAGAAAAATCCAGATTTGAACGGGTGGGCTAGCCCGGGAAAAGACTTGGGCCGACCCAGTGGCGCTCCGCGGCGCGGGGCTCAGCTGATAGGGGGGTCCCGCTTGTCAGCGGCACTTAACACGCGAAACGGTACGCGCGCTGTGGACCGTAGGATTAGAAGGGAAATCTACGGCTAAGGGTCGTCGTCGTCGTCGAATAGGTCGCTGGCGAGCTCGAACCCTAGCGGCTCGCTGGGGGTCTGTTGGGGACGTACCAGGGCTCCAGCGATGACGACGAGGCGGGAAAACAAACTGGGAGACGACGGCGAGCTCAGGGACGGTCGAAGGGGCTCCGGGCCCTTCTCCTCAGGAGGCGGCGGCTCCGGCTCCAATTCCGGCAAGCTGCTGCTCCCCTTGCTCCGGCTAGAGGTGGGTGAGGTTCAGAGAGGTGAGGGGAGTGGAATGGTGTGGAGAGAAGAGGCTGGGGAGGCTTCCTTTTATAGGCCCGACGGTGAGACCGAGCGGGATGGGCAGGCAACGGTGGCGACATGGCTACGGCGGGGTAGAGGCATGGCTGAGGGTGGCGATCGACGGGCGGTCCCTTGGCGGTGCTCTAGGAATTGAATGCGGCCGTAGGGGCGGTGGCATGCGGTCTAGGCGAGGTGGCGCTCTACGCGGCAGAGGCGGCAGTGTCCACGGCGAGCGGTGGCTGTGAGGCGTTGGACGGCGAACAGGGGTGTCTGGGGTGTTCTCTAGGTCGTGGCAGAGCGGCGGGCGCGGGTTGCGGCCAAGGGCCAGTCTGTGCGAGCGGGGACAGAGCGCGCTCTGGGGGCGGCACCGGCATGGTGCGGTGGCACTAGGCGCGTGGTATCCTCGGTGGTCCACTGCAGGGCTGGGCTCGGGCAGGGGACAGAGGGTGGCGGTTAGGTGTGAGCTACCTCCTAGACATGGAGAGAGAGAGGGAATTGGTCTGCTGCGACGAGGGCAAGGTTGGCCGGCGAGGGGTGGCTCGGCATGGCATGGCAATGCCACTAGGGGCTAGGGGAGTGGGTTTAAATGGCTTTGCTAGATCATCTAGAGACAAAGGGAGTAAAAAGGGGCCAAATGGGAGACAATTTTGGCCAGAACACTATTTAAAATAGTGAAACTTCTTTTGTTTGAAAATTGCCTGCCAAGTGTTTGATGAAATGGCTGCAAGAGAAAAAGTTTTGAATTTTGATTTCAAATTTTTTGAGTGATCTCCACTAGTGCTAGGTAGTCTCTGGTTGCAAGGGTTTTGAAAGTGGAGCTCAAATAGATGGGTTTTGAAATAGGGGTGATCTATGCATATGCATTGGATTCAATTTTCAAATACAATTTAAAATAAGTAAAAGAATGTTTTTAGCAGATCAAAAGGTGGGCCTTGGTACCTCATTATGTGTACTAACAAGGGGTGCAAAGATCAAGAATTGTTTCTGTTAAGAAATGAGTGCTAGGAACACTCAAAGTAATGTAGTGGATTAAAATGGCCAAAATGACCATTCCTCCTTTTTAATTCTTTTTGATTTGATTTTATTTAGGAAAAGTTTGGGAATGACTTAGATGATGTTTATTTCACCTAAGAAACATTTTACAAGAAAAGGATCATAGAACCAAGGCAATTCAAAACAATTCCTATTTTAAATGCACACATATATGAATGCTTTCATTTTAAATTTGCAAAAGTTCTTGTTAACCCCAAATTTGATGCTTTAGATTTTGATAACCTTGGATTGAAGTTTTGGGATGTTACTTCATCTCTCCTACCAGATTGATCCACGTCCATTTCCCTATTGCCGGTGTTGTGGCCTTGCTGTCTCATGGTTGAGATTATTGGGGAATCCCAAGAGGAAAGTATGATGAGCACAGTAGTAAGTTTCCCTTAGTTATGAAACCAAGGTTATCAATCCAGTAGGAGCAAGGAAACACCCCAAAGGTGTAGCTAGCTGAGCCTTGGCAGGGCGCACTACCGGCGCCAGCAGCAACGTGGAGACCTGCACAACAAAACCACAGAACTCTGTCCCCAGCTTGCGATGAGGTTGTCAATCTCACCGGTTTTGCTGAAAACAAAGGATTAAACGTATCGAGTGGGAGAAAGTAATAGTTTGCAGAAAGTAAACACAAAGCAGTAAATAGTTGTAGATTGATGGTAAAAGAAAGGACCGGGGTCCATAGTTCACTAGAGCTGGCTCTCCTTAAGATAGATAACATGTTGGGTGAACAAATTACAGTGGGGCAATTGACAAACATCGAGAAAGCATACAAGCATATACTACTCATCTTGACTCCTTTGAGATTCAATTGGGCATTACAACATTATACATAGACCGCCATCCAACTGAATCTATGACTAATAATCCACCTTCAGGTTATCATTCGAACCCCCTCTAGTATTAAGTTCCAAGCAACAGATTATTGCATTACGAATTGCGTGTAAAGTAAACAATACGATTGTTCTATGAACAAAGGATTGTTGTTTTCTTCCTAGTAGCAACAGCACATCTAGTACCTTAGAGATTTCTGTCACTTCCCCGGATTAGTAGAGGCATGAACGCACTATCGAGCATAAATAATAACTCTTGGAGTTGCTAGCATCTACTTGGCCAAGATAGCTACTAACAACGGAAAGGATGCAAGATCAAAAATAAGAAAGACATGATAGAATAAATAATCAATCTGAAATAGCATCTCAATATCCATCGGATCCTCGCAAACACAACATGTAGAATTACAAATAGATAATCTTGATCATGAACGGAGCTCACAAGATCTAAACATGATAGCACAAAGAAGGATAACCAGCCATCTAGCTACTACATGGACCCGTAGTCTAGAGATGAACTACTCACGCATCACACCGGAGGCTTGCATGATGATGAAGATGTTGGGAATATGCCCTCGAGGCAATCATGGTTGATGATATTTCCCAAAGTATTCATAAAGTAAAGTTGTCCTTGTATGAATATCAAATATGTATCACTGAATACGTGATTCAGTTGTGGAACCATATATTCATGATTGTTAGTACTAGATTGTCCTTGGTCGTTGAGGTTGTGCTGGACACACAACTTAGACCAATGTGCAAGTCGGCTGATGACACGGTTCCACTTGTCATGGGCATGGTGATGCTATTCCGACTTACACTGATTCGGCTAAAGAGTTTAGCGAGTCGTACTGACCCACAGTTGATATGCAACGAGCATGTTGTCATATGCAGTCTCAAGCAATGGAATCCTTTGACCTGAGGTGATTGCATGATCCGAGTTGTGGATCGCCAACTTAGGTTCTATCAAATGTTGTTCTGTAAATGGCAGTTATAAAGTTAGAGTTCGGGTTGGTTGTGAAGCAAGCTGCATGACGTGGATTAGCAAGATGGGATTTGCCCCTCCGTAATGGAGAGATATTCTCTGGGCCCTCTCGTGTGATATGATTCGGAAGCATGGCCATGCGCTACTCAGTTAAGTGTTAACTGAGGAGTCAGACTAAGAGTTAGTCTAGTGAATCACATATCATGGTACGAGATGAGAGTTAAGCTATTAAAGGGATAACAACTACTCGCCTATAGCTTAACAGATATATCGTGTGGCAAAGGGACTTGGACGAAAGTCACATTGAAGGTTCGTCTTCTGACTTTGCGACACTTGGGAGTTGGCACGTCTTGCTAGAGGCCGCTACCATCTATCGACATGAGACCAAGTGTTCATGGGAGTGAGTTGGACTCAAAGCCATGGCGGGATACTTGGAGGAGTAGCTCATGTCGTGTCCAGGTGCACGTGAACCTACAGGGTGACACACTTAAGGTTAAGGAGCCGATGTGGATTAGATCCATGTGGAGATTGGAGTACAGCCTAGATAAGTGGAGTGACAAGGGATAGTCCCTGACCTAGCCCAACAGGAGTGTATATAAGTGGAGTGACAAGGGATAGTCCCTGACCTAGCCGTCACTTTCTCCACTTCCATTTCGGGCTAGACAGGATCTAGCAATCCTTTGTCTGAAGCTCCTTCCTGTATGTGTGGATACCGGTAGAGGCATTGCACGTGCGGCGCTGGAGACTGATAAGCTCGTGGGGATCTAGCGAAGGAGTTCGTGGGATCTAGTGTAGCTGTCCGTGGGATTCGGAGGGCTGTCCGTGGGATTGTTCGGCACTGCATCAACGCGCAACATCAACTTCTGCATCTGCGCGTCTAGCGGTAATCTTGTGGCCTATAACCTGAGCTGGATCTTGGGTGGGGAAAAAGTTTTGTTTATCTCTGCGTGGCCCAACAGTGGAATCAGAGCGAAAGCTTCTAGTTTTAGGCTCTAGATCTGTGCGTATGTGATATGCACGAGGTGGTGGATGAGATCCACTTAGGGTTTCGGTGGTCGATCTATGAGATAGATCGGTTTTGTGCAAGATTCATTGGATCAATCGCACTCTGGGTGCATGGAAGATCAGGTGCGGATGATCAATGAGATTGGTCAGATCTGCACAGGGATCAGATTTGGGTGCATGATACATTGCAAATGTATCTATAATTTTTGATGTTCCATGCTTGGTTTTATCCACTTTCTTGTGTTTTGTTCCAACTTTGGAGTACTTTTCATATGATTTCTTGGACTAACCTATTAACAAGAGCCACAGTGCCAGCTGCCTGTTTTCTGCTGTTTTTGGTTCCATGAAAGTCAAAAAATGAATATTCTCGGAATTGGACGGGACAAAAGCCAAAGTGCCTATTTTTCCGGAAGGGATCAAGTGCCAGAATACAAGACGGAGAGGGGCCAGAGGGTGGCCACACCACCTGGCCGCGCGGCCAGGCCTGGCCCGCGCCAGGGGTGGTGTGGCCAGCCCAGGCACCCCTCGGCCTCTCCTTCGGCCTATATATTACCCTCGAGACGAAAACCCTAGGTACCCGATCAAAAATCCATGAAAGAGTCTGTAGCCGCTGTCATCTCCATCCCTAGATCGGGAAGGATCTGAAGCTCTTCCCGGCACCCTGCCGGAGAGGGGAATTCACCCTGGAGGCCTTCTTCATCACCATGCAAGCCTCTGGTGTGATGCGTAAGTAGTTCATCCTTGGACTACAGATCCATGTAGTAGATAGATGGTTGGTTTCTCCTCCTTTGTGCTTTCATGTTTAGATCTTGTGAGCTCCGTTCATGATCAAGATCATCTATTTTTAATTCATACATGTTGTGTTCGTGGGGATCCGATGGATATTGAGATGCTATTTCAGATTGATTATTGATTCTATCATGTCTTTGTTATTTGAGATCTTGCATGCTTTCCGTTGTTAGTAGCTATCTTAGCCAAGTAGATGCTAGCAACTCCAAGAGTTACTATTTATGCACGATAGTGGGTTCACGCCTCTGGTAATTTTGGGAAGTGACAGAAATCTCTAAGGTATTAGATGTGCTGTTTCTACTAGGGAGAAAACAACAATCCTTTGTTCATAAAACAATCGTATTGTTTACTTTACACGCAGTTCGTAAAGCAATAATCTGTTGCTTGCAACTTAATACTGGAGGGGGTTCGGATGATAACTTGAAGGTGGATTATTAGTCATAGACGCAGTTGGATGGCGGTCTATCTATTATGTTGTAATACCCAATCAAGTCTCAGAGGAGTTAAGATGATTAGTATATGCATGTATTGCTTTCTCGGTGTTTGTCAATGGCCCGCTGTAATTTGTTCACCCAGCATGTTATCTATCTTAAGGAGAGCCACCTCTAGTGAACTATGGATCCCGGTCCTTTTCTTTACATACAATCTACAACTTTTTACTTCTTTGTGTTTACTTTCTGCAAACTATTACTCCTTTCCATTCGATACGTTTAATCCTTTGTTTTCCGCAAAACACGATGAGATTGACAACCTCATCGCAAGTTGGGCACAAAGTTCTGTGGTTGTGTTGTGCAGGTCTCCATGTTGCTACTAGCACCGGTAGTGCGCCCTGCCAAAGCTCAGCTAGTAACACCTTTGAGGTGTTTCCTTGCTCCTACTGGTTCGATTAAACCTTGGTTTCCTAACTGAGGGAAACTTGTTGCTGTGCTCGTCATACCTTCCTCTTGGGGTTCCCAATGAGCTCTACATCAACACCGCCATCAAGCATTTTTCTGGGCGCCGTGCATTGAGCCATCAGTGCACTCGGGGGACCGGTGGCTTCGCCCTATCGTAGCGCATTAGATGTCGTTGCGAGGTTCACAATGCCGGTAGATATCGTATCTATTCTTGTTTTTGAAGGAAATTGTGAATGATATGGCTTATGTGCATGTGATGTGTGTAGTCCATATGTGGTCTGTGAAATTGTTTGCTTTCTCTTTGAGAGGAAAAGCTAAAGAATGGTTGAATTCCTTAACTAGGAATAGTATTGATTCTTGGACTAAGTGCAAAGATGATTTTATTGGAAAATACTATCCTCCTGCTAAGATTATATCCATGAGAAGTGAAATAATGAAGTTTAAACAACTTGATAATGAGCATGTTACTCAAGCTTGGGAAAGAATGAAATCTTTGGTAAAGAATTGTCCCACTCATGGACTGACTGCTTGGATGATCATCCAAACTTTTTATGCAAGATTGAACTATTCTTCAAGGAACCTATTGGATTCAGCTGCTGTAGGTACCTTTATGACCATCACTTTGGGTGCTGCAACAAAACTTTTGGACAATATGATGGTTAATTATTCTGAATGGCATACTGAGAGAGCTCCACAAGGTAAGAAGGTAAATTCTGTTGAGGAAACCTCTTCCTTGAGTGATAAGATTGATATAATTATGTCTATGCTTGTTAATGGGAAAGCCCATATTGATCCAAATAATGTTCCTCTAGCTTCTTTGGTTGCTCAAGAAGAGCAAGTTGATGTGAACTTCATAAGAAATAACAATTTTGGCAACAATGCTTATGGTAATAATGCTTATAGGAAAAAAATTCGTAAGAACAATTATAGGCCCTACCCTCCTAGTAATACTTATGGATATAATGGTAAACCTGAATTACCTAGTGAAGGAAGAGTTTTAGAAGTTGAAAGAGCCACTAAAAACTTC
Source organism: Avena eriantha (assembly GCA_910589775.1). Classification (NCBI taxonomy): domain Eukaryota; kingdom Viridiplantae; phylum Streptophyta; class Magnoliopsida; order Poales; family Poaceae; genus Avena; species Avena eriantha. The sequence continues at coordinate 72,128,041 of OU342745.1, read as the reverse complement.
ATGCAAATGCAATATGAGCAAAATAAACTATTTACTAAAACTATGGAGGAACAATCTATCATTTTGAAGAACATTAGCCATAAACTTGAGAGTCTAAATAGGGAAATTCCTAGTTTACAATTGAAACTCTCTAATGCTGAAAGAAATATATCATCTTTGTCTGAAGCTCAATCTTCATTGATTAATAAAATGGCTACTAAACTGGAAATTAATGAGAATCCCTTTGCAGCTACTAATGCCATACAAGTAAGAATTGATGAAAATGTTAGACTATTAGCTGAATTACATGCTAAGTGGGAAAGAGAAGATGAAATTGCTAGAAACATTAGTGTTTCTACTATCACCACCACTAGTGTTGAGGCAAGTATTAGTTCTACTACTTTAGGTGATAAAGTTGATTTTGATCTTGATGGTTGTAACTACTCTGAAGTTATTAAGTTCCTACAAAAGCTTGCTAAAAGTCCTAATGCTAGTGCTATGAACATGGCTTTTACAAAACACATTACTGATGCTCTCATAAAGATTAAAGAAGAAAAGATGAAACATAAAGCTTCTATTCCTATAAAGAAAGAAGATGGTTGGGAACCCATCATTAATATGAAAGTGAATGACTTTGATTTCAAAGATTTGTGTAATCTTGATAGTAGTGTTTCTATTATGCCTAGGAGGATTTATGATATGCTTGATTTGCCTCCTCTTGAAGATTGTTATTTGAATGTCCCACTTGATGACAATGCTAAAAAGAAACTCATGGGGAGTCTTAATGATGTTCTTATTATGGTTAACAATTCCTATGTCCCCGTTGATTTCTATGTTTTGGATGTTGAATATAATGCTTCTTGTCCTATTACTTTGGGAAGACCTTTTCTTAGAACTGTTGGTGCCATCATTGATATGAAACAAGGCTCCATTAAATATCAACTACCACTCAAGAAAGGTATAGAACACTTCCCTAAAAAGAGAGAAAATATTTCTTTTACTTCTCCTATGAAAACAAAATTTGGTCTTAATGCTTCTTCATTTGAGAACACTTGATTCTTTCTTTGCTTCTTATGCCTAACTTAAAGGCGTTAAAGAGAAGTACTTATTGGGAGATAACCCAAAATTTTAGATGAGTCTTGTAAGTTATTACCTCTGTAATAACCGCTCCTTATCCTTTTTATTTGCATTTTGTGCCAAGAGTAATCTCTAATTAGAGTGAAGAAATGATTGGGAAAGTTGCTGTCCCAAAACAGATTTTTGTGCTTCACCGTAAAAATTTCTGAGAGAGCTATGTATGTCGAATTAAGCTGTAATTGTTTGTTCTTCTGACCCAGGTTGTTATCTAACTTTCATTAGTTCAACACTTTTTGATTTGATCAACAGAAGGTCTTCGAAAAAATTCGCCTTTTCCTACTGGTCTGTTTTGACAGATTTCTGCCATTTTCTGCATTTGCTTCTTGTTGGTTATTTTTTGAGTTCTTTTTGGGAATTGAGCTTTTTGAGGGAAGTTCTACAGTATCTAGTGTTCTAATGGAAGTTTATTTGGTGGTAAGACTGAACCTTGAGACTTATTTATCTTAAGTGCACTATTGTTGCTAATGAGATTGTGTGAAGTTTTGTATGAAGGAAAAAATTTCAGGTGTATGGAAGGAATAAGTAATGATATGAAAGATGAACTAAAGCTCAAGCTTGGGGATGCCACGCGTGTCACCCCAAGAAATATCCAAGAAGTACAAGCGTCAAAGCTTGGGGATGCCCAAGGAATCCCCTTCTTCATCAATAAAAATCCAGGTTTCTTCCAAACGCTTCATTTTGATTGTTTCATGCACAATTGTGTTTTTCTTGGAGCGTTTTCTTTTTCGTTTTGGTTTTGGTTTTCGTTTGCTTTTGTTTGCTTAGTTTTCTGAATAAATTGGTTGGACCCTCTCTTTCATACATTGGTTTGCAATTAATTTGGTTTGGTTTGGAAAAGAGTAGGAAAGTACATGCTTATGTGGTAAAGAGAGCTCGTTTTTGACCGTGGCCTGTGCTTTGTCATGCCATGCTTGATATTGTTTTGCCTTTATGCTTAGTATTATTTGCTGTAGCATGACTTGTTATAAACAATTGAGATTGCTTAATGTGCCTTGGATGAATCATGCGTTGTTAGCATATTAAAGCATAGTATAGTGGTATTCTCTTTGATGCTTTATTTGGGTTGACTTGGAACATGCTCACACCATGTTATGACTATCTCAAGTCACCATAGCCTTTATGGTCCTTTAGTTTTCAACTTGTAGTATCACTTTATTCTTTGATCAATGATGTTTTGTCGCTCTGCATGATTATGGCCATTATTGCTCTCTTAGTTTGTCGCTCCCAGTCTTTTGCTAGCCTCCACAACAAAGTATGAGTTCCACTCATGCATCCAACTCCCTAAACCAAGTTATTCCAAAGAGTCCACCATACCTACCTACTAGCTTATGCTATTCCAAGTATTTTCATGCTTTTGTTTACCTTCCACTTGTTATGAGAAAACTAGTGATTAAAGCTCTCACGAACTTGATGGCACACTTTACTTTTCTTGCCCTTAATAAACTTGAACCATTGTGTCTTCTATGTTGTATATGCTTGCACTTATTTGTGGGGAATTAGCAGAACCATGCTTTCATGGGGAACGCTTTCAACATTGCACTTGGTACTCTTACCTAGTTGATATCATTCTCTTTTGTATATGGATGTCGTCGGTGTGAAATGAAAGGGGAGCTTGTAAGTCCATGGAGTTATGTATATGTGTTAGAGAAATGCCTGGGCCGCTGGTCTAATCCATGCTGACATGGTGGAAACCTGCAGCGTAACCATAATGAGCTGTCTATGAAGCATTCTTCTTATAAAAAAAAGAGTCCTATATTGAGAAAAAAATAGAAAAATAAAAAAAAGATACTATGAAAAGAGGAAAGAGAGAAAAGGCACCATATTCCTATGGTAAATAAGAAGAATGCTGAGATGCTCGTTGTCTGCTTGCCTTGTCATTTTGATAAGGAGATTCTTCCGTATCATCGGGAAAGGGGTACCCCATTGGCGGTTCTCTATGATACACATGTACTTACGATGACAAGAACTTACCGGTGACTAAACTTGAGTAGCATGAGGAGCCGCCCTCGTATACAAGGGACATGAGATTTCTGACTTATACTTTGTCAAGCATGTACACCATAGTTTGTTCACTTTAACCTTAATCACTTCAAGATGCTTATGATAGGGGCAATGAGAGTTGAAAGCTATAAGTACCATAATTTTTGGAAGCTCTTTATGAGACTTGAATCCCTACTTCCTTTTACAAAAGGCCTTTCTTCCACCATTATATTGAGTCTCCACCTACTATCTTTATGCACCTACTTTGAGAGCATAGTGGCCAATTCTTAGTTCTATGTGCATTGTCCCAAGGCTAGTTGATTGATGCATACTTTGATATTGCTTGTTTTAAACTATTGTATCTAGTCACTCTTATGAACCTTGAAGGTGTCCTATGCATTTATATTTGCTACTCTATTGAGGGACAAGCTGAATACTATTATGCTATGTTTTCTTTATGTGAAACAAACAAATATCTTGCAAAGCATTGTTATTCATGAATCTTTTGTTTGTGCCTTTTCATGTTGCATCATAGTTTCTTTGCTTATTGCTAGAACTGTGTCTTTCATGTTATGATTGAAGTACTATGATCCCAGCTTTGAATGTTTTGCACATACTTTGATCAAGTCTTTGATGGTGCATGTCACCTCAAAAATTATTCTTTCTTTTTATCACTTACCTACTCGAGGACGAGCAGGAGTTAAGCTTGGGGATGTTTATACATTGCAAATGTATCTATAATTTTTTATGTTCCATGCTTGGTTTTATCCACTTGCTTGTGTTTTGTTCCAACTTTGGAGTACTTTTCATATGGTTTCTTGGACTAACCTATTAACAAGAGCCACAGTGCCAGCTGCCTGTTTTCTGCTATTTTTGGTTCCAGGAAAGTCAAAAAATGAATATTCTCGGAATTGGACGGGACAAAAGCCAAAGTGCCTATTTTTCCGGAAGGGATCAAGTGCCAGAATACGAGACGGAGAGGGGCCAGAGGGTGGCCACACCACCTGGCCGCACGGCCAGGCCTGGCCCGCGCCAAGGGGTGGTGTGGCCAGCCCAGGCACCCCCTCGGCCTCTCCTTCCGCCTATATATTTCCCTCGGGAAGAAAACCCTAGGTACCTGCTCAAAAATCCATGACAGATTTTGTAGCCGCCGTCATCTCCATCCCTAGATCGGGAGGGATCTGAAGCTCTTCCCAGCACCCTGCCGGAGAGGGGAATTCACCCTGGAGGCGTTCGTCATCACCATGCAAGCCTCCATGTGATGCGTGAGTAGTTCATCCTTGGACTACGGATCCATGTAGTAGCTAGATGGCTGGTTTCTCCTCCTTTGTGCTTTCATTTTTAGATCTTGTGAGCTCCGTTCATGATCAAGATCATCTATTTTTAATTCATACATGTTGTGTTTGCGGGGATCCGATGGATATTGAGATGCTATTTCAGATTGATTATTGATTCTATCATGTCTTTGTTATTTGAGATCTTGCATGCTTTCCGTTGTTAGTAGCTATCTTGGCCAAGTAGATGCTAGCAACTCCAAGAGTTAGTATTTATGCTCGATAGTGGGTTCATGCCTCTTGTAATCTGGGGAAGTAACAGAAATCTCTAAGGTACTAGATGTGCTGTTGCTACTAGGGAGAAAACAATAATCCTTTGTTCATAGAACAATCGTATTGTTTACTTCACACGCAGTTCATAAAGCAATAATCTGTTGCTTGCAACTTAATACTGGAGGTGGTTCGGATGATAACCTGAAGGTGGATTATTAGTCATAGATGTAGTTGGATGGCGGTATATGTATTATGTTGTAATGCCCAATCAAGTCTCAGAGGAGTCAAGATGATTAGTATATGCATGTATTGCTTTCTCGGTGTTTGTCAATTGCCCCACTGTAATTTGTTCACCCAGCATGTTATCTATCTTAAGGAGAGCCACCTCTAGTGAACTATGGATCCCGGTCCTTTTCTTTACATACAATCTACAACTGTTTACTTCTTTGTGTTTACTTTCTGCAAACTATTACTTCTTTCCATTCGATACGTTTAATCCTTTGTTTTTCGCAAAACACGGTGAGATTGACAACCTCATCGCAAGTTGGGGACAAAGTTCTGTGGTTGTGTTGTGCAGGTCTCCACGTTGCTACTAGCACCGGTAGTGCGCCCTGCCAAAGCTCAGCTAGTAACACCTTTGAGGTGTTTCCTTGCTCCTACTAGTTCGATTAAACCTTGGTTTCATAACTGAGGGAAACTTGCTGCTGTGCTCATCATACCTTCCTCTTGGGGTTCCCAACGAGCTCTACATCAACACCGCCATCAAGCATTTTTCTGGGCGCCGTGCATTGAGCCATCAGTGCACTCCGCGGACCGCCGGCTTCGCCCTGTCGTAGCGCATTAGATGTCGTTGCGAGGTTCACAATGCCGGTAGATATCGTATCCTTGCATAACTTGTTTTTTCAGGAAGTTGTGAATGGTATGGCTTATGTGCATGTGATGTGTGTAATCCATATGTGATATGTGTATCATGGGTTGTCAGCCGGCTGGAGCCAAAGTGCTATCACTGTTATTGTATAACGACCTGCAGGTCAGCATGAGATACCATCTTATATATTCCTTAGTGCTAGAGTAGCATGTTTGGAGGACTGGAAGGACACTGCAGCCAAAGGCATGATGAACAGGTTCATGGAGATGGAGATCACCATGAAGGGAGCCATACCATTTCACATTATAATTGGATTATTTTGTGTTATTGTTATGTCTCTAGTTTTACCTCTATGAGATAGTTGGTAGAACTTTAATCCCTCAAAGAAGGTCTAGTCGGTGTCCCCGCCGCTGCTGCACCATCACAAGTCAGACATTCTTGGTAGTGGGCTCATAAAATTGAGGTGCTACCAATTCTTTTCCAATAGATGGGTTTGAGTCGGACTCTTACAGCGGAAGCACTTGGTAAGCTAGACAGGTCTATCACAACGATTGTGGGGCTCGGGGAGAGGGCGGTCGGGAGCCAGGGCATGAGATGCCACCGGACTAACAGGAGTCGCATGAGATGCGATTGGCAAGGAGTTTCCTATCTAGATGACTTGACGGCTAGCGGTGATGCTAAAGCTCACTAGTCGGCTTGCTTATTTAGGATCCTGTATCGCTAAGTAACCATCGGAGGGATGTTGGTTCTAGTGGGAGCATAAGCATTAAAGTGTTTAATACGCCTTCTCTTTTATGAATGCTTGTCTTAAGTGTTTTGCATATTTCTATTGTAGATAATGGCACCTAGTAGCAGTCTCCCTCATTTATCCAGTTTTGCGTTGAGGACCATCCTAGAGAAAGATAAACTTAATGGAACAAACTTCACCAACTGGTATCGTAATCTGAGAATTGTTCTCAAACAAGAAAAGAGGGACCATGTTCTAGACAACCCGCTTCCAGATGTGCCGGATGAGAATGCGAGTGTCGCAGCAACCAATGTAAATGAGCTGTCTTATGCTTGCTCAGATGGAACCGGACTTGTAGCAGCAGTTCGAGAATGTTGAGGCCTACGATATGATCGAGAGCCTCAAAATTATGTTCCAGGCTCAGGCAAAGACCGAGAGGTATCAAGTCTCTCAAGCTTTTCTGAGTTGTAAGCTTAAGGATGGTGATCCACTGAGTCCGCATGTAATCAAGATGGTTGGTTATGTGCAGTATCTGGAAAGGCTTGGCTACCCCATCAGCGAAGAGTTTGCTACGAATATAATTCTGAACTCTCTTCCTAGTGTGTATGGTCAGTTCATATCGAACTACCACATGCATGGTATGGATAAGAAGCTCACTAAATTACATGGTATTCTTAAGCAGGCAGATGTTGATCTCAAGAAAGGTACTAGCCAAGTGTTGGTGGTATAGAATAAGGCTAAGTTTAAGAAGAGTTCTTGGACTAAGAAGAAGAAGGCTAAGTCAGGAGGTAATGCTCAGGATGAGATCCCAAGCGTTTCCTCAGGGACTAAGTCATCTCCTTTAGCCGGATCCTCTTGCTTCTATTGCAAGACGGACGGCCACTGGAAGAGGAATTGCAGCAAGAGTGGAGGTGTGAATTCCAACTCAGGTACACTTGTTTGCAATGGTATAGACCTTTATCTTGCTCATGCACCCGGTAGTTCTTGGCTATATGATACCGGATCAGTCATTCATATCTGCAACTCATTGCAGGGACTGGTAAGAACTAGGGACATAGAAAGAGGCGAGGTTGACATTCGGGTCGACAGCAAAGCAAGAGTTGATGTGTTGGAAGTCGGCACGATGCAACTTCATTTACCTTCAGAATTCTTAATGGAACTAAATAATTGTTATTATGTTCTAGTGCTTAGTCGAAACATCGTTTCTGCCTCATGCTTGATGAGACAAGCCTATGAGTCTAATATTAAGAACAATGGTTGTTCTTTATATTTGAATGATATGTTTCACGGCTTTGCACCCGTTTAGAACGGGTTATTTATTTTGAATCTTGATGGTGGGTCGGTCTATAATGTAAATGTGAAAAGGTTGAAACCAAATGATCTAAATATGACTTAATATTGGCACTGTCGACTTGGTCATATAAGTTGGAAACACATGAAGAAGCTCCATGATGATGGACTTCTAACTTTGTTTTACTTGGAGTCGTTCGAGACATGCGAATCCTGCCTTCTGGGCAAGATGACCAAGACACCTTTTGCAAGGAGTTGTGAAAGGGTGTCTGACTTGTTGGGACTAGTACATAGTGATGTATGTGGTCCAATGAGCGCGACAGCCAGGGGTGGTTATGAGTACTTCATTACCTTCACTGATGATTTGAGTAGATATGGATATGTCTACTTGATGAAACATAAGTCGGAAGCCTTTGAAAAGTTCAAACAATTCCAGAATGAAGTATAGAATCAACTCCGCAAGAAAATAAAGTTTCTTCGGTTGGCCTGAGGAGGCGAGTACATGAGCCACGAGTTTGATGACCATCTGAAGAGTTGTGGAATAGTTCCTCAGCTCACTCCGCCGGGTACACCGTAGAGGAACGGTGTGTGGAACGGTGGAATCGGACCTTGTTTGACATGGTACGATCAATGATGAGTCGGACAGATCTACCTTTATCATTTTGGGGTTATTCTTTAGAAATGGCGGCGTTCATACTAAACAGAGTACCATCAAAATCCGTAGAGAAGACACCACATGAGATGTGGACAGGCAAGAAGCCGAGTTTGTCTTTTCTTAAGATTTGGGGTTGTGAAGCATTTGTCAAGCGACTTCAGTTGGACAAGCTTACAGCCAAGTTGGACAAGTGCATTTTTGTTGGGTATCCAAGGGAAACCTTGGGTTACTACTTCTACAACCGAGAAGAGGGCAAATTGTTTGTCGGTCGAAACAGTGTCTTCCTTGAGAAAGAGTTTCTCAGTTGGGAAGTCAGTGGGAGTACGGTGCGGCTCGAAGAAGTTCGAGAGGAAACGGTCAGTAGTGATTTGGCAAAAGCCTTGGAGGTTGAGCCAGTCATGGTAGCTGAGCCGACAGCTGCACCTACACTGCGAAGATCGGCAAGATTGCGAAGTGTTCGTGATGTATTACTGTTAGACAGTGATGAGCCAACAACTTATTCGTAAGAGATGGTGGGTTCGGATTCTGAGTCGTGGCTTGGAGCTATGAGATCTGAATTAAAGTCCATGGAGGAAAATCAAGTTTGTAACTTGGTTGATCTACCAGACGGTGCAAGACCCGTCGAGTGCAAATGGGTCTTTAAGAACAAAATAGATATAGATGGAAACGTTTCCATCTATAAAGCACGGCTTGTCGCGAAGGGGTTCCGACACGTTCAAGGAGTTGACTACGATGAGACTTTCTCACTGGTAGCGATGCTTAAATCAGTTCGGATCATGTTAGCTATAGCAACCTATTTCGACTATGAGATATGGTCGATGGATGTCAAAACGGCTTTCCTTAATGGAAAATTAACCGAGGACGTGTATATGATACAACCCGAGGGTTTTGTCGATCCAGCTAATGCTGACAAGGTATGCAAACTTCAGAAATCCATTTATGGGTTGAAGCAAGCATCTCGAAGTTGTTACATTCACTTTGATGAGGTAGTCAAATCGTTTGGCTTCATCAAGACTGATCATGATTCTTGTTTATACAAGAAGTTTAGTGGGAGAAAAGTAAACTTTCTAATCTTATATGTGGATGACATATTATTGATTGGAAATGATGTCCAGATGTTTCAAGAAACCAAGGAGTCATTGGAAAGGAGTTTCTCAATGAAGGACTTGGGTGAGGCAATTTACATACTAGGAATCAAGATCTATAGAGATAGATCCAGGCGGCTCATTGGATTGAGTCAAAGTGCATATTTGGACAAAGTGTTGAAGAAATTCAACCTAGAATCGTCTAAGAAGGGGTTCTTACTGATGTCCCATGGCATAAGACTTAGCAAGACTTAGTGTCCCTCGACAACTGATGAGCGAAGTAGGCTGAGTGCGATTCCATATCCTTCGGCAGTCGGACCCATCATGTATGCCATGATTTGTACTAGGCCAGATGTTTCCTACGCTCTAAGTGTTGTGAGCAGATACCAGGCTGACCCTCAAGAAATCCACTAGGCAGCAGTTAAAAACATTCTTAAGTACTTAAGAAGGACTAAGGATGTGTTCCTAGTTTATGGAGGCGAGGTTGAACTCAGTGTAAGGGGTTACACGGATGCGAGTTACCTTACTGACTCTGATGATTCTCATTCGCAATCTGGGTACGTGTTCGTATTGAATGGAGGGGCTGTGAGCTGGAAGAGTTCTAAGCAAGAGACTGTGTTTGCATCTACAACAGAAGCTAAGTATACTGCTGCCTCGGAGGCGGCAAAGGAAGCTGTTTGGATCAGGAACTTCCTGATTGATCTTGGTGTGGTTCAGGGCTCGTCCAATCCATTATACGTGTCTTGTGACAACAATGGTGCTATTGCACAAGCCAAGGAACCTAGACAACACTAGAAGAAGAAACATATACACATGCGATACCACCTGATTCGTCAGTTCGTGGATCATGGTGATATCAAGTTATGCAAGGTACACACGGATGCAAACGTTGCAGATCCGTTGACAAAGCCACTTCCACACCCTAAGCATGAGGTGCACGTAAGATCCATGGGCATTAGATGCCTAGACATGTGATGTCGGGATGATTGACTCTAGTGCAAGTGGGAGACTGTTGGGAATATGCCCTCGAGGCAATCATGGTTGATGATATTTCCCAAAGTATTCATAAAGTAAAGTTGTCCTTGTATGAATATCAAATATGTATCACTGAATACGTGATTCAGTTGTGGAACCATATATTCATGATTGTTAGTACTAGATTGTCCTTGGTCGTTGAGGTTGTGCTGGACACACAACTTAGACCAATGTGCAAGTCGGCTGATGACACGGTTCCACTTGTCATGGGCATGGTGATGCTATTTCGACTTACACTGATTCGGCTAAAGAGTTTAGCGAGTCGTACTGACCCACAGTTGATATGCAACGAGCATGTTGTCATATGCAGTCTCAAGCAATGGAATCCTTTGACCTGAGGTGATTGCATGATCCGAGTTGTGGATCGCCAACTTAGGTTCTATCAAACGATGTTCCGTAAATGGGTAGTTATAAAGGTAGAGTTCAGGTCGGTGGTGAAGCAAGCTGCGTGACGTGGATTACCAAGATGGGATTTTCCCCTCCATAATGGAGAGATATTCTCTGGGCCCTCTCGTGTGATATGATTCAGAAGCATGGCCATGCGCTACTCAGTTAAGTGTTAACTAAGGATTCGTACTAAGAGTTAGTCGAGTGAATCACATATCATGGTATGAGAAGTGAGTTAAGCTATTAAAGGGATGGCAACTACTCGCCTATAGCTTAATATATATATCGTGTGGCAAAGGGACTTGGACGAAAGTCATATTGAAGGTTCGTCTTCTGACTTTGCGACACTTGGGAGTTGGCACGTCTTGCTAGAGGCCGCTACCATCTATCGACTTGAGACCAAGTGTTCATGGGAGTGAGTTGGACTCAAAGCCATGACGGGATACTTGGAGGAGTAGCTCATGTCGTGTCTAGGTGTACGTGAACCTATAGGGTCACACACTTAATGGTAAGGATCCCATGTGGATTAGATCCATGTGGAGATTGGAATACAGCCTAGATGGGCCTCAAGCATTGAGCCCAACTAGGAGTGTATATAAGTGGAGTGACAAGGGATAGTCCCTGACCTAGCTATCACTTTCTCCACTTCCATTTCGGGCTAGACAGGATCTAGAAATCCTCTGTGTGAAGCTCCTTCCTGTATGTGTGGATACTGGTAGAGGCGTTGCACGTGCGGCGCTGGAGACTAGGAAGCTCGTGGGGATCTGGCGAAGGAGTTCGTGGGATCCAGTATAGCTGTCCGTGGGATTCGGAGGGCTGTCCGTGGGATCGTTCAGCACTGCATCAACGTGCAACATCAACTTCCGCATCTGCGTGTCTAGCGGTAATCTCATGGCCTATAACCTGAGCTGGATCTTGGGTGTACCGCGTTAGGGAAATTTTTTTGTTTATATCTGCGTGGCCCAACAGAAGAAGGCCTCCAGGGTGAATTCCCCTCTCTGGCAGGGTGCCGGGAAGAGCTTCAGATCCCTCCCGATCTAGGGATGGAGACGACGGTGCCTACAGACTCTTTCGTGGAATTTTGACCGGGTACTTAGGGTTTCTGTATCAGAGGCAATATATAGTCGGAAGGGGAGGCCGAGGGGGTGCTGGAGGCAGCCACACCACCCCCTGGTGCAGGCCAGGTTGGGCCGCGCGGCCAGGCGATGTGGTGGCCCCCTGGCCCCTCTCTGTCTCATATTCTGGCTCCGTGTGTCCCTCGGTGAAAAACTGACTTTGGCTTTTGTCCCGTCCAATTCCGAGAATATTCATTTTCTGACTTTCCTGGAACCAAAAACAGCAGAAAACACGCAGCTGGCACTATGGCTCTTGTTAATATGTTAGTCCAAGAAATCATATGAAAAGTACTCCAAAGTGTGGACAAAACATAAGAAAGTAGATAAAACCAAGCATGGAACATCAAAAATTATAGATACATTTGCAATGTATCAACATCCCCAAGCTTAACTCCTTCTCGTCCTCGAGTAGGTAAGTGATAAAAAGAAAAAATAAATTTTGAGGTGACATGCACCATCATAAACTTGATCAAAGTATTTGCAAAACATTCAAAGCTGGGATCATAGTACTTCAATCATAACATGAAAGACAAAGTTCTAGAAATAAGACATAGCAACTATGTTGCAACATGAAAGGATACAAACAAAAGATTCATGAATAACAATACTTTGCAAGACGTTTGTTTGTTTCACATAAAGAAAGCATAGCATAATGGCATTCTGCTTGTCCCTCATAGAGTAGCAAAACATAAATGCATAGGTCACCTTCAAAGTTTATAAGAGTGACTAGATACAAATAGTTTAAAACAAGCAATATCAAGTTATGCATCAATAACCTAGTCTTGGGACAATGCACACAGAACTAAGAATGGCCACTATGCTCTCAAAGAAGGTGCATAAAGATAGAAGGTGGAGACTCAACATAAAAGTAAAAGAAAGGGCCTTCATATAAGGAAGTAGGGATTCAAGTCTCATAAAGAGCTTCCAAAATTATGGTACTTGTTAGATTTCAGCTCTCATTGCCCCTATCATAAGCATCTTTAAGGTGATTAAGGTTAAAGTGACACAACTAAGAGGATATGCTTGACAAGTTATAAGACGAAATCTCATGCCCCTTACTTATGAAGACCAAACCTCATGCTACTCAACTTTAGTCACGAGTAAGCTATTGTCATTGTAAGTACATATGTATCATAAAGAACCGCCAACGGGGTACCTGTTGCACATGATACAGGAGCTATCCCATAATCAAAATGACAAGGCAAGCAGACAATGAGCATCTCAGGGATCTTTTTATTTGCTATTTGCATAGGTTTTCATTGAGGATGCTTCATAGAATGCTCATTATGGTGATGTTGCAAGTTTCTAGCATGATTAGGCATGGCTTAGGCTAGCGGCCCAGGTGTTTCTCTAACACACATACAAACTCCATGATCTTACAAGTTCCACTTTTATTTCACACCGCCGGGATCCATAAGCAAACGAACATAATATCAACGGGGTACAAAGTACAAGTGCAATGTTGAAAGCGTTCCCCATGATATACAGTTCTGCTAATTACAACTTATAAAGCGCAGGCATATACACAACAAAGAAGGACCCAATGGTTCAAGTTTATTAAATGCAAGAAAAGTAAAGTGTGCCATCAAGTTCGTGAGAGCTTTAATCACTAATCTTCACATAACAAGTTTAATTTGGAAGATAAATAAAAACAAGAAGATACTTGGAATAACATAAGCTAGTAGGTAGGTATGGTGGACTCTTTGGAATAACTTGGTTTAACGAGTTGGATGCATGAGTGGAGCTCATACTTGGTTACGGAGGCTAGCAAAAGACTGGGAGCGACAAACTAAGAGAGCAATAATGGCCATAATCATGTAGAGCGACAGGACATCATTGATCAAAGCATAAAGTGATACCACAAGTTGAAAACTAAAGGATCATCGAGGCTATGGTGACTTGGGATAGTCATAACATGGTGTGAGCATGTGCCAAGTCAACCCAAACAAAGCATCAAAGGAGAATACCACAGTACTATGCTTTAATATGCTAAAACAATGCATGATCCTTCCAAGGCACATTAAGTAATCTCAATTGTTTATAACATGTCATGCTATAGCAAAGAATACTAATCACAAAGCCAAAAAAATATCAAGCATGGCATGACAAAGCATAGGCCACATTCAAAAACAAGCTCTCTTTACCACTTAAGCATGAACTTTCCTACTCTTTTCCAATCCAAACCAAACTATTTGAAAACCAATGCATAAAAGAGGGGGTCCAACCAATTTATTCAGAAAACTAAGAAAACCAAGCAAACGAAAAACCAAAACAAAAATGAAAAAGAAGACGCTCCAAGAACAACACAACTGTGCATGAAACAATAAAAATAAAGTGTTTGGAAGAAACCTGGGATTTTTATTGATGAAGGAGGGGATGCCTTGGGCATCCCCATGCTCTGACGCTTGTAATTCTTGGATATTTCTTGGGGTGACACGTGTGGCATCCCCAAGCTTGAGCTTTAGTCCATCCTTCATCTCATTACTCATTCCTTCCATACACCTGAAATTTTTCCTTCATACAAAACTTCACACAATCTTTATTAGCAACATTAGTGCACTCAAGATAATAGGTCATTAGGTTCAGTTTCAACACCAATAAAACTTCCAATAAAACACAAGCTAGTGTAGCACTTCCCTCAAAAAGCTCAATTCCCCAAAAGAACTCAAAAAGGAACCAACAAGAAGCACATGCAAATAATGTCCAAACAGAACAGCAGGTAAAGACGAATTTTTTCGAAGCCATTCTGTTGCTCAAATCAAAAAGTTTTGAACTAACGAAAGTTAGATAACAACCTGCGGCAGAAGCAAAAAATTCTCGCCTCAAAAGGACGTATAGAGATTTTACACGATTTTTTACGCTGAAGCACAGAAATCTGTTTCGGGACTACAACTTTCCCAACCATACTTCTCTCTCATTAGAGGTTACTCTTGGCAGAAAAAGCAAATAAAAAGGATAAGGAGCGGTTATTACAGAGGTAATAACTTCCAAGACTCATCTAAAACTTTTGGGTTATCTCCCAATAAGTACTTTTCTTTAACGCATTTAAGTTAGGCATAAGAAGCAAGAAAAAGAATCAAGTGTTCTCAAATGAAGAAGCATTAAGAGAAAATTTTGTTTTCATAGGAGAGGCAAAAGAAATCTTCTCTCTCTTCTTAGGGAAGTATTCTATACCTTTCTTGAGTGGGATTTGATATTGAATGGTGCCTTCTTTCATATCAATAATGGCACCAATAGTTCTAAGAAAAGGTCTTCCCAAAGTAATAGGACAAGAAGCATTGCATTCAACATCCAAAACATAGAAATCAATAGGGACATAAGCATTGTTAACCATAATAAGAACATCATTAAGACTCCCCATGAGCTTCTTTTTAGCATTATCATCAAGTGGGACATTCAAATAACAATCTTCAAGTGGTGGAAAATCAAGCATATC
Organism: Avena eriantha; assembly: GCA_910589775.1. NCBI lineage: Eukaryota > Viridiplantae > Streptophyta > Magnoliopsida > Poales > Poaceae > Avena > Avena eriantha. Next base: position 72,112,800 of record OU342745.1, on the reverse strand, counting down.
ATAAATCTTTCTAGGCATAATAGGAACACTACTATCAAGATCACATAAAGCTTTAAATCAAAATCATTCACTTTCATATTAATGATGGGTTCCCAACCATCTTCTTGTTTTATTGGAATAGCAGCTTTATGTTTCATCTTTTCTTCTTTAATTTTTATGAGAGCTTCAGTAATGTGTTTTGTAAAGTCCATATCCATAGCACTAGCATTAGGACTTTTAGAAAGCTTTTGTAGGAACTTAATAACTTCAGAGATATTGCAACCATCAAGATCAAAATCAAATTTATCATCTAAAGTAGTGGAACTATTACTAGCCTCAACATTAGTGGTAGTGATAGTAGAAACACAAATGTTTCTAGCAATTTCATCTTCTCTTTCCCACTTAGCATGCAATTCTCCTAATAGTCTAACATTTTCATCAATTCTAACTTGTATGGTGTTAGTAGCTACAAAAGGATTATCAATAGTTTCCGGTTTAGCAGCCATTTTATTCAAAGAAGATTGAGCTTCAGCCAATGATGCTATATTTCTTTCAGCATTAGAGAGTTTCTCCTCTATATTTTTATTGAAAGCAGTTTGTTTACTAATAAAGTCTTTAAGCATAACTTCAAGTTAGAGGGAGCACTCCTATTATTGTTGTAGGAATTTCCATAAGCATTGCCATTGTTGGGAGGATATGGCTTATAATTGTTGTTACCAAAATTATTCCTATAGGCATTGTTGCTAAAATTGTTATTTCTTATAAAGTTCACATCAACTTGCTTTTCTTGAGCAACCAAAGAGGCTAAGGAACATTATTTGGATCAATATGGGCTCTCCCATTAACAAGAATAGACATAATAACATCAATTTTATAACTCAAGGAAGAGGTTTCCTCAACAGAATTTACCTTCTTACCTCGTGGAGCTCTTTCAGTATGCCATTCAGAATAGTTAATGATCATATTATCCAGAAGCTTTGTTGCAGCACCCAAAGTAATGGTCATAAAGGTACCTCCAGCAGCAGAATCCAATAAGTTTCTTGAAGAATAGTTCAATCCTGCATAAAAGGTTTGGATGATCATCCAAGCAGTCAGTCCATGAGTGGGACAATTCTTTACCAAGGATTTCATTCTTTCCCAAGCTTGAGCAACATGTTCATTATCAAATTGTTTAAACTTCATTATTTCACTTCTCATAGATATAATTTTAGCAGGAGGATAGTATTTTCCAATGAAAGCATATTTGCATTTAGTCCAAGAATCAATACTATTCCTAGTTAGGGAATTCAACTATTCTTTAGCTTTTCCTCTCAAAGAGAAAGGAAAGAATTTAAGCTTAATAATATCTCCATCTATATCCCTATGCTTTTGCATCTCACAAAGTTCAACAAAGTTATTTAGATGGGCAGCAACATCTTCATTACCAATACCAGAAAATTGTTCTCTCATAACAAGATTGAGTAAAGCAGGTTTTATTTCAAATAAAGTAGCTTCAAGAACATCTGGAGCAATAGGTGTGCTCATGAAATCATTGTTGTTCGTGCTAGTGAAGTCACACAACTTAGTATTTTCCAGAGTAGTCATTTTTGTGTTTTTAATAAAGAAAGCAAACTTGTAAAACTAATTTTTTTATGTTTTTGATAAAGAAACAAGCAAACAAAACAAGAAAGAAACTAAGAAAAAAATAACAAAGTAAAGAGATTGGTTATGAGGGACTCCCCTTATGAAGATGTCCTTGACTCCCTGGCAACGGTGCCAGAAAAATACTTGTTGTCTCGTGGTTGAGCTCGTTGGGGAACCCCAGGAGGAAGGTATGATGAGCACAATAGTAAGTTTCCCTTAGTTATGAAACCAAGGTTATCAATCCAGTAGGATCAAGGAAACACCCCAAAGGTGTAGCTAGCTAAGACTTGGCAGGGCACACTACCGGTGCCAGCAGCAATGTGGAGACCTGCACAACACAACCACAGAACTCTATCCCCAACTTGCGATGAGGTTGTCAATCTCACCGGTTTTGCTGAAAACAAAGGATTAAACGTATCGAGTGGGAGAACGTAATAGTTTCCAGAAAGTAACCACAAAGCAGTAAACAGTTGTAGATTGATGGTAAAAGAAAGGACCGTGGTCCATAGTTCACTAGAGGTGGCTCTCCTTAAGATAGATAACATGTTGGGTGAACAAATTACAGCGGGGCAATTGACAAACATCGAGAAAGCATACAAGCATATACTACTCATCTTGACTCCTTTGAGATTAGATTGGGCATTACAACATTATACATAGACCACCATCCAACTGCATCTATGACTAATAATCCACCTTCAGGTTATCATCCAAACCCCCTCCAGTATTAAGTTGCAAGCAACAGATTATTGCATTACGAATTGCGTGTAAAGTAAACAATACGATTGTTCTATGAACAAAGGATTGTTGTTTTCTCCCTAGTAGCCACAACACATCTAGTACCTTAGAGATTTCTGTCACTTCCCCAGGTTACTAGAGGAATGAACCTACTATCGAGCATAAATACTAACTCTTGGAGTTGCTAGCATCTACTTGGGCAAGATAGCTACTAACAACGGAAATCATGCAAGATCACAAATAACAAATACATGATAGAATCAATAATCAATCTGAAATAGCATCTCAATATCCATCGGATCCCCGCAAACACAACATGTAAAATTAAAAATAGATGATCTTGATCATGAATGGAGCTCACAAGATCTAAACATGATAGCACAAAGGAGGAGAACCAGCCATCTAGCTACTACATGGACCTGTAGTCCAGAGATGAACTACTCACGCATCACACCGGAGGCTTGCATGATGATGAAGAAGGCCTCCAGGGTGAATTCCCCTCTCTGGCAGGGTGCCGGGAAGAGCTCCAGATCCCTCCCGATCTAGGGATGGAGACGACAGTGGCTACAGACTCTTTCATGGAATTTTGATCGGGTACTTAGAGTTTCTGTATCCGAGGCAATATATAGTCGGAAGGGGAGGCCGAGGGGGTGCCGGAGGTGGCCACACCACCCCCTGGCGCGGGCCAGGTTGGGCTACACGCCAGGTGGTATGGTGGCCCCCTGGCCCCTCTCCGTCTCGTATTCTGGCTCCGTATGTCCCTCGGTGAAAAACTGACTTCTACTTTTGTCCCGTCCAATTCCGAGAATATTCATTTTCTGACTTTCCTGGAACTAAAAACAACAGAAAACAGGTAGCTGTCACTTTGGCTCTTGTTAATAGGTTAGTCCAAGAAATCATATGAAAAGTAGTCCAAAGTGTGGACAAAACATAAGAAAGTAGATAAAACCAAGCATGGAACATCAAAAATTATAGATACATTTGCAATGTATCAGGCCTACTCCCTCGAACCTGCTGAGGTGCTTGTTTGCGGGCAAACCAACCGGACATGGGTTATCCTCGTTTAGATAATTCTTGCAGAAAGAGACGCACTCCTTGGTGAGAACCTGGACGATGCTTCCATCCGGTTGTTTCCTGTTACTGACGTATCCTTTGATGATCCCGTTCATTCTTTCTAATGCCATCATGTTGTGAAGGAATGGATGCCCGAGATTCTCGATATCGTCCACTATATGCAGCGACAGGTGGACCATGACATCAAATAATGCGGGCGGGAAGTACATCTCCATCTCATATATGATGGCGACGATCTCATCCTGTAGCCTCCCAAGTTTCTTGATGGTTATCGACTTCTGAGTGATGACGTCAAAGAAGTTATAGAGGCCAGTCAGCGTTGCATGGATGTGCGGCTCCATTATCTCTCGGATTGCAACGAGAAGTATCGATGCCATCATGACGTGTAGATAATAAGACTTCATCCCGCTAAAGAATCTTTTTGTCGGGTCCATCCATCGGTGTATAAGCCCCACATAGCCTAAGAGAAATCTGACTCCTAGAAGGCAATTGGAGATTTGTTCGAGCTTGTCAGGATTTAGAGTGAAGAAGGAGGGGTGTGGAGTTTTGCTTTGCTTAGCCCTTTTTCCCTTAGGATCTTCTGTCTCCTCCTCAACCGACTGCTTCCCTGCCCCCTTATGCTTGCGATCTTCCATCTCCTAAACCCTATACGGAGGCAGAGGGTGAAGTTCTTCTGTGATATTCAGGGTCATCAGGTCATGTCTTGCTTTCGGCCCATCTTTGGTATTATCCGGCATGTTGAATAGAGTGGAAAACAAGCTCTCGCACATGTTCTTTGTAATATGCATGACATCAAGGCAATGGGGGCATACAGATGATCTTCTAGTATGGCAAGTCCCAAAACACGGACCTCCTTTTCCATACCACCATGAGCGGCCCGGGTTCCTTTTTCTTCTTCTTGTCTCCTCGCTTCCACTTCTGCTTCTTTATCTTACCCACTGGAGGGCAGTGTTTCCAACTTTTCAACAAAGTATCGATCTCGTCGCTGCTACCACTACTAGGAAACACCTCTTCTGTGGCGCATATGTGTGTCACCACCGTTACCCCGCCACTGATATCTGCTTTCTGTGGCGCATATAGATATGCGCCACCGAAATCTCAGACTTCTATGGCGCATTTCTACATATGCGCCACAGGAATATGTTCGGTGGCGCATATAATCTAATGTGCCACAGAATGTATATGCATGAAATATACCTTTTCTATATGTGCCACTTACTATATTATATGTATTCAAAATAAAATACAATCCTGGTGCATAATCAGGTATTTATACAGTATTTATCCAGATCAGTATAAATAGTACATTGCACATGTAGTAGATGAAAACCGACATATAATATAAACACAAGTATAATGTCATCACACTTAGAGCCCGATCGAGATAAATATATAGTGTCAAGTGCCGAATTTTTACACAAGTGCCGAATACAAAGTTCATATCATCTCACATTACAAATATGAAGTGGCCACCGCCGCCTACACTAGGATCAAATAGAATACAACTGTGATAATGGTTGATGTTTACGCACTTCTATTCTTGTAGATAGTTGTTGGGCCTCCAAGTGCAGAGGTTTGTAGAACAGCAGCAAGTTTTCCCTTAAATGGATTACCCAAGGTTTATCGAACTCAGGGAGGAAGTGGTCAAAGGTATCCATCTCAAGCAACCATGCAATCAAGATACAAGAAGTCCCTTGTGTCCCCAACACACCCAATACACTTGTCAGGTGTACAGGTGCACTAGTTCAGCGAAGAGATAGTGAAATACAAGTGGTATCGATAATTATAAGTGGTAACAGTGCTAGAAAATAGCTTGCTGGCGTGTGATTGACGTGGGAAAGACTAAAGGCAAACTGAAATAAAGATGGAAGCAAGCAAACATGTAACAGATCTAATTGCAAACGGAGTCTCAATGTTTAGAAACAAGGCCTAGGGATCATACTTTCACTAGTGAACACTCTCATGTAAATATCTTCTTTTTATGATACTACTCTAAACTACTCTCCGGTTGGACACTCTAATCCATGATAGGGCTATAACAGCACACCTCAAAGTAAGCCTTTCCACATCTAGATAACCCCACACTATCACCTTGAGCACTAGATGGTTCCAACAAACACCACAATTTCATAAAGACATCCAACTCCAAATATAACTCATAACAAGTATTTGTAATCTCTAGCCTAAGTGCCACCATGGTGTGCATGCTGTCACTTTCACACACATGGGGAGAGTAGAGATCTATTAAAGCACTTGAGTAGCAAGGTAGATCTACTTGATTACAAAGCTCATGATCACAATATGATCATGCATAGAGAGAGATGAACACGTAGCTACCGGTAGAACCCTTAGCCTCGAGAGAGAACTACTCCCTCATCATCATGGGAATCAGCAACGGTGATGGAGACGGTGGTAGAGATCGATGGAGATGGCTCAGGGGGCACTTCCCCGTCCCGGCAGGGTGCCGGAACAGAGACTTTCCGTCCCCCGAATCTCCCCTTCGGTGGCGGTGGTGCTGCGGAACTTTTCGTGGATTTCTGATTGATGATTTAGGGTTTATGCATCGGGAGGCTCTTATAGGCGAGAGGGGAGACCGAGGGGGTGCTGGAGGGGCCCACACCACCCCCTGGTGTGGCCAGGCCTGGCTCGCGCCACCAGGTGGTGTGGCCAGCCCCTAGCCCCTCTCCGTCTCGTCCATGAGTCTTCCGGTAAAATATCAAATTTGTCTTTTGTCTGGTCCAATTATGAGAATATTGATTTTCTGACTTTCCTGGAACCAAAAACAGCAGAAAACAGGAAGCTGGTACTATGGCTCTTGTTAATAGGTTAGTCCAAGAAATCATATGAAAAGTACTCCAAAAGTGTGGACAAAACATAAGAAAGTAGATAAAACCAAGCATGGAACATCAAAAATTATAGATATATTTGCAATGTATCAATGGTGAGCAAGAGCATGAGCCCGACCAATATCTTCATCCGGTTCTTCTTCCACAGGTGGTTCCTCAGCTTGGCTACCGCCTCCTCTATCGTCGCGTATCTTTTGTAGATGTTGCCACTGAACTTGTTCACTTGTTTGTGACAATCCTCCCACTCCTCGTAGACTCCTGGAACCCTACCCATGTACACCACATACCACCTCGTCGCCATCTCTATAGATGACAAGGCATATTAGTAAAAATACAACGAAAAGAATTAATAAAGGGTTCACATCCATATATATATTTATATGTTCACAGAATATAAAACAAAGGATCCATAAACCTAAAAGATAGATCATCATAGAATCAATAAGTTCAACGGCAACACGACCACAAGGTAGTTTAAGTCTAACAAAAATGACCATTTCGACAACAAGATAGTAAACTTTATGACACACACACTAATACAGCAGGCGTCCATTAAGAATATACAGACACTAGATCATGCTTTGAGGCACACGTCGATCATGAAGACTTCTTCTTCTCGCTCGGCTTCGGGAACGGTAGATAACCCTCTTTCATCATCCACGTCCTTGTGTCACCCTGCTTACGGTGAATAGGTCACCACGTTTTCTCCATGGGTGATCCATGTGGAGCCACTTTAGAGTACCTTGGAACACGGGTTTCGAAGACCCGGGATCCCTTGGTAGCTGGAGATGCGGTGTCTCATCCATGCACTTGACGCACGCATTGAGTCTATGGTTCACCTGGGCCGATACATATGCGTAACCAGGATAGTCCTGCACGGTCATGAGCAACGCGGCTCTCAGATGGAAATATTCTTTAGTGTAGGCGTCCCACGTACGGGCCGGCGTCTCCCACAAGCTGGCTAACTCCTCTCTCAATAGCCTGAGATACAGATGCATATCGATACCTGGTTGTTTTGGCCCCTGAATAAGAATGCTCATGTGTACATACCTTTGCTTCGTGCATAGCCACGGGGGGATGTTGTATGGCCATACAAACACGGGCAAGGTGCTATGTTGCTACTCTGGTTTCCAAAAGTATTGAGTCCATCGGTGCTCATACCCAACATGACATTCCTTACATTGCCCTCGAACTCTTCGAACTCAATGTCTAATGCATTCCACTGGCTAGCGTCTGAAGGGTGTGTCAGGATCTTGCCCTTCTCTGGATCATCTTCGGGTTTCTCTCTTTCCGCGTGCCATTGCATGAGCTTTGCTTCCTTAGGATCTATGAAATATCACTGTAGACGGGGGGTGATAGGAAAGTACCATACCACTTTTCGAGGAACTTTCTTGTTCCCTCTCTTGTACCGTCCTTGGCCACACATCGGATATGTGGTTCTATCCGCGTACTCGTTTCAGTAAAGTGCACAATCATTGATGCATGCGTGGTATTTCATGTGTGGTAGGTCGAGAGGGCACAGGATTTTCTTGGCCTCCTCGATACTTGTTGGCAATGTGTTCCCCTTAGGAAGTCGGTCGTGCCAGTATTCCATGTTCGCGTTGAAGCTCACATCGGTCCATTTGTGTTCGACCTTCATCTCGAGAGCCTTGAGCGTTACACTCAAACGTGTATCCTCGGGGAGACACCCAGGATACAATGGAGTCATCCCGTCTACCTCCATTTGGGCCAGCTTGGCTTTCTCTCTGGCTGCAACTTTGTCGTTTCTCGTCTCCTTGAGGAGCAGTTCTTGAACATGAGGGTCCTGCAAGACCAAAGTTAGCAGCGTCTGTGTGTTTGCGTATTCTCCTTCTTTAGGATGATCATGCCCGTCGCCACCATCTCCTTCTCCATGCTGATCATGCCCGCCGGCATCTCCTTCGTCATGATGATCATGCCTGGTAGACTCTTCGTCTTCTCGCCCGCCCACGTCTTCATGACCACCATGTCCTACCGGCGCCTCATTGAGGTCACGCATGAAACCGCGCCTGAGTAGGTGACCCTCCAATTGTCCAGATTCAGGGTCAATCTAGCGCTGCAGTTTGCATGTTCGACATGAACATCTTATCATGGTCTTGTTGTTCAGAATCATGTCCTCCTTCGCGTCTTTCTTGTACCTAGCAATTCGACCTTCGCTCATCGTGAGGACCATGGTTGCCTGAATATAGGTGAGAACCACACCATATGAACACACACATGCATGAATGCTAGCCGGAAAAAATTTGGCATGACCTTTCCTAAAATTAGGACATATGGGTAGTGCAAAAATTTGTCGAAATGGAAATGAATCAATATTTCGGCAAGCATCCATGCAGCCACACCGGCTGGGACAACAACAAGCAAGAAACAAAAAACTTCCTCCCATTGCAAACATTCATGCACCACACAAGCATCGTCTCGCCATGGATCGCACACACACACCGCCCACGCGACAAGCTTCACCTACATGTTCTTCGAGGTAGGCATACCATGTTTCTACCCTTTCCTGCCACAAGATGGATAGATCCTCTTTCAATAGCTCAAGGTACAAGTTGAGATCGCTCCCTGGCTGTGCTGGCCCTTGGATTAGCATAGTCATGTGTATGTACTTCTTCACACACAACCATGGGGGAGGTTGTATATCCACAAAAACACAGGCCAGGTGATGTGCTTGCTGCTCTGGTTGCCAAACGGGTTCATCCTGTTGGTGCTCACACCAAGCCTGATGTTTCTTGGGTCTTTCCCAAATTCTTCGTACTCATTGTATAATGCTTTCCACTGGCTTGCATCCGAAGGGTGTGTCAGCACTGGGTTTTCAACCCGTATAGGATCCTTGAGCACCACTTCCTTACTTTTCACGTGCCAGCGCAAGATTTTTGCTTCCTTGCCGTCCGCGAAGTACCACTGCATACGGGGGCTGAGCGGGAAGTAGCACACAACTTTTCGAGGAGCTTTTATCGTCCCTCTCTTGTATCGAGGTTCTTGTCCTTGTGCTCATTCTAGTAAATCACACAGTCACTTATGCAGGAGTGGTATTTTTCGTGCGGTAAATCGACAGGGCACATGACTTTCTTGGGCTCCCGTAGGCTACTGGCGAATGTCATTAGGAAAGAGCTTCTTCAATTATTGGAAGAGATCGTCTGCGCCTGTGTTAGTCCATCCATGTTTTTCTTTCATCTCCAGAAGATCGAAAGTTACTCTCAGGCGTCTCTCCTCTGGCCCGCGACCTATGTCGTACAACGGAGTTCTCGAGTCTAACTCTAGTTGATCCATCTTAGACTTCCATCTACCGGTGAATCTAGGGTCGGTCGATGCGTTGCCGAGAAGAATTTCTTGAACATGAGGGTCATGCATGGTCACGGTTAGTGGGGTACTCCTACTCCATTCCTTGTCGTTCGCATGTACTTCTTCCCGTCCTTCTTCATCACCGTCGTCGTGTGTGATGTCCTGATATTCCTCATCATCATCATTTTCGTGTTGATCGGCATCCACTTCCTCATGTTCATTGATAGCTCCAAATTTCACCACTTTTTACCATTGGTTTTCCTCTTGTTTATTGCTGGATTTCACTAAAGATTACCCCTTTCCACTAATGTTAATGTTGCAATTAGCGAATCCTTGGTTTCTTGTGATGGTTTTCAGGCAATGAACATTTATTGAAGATCTAATAGCATTTATGGGCCAATTACACCAGAAGAGGTAAATCCCTAATTGGAGCAACTTTCATCGGAGGCATCCTGAATGCTTAACGACCACTGGTGCGGTCGGGGCGCTCCCGTACCTCCCACCCATACTACCCACCGACACCTTCCTTATATCAATACAAGCAACTTTCATGAAGAGGGAGAGACGAGAAGAACCACAGAATAGAGGATATAGCCGCCACAAGCCATCTAGAGGGGAAGATCAGATCTAGAAGAGGAGAAGAACTTATTCTTGTTCCTCGATGATCTCCAACATCTAAACCACACACTCCACCATCATTCCATCATTACTTAGAGAGAGAGATTGGCACTTGTAAGAATAGGGTTTGATACTTTGATCTACCTTTGGTTTGTATTTGACTTGATCTTTAATCGCTATTGTGGTTTGCTACAATAACTTTGAGATGATTTCTATTTGCAATACAATTATGCCTTTGATTTATCTTCCTCTCATGTCTAAGTAAATCCCCATAGGTGTGGTAGATTAGAGGATTGGTGAGATGTGTTGTTCCTCCTTTAAATCCGTCCATTTGTGATCGTTGTATTGTTTTATTTCAATAGTGAGAATGAATATCTATGTTTTCCTAATGCTTGTTATCTAATTCAAGGACCCAGGGGACGTGATCCAAAGATCTCATATATATGAACTTTTTTGCTAGTGATTCGGTGACCCCCGAGTGACATGGCCGATATCAAAGAAGAGGTGGCACTACTCGAGGACAACAAGGAACCATCAAGATTAAAGACTTGATCCGGTCGTAAGGCCTTAATTAATGCGTTAATCATGGCCGTGGTAATAGACAGATGGATCATTAGGATTGGGAAGAATTGGCCATGAGGACTCCTATTCAATATATGGGTTGCTTGCCTACTCACTTATAAATAAGAAATATCACTATCACTTATTCCACACATTCCATTTGGCACTTTCACTATCACCATGAACAGTTTCTCTCCGCACCTAATTTCTCATCCGCAGGACCTTTACACACCATTCACATCTTTACTTCTATTCAATTTACTTATTTCCTAAGCAAGTTCCTCTATCTCTTACTCACCACTTTGATGAGTGCATATATGCATCAAGTTTTATATTATTATTTTTTATTGTAGATGTATGATCTTGGTATTTTACGGCACTCGGGCGCACATTTTATGTCTATTTTCACCAAGATCAGGACAGATGATGGATCCAATGGACACAATTCTTGGAGCAGTTGTACTGAAGAGAAAAGGAGTCAAAAACAACGTAAATCACTTATTTGGGAAATAATACTAATACCAGAAGAAAACTCAAAGCGAACAAGACGTATAGACGGTTCAATGACCAACTATACGACCGGAATAAATTTTCCGGCCGTATAGTTCCGGTCGTATAGTTGGCGATGCCACCGCCTCCTCAAATAGTTTCACCCCATGCAACTGGATCAGAGAGACGACATACAGAACAAGTAGAAATCACCGAAACGTCACCTCTAGAAGGCATCTAGAGGGGGAACTCATCCACCAGGGATCCATCTTTTCCCTGCGCAGATCCGGGAGGCTAAGGCATCGATCTACATCATTGACCGCTGCATCACCACCATCTCCATCCATCCCATCTACATCTTGTCTAGATCTTGTCGTAATTTCCGTACTCGTTGTGGATTTATACAAGTACTATTCATCTATGATAGATTCCATTGTTATTGCCATGATGTTGATTGCCTCCGTGTCTGAGTAGATCATTAGTTATTGGGGAGATGGAGAAACCCTAGTATGAGATTGAAATAAGATAAAGTCCATTATGATATTCATCTTTGTGACCATGTGTTATATTATCTTCATCTTGATGTTGAGAGAAGTCGACCTCTCAATATTTGCCGCTCATGGGGACTTGATGGAGGGAACTACTTGTTGGTACAAGGAGGTGTGCTAGCAATTACAATGACTATAAAGCTGTTAGCACTCCTTACGTATCAACTAGGGAAACCAAGGAAACTCACGGAACACTATCCATGCCATGAGATACGTCCTAACGGATTACGTCCCTTAATAGAGCAGTAATTCGATTGATGTCGATTGCTAACTGCTGTGGTTATGAGGATGATGTGAGCATATGTTGCTGCCTATTTGTCCAAATACGGAGTTCCTCCCAGACATACATAGTTGACAATGTTTATGATAATAATCTTTACCTTAGCTCTTTATAATGCTAGTGGTGTATCCTCTACTGCCTGAGAACACTTTTTCCCTATTGTAGCTCCAATCTATCTTACATACGTGATACTTACTTTCTCTATTCAGTTGTTTTACTTTATTTATTGTTTCTCTTATACCAAAAACACAAAAACACCTTTTTACACAATACTCACATTTTATCTTGTCACTTAGAACTTTATTTAGCATTTCTATTATAATATTATTTCAAGAGTTATTAGACTTCATACTCGTGCTCCCTGTGGGATCGATATCTTTATTTTGGAACTAGCTACAAATGATCTATGCACTTGCAGTCATCAAGCTATTTTCTGGCGCCGTTATCGGGGAGCTAAGAGTTGAGGTCTTTTAGGTTTTTCTTATTCATTTTTGTCTTGCTAAGTTTTGTTTTGAGTGACAGGTTTCCACCAACATGACGGAGTTTGAGCATATGATTAGTGCTAACCCACTTAACCACTTTGGGAAGCCCTATGATATTGATCAAAGAGACAACTCCAATGAGAAGACAAGGGAGTTTGAAATAAATCCTCTATTACTTGGTATTCTAAACAAGAAGCAATTTACTGGAGATGAAGAAGATCATGAGCCATATGAGCATATTGCATGTTTGAAAGATATATGTGGCACTTTTCAATTGATGGGATATACTGCTAATGAGGTAAGGGTTAAACTTTTTAGTCAGACTTTGACTAGTACAACTCTCTCATGGTATAGATCACTACCCCCTGAAGCCACTACTACTTGGGATAATCTCTCTTGTGAATTTCTAGCAAAATATTATGCATTATTGAAATCTTTTGGAATCAGGCGTCTTATAATGAATTGGAGGAACCATTCTAATGAAGGACTAGTAAGAGCTTATATCAGATTTAAATATTTACTACGTCTATGTCCTCATCATGATTTGCCTGAATGGTATTTATTGCATATCTTTTATGGTGGTTGAATTGAAGCTAATAAAATTGAACTAGGCTCTTTCATGGAAGGAGTCTTTATGAATCTTCTTATAACTAAAGCTTGGGCTTTACTTAATAGAATTCGCGATCATAGAGTTTCATGGAATTTTGGTCTAGGAAGTGAAGGAGGTGTAGAAATAGAACATGATTGTATTCATGACTATAATAAAAAGGGACATGTTAAAGAATTTTCTAAAGAACTTTCTTTGGATTCAAATCTTGTGTTGCAAGTTGTTAAACCTTTTACAGAACATATCAAAGCTCCAAAAGAGGGTGTGGTCAAATATGATCCACCACCCGACCCTGAGAAGAGAAGAGAAGTTAAAGCAACACTAGCCTCCCTAGAACCAATATATGAGATGCCTTTCCCTAACACTGCACATAAGCATATTCTTGAATATGAACAGGTTAAGGCAGGAGAGGAAGGAAGAGGAAAGTATGCCAGAAGTTGTGGAATATCTAGAAGAAACCAAAGATGAAGAGATAACCAAGGAAGCAATTATGGCTATGTACGCACAATGTAACATAGTTGAACTAGATGAAGAGACTTCCGTATTGGTTGGACTAAAACAAAGGTAAAAGATGTGGGTAAGCCTATTCTTCCCTGCATATTTAAAGAAATCTCACATTATGGTTTATGCGATCTTGGCATCTAAGTTAATGTTATATCCTATTATTTCTATTTAGATATAAAAGAATAAATAGAACCGGCTACAATTGAAAATACTGATCTGACAATTGTGTTAGCCAATAAAAATCTTAGAATTCCGATGGGAGAAGTTGAAGATGCAACTGTCACAATTGGCAACAAAAAATTTCCTATCGATTTTCTAGTTGTTGATATGCCAGCTGACACTCTTTGCACAATTATATTTGGAAGAATATTTTTGAGTGATATAGGTGCATATGTTGATTTCAAAAAGGAGATTGTGTCTCTTAAGCTTGGGGGAGCGGAAAACTAATTCCATTTTTCCAAATTTAAAGACAGGCCTCCACAAATACAAGAAGAAGAGGAATAGAAAACTATTGAGGAAAGGGCAGGTCTTTTCTTTAGTAATCATCAAGAAGAAATAAATGAAGACTCAAATTATGGAGAAATAGTTATGAAGGACAAGTCCCTAGAAGAACTACAAGATGAACTCGATTCACTTCCCATTATAGGGACTCCAACTAATGAGGCTTTTGAAGAGCCAAAAAAGAGAGGGGACGAGGAATTACCATCCCCAGAGTTGAAGACTCTACCAGATAATATTAAATACAGGTTTTTAGATGATACAAATAAATTACCTATTATTATTAGTGCTAAACTTTCAGGAGAAGAAGAAGAACTCATGAAAATACTTAAGGAGCATTGCAAGGCCTTTGGGTACTCAATCGATGATTTGAAGGGCATTTGTCCCATGATAACCATCCATCGGATATTCATGGAAGAAGGTGCTAAACCAGTTGCTGAATTTAATAGAAGATTGAAGCCTGAAATGAAGGAAGTGGTAAGAAAAGAAATTGTACGCCTATTGGACCCAGGTATAATCTGTCCTGTTAAAGAAAGTGAATGGGTAAGTCCTGTTCATTGTGTCCCTAAGAAGGGCGGTTTTATTATTGTTCCTAATGAAAACAATGAATTGATACCTAATAGAACTATTGTTGGGCATAGGATGTGCATAGACTTCAGAAAATTGAATAAAGAAACTAGGAAAGATCACTATCATTTACCGTTCATAGATCAAACTTTATAAAGGTTAGCAAACCACACTCATTTTTTCTACTTGGACAGATACTCTGGTTTTTCTCAAATAGCTGTTTATCTGGATGACCAACTTAAAACAACTTTCATGAGTCCTTATGGTTTACATGCTTACCGATGTATGCCTTTTGGTTTATGTAATGCTCCAGCTACTTTTCAAATATGCATGACTACTATTTTTGCAGATTTTATAGAACTGATAATGGGAGTATTTATGGATGACTTTTATGTCTATGGAACTTTGTTTACTAGTTCCTTGGATAACCTCAAAAGAGTTTTGTAGCATTGCAAAGAAACTAATCTTGTTCTAAACTAGGAGAATTGCCATTTTATGGTCAAAGAAGGTATAGTCCTTGGACATAAGGTATCAGGTAAGGGAATTGAAGTGGATAGAGCTAAGGTTGAGGCCATAGAGAGAATGCCACAACCTAGGGATATTAAAGGTATACGAAGTTTCCTTGGTCATGTGGGTTTTTATAGAAGGTTCATTAGAAATTTCTCTGTAATATCTAAACCTTTGACTAACCTCCTGCAAAAGGAAGTAATATTTAATTTTGATGATAAATGTCTTGAAGCCTTTGATAAACTCAAAAATGCTTTATCCCGTGCTCCTATCATTAAACCACCTATCTGGGATACGACCTTTGATTTAATATGTGAAGCTAGTGATGATGCTGTAGGAGTAACTCTAGGACAACACATTGGTCGCAGATTTAATATTATACATCATGCTAGTAGAACTCTTAATGGTGCTCAAAAGAATTACCCTAAGGAACAAAGGGAACTTTTTGCTATATTTTTCTCTTGTGATAAATTTCATTCTTACATAGTTGATGCAAAGGTAAGAGTTCATATAGATCGTGATGGTTTAAAAGAACTCCTTGAGAGGAAATACCATAAGCCAAGACTGATCCGTTGGATTCTTTCACTTCAAGAATTTGAGTTGCAGATTATGCAGAGGCAGAAAATAAAGATGTTGGATGCAGTATCCATGTTTGTCCAGCAAGAAACCAATCTTGTTGAGAGGAAATTTAGTCCTGGTGATTTTTGCTTACGAGAATTATTTAATGAACTAAGGTCAATTCCTCCAAAAGAGAAGGAGTCTTTGTTGTTGGAGGAGCTTTTCATCCCCAAATAAGCAAACAGTAAGTTCGAGGTAAGTGTTCCTACTCAAATAAGTGACTTGTTTTCACAGGTTTTACTTTTGAAAATTTTGCCTTTGAATTCCTCATGTTTTTCTGAAGTTTCTGAGGGGTTTTACCAACTATACGGGCACAACTATACGCCCATAGAAAAATCTCCCGTCGTATAGTTGGTCGTTAAACTCTCTGTGTCTTCTTCTTGAATTTTTTTTTGATGTCTGGACCTATACGGCCGCAATTATACGACCGGAGCTAATTTTCCTGCCGTATAGTTGGTCATTGAACTCTCAGACACTTTAGATTTTTGGTGTCTGTATCTATACAGTCACAAATATATGACCAGAGCAATTTTTCTGGCCTTATAGTTGGTCGTTAAACTACCAGACACTTTTCATTTGCCTTTTCGTTTTTGATATTAAAAAAATGTTATTGTCGATTCCATGTCGTGACCTAACTGACCTGGACTCGAGATATTTGGAGATATCTTCCTGAAACCAACTATATGGCCGGAGCTATACGGGTCGTGCTCGTATAGTTGGTTGTTACACGGCAGGACTTCCAAATCCGTGATTTCTTTCCCTATCTTGTTAAGATTCTTTTCTTTGGCAACAATTTGGTGTTTCTCGCGAGTTTTACCAACCTCTGACCCCCCTTATATACTTCCATTGTCTCTCTCTCTAATCATAATTTCTAGAAACCAATCCACCTCTTATTCACACGTGAGTACACGCAACCAAGGGACAAAAGCCAAGAAGAACGGATCCTATGGAGATTGGGAGCAATAGCAAGCAAGGCAAGGAGATCAAGACCATCCCTATGGAGTTCCTCAATGTCAACAAGTGCTGCAGAGGAACAATCTTTTATACAAGCTGCGTGTTAAAGAATTAGAAGCTGTCAATCAATCCCGCCGTCTAAGGCTGGCTCGTGAAGAGAAGATACCACATGCCATGGCGCCACGGTGATTTATAATAATCACAGTATCAAATAATCTCAAGGGATTATTTGATCCCGCCTGGCTTGATTCCAAGCTTGGGGAGATCTTTAAGACCTTGTAATCTATCTATAAGTTTTGCATTACTATTTTAGTTTTGCATTAGTTGAAACTAGAAATAAAGTTTGCATCATTGGAATTCCCTTCAGGAATAGTCGATCCCTTTTATGTAATTCAGAGTTTATTATTATTATGGAGCAATAATGAGTTTGTTCTTATCTTATTGGATATATGAATGGCTTGAGTATAATTTTACTTGCACTTGATGATATCAATAGGAGTCTTCCACGCCATTGGTATTAATGGAACATATAAAGATAATTTAGTAAATATGTTGTAATTCTATGGTTTGATTTACAAAGAAGAACTATCTATGCAGTTAAGTTGAAAAAGAAACCTTGAACAAAGGAAAATGAAAGTGCTATCAAAATATAGTGAGAACAAATCGGGGTAGAATCTTCAAGTCAGAAGAATGCTTCATATACAATTGGAATTTGATAATTGAGATTGTTAAACTTTGAATTCCTACATGAAGTGGAATGTATGGCTATCTCCTTTGCACAACACTTAAACAAAAGTGTGAGCATATACACAAAAGAGAAGAAAAGAAAGAAGAAAATGAGTGTGTGTGCAAAGAGCAAATAGGCATATACCACTATATTGTTGTATGACAAAGAGACACTTTTGTGATTTTGAATCCCAAGTGAATACGTTGATCCTAAAACACTTGGGACTATCTCGCTAACTCATTCGGTTGAACCGGATACTTTTACATTATGTTGAGATTCATCTTTTATGAACCGTTGATCACTAAGGTGTGGAAGCCTGCTAATACTATTCAGATGGTTCGAGTAAGGTACTATTCATGAACTTATTCCTCTATATCGTATATGATAAACACATGCTGCAACTACCTCATTTATTTTATCGACTTAGTTTCATGAATATGAGGATCACATCCATTAAGCTAAGCTTGCTTGGGATGAGCAAGAGTCTAAGCTTGGGGAAGTTGATGAGTGCATATTTGCATCATGTTTTACATTATTATTTTGCATTGTAGATATAGGATCTTGGTATTTTACGGTGCTCGCGTGCACATTTTATGTCGGTTTTCACCAGGATCAGGACAAATGATGGATCCAATGGACACAATTCTTGGAGAAGTTGTACTGAGGAGAAAAGGAGTAAAAACAACGTAAATCGCTTATTTGGGAAATACTAATAATACCAGAAGAAAACCCAAAGCAAACAAGACGTACAGATGGTTCAACGACCAACTATACAACCAGAATAAATTTTCTGGTCGTATACTTGGCGCAACCACCACCTCCTCAAATAGTTTCACCCCGTGCAACTGGATCAGAGAGACGACATACAGAACACCCAAAAATCGCCGAAACCTCACCTCCGGAAGGCATCTGGAGGGGGAACTCATCCACCAGGGTTCCATCTTCCCCCTGCGCATATCCAGGAGGCTAAGGCATCGATCTTCATCATCCACCACTACATCACCACCATCTCCAACCATGCCATCTAGATCTTATCTAGATCTTGTTGTAATTTTTGTACTCGTTCTGGATTTATACAAGTATTATTCATCTATGATAGATTCCATTTTTATTGCCATGATGTTGATTGCCTCCATGTCTGAGTAGATTATTAGTTCTTGGGGAGATGGAGAAACCCTAGTATGAGATTGAAATAAGATAAAGTCTATTATGCTATTCGTTGCTATGACCATTTGTTAGATTGTCTTCATCCTGATGTTGAGATAAGTCGACCTCTCAATATTTTCCTCTCATGGGGACTTGATTGAGGGAACTACTTATTGGTAGACGGAGGTGTGCTAGCACTTACAATGACTATAAAGCTGTTGGCACTCCTTATGTATCAACTTGGGAAACCGAGGAAACTCACAAAACACTATCCATGCCATGGGATACGTCCTACGGGATTATGTCCCTTAATAGCATAGTAATTCGATTGATGCCGATTGCTGACTATTGTGGTTATGAGGATGATGTGAGCAGTGGTTGCTGCCTATTTGTCCAAATACGGAGTTCCTCTCACACATACATAGTTGAGAATGTTCATGATAATAATCTGTACCTTAGCTCTTTATAATGCTAGAGGTGTATCTGCTACTCCCTGAGAATGCTTTTTCCCTATTGCAGCTCTAATCTCTCTTACATACGTGATACTTACTTTCTGTGTTTAGTTTTTTTACTTTATTTATTGTTGCCCATATACCAAAAAACCAAAAACACATTTTTACACAATACTCGCATTTTATCTTGTCGCTTAGAACTTTATTTAGCATATCTATTGTAATATTTTTTTCAAGAGTTATTAGACTTCAGACTCCTGCTCCCTGTGGGATCGATATCTTTATTTACAAACTAGCTACAAACAATCTCTGTGACAGAAGCACCACATAAAAACACTTTCCTAGGGTCTTTGTTGGGATCGATATAAAAATTGGAATCAATACTTCCATAAAAACATTTTCTAGCGAACCTGTGCACTTGTAGGCCATCATGATATTTTCTAGCGCCGTTGCCGAGGAGCTAAGCGTATGTGTTGTTTCTTGACAATAGCAACTATTGACACCATTCATGATCTCCGTCAAAGACAGAGGTACCACTCGATTAGGAAAAACCTATTTACCTCCATATATTGATCGTGTTCCGATCGAGAGACTATTAGAATTTATTGAAATATTTACTAATTTGTGTACTGTAGATGTGAACAGCTTGATTTCATTGATGGCAGATTTTACCATCACCCGAGGGGCCGGACCTGAGCTACCTTTGGGAGAATATGGGAATCCATCTAGGAACTTGAGGAAAATGCCTATTCTTTGTCCTGTACTTGAGGTCCAGGAATTTGAAATATATCGTGGGCTAATATATATGATGAAAGAAATTGCTTTCGTAGGAAAAGAAGAGGAAGACCCTAGTGACAATTTGACGAGGGTCTATGACCTTTGCGCTACTCTTAAACCAGCAAGTTTACCATTAGAGTTTGTACTTCTTAAATTCTCTCTGGTCTTTGATATATAATGATTTTTCTTGGTTACAATCGTTACCCAACCATACTATAAAAAATTGGGAAGATTGCATATGAGAATTCATGCATAAATATTGTTCATTTACTAAAATCATGCAGATCAAACAAAGTATAACAAAAAATTCAAACAATTGGAGAAACCTTTATCAAGCATGGAATAGATTTCATGCAATGATTAAGAAAGTCCCAAATCATGGTTTTCATGAGAGTTGAGTTATCCAATATTTTTATAATGGGCTTAATGACAAGACAAAAAAGATGATTGATCTATCTGTAGGAGGAGCAATATGCAACTTGACACTGCTAGAATGTGTAATGCTTTTCGAGGTAAGATCCTTTAATGACGAACAATACAATCCAATTGAGGACATTGAACCATGAAAAGGTATGACTCACATACCTCCAGATCTTATATCCGAAGTCAAAAAGTCCATGGAAGAAAAAGGTATAGCTTCGGATCATGTAAAATAAAACAAAGTTGACATTCTTCAAAATTATGTAATAGAAGATGATTTAAATTTTGTAATGCAAAAGTTTAAATGTCAACATAATCAATTCCGTGAGCAAAACTATAAACTTCTTATGCCACAAGAAGATAATATAAGATACCTAACAGAAGTATTTGATGACTTGGGTCAGGCCACAAAACATTTAGATAGATATCTAAGTATGGTTAAAACTCAGTGTGAGCAAATAAATGAAACAAACTTTGATTTTGAACCAAGGAAATTTCAACACTGTTTCTACTTACATTGTTACTAGGCGTGGTACAGAAACTCAGGAACCACAAGGGACACCTTGGTATCAAGAAGAGCAAGCTCTAAAAGCAAGAGAGACTCAAGATATGAGTCAAGAAGAAGAGGATTTAATCGATCCCCAGGATGACATTGATTATGAGGTCTATAAAAGGGAAAATGAAGCTTCCAAAACTCAAGAAGAAGAGGAACAGAGGATAAGCATAAACCATATGATTCAGATACTGAGACAATCGATTCAAGGGAAGAAGCCGATCTCATAAAGGAACAAAAAGAGCAAGTTATCATCCCACGTGAAGAACATGCCAATGAGCAAAAATCAGCTATAAGGAAAAACAAAAAGAATGTTGAACCGGTGACAAAGGTAAAAGAGAAGCTAATACCTACTAAAAATAAAATTCTTTATCCTAACCGAGTTCAATATGATCCAAATAAAGCTATTTATGACTCTTTTGCTGAGGCACTAGGAAGCTTGCATTTAGAACTTCCTTTAACTGATGATATTCAAGTTCCTACTTATAAAACGTTTATGCGAGACATCCTTAATGGAAATAAGAAGGTAACTAAGACTATAGCAGTAATGACAAGATTTCACGATAAACTACCTACTAAGCCTGGGGACCCTGGGATACCAACCATCTCCTGTGCAATAGGGAAAACTAATATATTTAATACTCTTTGTGATTTAGGAGCAGGTGTTAGTGTTATGCCTTGTTCCTTATTTAAAAATTAAATCTTGGTGAATGTTATCCTACATCAATAACTTTACAAATGGCGGATAAGATGACTAAACAACCTGTCGGAATAATCGAAGATGTTTTACTTAGAATAGATCAACATGTTATACCCACTGATTTTATTTTTCTTCATGTTCCTGAGGATGACAAACTGTCTATCATCCTTGCAAGACCTTTTCTTAACACATCTGGAGCTAACGGAGAATGCTCTACCAGTAAGATTTTCTTCAATATATATGATGATCAGATTGTTCGATACTTTCCTAAGAAATAGGAACACAATGGAAAATATGTTCCGCCACCCAAGCGTGATCAAGCAGCAAAAACAAAAGAAAAAGAGAACATTGAGATGAACACCGATGACATGGAGTTTGATTAGTCAAAACTCTAGAATAAAATACTTAATGGGAGTTAACCCATTCTTAATAAATTAAGTTTAAATTTTATTTATGATTACTATTTTATCATATGTATGATCTAATATTTTTTTTGAGTTTTGAGTTCATTCAGAGGATTTACCTTAGCGAAATTGAGAAGCAAGGGAAAAATGAAGAAAAGGAATGGATTCAGTACAGATAACGAGAAGCGGTACGGCCGTGGTACGCCCGTATCGCGTTCCCATACCGAGTCTCGACAAAACCAACTAAAGGAACAGTGCCAGCGACGACCAGTGGTACGGTCGAGGCATGCCCATACCCCGCGCCTGTACCGAGCTTCGATGAAATCGACCAAAGTTCCTGTATAGATAACGACCAGTGGTACGGCCGGGGTACGCCCATACCGCGCGTCCGTACCAGGTCGACCAAAAGTTTCATCTCGAACCCTAATGTTCATCCAATGGTGAAAACCACCGGTACAGGGGGGCTATGCCCATACCGCCCACCTCTACCGAGTGCGTCGCCAGGTAAAGGCCAACGGCGGCTGGCTCCCAGCCAGCCTCCTTCTTGTTCTTCCTCTTTCTTCCTTGTTCTTTCTCTGTCCACCTTAAACACTAGCCTCCTAAAACCTTTGATTCTTCATTGATTTCATGTTTTTGAGTTGGGGAATCTTCACATCGGTAAGTTTCTTGTCCGATCCATATTTATTTTCTGAAATCCATGGTTGAATTCATCACATTGGCTATTTAGACGAGTTCATCATATTTTGAGATTATTATTGATTTCTCACGTTAGGATTTGTAACTTCTACCTGTAATAGTTTGTTTATGTGATAGAAACTTGATTCCTATAGTTTTCTTCAAAATTTCGCAGCACAATGCATAACATTGGAAGGATTTTCCGCTAAGGCAAGGGCTCGGGTACGGAGGGAGCCTCGGGCTCTGCCAAGATACCGGGCTTGAAGAAGAGGCGCTCTGTGGTGGACTGCTTGAGGGCTGCCATGAGCCAATACTACGAGAGGGTGAGCAACCGCAAGGTTTTGCCCACCAAGTGGGTAGACCGTGAGGTCCTCTCCCGCCAAGGTCTTCTGGAGGACTTCGAGAAGATGACTGTGCAAGCTGGCATGGTCGACTTCTCCTACCTCTCCGTCGACACCTACAAGCTCGCCACGTTCGAGTTCCTTTCATCTTTCCATGATAATCTCGAGGCCTAGGAGCGTAATTACACTGTAAGTTTTATAATCAATGGGCAACTCCACAACCTGACCTTCTATGAATTTTGTGATAGTTTCAGATTCTCGCATGAGGGAGAACTCGATATTAATGACAATGTGCACATAGAGGCAATGCAATCTTGGGGGGAAAACTTCTGTCCACGGGAACAATGATTACTTTCACAAAAAGAGCGCCACCATCAAAAATCCTACTATCCATTATTTTCATACCTTCCTTGTTAATTCTTTATTTGGGAAAGGTGATGTTGGGGCAATGTCAGGCCCCGAAATGAGTGTGATTCATATGGTCTTGCATGTAGAGATGGTGCACAAGGTAAACTTGGGTGCTTTTCTCATCCAGCACTTTCGCGGCCAAAGGTCGGCTTCCGCGGGGGACATTCATTGTGGTCGGTTTATCACACATATCACCTATGCAAACGATTTTTTCCTACCACAGGAAAGAGCTGTGGCTGGCAGTAAGGCCCTAGATGACGTTCATATGGCTAGCACCAAGTTCATGGGGGTCTATAGACCCGAACGTTCCCTCTGTCCTTACCAATTTTTATTTTGAACCTAAGGGTGATCTCCACCAAATCTTGCTTCCTTTTGTCCAAGCTTTTGGTTGTCCAGGTAAACAAAGTTGGGTCCTTACTGAGGAGGGGTTCCAGTAGGCACTGATCCTCTCACGAAGGACTGCGCCCCCAGGTGGCCACCCCAACTAGTAAAACGTAGCAGCTAGCCAACAGCAACAAGATCAAGGAGAAGAAGATTGGCATGGTGCAGGATGGGACGACTACGGCCAACAACACCACCACCAGCAGCCTTTCCACCAAGACCAACAACAAGGTACGCCTCCACCACAGCTGGGATTCAACTATATCCCAAGGAGTGATTTTGACCAGGTGGTGCATCGCATTGACAACATAGAAAACATGTTGTATGATGTGAATGCCAACATAGTCAACCTCACTCAAGACTTAACATCTTTCATGGCTGACTTTCCAAATCGCTACCCAAACTTCCCATATCAGCAGCCGCCACCTGACAGTAGCGACAACTGATTTCAGTTAGGAAAAAAGACTAAGCTTGGGAAGGTTAAACTCCTCCCACCATTTTGCATTCATATTTTTCTTTCTTATTTTTTTTCTTCAATGCATGTTTAATTTCATTTTTGCATTTGATAAAGAAAAACTCAAAAATATTAGACTAGTTTCTAGTTTTATTTGTGCAAATTTCTCTCGGCTCTTATTGATTCTTTCTATAGGTTACTCACTTCTAGTGATCGAGCCATGAAGACGAACATAAAGAGTTGGCTCAAGAGAAGGCGAGCAAGCAAGAGGAGGTACCACATTCCTATTTTCATTCTTCATGTAAGCTTAATCATGAACATTTTATGTTCATTTGGTTGCACTTGAGTTCAACTCCGCGCTTAATTCATTATCTTTTAGGATTTGAGCTCAAAGTTTTTTGTCACCTCTTTGGTTAAGACTTTTGACAATTAGTATCAGTTTGAAAAACTAATCTTTGTATTCTATTCCAAACATTTAAGATTAAGAGAAAGTGTCTATCGACAACTTTGGTGCCACGCTTTTGTCTTAAGGTCTTAATCTTATTAGTGCTCAACCCCACATACTGATCGTTGACTTCATGATACCTTTTGAAAAAGATTTGTTTGATATAACAAAAAATTTAGAGTAGGAGAGGGAGATGCCAAAACTTGTATTGACCTACTATAAAAAATTAGGAAAGAGAGAAAAAGAAAATAAAAGTACTTTGTTTCGAATACACACCTTTGGGATGCCAATAACGCCACTAGCTTTTGAACGATCTATGGTATAACCCCGGATTTCGTCTATGAGTTAACGACATGAGTGGTATATGTGTTTGCTATATGGGAAAGATTATTGGTATTCCCAATAGGTTGTGTAGGAGTTTACAAAAGAAATATTAGTTGATCCACGAGAAGGAAAAATAATAGATTTATCATCAAAAATGAGCTAAGAAACTTTCGATACTTTTGATTGTTGGCATCACATCACCACCTAAAATGTGCAATTAGCGTTCTTGATAGGCAAGGAAAATAAGAGGTATTTGATAGACGTGATTATCAAAGTGGCTGATTAATGAAAAATCTCTAAGTTTATCCTTCTTTTGACATCTACATGTGCACCCTTAATTTTTACTCAAGCAACCTCGCTTAAAAACATTTCCACTCTCATAACAAGAGAGGAACTAAAGAAATTGATTTGCAAAGCCTCGCCAAATTTTTAACAATATCATTTGAGTTATAAGAACTATTAGCTAGCGAGTTACTTGCATTTAGGAATCAAGCTTAAGTGCAACTATTCAGATATATTATGCTCGTGTTCAAGGTTGCAGGATTTTAGACTATGGAATATGATACAACCTCAAACTTGTAAGTTTTCATCTTGATTCAATTATTTGCTATTACTCATTATATCTTTGTCACTTGAGGGTGAGTAACCTCTAAGCTTAGGGATGTTGATCTCCAAATTTCACCACTTTTTACCATTGGTTTTCCTCTTGTTTATTGCCGGATTTCACTAAAGATTACCCCTTTCCACTCATGTTAATGTCGCAGTTAGCGAATCCTTTGTTTCTTGTGATGGTTTTCATGCAATGAACATTTATTGACGATCTAATAGCATTTATGGGCTAATTACACCAGAATAAGTAAATCCCCAAATGGAGCAACCGTCATTGGAGGCGTCCTGAATGCTTAGCGACCACTGGTACGGTCGGGGAGCGCTCGTACCGCCCGCCCTACTACCCATCGACGCCTTCCTTATATCAATAGAAGCAAGTTTCATGAAGAGGGAGAGATGAGAAGAACCATAGAAGAAAAGATACAAACGCACCAAGCCATCTAGATGGGAACATCGGATCTGGAAGAGGAGAATAAGTTCGCCTTGTTCCTCGATGATCTCCAACCTCTCAACCACACACACCACCATCATTCCATCATTACTTAGAGAAAGAGATTGGAACTTGTAAGATTAGGGTTTGATACTTTGATCAACATTCAGTTTGCATTTGACTTGATCTTTAATCGCTATTGTGGTTTGCTACAATAACTTTGAGATGATTGTTATTTGCAATACAATTATGCCTTTGATTTTTCTTCCTCGCATGTCTGAGTAAATCCCCATAGGCGTGAGACATGTAGGGGATTGGTGAGATGTGTTTTGCCTCCTTTAAATCCATCCATTTGTGATCATTGTAATGTTTTTTTAAATAGTGAGAATGAATATCTATGTTTTCCTAATGCTTGTTATCTAATTTAAGGGCCCATGTAACATGATCCAAAGATCTCATAGGTATGAACTTGTATGCTAGTAATTCGGCGACCCCCGAGTGACATGGCCGATATTAAAGAATAGCTAGCACTACTCGAGGACAACAAGGAACCATCAAGATTAAAGACTTGATCCGGTCATAAGACCTTAATTAATGCGCTGACCATGGCTGTGATAATAGGCAGATGGATTATTGAGTTTGGGAAGAATTGGACATGAGGACTCCTAGTCGGTATATGGGTTGCTTGCCTAGTCACCTATAAATAAGAAATATCACTATCACTTATTCCACTCATTCCATTTGGAACTTTCACTATCACCATGAACTGTTTCTTTCCGCGCCTAACTTCTCATCTACAGGACCTTTACACACCTTTCGCATCTTTACTTTTATGCAATTTACTTATTTCCTAAGCAAGTTCCTCTATCTTTTACTCACCACTTCCACCATAAAATTTTCCAGTCAATTCACTCAAGACCTTTGACACCTTAGGTGCGACAGAAACACCGCATAAAAACACTTTCCTAGGCTCTTTGTTGGGATCGATATAAAAATTGGAATTAATACTTCCGTGAAAACATTCTCTGACGAACACATGCACTTGTAGGCCATCATTCATCATCATCATCATCATCTTCATCATCACCTGTCCACTGAGTGTGGC
The DNA here is from genome assembly GCA_910589775.1 of Avena eriantha. NCBI lineage: Eukaryota > Viridiplantae > Streptophyta > Magnoliopsida > Poales > Poaceae > Avena > Avena eriantha. The sequence continues at coordinate 72,085,653 of OU342745.1, read as the reverse complement.
CCTTCATGAAACTATACCTGAGCACGTGCTGATTCACTGTACTTGAGAAGGGGTCGAACAATGACGATAGTTTGCATCTTCGACATGGAAATCTTATTTCCATGCGGTAATTTCGATACATGTCAGCTGTTGCGCGGTGCACGTATCTATCCACGACGCTTTCCTTCATCTCAATGACCATCATCGCCTGCACCATAAGAGAATTGATTAGAACCATCATCTTGGCTTTCACGGAAAAATTTAGCATGACCTTTGCTAAAAATGGTCTTGCCGGAGTGCCAGAAATTTTCCAGAACGGAAGTTAATCGACATTCTGGCAAAACATTGGCAACTCATTGTAACCGCACATCAAAAGAAAATTCAAAACGGTCCACATATGCATGGAACCTCTTTTCGCCATCATAAGTGACATGACCGCGACTTGTCGCCAAATCATGCGCACATTCACCACATTATACCTATTAGTTGACGCGAGCTCCAAGAGCAACGGAGAGACGCCACACGGCGACTGAAGAGAGTGTGTGTTGTCGGGACCTTATGCTCGAGATCTAGATCTACAAATAGAGAGAAGTGGGAAAGGTGGCGGGGAGATGGATATTGATCTTGCAAGCTATATCTAGTAGTGTGCATGCATGCATGGGGAGCGACATTATTGGCTCAAATATATCAAACTTGGCTGGTTGAATTAGCTAAAATGGGTGGGGAGAAGTGGGGGAATGAACTAGCAAAGCTTTGAGTGAGTTAGGACGTGGTGGCTGGTTCGACTTGCATTAAGTCCCAGGATACCCCCGGCAAACACAACCACTAGGCGCCGGCGGTAAGGAGGGGTGAATTGGTGTGTGATAGATGGAGGAGAATACCCCCGGCGAGTCTAGAAGGCAAGTGCCGGTGGAAAACTTTTGGCCCATCTAGCCCATCACTACCCCGACGCGTAGGGCATTTATTCGCCGGTGGTAACGGGCCGTAGCCCCACGAACAAGGTCTAGTTTCGCTGGCGATAAAGGTCGGCCCAGTAGGTGGCACGTGGCCCACCACAGCCCCTGCGCGTGCAAGCGCTGTTCGCTAGTGGTACTTGGACTAGCCCCTGTGCGCCTTGCGCGAGTCCACTGGTGGTAACGCGAGGAAGGCCTGAATGGACTTACCACCGGTGACCCCCGTACCCACTTCACAGGCGGTAAGGAATCCAACTATAAGTTTTACCCTACTAGTGCATGGAATACTCGGATGACTCGAACTCTACCCCCTCGAGATCTTCCTCCTCTGATTCTACATCCACCACATCTGCGTCTTTACTATTAGCCGATAGGACCTAACTCCCATCCAAATAGTCTTACCAGTGTCGCCAAAAAAATCTTCTAGTGGAATTAGATTTCCACTAGATCTGTCAGGCAATCCATACCTCCTTCCATCATAATTCCCAATCGGAAGTTCCGAATCTGTTGTTCCCCATGAGCTTTGTGGTACTGGATAGCTAGTACCCTCATCAGGATATTGGGTAGGCTCTAGTATAGGTGAATAAGGACATGGTGTATAGGATTCTGGATCTATAGGTGTATCCTTAGATATTGGATCAATCTCACATCCTGCTTCATTCTCTAACTGTCCTACCAATATCTCCCTTCTATTATGATCAGTGAGATCCTCTAGCATACTATCCTTATCTTCTAATATGGGATGGTGAGTGTTATAGAAATACTCAACTAACAGCCTATATTGGTCTATAAATTTGGACGCTAACTCCGGATGATCCTTAACTAATTGAAGATGGTCCATATCTAACTCCGAGTTCATGGAATCATGCGGAATCACAACATAAGTGCTTCCTGCCGGAAATCTAGCCTTCCGCTCTCGAACAATGGCTAGTGCATCTACTAATGCAATATTATATGCCGCCAACTGGCTACGGCCTTCTCCATATGGTATGACTAAACTTGACCTACGATTCTCTGGTAGATAGATACTAACTCGATGCTTCGCTATCATGTTCCCATCATAATATGTGAAAGTCTTCACTCAGACATTGATCTCACACCCAAAAACATGCAAAAGTTGTCTGAGTTGTTCAGTCAATGTCCCCTGATAGTCATCAAGACTCTCTTCCAAGCTGTATTTGATGACTCTCTTCCATATCTAACTTTCGTGTACCCATCGACGATAGCCCTTTTGGGAGTTCCTTAGGGACCGATTCACACTATGTAGATTGACTTATCATAGAAATCCTTCCAATAGCAGGCGATCATGTTTCTTCACAGGATTTCTCGTTACTCATGTCAGCATTCTCACTTCTGCTATCTCCATGTATTGTTACCAAAAACCTTCCCCGATTGACAGAACGTCCCACCACTGACACTTCATAAAGATCTTCATAATTAAGATAGAATAATGGAAGAGCGCCCAAATTTGGCATCAAATTATGGTTTGGAATAGAAGATCTTGCGATGATAATCATATCCTCCTCATTGACTCTAGAAACTCACCAAGCGCCTACAAAGTGTTAACAATAACATATAACAAATAGCAAATAGCAGGGTGATCAATTTGGTTTCCCTTGGGAATGCTCATGGATTTTCATTCTATGAAAGTAGTCCGAGGATGATGGATTAAGAACAAAGGTGGTGAAGTGTATGTCGGTGGTGGTGTTAGGAAACCCGGAATAGTGAGCCCATTGGTCGAGTGTCAAGGAATACTCACAGTTCATAGGGTGGAATTTGATGCGATCAACTCTTGGCAGATGCTCCTTAGAGCAGTAGTGTGAACTCACCTGCATCAAAGTACTATGGGACTCAAGTTCCAAGTAGTGATATGTGGCGGTGTCTTGAAAAACAAAGTCATATAAACCAACATTGTTGCAAAGGAAATTAAAATGATGATGAATGCCTGATGGCTGTGATAATACAACACTTTTTAGCAATATAAATTGTTTCATTTTCCTATCATATCATGCTCCATCTAACTATTGCTATGCCTGATATGCATGATTACTTGTTTTTATTAATTCAATATGAGCTTTGCACATTCAGTAGTTTAGGTAGAATTTTATCCCTCTTCCTTGTCTTTGACATGTGTGTAGGTGTTGTTGATGATTATGGATAAAACAAAGGCAAGGGAAACAAAGAAAGCATATTATGGAGGAGCTGCAGGGACCAGACGTAGCCAGTTGAGGTGTTGGAAAAGTGAAATTTCCAAACTTCTGAAAATAAAGATCCAAGACTACAAGGTTGTAGCCCTCAACGAGAAAAATTCAACAAGCCCAAGAACACCCAAAATGGAGTTCGTATGAAGAAATACTAAAGAGTACTGAAGGTTTAACGACCAACTATACAACGGGAGCAAAAATTCTAGCAGTGTAGCTCCTATCGTATAGTTGCCAAAAAGGTCGCAAACGACGGGATTTCGCCCTTCGGAAGCTCCAGAACCTTCCCTAAGTCATATGACGGTATTGGGGGAACCCTAGGGCACCCCCAAGGCCTATATAAAGGAGGCATGTTCACCAAGCTTGATGCATCAACACTCGCTTGAAAGCAAGAACTTGTTCATCTACATGATGCCGATGCACCGTAAGTGGGTATGACTCCGACTGAACTCTACTTCAAGATGCTCCAAGATGGTATGTACAACCTCACCTTGAGTGGAAATGTATGGATAATCCTATCCTAGATTTATGGCATTAAAGAGAGCGCTTCCCAGGAGGCAACCTGGATGTTACTAGGTTTCTTTCTTAGTTTTGTGTCTCGAGTCTAGTTGCATTGGTACTTCTATTCTTCGCATGTCTTGCTATTAGAGTAATCTTGTGGTAGTTTTCAAAAGGTAGAATTTATTGTCACTATATTATGTGTTTCATAAACTCAGTAAAAAGGAAGAGAAGTTTCAGGTGAGTCCTTCAATTATATATATTTGTTGGTCAAAAATTAAAGTTGTTATTTTACCGTCAAAACATGGTATTTATTAAGTTTCAGGTTAATAACGAATCCTCGAAGAAACAGGTGAATATTGGCGTTTCCAGAAGGTTTAACGACCAACTATACGGTGGAATTTTTTTACGGCCGTATAGTTGCGGTCTTATAGTTATCTACCCCATCTCTGAATTTCTATTGCAGGGTACTTCAAGTTTAACGACCAACTATACGGCGGGACCTTTTTGGTGTGGTCGTATAGTTGTATCTGTATAGATATTGATGCCATCTACCCTTTGATGTTCAAGGTACTGTAAGTTTAACGACCAACTATACGACGAGACCTTTTTGGTCCGGCCGTATAGTTGCACCCTTATAGTTGGGAAAACCCCTCAAACGCCAACTGGAAGGTAACCATTGCTCAAAATTTCATTCTTTCTTCTTCTAAAAACCTCGAAACACCACCTAGGAGCTTCTTCCATGTTTTAGAGAATCCGAGCGTATGAGTTCCACTCATGCATTCCAGTCTTTTGCTAGCCTCCACAACCAAGCATGAGTTCCACTCATGCATCCAACTCCTGAAACCAAGTTATTCCAAAGAGTCCACGATACCTACCTACTAGCATATGCTATTCCAAGTATATTCATGTTTTTGTTAACCTTCCAAAATAAACTTGTTATGAGAAAACTAGTGATTAAAGCTCACAAACTTGATGGCACACTTTACTTTTCTTGAACTTAATAATCTTGAACCATTGGGTCCTTCTTTGTTGGGTATATGCTTGCACTTTATAAGTTGAAATTAGCAGAACCGTGTATCATGGGGAATGCTTTCAACATTGCACTTGTACTTTGTACCCCGTTGATATCATCTTCTTTTGCTTATGGATCCCGGTGGTGTGAAATAAAAGTGGAACTTGTAAGATCATGGAGTTTGTATGTGTGTTAGAGAAACGCCTGGGCCGCTAGCCTAAGCCATGCCTAATCATGGTGGAAACTTGCAGCATCACCATAATGAGCAATCTATGAAGCATCCTCAAGAAAAACCTATGCAAATAGCAAATAAAAAGATCGCTGAGATGCTCATTGTCTACTTGCCTTGTCATTTTGATTACTGGAAAGCTCCTGTATCATGTGCAAGGGTTGGCGGTTCTTTTTGATACATATGTACTTACAATGATAAGAGCTTACTTATGACTAAAGTTGAGTAGCATGAGGTTCGGTCTTCATAAGTAAGGGGCATGAGATTTCGGTTTATACCTTGTCAAGCATATCCTCTTAGTTGTGTCACTTTAACCTTAATCACCTTCAAGATGCTTATGATAGGGGCAATGAGAGCTGAAAGCTATAAGTACCATAATTTTTGGAAGCTCTTTATGAGACTTGAATCCCTACTTCCTTTTACAAAAGGCCTTTCTTCCACCATAATATTGAGTCTCCACCTTATATCTTTATGCACCTACTTTGAGAGCATAGTGGCCATTCTTAGTTCTATGTGCATTGTCCCAAGACTAGTTGATTGATGCATAACTTGTTATTGCTTTTTTTAAACTATTGTATCTAGTCACTCTTATGAACTTTGAAGGTGTCCTATGCATTTATATTTCCTACTCTATGAGGGACAAGCCGAATACTTTTATGCTATGTTTTCTTTATGTGAAACAACCAAACGTCTTGCAAAGCATTGTTATTCATGAATCTTTTGTTTGTGCCTTTTCATGTTGCATCATAGTTTCTTTGCTTATTGCTAGAACTTTGTATTTCATGTTATGATTGAAGTACTATGATCCCAGCTTTGAATGTTTTACAAAAACTTTGATCAAGTCTTTGATGGTGCATTTCACCTCAAAAATTATTCTTTCTTTTTATCACTTACCTACTCGAGGACAGGTAGAGTTAAGCTTGGGGATGTTGATACATTGCAAATGTATCTATAATTTTTGATGTTCCATGCTTAGTTTTATCCACTTTCTTGTGTTTTGTTCCAACTTTGGAGTACTTTTCATATGATTTCTTGGACTAACCTATTAACAAGAGCCACAGTGCCAGCTGCCTGTTTTCTGCTGTTTTTGGTTCCAGGAAAGCCAGAAAATGAATATTCTCGGAATTGGACGGGACAAAAGCCAAAGTGCCTATTTTTCCGAAAGTCATCAGATGCCAGAGTACAAGAGGGAGAGGGGCCAGGGGGGCACCACACCACCTGGCCGCGCGGCCAGTCCTGGCCCACGCCAGGGGGTGGTGTGGCCGCTCCCGGCACCCCCTCGGCCTCCCCTTCTGACTATAAGATGCCCTCGGGACGTAAACCCTAAGTGCCCGATCAAAAATCCACGAAAGAGTCTGTAGCCGCTATCATCTCCATCCCTAGATCGGATGGGATCTGAAGCTCTTCCTGGCACCCTGCCGGAGAGGGGAATTCACCCTGGAGGCCTTCTTCATCACCATGCAAGCCTCCGGTGTGATGCGTGAGTAGTTCATACTTGGACTACGGATCCATGTAGTAGCTAGATGGCTGGTTCTCCTCCTTTGTGCTTTCATGTTTAGATCTTGTGAGCTCCGTTCATGATCAAGATCATCTATTTGTAATTCTACATGTTGTGTTTGCGGGGATCCGATGGATATTGAGATGCTATTTCAGATTGATTATTGATTCTATCATGTCTTTGTTATTTGTGATCTTGCATGCTTTCCATTGTTAGTAGCTATCTTGGCCAAGTAGATGCTAGCTACTGCAAGAGTTAGTATTTATGCTCGATAGTGGGTTCATGCCTCTGGTAATCTGGGGAAGTGACAGAAATTTCTAAGGTACTAGATGTGTTGTTGCTACTAGGGAGAAAACAACAATCCTTTGTTCATAGAACAATCGTATTGTTTACTTTACACGCAGTTCGTAAAGAAATAATCTGTTGCTTGCAACTTAATACTGGAGGGGGTTCGGATGATAACTTGAAGGTGGATTATTAGTCATAGATGCAGTTGGATGGCGGTCTATGTATAATGTTGTAATGCCCAATCAAGTCTCAAAGGAGTCAAGATGATTAGTAAATGCATGTATTGCTTTCTCGATGTTTGTCTATTGCCCCGCTGTAATTTGTTCACCCAGCATGTTATCTATCTTAAGGAGAGCCACCTCTAGTGAACTATGGATCCAGGTCCTTGTCTTTTACATACAATCTATAAACTGTTTACTTCTTTTTGTTTACTTTCGGCAAACTTTTACTTCTTTCAATTCGATACGTTTAATCCTTTGTTTTCCACAAAACATGGTGAGATTGACAACCTCATCGCAAGTTGGGGATAAAGTTCTGTGGTTGTGTTGTGCAGGTCTCCATGTTGCTACTAGCACTGGTAGTGCGCCCTGCCAAAGCTCAGCTAGTAACACCTTTGGGGTGTTTCCTTGCTCCTACTGGTTTGATTAAACCTTGGTTTCATAACTGAGGGAAACTTGTTGCTGTGCTCATCATACCTTCCTCTTGGGCTTCCTGACGAGCTCTGCATCAACATCGCACCAGCAGCAGAGCGAGACGCTGTTACGGCAATGGTCCAACCTCCCCGGCAATAGTCGAACAATCACAGGGAAGACGAAGAAGCTCAACGTCGGGAGCATCACTCACAATAGATGCCCCCTCCTAGAGAGACTATTTTATATCACTATTTTATATCATAATTCACTGTTATTCATTGATATGTTTCGTATTAAGAGATGATACTTATGTAATTTCATCTGTTTTTGCATGGTTGATGACTTTTGGAGCATGGACCGCTGCAGTCAGGATTCTAATAGAAAAGGTGTTGTTTGGAGGCAAAATTCGCAAAGATCAGAAAATCCAGGAAAATACATGGAAAATCCTATTTTTCCAGAAGACAGAGATTGCTAGAAGGAGTGGACATGGGACATAGGGGGCCCACACCACCCCCTGGCGCGGGCCACCCTAGGTCGCGCCACCAGGTCGTGTGGCTGCCCTGGTCCACCCCCAGCTCTCCCCTCTAGCGTATATTACCCTCCCAAAACCCTAAGACTCGGGGAGTGACCACAGAAAGATTCCGCCACCTCTGCGGGGCGGAAAACACTGAGAGAGAAAGATCTCTCCGGTGGACAGAATTCTGCTAGGGGAATTCCTTCCCGGAGAGGGGAGATCATCGCCATCAACACCACCATCAAGCTGGAATTCATCGGGATCATCGTCATCATCACCACCATCATCTCCATCAGCACCATCATCACCACCATCATCTCAATATAACAATTGGATTGAAACTTGCATAGTTCTTAGGGGAAACTTTCCCGGTGTTGGTTACTTTTTGTAGTTGATGCTATTGAGTAGAACCATTGAATTATTGTTTATGTTCAGATTGTTATACATCATTATTCCATCTCTGATCATGATCCATATGATGGCTTGTGAGTAGTTCGTTTAGTTCTTGAGGCCATGGGAGAAGTCATGTTGTTAGTAGTGGAATTATCTTGAGAAAGATTCAATGGTTTGATATTTAAGTTGTGGTGTACTTCTTCTAGTGGTTTCATGTGAACGTCGACTAAATGACACTTAACCTATATGGGCCTGGGGGAATGCATTGTGTATTTGGCTACTAATCTTAGGGGTTGCCGGAGTGACAGAAACCCGAACCCTAGTTAGGAAACCTTTGCACAAGGGATGTCAGGGTCTTAGAGTTTAAAGTTGTGGTTAGATGTCTATCTTAATTACTTTCTTGTACTTCCGGATGCTTGCAAGGGGTATAATCACAAGTATGTATTAGTCCTAGGAAGGTCGGTACATTAACACAGGTTCACCCACACAACACTTAGCAAGCTAAAGAAGATTAATCAACTATATGAAGCGAAAGCACTTGACGATAGTCCCATGTGTCCTCGAGAACATTTGGTCATCTTAAGTAATACAATCGGCTAGTCCTTTGCTGAATAAAGGATTGGGCCACTCGCTGCATTTATTCTTATTGTCTTTTATTTTCCCGTACTTTATTTACCTGCATTATCAAAAACCCCTAAAAATCCATTTGCAAAGTATTTACAGAGAATTCCTGCTCCAAGCCACTAGCCAGTACCTTCTGCTCCTTGTTGGGTTCAACACTCTTACTTATCGAAAATACTGCTATACACCCCCTATACTTGTGGGTCATCAAGACTATTTTCTGGCACCGTTGCCGAGGAGTGAAGCGCTATTAGAGAGTGGAACTGGTAAAGGAAACTTCTACTGTGAGTATTGTTTACTTCTATTAGTTGCTTTATTTTCAATATGGATAATTCGCTGAGTTTCTTGTTTCATAATGCTACTACCATTGCTAAGGTAGTAGATGAACCATCACCTATTGAGAATGATACTTTTAAAATACCTACAAGGATTATTGATCATGTTATGGATAACTATTATGTTGGAGATGGAACTGTCAATCCCGGTGATCATTTGCTCTTTATACATGAATTATGCGGTTTGTTCAAGTGTACAAGTATTACTACAGATCACGTTAAGAAGAAGTTATTCTCATTATCACTAAAAGGAAGAGCTAAAGAATGGTATAAGTTGTTGAAGAATGGTCAAGCTCTTGAATGGGAGGAAATAGTACCTCTCTTTTATTCAAAGTTTTATCCTCCTAGTGAGATTCATAAAGATCGGAATCAAATATACAACTTTTGGCCTCTTGATGGAGAGAGTACAGATCAAGCTTGGGGGAGATTGAAGTTACTAATGCTCAAATGTCCCATTCATGAGCTCCCCAACAATATTATTATCAATAACTTTTATGCAAGGCTCCCTCTACATTCTTTAACTCGTAGTAGAGAATGACAAAGGAAGAAAGTCAGGGAAGGAAGAAGAAATGTTATTGGAGGTACTGAAGAAACACCGAGGGGCTATGGGCTATAGTCTGGATGATGTAAAAGGGATTTCTCCTACTATATGTCAGCATGCTATCAACATAGAACCAGAGTGCAAAGCCCGTTGTAGAGCACCAACGACGTTTAAATCCTAAGATGAAGGAAGTGGTAAGAAATGAGGTACTGAAACTCCTTGATGCTGGTATTATTTACCCTATTTCTGATAGTGAATGGGTTAGTCCTGTTCATTGTGTCCCTAAAAAGGGGAATTACCGTCGTCCCTAATGATAATGATGAGCTTATTCCCCAAAGAATAGTAGTAGGCTATAGAATGTGTATTGATTTCAGGAAAGTTAACAAAGTTACTAACAAAGATCATTACCGACATCCTTTTATTGATCAAATGTTAGAAAGGTGTCTAAAAAGAATCATTTTTTGTTTTCTTGATGAATATTCTGGTTTCTCTCAAATTGCTGTTAAATAACAAGATCAAGAAAAAACTACTTTTACATGCCCTTATGGATCCTATGCTTATAGACATATGCATTTTGGTTTATGTAATGCTCCCGCTACTTTTCAAAGATGCATGTCTGCTATCTTTCATGGTTTTTGTGAGGAAATTGTGGAAGTATGCATGGATGACTTCTCCGTCTATGGAACTTATTTTGATAATTGTCTGCACAACCTCGATAAAGTTTTGCAGAAATGTGAAGAAACTAATCTTGTTCTTAATTGGGAGAAATGCCACTTCATGGTGAATGAAGGTATTGTACTTGGACATAAGGTTTCTAAAAGAGGCATAGAATTTGATAGAGCTAAAGTTGAGGCAATTGAGAAAATGCCCTATCCAAGAGACATCAAAGGTATTCGTAGTATCCTTGGTCACGCTGGTTTCTATAGAAGGTTTATTAAAGATTTCTCTAAGATATAAAAACCCCTAACTAATCTTCTTCAAAACATGTACCCTTTGTCTTTGATGATGATTGTAAGGAAGCTTTTGAAACTCTAAAGAAGGCTTTAACTACTGCTCCTATCGTTCAACAACCTAATTGGAGTTTACCCTTTGAAATAATGTGTGATGCTAGTGATTTTGCTGTAGGTGCTGTTCTGGGGCAACGAATTGATAAAAAGTTAAATGTTATCCATTATGCTAGTAAGAGTCTTGATGCTGCTCAAAGTCATTATGCTACTACTAAAAAAGAACTCCTAGCCGTCGTCTTTGCTTGTGATAAGTTTAGACCTTATATTGTAGACTCCAAAGTTACCATTCATACTGATCATGCTGCTATTAAGTACCTTATGACGAAGAAAGATGCTAAGCCTAGGCTTATTAGATGGTTGCTACTCTTACAAGAGTTTGACCTACATATTGTAGACAGGAAAGGTGCTGAAAATCCGGTAGTTGATAATTTATCTCGATTGGAAAACATCTCTTTTGATCCTATGCCTGTTAATGATAGTTTCCGAAATGAACAATTGGCTGTAGTAGGGGTGAGCTCATGAGGGAGCCCTTGGTATGCTCATTATGCTAACTTTATTGTCTCCAAGTATTTGCCTCCGACTTTCACAACTCAGCAAAGAAGGAAGTTCTTTTACGATTTGAGGCATTATTTTTGGGATGACCCACATTTATATAAAGGATTGAATGGTATTATGCGAAGATGTGTTCCAGAATATGAGCAAAAGGAGATATTGCAGAAATGTCATGGTAGTGCCTATGGAGTACATCATGCAGGAGATAGAACTGCGCAAAAGGTGCTACAATCAGGTTTCTACTGGCCTACCGTTTTTAAAGATGCAAGAAAATTTGTTTTATCTTGTGATGAGTGTCAATGTGTTGGTAATATTTCTAGACGCAATGAAATTCCTATGAACTACTCTCTAGTTATTGAACCCTTTGATTGTTGGGGATTTTACTTTATGGGTCCTTTTCCTCCCTTAAAAGGTTATACTCATATTCTTGTTGACATTGATTATGTCACTAAGTGGGTAGATGCCATACCTACGAAGAGTGCTGATGGGGAGACCTCTCTAAAAATGCTTAAGGATGTTATCTTTCCTAGGTTTGGAGTGCCTCGGTATCTTATGACTGATGGAGGTTCTCATTTCATTCATGGTGGTTTTAGAAAGACCCTTGCTAAATATGGTGTTAATCATAGAATCGCTTCAACTTATCATCCCCAAACTAGTGGACAAGTAGAGTTATAAAATAGTGAAATTAAATCCATTTTGCAAAAGACTGTTAATAGATCTAGAAAAAGTTGGGCCAAAAAGTTGAACGATGCTTTATGGTCTTACAGGACTGCCTATAAAAACCCTATGGGGATGTCTCCTTATAAAATGGTTTGTGGGAAAGCTTGCCACCTGCCTTTAGAATTAGAACACAAAGCTTATTGGACAGTTAAAGAACTTAATAGAGATTGTAGGCTTGCTGGTGAAAAAAGATTATTTGACTTAAGTTCGTTGGATGAATGGAGGAGTTAAGCATATGAGAATGCTAGACTCTCTAAGGAAAAAGTTAAAAGGTGGCATGACAAGTGAATACTTAAGAGAGAATTTCATGTTGGTGAGAAAGTTCTATTCTATAGGTCTCGTCTCAGATTTTTTGCAGGGAAGCTACTATCAAAATGGGAGGGACCTTTTGTTATTGAAGAAGTGTACCGTTTAGGAGCAACAAAAATTTCTTCTTTAAAAGTCAACACTACACAAGTGGTGAATGGGCAGCGACTCAAGCACTATATTCATGGAGATTCTTACAATGAAGATGTTGATGCTTTTCAAGTTATAACTCTGGAAAAATTTATCAAAGATCAAATCCTGAGACCTGCAGAGTCCGTATTCGAATAGGTAATAGTTCTCGTAAGAAAAGATCCGCGAAAATTCTATCAAGTTATATTTTTGCAGTTTTTATCCAACAAGGAAAGCTACGAAGCGAAAGAGGGACGAAAACGGAACCTGGTGGCTCACACCACGCTGTGGCGCGGGCCCACCCCTGGCCGCGCCACCAGATGGTGTTGCCGCTCCGGACTCCGTCTCCGACCCATTTTCTCCCAGTACCTTCCTTTTGTTGTAAAACTTCGTAATATATAATCCCCTGGATCCCCCGAGGTTTGTATATGGTGTTCTCATCATGTTTTCGTTTCGATCTGTTTCAGACAGGTAGACGCCCAGCTTTGGAGCCACAATGTCTTCCTCTGGATCAGCCAAGGAAGATTCCTCAGCGGAGATCATCAACCCATATATGCGTGAGTTGAAGATTCATCCCAAGGAGTTGTTGCTTGAAGAAGGGGAGGTACAGATAAAATAAGTTCAAGGTCCTAAAGGTGAAGGAAGTCTGGAAGACAGGATGGAACCGTTGGAGCAAGAAGTCTTTAGGTACAAGAAGATGGCAGAACGCGAAGTGGATATAATCCATAAGATTTGTTCCGAACTCATCGCCGAGCACCAAAAGGAGACTGCTGATCTCAAGGATGAAATAATCTCACTCCACCAAACAACCAACCAACTGCAAGCACCACTCTACGACGGTCAAAATCAAAACTGTGAGTATGAGGTTAGGTTTAAACGCATAAGTGCTGCTGCTGGTTTCAGGATGATGGATACCAGGATGTCTTTTGTTGATGGGGAGCCTTTACCTTGGAAGTCGGACGATGATGAGAGAATACCACCACCACCGAAGGAGTAATCCGTTATCAGGTTTTGGAATCCCCTTGGTTTGTTCCAAGCTTGGGGGAGTGCTACGGTATCACATTACTATCTTCTATCTTTTTACCTTTTTAGTAGAGTTATATCATGAATAGAGAAGTTATCATGTAGGATGGATTGCATTATGGAAGTGTCCCCTCTCTCGTTAGATATCTATGTATCCCTTGGTGTGAGTTGCCATTATGGAATATTAATGAGAAGTTCTATCATTTACTCTTTTGCATATCTTATATTAGTTTTCAATTCATGGTTATATGATTGATCTTGTCATTAGTATTGGTATCACTTTGGGATCATTGAGTTAATTTAGTTGGTTTTGGCAAACCTGGCTCGATCAGTAGCTACACTATTTTGGAGAGTTGAATGAAAAAGATAAAAGTATTCTAAAGAAATAAAATGTCATCATCTTTCTTTATTGATTTGCTCATAAGCTTAGTATTCTCTAGTTAAGATCTTTTGTTCTTCCAAGGAAGATTGCATGTTTGTTTTTATCGCTTGTATGTTTGTGTGTTTCCTTCAACTCTTGTACTTGCTACCCAGCCTTGCTAGCCAAAAACCTGTAGTGAGAGGGAATTCTTCTCGTGCATCCAATCCTTAAACCAAAACCTATGCCATTTGTGTCCTCCATACCTACCTATTAGCATTATTGCTATTCCAAGTAAATCCATGTCTTTATCTACCTTCCAAATTAAACTTGTTATGAGAAAATTAGTGATTAAAGCTCTCACAAACTTGATGGCACACTTTACTTTCTTGCATCTAATAAACTTGATCGCCGAGATGCTCATTGTCTGCTTGCCTTGTATTTTGATCATGGGATAGCTCCCGTGTCATGTGCAAGGGGTACCCCGTTGGCGGTTCTCTATGATACGTATATACCTACAACGACAAGATCTTACTTGTGACTGAAGTTGAGTAGCATGAGGTTCGGTCTTCATAAGTAAGGGGCATGAGACTTCAATTTATAACTTGTCAAGCATATCCTCTTAGTTGAGTAAATTTAACCTTAATCACCTAAAGATGCCTATGATAGGGGCAATGAGAGCTGAAAGCTAATAAGTATCATAATTTTTGGAAGCTCTTTATGAAACTTGAAATCCATGCTTCCCTCTGCGAAGGGCGCTTCTTTTACTTTTTAGTTGAGTCAGTAAACATATTCCCTTCTACCTCAGCAAGTATTCTGAGTTGTTGAGTTTCATTTATTCATATGATGATTTATTCAATCATGTCACTTATGTTCCTTGTTTTGCACTTTGCTCTTATCTTAGTGTTTACTACTTTGAAAGCTATCATTAAAAACTAGTTATTTGTGAACTCCTGCAAATTGTCAGCTATTCTTCGGCAAAGAGCTAAGTTTTCCATTACCAATTATGATTTACTTTATGTATCTTTATTGTGTTTCCTTTACCTATTGCAAGTTAAGTTATATAATGGTGAGTTATCTGCTATTATGATCTATGTATTGATGAATGTGATGCGTCTTGTCCATATTCTTTTATCGACTCTTCACTCCATAAACCTGAGGTCATGTTTATTGAGCTCAATTTTGCTTGGGGACAAGCGAAGTCTAAGCTTGGGGGGAGTTCATACGTCCATTTTGCATCACTATTCTATATCATAATTTACTGTTATTTATTGATGTGTTTCATATTAAGAGATGATACTTATGTAATATCATCTGTTTTTGCATGGTTGATGACTTTTGGAGCATGGACCGCTGCAGTCAGGATTCTGATGGAAAAGGTGTTGTTTGGAGGCAAAATTCGCGTAGATCAGAAAATCCGGGAAAATACATGGAAAATCCTATTTTTCCAGAAGATGAAGATTGCTAGAAGGAGGAGT
Organism: Avena eriantha; assembly: GCA_910589775.1. Classification (NCBI taxonomy): domain Eukaryota; kingdom Viridiplantae; phylum Streptophyta; class Magnoliopsida; order Poales; family Poaceae; genus Avena; species Avena eriantha. The sequence continues at coordinate 72,070,383 of OU342745.1, read as the reverse complement.
GGAGATGGGCCACAGGGGCCCACACCACCCCCTGGCGTTGGCCACCCTAGGCCGCGCCACCAGGTGGTGTGGCCGCCCTGTTCCACCCCTGGCTCTCCCCTCTGGCATATATTATCCTCCCAAAACCCTAAGACTCGGGGAGCAACCACAGAAAGATTCCGCTGCTTCTGCGGGGCGGAAAACACCGAGAGAGAAAGATCTCTCTGGCAGACAGAATATTGCCGTCGGAATTCCTTCCCGGAGAGGGGAGATCGTCGCCATCATTACCACCATCAAGCTAGACTTCATCAGGATCATCATCATCATCACCACCATCATCTCCATCAGCACCATCATTACCACCATCATTTCGCTGTAACAATTGGGTTGAAACTTGCATAGTTCTTAGGGGAAACTTTCCCGGTGTTGATTACTATTTGTAGTTGATGCTATTGAGTGGAACCATTGAATTATTGTTTATGTTCAGATTGTTATACATCATTATTCCATCTCTGATCATGATCCATATGATATTTTGTGAGTAGTTCGTTTTGTTCTTGAGGACATGGGAGAAATCATGTTGTTAGTAGTGGAATTGTGTTGAGAAAGATTCAATGGTTTGATATTTAAGTTGTGGTGTACTTCTTCTAGTGGTGTCATGTGAACGTCGACTACATGACACTTCACCTTTATGGGCCTAGGGGAATGCATTGTATATTTGGCTACTAATCGTAGGGGTTGCCGGAGTGACAGAAACCTGAACCCCCGTTAGGAAACCTTTGCACAAGGGATGTTAGGGTCTTAGAGTTTAAAGTTGTCGTTAGATGTCTATCTTAATTAATTTCTTGTACTTGCGGATGCTTGCAAGGGGTATAATCACAAGTATGTATTAGTTCTAGGAAGGTCGGTACATTAGCAAAGGTTCACCCACACAACACTTAGCAAGGTAAAGAAGATTAATCAACTATATGAAGCGAAAGCACTTGACGATATTCCCATGTGTCCTCGAGAACATTTGGGCATCTTAAGTAATACAACCGGCTGAATAACGGTTTGGGTCACTCGCTACATTTATTCTTAATGTCTTTTATTTTCCCGTACTTTATTTACCTGTATTATCAAAAAACCCCTAAAAATCCGTTTGCTAAGTATTTACAGAGAATTCCTTCTCCAAGCCACTAGCCAGCACCTTCTGCTCCTCGTTGGGTTCAACACCCTTACTTATCGAAAATACTGCGATACACCCCCTATACTCGTGGGTCATCAACTAGCCGTTCGACTGAGCAATGTCACAATGAAGGCAATGACGGACGAAGGAACGATGGACATCGTGCCGGAACAAGATGGCATGGTGGCCGTCATCATGAAGCCTGGCTAGGGGTAATAATCCACCACCACCTTCTCCGCCAAGCAGCCACAACAGTGGCTCTCATGGAGGGAGCTAGGGGGACATTGTGGTGGAGGCGGTGGTAGAAGGAACAGTAGTCCGGCTCATGGGCACTATAGCCATAGTGAACAACCAAAACAGCATGCACGATCACCAAGTGCCGCCAAGCACATGATCAATTCAAACATTGAGGCACGGCGCTACGTGTCGGACAATATCTATGTGGGTCCAAAATGCTTCGAACCGCGCGTACGACAAAAAAACTTTCCGGAAGGATTTGCCATCTCTACACACATTCAACCCTATGACGGTGTGGCTCAGCTAGACACCTGGCTCCTAGATTTCTTCTAGGCCTACTGCATCACCAAAGAGGAAACAACTTGGTCGCAACCCGGTATCTCCTGATCATGCTGAGGAAGATGGCTCGATCATGGCTCAATGAACTCCTAGAAAACACCATCCACAATTAGTATGATATGAAAAGTGCTTTCTTATGGAATTTCTAGGGAACATACAGGAGGCTCTGCATGATTGAAGACCTGCAGTGTTGCACTCAGAAACCTAGAGAAACTTGTCGGGACTACCTCAGATGATGGATCGACACGAAGAACTCTTGCGAAGGAGTAAATGACCAAACTACGGTCGAAGCATTCGTGGCAGGACTCCCAAATGGTTTACTACGTCAGCGCTTGAAGTGCGACAAGGTGGCTGATTTGGGGGAGATAATAGAGACGGCAAGCAAATATGCTGACGCCGATAATGACACGGAAGGACTGCTCAACGTGTTGGCTATTCCACAGTCGGCAAAACAACCAAAGCATCAAGCCGCAAAATGCAAGAACACCTCGGATGAAAATCCCAATCTGGAAACTGCAATGGTCAACGCAACTTTCGGATCTGGAGGATGAGGAGGCTGCGGAGGCGGCTGGGGATGAGGCCATGGAACTTTAAGAGTCCAAGGTAGAGGAGGCCATCAACATGGAAAAACCTATTCTTGGGCCGACATCGCCAATAATCCATGTGTGCATCACCCGGATGGCAACAGGGGATCGTCCCACACCAATGCTGAGTGTCGTTTCAATGACGACATCAAGAAAGACGAATCCGCTGGCTACAGGGCTAGACGACAAAGAGGAAAGAAGAATTCCGACAAAGATAAAGAGACCAAGGAAGATTCCGACATGGAGGAGGCAGAACCTTCAAATCCCAAGTCAGATCGAAATAAGACCTTCCCAGCAAAGAAGGGCACTTATGTCACTTTTCTTGGGTCTCAACCAGCCAAGGTCAAGATGAAGTGATGCACGAGCTCAATGCAACTATTTGGGTTGTCCCTCAGTTCTTGGATTGGTCGGAAGTTACAATCACCTTTGACTGAGGCGATCATCCGCCTAAGCTACACAGGCGAGGAAAGTACGCTCTAGTCATCAATCCAATTTTTGATGGCTATGGATTCACCAAGACCCTCAAGGACGGTAGCAGCAACATCAACATCATCTATGTCAAAACGCTACGCCGGATGAGGATATCAGAGATGTAGCTGAATCACGTATATGTGATCTTTCACGAGTTGTCCCCGAAAGACAAGCAAATTCTCTAGGAGAGATCACTTTGGATGTTACCTTTGCAACTCCAAAGAACTACCAGACGGAAGCACTTTCCTTCAAAGTGGTCCCGTTCAAGAGTGCATACCGCGCTATCTTTCGGCGTCCGGCTTACTAGGATTTTATGGCTCGTCCTTGTTATATTTACAACATGATGAAAGTTCCAGGTCCCAATAGCGTGATTACGATCCGGGGAGACCCGAAGAAGGAACAAGAATGCGAGGATGGAAATGCCGCCTTTGTTGAAGCCGTACTGCATGCTCAGGAGTACCAAGAGATCAAGAAGAACATCGACCCATCCGAGATGCCCGCAACAAAGAAGGAAGTGACCAAGCCAACTCAGGAGTTCAAGGCATCGGAAGAGACGAAGACGATGCTGTTGAAGGATGATGACCCCTCCAAGGTGACCCAGATAGGTGTAGGTTTATACCGTGCATAGGAAAGTGTGCTCATCGAGTTGCTCAAAGCCAATAAAGATATCTTCGCATGGCAGCCATCTGACATGACCAGAGTACCTAGGGAACTTGCCGAGCACAGTCTAAATGTATACACAAACGCTTAACCCGTCAAACAGTTCTTACGATGTTTCGGTGATGAAAAGCAAAAAGCAATAGCTAAGGAACTAGTCTGGCTCGAGTTAGCTGGATTCATAGAAGAGGTCATCCATACTGATTGTTCGGCCAACCCTGTAATGGTCCCAAAAAAGGATACCACTGATTTAAGGATGTGTGTTGATTATACTGCCTTGAACAAGACTTGTCCCAAAGATCCACTCGCTCTACCTATTGATCAAGTGATTGATTCGACAGCAGGCTCGGAACTATTTTCTCGACGCATACTCTAGATATCACCAAATTCGGATGAAGGAGTCAGACAAAATAAAGATTTCGTTCATCACACCTTTCGGAACCATCTGCTACGTTACGATGCCTTTTGGGTTCAAAAATACATGAGCTACATACCAAGACACTATGCAACGTTGCCTCCACAATCAAATCGGACGCAATGTGCATGCATATGTGCACGACATAGCTGTGATGTACAAAAACAAGGAAACACTAATTTCTAACTTGGAGGAAACATTCACTAATCTACGAAAATACAACATAATGATCAATCCCAAGAAGTGTTTCTTTAGAATCCCAGTCGGATTTTTTTAGGTTTTATTGTGTCTCGAAGAGGCATAGAGGTGAACCCTGACAAAATTAAGGCTATACTCAACATTTCTAGGCAAACTCGCCTGAAGGACATACAACGACTAACTGGCTGCATTGCTGCAGTCAGTCGGTTTGTAAGCCGGCTCGGTGAAAGAGCCACACCACTGTACAAGCTCTTGAAAAAGACCAAGAAATTTGTCTGGACTGATGAAGCTGAAGCTGCACTATAGGATCTGAAAGTCGTACTCTCATCCGCCCCTATCCTTGCAGCATTGGAGCCACAAGAGCGGATATTGCTATACTTAGCCGCGACAAACAGAGTCGTAAGTGTAGTCATGGTGGTGGAATGGCTAGAAGAAATATAGGAACACCTGGTGCAGCGTACGACTTATTATCTCAGCGAGGTCTTGACTTAATCAAAGCAAAGGTATCCTCATTACCAAAAGCTAGCCTATGGTGTGTTCTTCGCCTCTAGAAAGCTACGACACTATTTTCAAGAGCACAAGATTATCGTGGTGAGCACAACTCCCATGAGAGACATAATCAACAACAGTGATGCCAAAAGACGCATCGCTAAGTGGGGAATAGAGCTAGCAACTTTTGATATCGAGTACAAACCACGTATAACACGGATTCTTGCTGACTTTGTCACTGACTAGACAGAGATAATCGAAAACATAGGCCTCCTAGAGACGGAAGTTTGGACCCTACACTTTGACGGGTCTAAAGCGCTCGGGGGCTGGTGTGGTGCTCAAGTCACCCCAAGGTGATAAACTATTCTATGTATTGCAGATCTACTTCACAGCGACAAACAATATTGCCGAGTATGAAGCCATGCTACATGGAATTCGAATCATAAAAGAGGTCGGCATTCGCCAACTAATGTGTTATGACAACTCGGATTTTGTGGCTCAGCAAGTATCCGATATCTGCAATGCTAACAAGCACATGGCAGCTTATAGAGCCATCGTGGAAGAACTATCTAAGTCGTTCGAAGGGTTGAAGTCCAACACATTCCCCGAACAGAAAATGAGGGAGCGAACGCTCTATCAAGAATAGGCTCTAAACGGAAACAGGTCATGGATGGTGCCTTTTTGGAGCACTTGAAAGTTCCCTCTATCACGGGAGTTGATGAGGAGTATCTGAGAAAATCCAACTCACCACTCATAGCAGTTCTAGTTGTAATTCCTAGATGGACCAAACACTACCTTGATTTCTTGGTAGAGAGAAAATTACCCGGAGACGAAGTTCTGAGCCGGCAGATCGTCCGACGAGCAAAAGCCTACTAGTAGTGGGAGGTGAGCACTATTAGTGGAGCGCATCTGGGGTCTTTCAGCACTGAGTTTCTCCGGAAGAAGGCTTGGAAATCCTAAGGGAAATTCACGAAGGTGAATGCGGACATCATGTTGTAGCTAAATATTTAGTAGCAAAAGCTTTTAGACATGGGGTTTTCTAGCTCACAGCTAAGGAAGATGCCGAACGGCTAGTCAAGACGTGCAAAGGTTGCCAAAAAATATGCCAAACAAGCCCATGTTCCGGCTGATCAGCTGTGAACAATTCCGATTACATGGCCCTTCACGGTCTAGGGGCTTGACATGGTAGGACCATTTTGGTGGGCTCAAAATGTATACACTCACCTTCTTGTAATGGTGGATAAATTCATGAAATGGATTGAGGCAAACCTGCCACAAGTTGTGATGGAGCAACAGCCAAAAAGTTCGTCATGGATGTGATCATCCAATTTTGGTATCCGCACAGTATCACTACTGACAATGGGAGTAGCTTTTCCATGGGAGAACTAGTCGAATTATGCAATGAACAAGGGATCCATCTTGATATCGCATCAGTCTCACATCCACAAGCCAATGGGCAAGTGGAAAGGGCAAATGGTTTAATTCTTCAAAGCCTACGACCAAGACTCGATGCACCACTACATCGTGCTATGGGGGCTTGGGCGGACGAACTACCGTTCATAATATGGAGTTTATGAACAACTCCTAATAGGTCAACCGGATATACACCTTTTTTCTTGGTCCACATTGCATAAGTTGTTCTTCTGAGTGATCTTATTCACACCTCTCACCGAGTCGCTGCGGATGTCAAAGAGGATGCCAAAGTTTTTCGACAAGACGACCTCGATATGCTCGAGGAAGTTCGTGTGGTTGCTGAACAGAGATCTACATCCTATCAGCAAAAGTTACGTAGATATCATAGTCAGAGAGTCAAGAATCGGTCTTTTAGGAAGGGCGATCTGGTTCTTCGACTTGTGCAAAATAGAGAGCACAAACTTGCCCCTATATGGGAAGGTCCCTTCATGGTTAGTCGAGTATTACACAATGGTTCTTACTACCTAACTAATATGAGGCCAGAAAAAGAGAGACCTGCTACTAAGAAGAGAAAGAGTGCTAGAGGCAGTACAAACCCCGGTGAGATAAACCCTCCTTGGAATATTGCTCAGCTACATCCCTTTTATTCTTAATTTTTTTCTTTGTAATCATATATGTGTACATGCTCAAAGTGAAATAAAGTATGCATCTCCTCAATGTTTTTACTTAGATGTTTTTGTGTACCATCTTATTTCCGAATGATCATGTCATAGTCGAAAATCCCATAATACTTGAAAGTACTTTATGCTCATGTTTGTTCTGGTTAGATTTCTGATTCTAAAAATGCTACCTTCGGGTATAAGTCTAATTTTTTCTAGTTTATACTTGGGTTTTTGTCTGATTGCTAGATGCGGGTATTTTCTGAGTAGTGAATTGGTTGTACTAGAAGCCGGATTTGATTCTGGGTTTAAACTGGTTTAGCAGTTGAGCTCTATTCCTCGACAAAGTTTTCGCGAACAAAACGGATGAGGCGAAAAGCCAGATAAATGATAAGTATAGACAAAACAATCAAGTGCTTATGTAAATTTCCAGGCACATCAAATAAAAGCAACAAGTGCTAAAAGGGAGTAAAGCATAAATTCTTACAAAACTTAGCACTAGCGAAAGAAAATACTACTTATTACAATTAGATTGTTTCAGAATAACAAATTGTTTTTCTGGCACATTTCTATGATGCAGGTGAAGAGGCAGAATTTGCTGGCTCGCTCGGCACATCACCCGTATCATCCCTATACCTTTCCGAGACAAGCAAGTCACACTCAATTTTCTCATCGTCTTCGGAAACTTCAGCAACTGCTTCCTTTGGGGGTGGTGGCGTTTCCACGGCCGTGAGGATCGGCTCTTCATAGTTGGTCAGCTTAGCCAAGTGTGAAGCATATCTGGCGTACAAATCCCGGATTTCCTTGATGTTCTACTCGTTTCCGTCTTCATCGATAGTCGAATAACCCTTGGTAACTTGCCATATTTCCATGCTTCCATGGTGGCTCATTACCATTGTCAGGCCATTATGTGCCGCTGTAAGTGCATAGGACATATTCCAATCCTTGACGATATGGGTCATATCCTTTGCCTTGTCTCATAGCTCAAAGAACACTTGCAATGCTAGTCCCATGATCCATCTAGAGCTTATTCAGCTCCGCACGCAAATTAGAGTTCTCCACCTCCAAGAATTTATAATCTTCGGCTTGTTCAATCATTTTGCAGGATTGCTTCACAAGTTCTGGCAAGATATGAAAGCCGGATAAATATTCGGCTACAAGATCAATAAATAAACTATACAAAGGAGGTCTAAAATGTTTACATTTAGCCTCATCTTTGGAAAATTTTAGTTGAGCATTTTGAAGCCGAAGAGCTCTAATCTCTCTCTGATTGTTGCAAATATTATTCAGTAATTCCTGGTTATAATCATTAACTTTCTGTTAGTCAGAATGGTAACCAGAGTCAGTAATTCCTGGTTATAATCATTAACTAAGTTAAATATCAGCACGAGCTCTTGGGGCCCATACTAGTTCATTCTTTGGCATCCTATAAAAGCATAAATCTCCATTCCTATCCAACTTCATGCTTGGGGCTAGAGGATATGATATGAAATACAATAAAAGAAGAGGTGGATTATAACTTACATAATGTTCATGGGTTAATATACTGAGGCTCATGTTCACCTCAGTTGAAACCTTCCCAGCGAGACTCAGAGGAATTATTAGTGGTGGCAGAGCCACACTAGCCTTCAACTTCTCGTCACAGAGACGGACTTGGTCAAGAACGTCGACGAGTTTAACGTCTTCAGCTTATTGTGCCTCCTCCTTCGCTGTGATATTCCGGGTCTCCAGGCAATGGAGAGCCAACTTCTAGATTTCTTCTGCGCTTTTCCGAGTGAGGCCAAGTTTGGTGAAACCCGAATTTTGCAGAAGGTTGTATGCAAAGGTCTCAGCTGAGGGATCATTACCCTTTGAGGGTTCACCCTTATCAAGTCCCTAGTCACTAACGGTGACATCGGTCTGTGAACCTAGGATCGCTGGCTCTGATGTGTGAGCCAAATCATCTTCAATGCATAGAGAAGAAGTATCCGTCGGCATTAATGATGGCCTTGCGGTAGGAGTCGGAGGTAAGACAGTAGGAGAACCCGCAGTCAACTTCTGCTGGAGTAGATTCTTCCCTGGTTTTACTGGCCCCTTATCCTTGGCAAGTGTTTTGGCCCTGGATGGTAAGAGAGTAAGATCGTTGCGATTTAGGGAGGAAATACGAAGTTAATATTTGAAACCTTGTAAAGAAGGTTACCACTTTAGAACGGGCACCTTTTGGGCACCCACAGCAACTGTCAGAGCTTTGCGCTTCCGAGTAAGTGCGTCCGGCAATAGAACAAGTTATTCATCCTCCTAACGAGCCGATCTCTTAGGTGGATATCCCTCGAGAGGAGCAAGTTCCGACTCGGGGAGGTCAACAAGCTGAAAGAGACATTATCTCAGTATTGCAAAACTGTCACAAAGTACGGATGAGGACATAATCAAATATGAAAGTAACAACTAGAAAACTTACTAGCATCAAAGGATCATCAGCAGTGTACATGTCTAGGGAGAGATCTAGAATCTTCCTCTCAACTCGCTCTTTAATCAACCATTTAATCCAGGACTCATATTCTTTGTCCGAGATTGGCTACAAGCTGTTCCTGGGTCTATCTGTCTTGCTCCTGGTGATTGTGTGCATAAGCGTGTTAGCATGGTGCTGGAGGGTTGAATCTGGCGTGCCAGCCAGCAATGGATCAAGTCAGATCCAGTCAGACCCTTGTGCTTCATCAGGTACTCGATCCGTCTCTTGGCAAGAATCAGATCTTCAAGAAGAGTCGAAGCTTCTGCATCCCAGGACTCTTGGGGCGTGGGAGCACCGTCAACAAAAGCCGGCAAAGCAGTTTCTCTACCAGGAGCCGGTCTGTCCTTATGATAAAAGAACGTGGATGGCCACTTCTTCACATACTCGCTAGACATAATCTTGGGGTAGACTCGGTCTCTCCTAAGAGTCAGGCTAAGAGTTCCAGTAATGTAAGGATTACCGGAAGTGATGGAATTTCTCTGGGTACCGAAGTAGTACCGGAACAAGATGAGACTCGTTTTTATTCCGAGATAACCCTCTAACAAAGAGGCGTAAGCGCTAAGTTCCAGGATTGTGTTTGGGGGAAGTTGTGGACTTGAACTCTGTAATAATTTCTAACCTCATAGAAGAACTCTGAGGGGGAAAGCTCAAATAGCTGTCGAGGTGAGTGCAGAAGTGCACCCTCTCATCGGCGTGAGGGGTAGGGATAATCTAGTTGAAGTGACTCCGCCAGTTGCCGGCGTGGAGGAGACCCTCCTTCTCGATGAATCATAGCTTCTCGTCGTCAAGGACGCATGAGATCCACACTCCGTGAAATTTATCTTTCTCCGCCACTGTAGAGGTCGCCACCATGGTCGCCGTCGTGCAAAAAGAGGAAGTGTCGACCATTTTTTGGGCAATGGGGACCGTGGATGGGCGGCGCTGTGTGGATTTGGAGGAGGAACGGAGGATCTTGCGTGCGGGGTCGTTGGGAGGAAGAAGGAAGCAATGGTGCTGGTAAGGAAGAACGAGGAGATCTGAACCCCTTATAACCCTCACTTGTGCCAACATTCATGTGAATTGAATAGTAAACATGCCACACATCGTGGAAGGAGCTGGTAACCTCCTCATGAGGATTACGCCTCCTCGATCTCCACGCATGCATTAAAACGGCGCCTCGGTTCCGCGATAAGTGGACCAACCAATGGTCACACTATCAGGAATGACTGTCAGTGACGTGACTTGACCTTGACTGATGTTAGGTTAGGTCAGAAGCCAAGTTTCGGCTTGATTTGAATTTCAAGTTGGAAAACCGAATAATGTACTCATAGGTCCGACTCGATTTAAGACTCGGATCCTACTTTTCTTTTGAGTTTCAGGAACCCTTCAAGATTCTATGGGCCGAAGATAGATCAAGCTAGACGATGGAATCCGACTCTGATCTTGGAGGCTTCCGGGGGCTACTATTGGGGATATACTTTCCGGGTATATCAACTATGACTCACTGACCAGGGTGGCCCACTTCAGGTTAGATCTTTGCTCCACGGGCGGCCCAGTCAAGGAGAGAAGACGGAGGTCCATCCGGCTAGGGAAAAGCCTAGAAGACATACCAACTTAGGCGTGTTTAGTTACTTGTAGTCGAAGATGTACTCTATAACCGACTCTTAGTCGTAGCCAGATAGGTCTCTCCTGTAAACCCTAGGCCAGATATCTATATAAGCCATCCTAGAGACCAACCTTTAGGGAAACCCAATATTCTACAACCTCAACTCGCTCAGGCGAAACCCTTGTAACCCATATTCCGGCTCTGCCATATTACTGGATTGACAAAAGGAGTAGGATCCGTCCAAAGCCGACGGCTTCAAACCTGGGTAAATCTTGTGTGCTCTCTATCCCCGAATACCGTCGCCTCACACCCCCTTTCTCCACATGCCTTGAGGACCCCCTCTCGGCATACATGTCTTCAATCGGACGACACGTACCAATGGTCGTTAATCCCTATAGAGCCTGGGTTTCGACTCAGGATTGCTTGGAGGTGTGGACATCCAAAAAATCTTCATTATTGGCTCCTGATTTCGCCTTAAAATCATGATTTCATGCACAACATAATTAAAAACAATGGATTGTACGTCTTTGCAATAATTAGTCATTAGTGTCAAGGCTAGAGAGATTCTTGGTGAATTACTTGACTAAAAACAAAGTTTAAAGGTGGATAAAGATGGCTATTTTTATAGACATCAGCCTTGCAGTGGTGTTCATAGTGTGACAACGATGGTGGCGTCAAGATAGTGGTGGCTCGTGTTGGTGTGCGGAGTGGTTGGGTGGAAGACTTTTGAGTGTTCGGGTTGTGGTTTTTTGGGGGTCAGGAGAAATCCATGTCGGTCTCCGACACCGACTGGGTGTCCTTCCAGAAGGGCATCAGGTGCACCCCTTTCCCAGTCACCTCCGCATACGGGGGAAACCGGTAGGATAGGTCCGGGGAGTATCATCATCTTCCTCTCTCCCCTTGTTGAAGTTGTTTCTTGCTACATGACATTTGAAAGGTCTAAGTGTGTGGTGGGACTTCTCCGGAGGGCATAACAGTGGTGAGCCATCTTATTTTGGTTGATATGCCGATGTTGTCATTGTTTTCTCTTATATGTATCTGTTTTTATTTGGGCTAGACTATGATGAGGGCCCCAACAACTTTATCATTTTATCCGGTGGTTGCTATATTAATATAGCGGGGGGAAATCCTGCTTCGAGGAAGCCAACCTTAAGTTCCTGCTACTCTGTTTTGAATCCATGTCGAGGCTCAATTTCAATTTCGATAAGAGTGACTGATGATTTTGGGTTACTCTATGAGGAGCTACTCTGGGTTGCAGACAACCTCAATTGTAAACTGGCTGACTTCCTCGACACTTATTTGGGGATGCCCATTAGTGGAACCCGGGTCCTCATAAGCGACAGGCCCCTCTTGTGGCGTGAGATCAAAGGACGATCCCTAGCAAGCTCGCCTTGCATCCAAGGGTAGCAAGACGGTCTTAATTGACAACTTCTGTTTCGACCTACCTATGTACGTTATGGGATTATACCTGCTCCTCGAAGGAACTCATGCTGACTTCACTAAGGAGTTGTCAAAATTCTTTTGGATGCCACGGGATGGGCACCAGACATATCACATGGTTAAATGGGCTGACATTTGCGCCCCCAAGGATCTTGGGGGCATAGGCATCCTTGACTCGCGACGATTTAATGTGGCGCTTATGCTCAAATGGGTGTGGCGTATCCTCAAAGAGGATGGAAGACTGTGGCTTGAACTCATCTAAGACAAGTACCTCCGTGGACGCTCGCTCCTAGCATGTGATCTTTAGGGAGGCTCCCAGTTCTAGAGGTCCATCTAGGCCATCAAGCGGGAGATCCGCCAGGGGATCTCCTTCACCACTAGGAATGGTGAAGGAAGTCTGTTCTGGCTTGATCCCTGGCTTTTCGACTCACTGCTTCGAGCTCAGTTCCCCTCCCTTTTCGCGATTGTCGCTAACCCTTTCCTCCTAGTGGCCATTGCATGTTAGTACGGGACCTGGAACATCCCGTTCCAGCGAACCTTTGGCTTAGAGGAGGCAACAACATTCGAGACGCTGAGAGGGCCTCTCCCACAATCCCTTTCGGAGTCCCCTAATAGGGTTTCCTAGCATTTGTCCCTGACGGGGACTTTCTCCCTTAGTTCTTCCTAGCTGGCTCTTTTTCAGGGGCTCGTACTCACTTGGACGACACATCTCTGGAAAGTGTCACTACCACTAAATATCAAGATATTCATGTGGTAATTTCTTCGGATCATCTTCCTTCGGGGTTGAGGTGTCCAAGCGACATGGGTCTGGCAATGGCCTTTGTCCGCTTTGTGGGACCCCGGAAACAGGGACCCACATAATATTCACTTGTTCTGCTGCCCAGATTCTATAAAGCTTTGTCCTGGAAGCACTTGGGCCTACCTGGCAGCCCCGAGACCTCGGTAAGTTCTTGGAGACTGAGGCTAATTGTGCTGGTAGGAGGTGCCACCTCTTATGAATAGTGTTTGCCGCGATGACTTAGACCCTGTGGAACATTTGTAAGTAGATGTTTATCGAGAAAATCTTTCCGCGACGTGCTTCTGACTCAATCTTCAAATTTTTGGTTTTCTTCAGCAGCGGCATCCGCTTTCTAGGCAGCGGGATAGGGACCAATTGGACGCCACTCTTTGGGCTTTGCTGGTGACGGCACGCCAGTTTTCTTTTCTGCGGGCTGATGCGCTTTCGTAGGGGAGCTTGTATCTTGCCGCCTCTTCTTTCTTTTTTTTGGGTGTTCTTGTGTTGTTGCCTAGACAGGCCAGCATAATTAAATTACTCTGTATGACAATTCTTATTCAATAGTAAAAGGCCATACTGCCCTTAGTGAGTTTGGTGGGGGTTGTACGGAAGCAAATCCCTCTTCATCGGTTTGTTTAGAAAATAGAAAAACAATAAAGATATTTAAAAACCACTTGTTGAATGTTCAAATGTATAGGAGATTATGTCTCATGAAAAACATAATCATTTACTTTTGAATCCTTATACTAACTAAAAGCATGTGAAAGTATTCTACTACAAATTGTCTACAACCTTTAACATACCATGTAAATCCAAATGAGAAAATAAAAGAGGAATGCTGCTCAATGAAGACGTTTTGTCCATACAGGAAAAGAGGAAAGTAGGCACAGCCACAGGATAGAAGAAGTAGAGATGATGTGATGGCTGCCTCGCGAAGCGAGTAGCCAGACCACCGTTCCTTCCAGTTCCGCCTCGTAGTATTTCCGACTCATGGGAGAGCGGACGGTGCGAGCGACGCTGTGTGGTCTTGGTCGGTGAAGGTAGCCTCAACTTGGACGGGGCCGTCTAACAGCTCAGGCAGCGGCGGTGTTTGGACTGCCCAAGAGAAGAGAAGCCGTGGTTTAGGCGAGCATATATAGGAAAGCTAAACAATTGCTGAGTGAGTAAAAGACAAACATGGTCAGAACAGTAGGCTAGAGATGAACCTTCGCATTTGTCGGAGAGGGCCTGGGCGTCATTACGACGATCACCTCCGCAAGCTATGTACTTGTCGACGAGTTCGCTGGTGAAGAACCCAGTGGTCATAAAAGCTGGCTCTTCAGTCAGACTGCAGAGGCAGAGGGGGTCCTCTGTCAGCGATATGTTCATGACCGACTGCAACACATCGCAGCAAGCAAGTTTGCTGTCATTGTCGAAGAATGGACAGAACAAGCTAACTAGCAAGCTCCAGTGAGAGGAGTCGCATGGCTCTGCCAACGCGCAGGGTCCGACAACGAGCAGGTGAAGGAGAAGGAGAAAGAAATGGGGAGAGCTCGTCATGCCCAAGGCCGAAAAAGCACACACTCTACACAATGAACACGTTTCGGGCAAACAAGATTCTACTTCTTCCTTCCTTCTCGCCTCGCCTCTACTCAACACGGCTTAAATAGTGCAGACGCACGCACACAGCGGCCACCATACTTGCACGCCTCCTCAAAACTATATAGACGTTGCTGTAAAAAAAATATCATAGTATATAGCGGTCTTTTACCAAGTGTTGGTTATGTATTACTTTGAGGACAGATTTTGCATGCAATCAACCTTTTGTTTCCATCGTAAGGGAACGGCCGGACCCGTCTGTAAAGCAGACTATGTATTCCAAAGGACCATTTGGCAAAGAAAAAAAAAGGCACCATCTCACTGCACATTGCTCTTTTTTCCATGGGCCAGAAATGTGCTTACAACGGCATTCCTTTCAACACGCGAGATCACACGGTTCAACAAGACAATCACACGGTACACGCCGCAGAGAAACAATACAAGCGTGCAGCACTACTGCTTGAGGCCAAAACGATTTCACGGGACTCACGCGAGGGCGGCTCCTCCCAAAAACCTAAAAAATCCCACCCCGACTGATCTCACCGGCCGCTGCCGACGCGGCGCTGGAGGTGGCGGACACCCCTTGCCGTCGAAGGAGGCGGGCAGGTTTGGCGTGCCTCGTCAGGCTCCCTACGCGTAGGTGATTGGCTCTGGGGCGACGCAGGTGGTGGTCTGGGGCGGGGTGGCGGCGCCCTACCTGTTCGGCTGGGAGGCGTGGAGGAGGCAGAGGCGGGTTCAACGATGCAGGTAGGAGGCGACGACGCGACCATGCCCTGGTGGCAACGCCACAACACCTCCGAGCCTCGTGGCGCTAGGATCCGATCGGGGGTCGACCTTCATGTCATCTGGGCTGGGGGTCGGTCTGCTCGATCCAATCGCTGGGAGTCAGCCGCCAGTGTGTGGACTGCTGGATCGACCTGGATAAAGTTGGTTTTTAGCCCTGATGATCTTCAAGTGCCAAGTCGTCGATCCATGATGAGTGAATGCCCAACAAGGTAGGCCCAATGTGGAATCGTCAGGGAGACCGTGGGGTCCCACACAGCCCACTGGCAGGAAGAATCCATCCAGAAGGCCCATCACATCAACTTGGAGTTCAAGCTACGGCCGACTCGGCCCAGTAGGTAATTCTAATCTGAAACCGCTATGGATCCTAACCCTAGTTGAGGTCCTTTATAAGCCTCCGTAGGATACCCTAGTAGAAACAAGACATATCTCACGCTATAGCGCGAGCTCTCTCTCTCTCCACTCCAATCTACTCGCTGCCTCCGGCGACTCCCTATAACTCACAAACATCAATAGAATCGCAAGCAGGAGTAGGTCTTTACCACTCAAGTGAGGGCCGAACCTAGGTAAACTCTGCGTGTTCATCTCGCTCCGGGAATGCCTAAACTCTCTCATTCGCCCCTCGCCCCTATGAAAGTTACCCCCGGTAGCATTTGTCGGACCTATGCACCGATAGTTGGCACCCACCATGGCGTGTGAAACTTTCGGGAGTTATATTCCCGACGAGACTGACTTTGTCACTCTCCGGCCAAATCGCAACTGGCCGCCTCATCGCCATTGGCCCCATGATGTATGCCACTAGTGATGGATACCGCCCCGCACCAACACCGGCCACGAGCTCCTACATGGTGTCGTTCGGTCGCATAAACACCTTCGTCAGCTACACAACATTCGTCGAAGCCATGAGGGCGGGGGAACGCGCCGGAAGCCCAACGCCACTGATCCCTCACCCACCGTTGCGAAAATGGTTAGCGCGAAAATGGTTAGCAGTGACGGGTCAGGAATCAACTACACCGATGATAGAGGTGCTCGTCTGCAGTATACAGTCACTAGTAACATCTTACCGTTAACGTCTATAGAACTCGTCGGACGAACTGCTAGCGCTGACCTGTCGCCGCTGGTACTCCAGCCGACGAGATGGGGCTAACTAGCGACATTCCATGGCGCCCGCATAACCTATGCACGTGGAAACTGCTATAATAAGTGACAATCAGAAACTACAGCATGACGTCACGATATGTCTACATAACGTGCAACCATCATTTCTATTTTATTGTTGACGGTCTAGTTAAGAGTCGCTCGTCATTACAAATTCACCTGTGACAAACAAATTATATGTTACCCTGCCATCTGGTTTTTTCTAATCGTCTTTGATGGTGTAAATGGTGAAGATCTATTGTCTTCTTGTTCCGTCACTCTGTGTTTTAAGCATTGACATATATATTTCATCCATTCATCGCTAGTTATGTTTTTGTAAATAAAATAAATAAATTGATGTTATTTTCCATTTAAATACAATCTTAGAAGGGTATGTCCAAAAGAAAATGTTTCATATATATACCAATTTTAAAAAATCCATAAGTCACCATTTGCAGTGTAAATGCTCAACTTCCAGCATAAATACATCCATATCACATCTCAGAAGTGTGCATCTCATCTAGTGTTTTTTTTAAATGGACGCTTTATTATTTTCATAATGTTTACACCCGACATCTGCATAACTAAGATGCACATAGCCGATCAAACCACACAGTTATAGAACGAGAAAAAAAAGGAAAAACAAATGTCTCCAAGATTGTCCATGACAAGTCGCTAAGGTAGCTCAATCCGCAGATCACGCGGCCATCCATGTTGGGAAAAAATATGACTCGTCGTATCCTCCAATCGTGTACACCCCTCCACAAACAAATCGAGGAACTCGAACCGTTGGAGAATAGTCCAAGATCGAAGAATAGGCATAGCCCGATGAATTACCTACAGCGTTGAAGACACATTAGTATTAAAAATCTTGTCATTTTTACATAGCCACAACGACCAAATAATGGCAACGCTCCTACCCTAAACAAGATCATGTATTTATCATCAATATTCTGCAACCAGTTACCAAATATATTGGCTACCGATCGGGGGGGGGG
This sequence comes from Avena eriantha, assembly GCA_910589775.1. Taxonomy (NCBI): domain Eukaryota; kingdom Viridiplantae; phylum Streptophyta; class Magnoliopsida; order Poales; family Poaceae; genus Avena; species Avena eriantha. The sequence goes on along the minus strand of OU342745.1, from coordinate 72,052,990 downwards.
GGAGGGCGGGTGGGATAAACGAGAAGCTACTTGGATGATTGACCATATATGACAAGCAAATTTGCATTAGAAAAAAATAAATGTTTGATCGTCTTGTCGTGATGACAAAACACACATTGTTTACTTCCATGCCAATTCCTCTTAACAATATTATCTTTAGTAAGAATTACCCTTTTACATAGATACCAAGCAAATATCTTAGTTTTTAGGGGTAATTTTTTTCCAAATTCTACTATTATCATCGACTGGAATATTAGGTTGGATCATGACTCTATACATTGAGTCCACATAAAATTTATCGCTCTCGAGTAATTTCCATCGGAACTCGTCTACACTGTCCGACAGGTGAATCGTGGATAATCGTAATAACATATTGTTCCATGATACTAGTGTAGGACCAATGAGGCTTCTTCTGAAAGAAACATTAGGAGGAGTACTTTCCAGTACTTTGGAAAGCGTGTCCCCTTTGTGTCTAGCAATCGAATAAAGGGCCGGGTATTGTTCCCGAAGAGAAGTATGCCCAAGCCACTTATCTTCCCAGAATTTAATTTGAGATCCATCCTTAATATTAAAAACACTAAAAGGGGAAAATTGTTTTTTGACGCCATAAGTCCAGCCCAAAAGTGTGAATCCCTAGGTTTCCATATCACTTGAGACACAGCTTTGGATCCAACATATTTTCTCCAAATGATAGTTTGTCGGACTCCTTCTTCGGTAAGTAGGTTAAACAACCATTTACCTAAAAGGCGGTGTTTTTGACTTGTTGGTCATGTATACCAAGTCCATTGTATTCTTGGGGCCGAAAAACCACATTCCATTTGGCCAGTCGATACTTCTTCTTCTCACTATCCCCCTGCCAAAAGAATATTGATCAGAAATAATCCACTTTATTCAAGACACCTTTTGGCAGCTAGAAAAACGAGATCATATACAATACCATATTAGTAAGTACTGAGTTTATGAGTACAAGTATTCCTCCAAGGGATAGCAATTTGCCTTTCCAACTATTAAGACGTTTTTTAAGTCTTTCCTCAACAAGTTTCCATTCAACAATAGTAAGATACTGATAGTGTATAAGGATACCCAAATATTTGATTGGAAATTGCCCCTGTCCGCAACCGAAGAGTTCAGCATACAGGTGTGTCTCGTTTTGGGCCTCGCCAAAACAATACAAATCGCTCTTATGGAAATTAATTTTCAATCCAGAGAGTTTCTCGGAGACTGATAGTATTAACTTCAGGTTCTTAGCTTTCTCCAAATCATGTTCCATAAATAGGATTGTATCATCAGCGTATTGAAGGATAGAAAGTCCTCCATCAACGAGATGTGGGACTAATCCTTCAATTTGGCCCTCAGCTTTAGCCCTCTCAATAAGGATAGCGAACATATTCGTCACTATATTAAATAGTATTGGTGATAGCGGATCCCCTTGCCTCCATCCCATATTAGTCTAGAAGAGTTGCCAGTGTCAGCATTAACTTTTATGGCAACACTACCTCTAGACACAAAATATTGTATGAGAGCACGCCACTCCTCAGAAAAACCTTTCATTCGGAGTGTTTGCTAAAGGAAAGACTAATTAACTTTATCATAAGCCTTCTTTAAGTCAATCTTGAACAATACCCCATTTTGTTTTTTTGGAGTGTAGTTCTTGAATTGTTTCATGCAGGATTATTACACCATCCAAGATGTTTCTTCCTTGCAAAAAAGCAGTTTGAGAAGGACGAAAAACATATTCAACAACTGAATTTAGTATAATCGTGGCAACTTTTGTGAATATTTTAAAACTAACGTAAAGAAGAAAGATATGACGTTACTGTTGTATACGCTCTGCATTGTTAACCTTAGGTAGTAAAATTATATTACCAAAGATTAGTCTAAACAGATCAAGTTGCGCAACATGCAAAAAACCAAATAAGGCCATCAACTCCTCCTTAATGACATCTTAGAAGTTTTGGTAGAATTCTGCTAGGAAGCCATCTGGACCTGGTGCTTTGTTGTGTTCCATCTGGAAAACCTCTTTATGGACCTCTTCATCCGTACATGAGGCGGTTAGAAAGTTATTTTCTTCGACAAAAATCTGCGGTATATCCGTTGTTTGAGACTCATCTAGAGTAAAAGAATTATCTTGGGGTGGTCCAAACAAATATTTAGAATAATTAGTAATATATGACTTAAGTTTCTCTTGTCCCAAAATAATACCTTCATCTTATGCTTGTATTAGCATCTCCCTCTAGAATAAAATTCACTTTGGAGCGGTGGTACCATTTGAGTTCTTCCTCACGTAGTAGTCTTGCCATTTACATATTTGATTGACTCTTAAGCTCAATCTCTTGTGCAGATAACGGTCTAACTTCTATAGAAGCCTCTAAGTCATCAATAATAGAAGAAAGGCGAATTTTCTCATTTTTTTAGGATTCCAGTAGTATGTCTAGCCCAACCACGAAAGAATTCACGTAACACACGTATTTTATTATTCCAACATTGTATGGGTGTTTGACCACCAACTACTTTAAACCAAATTGCCTTGACCATCTCATGGAACACGTCCTGAATCAACCAGCCAAGTTCAAACTTGAACTCATGTGTGTAATTTCGTGGCAGTGAACCTATCGTTAAAAGTAAAGGGGCATGATAAGACGAAGCCTCAATACGTTCTAGAGCCCTTACGGTTACCATGGGGAACTTTTTTTCCCATTTGGTATCCATAAGTATCCTATCAAGCTTTTCGTATGTCGGCTCAGGGAGACTATTAGCCAAGTAAAAAAATTTCCCAACATTGTAACCTCTCTCAAATCCAAGCTGTCAATAACAGCATTAAACATGAAAGGTCAATGTTCGTTAAAACAGCCTCGACTTTTCTCATGAGGGAATCTCATCAAATTGAAATTCCCACCTATAAGAATAGGATACGGATTGTCCTTTGCGAGGTTTACCAACTCACGTAAAAAATCAGCCTTAAACACATCTTGGGTAGCTCCATATACAGCGACTAGAGACCATGTGAAATTATCAACCTTGTTACGGATATGGAGTTTTATAAAAAAATCTCCAACCGAACTAGCTAAGACTTCCATGGTCTCATCACGTACGCCTATCAGAATTCCTCCGGATCGACCACGTGGCATACGAGATACCCACGTAAAGTCCACTCGACTAGATAGGCGATTGAGTAGAGCTTGTGAGTAGTCTCGTCTACCAGTCTCAGAAATACCCAGAAAATCCAAAAGATAATCTCTCACACAATCGGCAAAAAACAAATGCTTAGACAAGTCACAAATACCTCTGCTATTTGAAAACATGCCATTCATTGAGAAACAATAGGTTGTTTGGATACACGTGGTCTCTTCCGAGCCTTCTGGCTCTTTGATTTCTGACTTGAGGTTTTAAGCTCATATAAAAGAGTCCATCCCCGTCTCATCAAAGCCCATATCTGACACTTCGTCAACTAAGTGAGAGAGAAGTTGACCATCTACTGTGGCATGAAACTCCTCCTCCTCAATTGGTAAAGAATCAGGAAACACTGAAACCTTAGGAGTAACCGTTAAATGGTCAACCTCCATATGTTTCAGAATATAACTAGAAAAATTAACTTCAGTTATAGATTTACCCATAGTAATACCAACAATGGCGAGCTTATCAACAATAATTGGAGTAGAAAAAGAAAGGAAGGATTTCGAAGAACTCATAGTACCTTGTGAATCAAGATTTTTTTCCACCTTCCTCCTGTTGGGGGGATACCCCCGGGTAGGGTAACGCCGGGGTATAAAGGCCGAGTTAGCCAAGGTACGGCAAGGTCAAACCGTAAGCTGGCCGGGTTACCTCAAGCCAGGACGACTTACGGAATAACCCAGACCGGAGGATGTCCACCTGACTATGTCCCGGCCGACGTACGTTGTATGCCGGCGGGCTATTTGTTATTTGTATGCAGGAACCCACGGGGCCGGATCTTACCAAGTTTGCAAGAGAAGGAAGGTATCTCGCTGGTCAAAAGGTGACCTCTGTGCGTAGGAGCTTGAGCGAAGCGAACAGAGGGAGGGACTAGCAAGGCGTGGCCGACAAGGGTGACGCACCCTATGTCGGCTGACGCTGGCGCCGCAGAGGCTTACATAGTCTCTGCATGGCTTATGATGGCAAAAGGTGACCAGGTCGGTTTGCTATTTTGGGATGAGGCATAGGAATATGCCTCCATGTATGCGCTAACTGGAGACCTAGCCGCCCCTTTATAAGGGGCACTAGGGCCTCTGTAGTTGGGGTTGGCGGGTTGGCATTTGAGTAGTTGTTTTCATTGAGTAGAAGTAGTGGTGAGAGTAAGAGAGCTTCTTCTTCCTCCTCTCCCCAATACAGCTCATGGAGCATCTGTTACCTAGTTAACTCGGAGAATACAAAGCATCTGTGTGTGGAATCACCACACTATCCCTCCCTGGATTCCTCTAGTGCATATTGACCCCACCTTTAGCCTATCTATGGCATCTGCCGTGACACCACCACGACAGTTGGCGCCAACCGTGGGGCTAGCGGCACTAGCAGGAGTGAAGATCCGGATGGGAAACCTCATCGGCAACGGCGAGTGCATCATCTCTAGGCTCGTTCAGCGGTTTGGAGCGCTGGACTACGTCAGCAACAATGCTGGTTGCTTCGACAAGCGACCTCCACCGTGCAATGGCGTTTTCTTCAAGCTTGGCACCCACAGGCTCTACGTCCGCGTCGATGTGTCTTGCGTTCACCCGCGGCACGTCATCGTGGGAGGCGAGCCACCCCTTAGCGCGGCTCACGGTGCGCGTATTACTTGCTCCCTTGACCGTGCTGAGGTGATGACGACAGCACCTGACACTGGCGCGGGCAAGGATCCGGCACCAGATCCAGAGGTAACACCCAAGGCGCCTAGGAAAAGTAGAGGTGCTCCACTAGAGAGGCCAGAGAATGTGCTGCAGTAGGAAATAGATAGCTTGGCAAGCCCCATAGCACCTGTGGTAGATCCGGCTCAGGCACAGGCCGAGTTAGAGGAAACTAGGCAGAAAATACTAGAGGGTGCAAAAAAGATAGCCATTGAACATGACGCTAAGCAAGTACGCAAGAGCAAATAAGGTAGATTTTGCAAAAGTAAAAGGGAGAAACCTCATCAGTGAAATGAACAAAGACGATGATACTAGGGTTGAGGAATTAGAGAACATTTTGTCCATGGGGCTGCCGAAGTACAACACCCCGGCAAAGAACCTCAGAGCAGCAGATGCAGCTGCATCCGAGTTAGAGGGTTTGACGGGTGAAGCCCGGTAAAGACAGCAGGAGAGGGTCAATGAGTTAGTTCGGATCGCTAACAGACAGAATGAAGAGTTGCACTGGGCTAACCCGACAAGAGCTGGGGTTTCCAAGGTCGTTTATTCGGCAGTGGGTAACCCGGAGAAATCTGCTGGAGCTGCGTCATCCCCTCATGATGGCCCTAGAAGAGAGGAAGTAGTAACCTCGGCAAGGAGAAACAAACAGATAGTCCCATATGACCCGACAAGGGCAGGGAAAGGAAAGGCAGTGCAAGGAAATGAGGATCGACAATGTGTCAGCCGAGGTGAAGCTGGCCGAGGTAACCGCGACCAAGGCAATGCCGGTCAGAGAAACGCTAGAAATGGCAATGCCGGAAAGTGTAATTCGGCGGGTGCAGGGCAAAAACCCACCTCGACAACAGCAGCAGCGGAGTGAACCCTGGCAAGAGCGGAATGCCGGCTAGGGTATGCGGCAAAATTGTGCTCAACAAAAGCAAGACAGATACAACGACAGAGATTCGGAAATGGTGTATGCAGGATATCATAGGCTAGACCATCATGTGATAGGGTCAAGGTTAGGGAGCAGGAACTTGATGCTTGATGACGCCAGGTTAAAGCTGGATCGGCTCTATAGGTCGGAACTAATTGAGGGGCAAGGTTCTCCGGGTCCAGCGTGCTTTGGGCCCCGGATCATGAAAGAACCTCCGGTACCTAACTTCCAGTTACCTAGAAGCACGAAAACATATGACGGCAGCACCAAACCGGAGGATTGGTTGATCAACTACGCAACGGCAGTGAAAATTGCGACAGGCAATTTGAGATGGCCAGTGAGATACGTACCTCAGATGCTAGAGGGGCTAGCGAGGGTATGGCTAAACAATTTACCACCTGGTAGAATCAACTGCTGGATTGATTTTGAAGAAATGTTTGTCAGTAACTTCTCAAGAACGTATCAGAGGACGAATAGGCCACATACCCTAGCAATGTGCAAACAGAGACCAAATGAAACAGACCGGGAGCTCCTAACCCGCTGGTGCACCGTGAGAAACTCGTGTGAAGGTGTGATTGAGTCTCAGGCCATAGCTTGGTTGGCACAAGGGTGTATATATGCAAGCATGTTGTGGAAAATGTTACAAAGGGATATGCCAACTACACTCGCAGAGACAATCCGGATTGCTGATTCATATGCTTTGGGTGATCCGACTCAACCTAGGCTTGTGTCAAACGATTCAAATGAGGAGTACAACCAACGAGATGGAGAAGGATCATCCCCTCAAAATGATTATCGGGGTAAGAGAAGAGATGATAGACCGGATTACAGGTACAGTTCGCAACAAGTTGCTGCTGTAAATCAAGATCAACCCGGAGCAGGGGGTAATCAGCATCAGAAAACTGGAGGGCAACAGTGGACTCCAAGAAATGATGGCAAGAAAACTTGGACGCCCGAGCAAAAGAGATAGTGGCAAGAAAAGAAAGACCGGCCAAGGTATACGTATGAGGCAATGCTGGATCAGCCGTGCAAGTTTCACACGCCAATTCTGAGTAACCTGGCGGGTCATACAACCCGGGAATGTGAGTGGATGAGGAAGATAGAGCAATGTGGCTTGGGGAATGCTCAGGCACCTCGAAACGATCAACCTCGACAGGAGTTACCTCGGCAGTAGTTGCTCTCTGGAGCAAATACGCAACAGTTAATGTTACCACCACCTCCACCGAGGTACGAGAATCATGAAAGAAGGGATGCAGTGCATCAGGTGGAAAACCAGAATCAGCCAGATCAAAGGTATCCCGACAATGAGGGGAGAAATGAATATAGGGAGAGTCACCAGAGTTACTATGTGTTTACCACGGAGGAAACAAATAGAAAAAGCTTGCAGCGCCGACATATGGAAGTGAATGCGGTTATACCTACAGTGACGAGGTATATGCCTTGGTCGGATCAAGAAATTATCTAGAGTATCAAGGACCATCCCAAGCTTATGCCAAGTCCCGGTTCGTATGCATTGGTGTTGGACCCAACGTTCATCGGGCCAAATATCAATGTGAGATTCTCTAAGGTGCTGATTGACAATGGCAGCAGCATCAATATTATGTACGTGGATACAATGCGCAAGTTGGGTATCTCAGAGAACATGCTCCAAGCTACAAGGACTTTCCATGGTATTGTGCCAGGCATTTCCTGTGAACCCATTGGCAAAGTCCGGGTTGACGTGTTATTCGGCACAAGAGATAACTGCCGAACTGAAAATTTGGAGTTTCAGGTTGCGAACTTAGAAAGCGCGTATCACGCGTTATTCGGCAGGCCATCCCTGAACAAATTCATGGCAAGTACACACATCAGTTACCTGAAGATGAAATTGCCTGGGCCAAATGGAGTGATTACCATAGATGGGGACTTCCGACGCTCCATTGAGTGTGCGTCAGCCGGGTCTAACCCAGCCGAGTCACTCGTGATTGCACTAGAGAAGAGAAAGATCCAGGAAGTAGCTGCATTGGCTCAGTCCGCGCAGCAGTATATGCCGGCGCTGAGTAACCCGCATGGAAGTGTATCATTTCAAGCAACAAAGGATACAAAGAAAGTGCCCATTGATGATCTGTTCCCAGAGCGCACCATAACAATTGGTGCCGGATTAAGTGAGAAATAGGAAAGCGAGCTCGTCAACTTCCTCTGTGAGAATCGGGATATCTTTGCCTGGTCCACACAGGACTTGCAAGGTGTTCCGAGGGAGTTGGCCGAGCACTCTTTAAATGTGAGACCCGGAGCAAAGCCGGTGAAGCAACCTCTCCGCCGCTTCACCAAAGATAGGAGAAAAGTTATTAGAAATGAGATAGCTCGGTTCCTCGCAGCTGGATTTATCATGGAAGTGCTTTACCCGGATTGATTATCTAATCCGGTGCTGGTGGAAAAGAAGAAAGATGATCCGAATGTGGAAGTGGTTTGGCGTATGTGCATCGATTACACGAACCTGAATAAGGCGTGCCCAAAAGATCCATTCCCATTGCCAAGGATAGATCAGGTCATAGATTCTACTGCTGGGTGTGAACTGTTGTCATTCATAGACGCATATTCTATTTTCCACTAGATACCTCTAAACTTGAATGATCAAATAAAGACTGTGTTTATTACCCCATACGGGGCTTATTCCTATCGCACCATGCCTTTTGGTTTACGTAATGCAGGGGCAACGTACCAAAGATGTATGCAAAAATGTTTACACGATCAAATTGGTCGAAATGTGCAAGTGTATGTGGATGATGTTGTTATAAAAACCAAGGAAAGCAAAACGCTCCTTAATGATATCATGCAAACGTTCACGAACCTAAGAAGGTTCCGAATGAAGCTTAACCCGGAGAAGTGTACCTTCGGTGTCCCGGCTGGAAAATTACTCAGATTTCTTTTATCCAGCCGAGGACTCGAAGCTAACCCAACTAAAATCCGAGCCATAGAGCGAATGGAATTGCCGAAGTGCCTTAACGATGTCCAGAAGTTCAATGGTTGCCTGGCATCCTTAAGTCGGTTTGTATGCTGGTTGGGAGAAAAGGCATTGCCTCTATCAACTAATGAAAAAGTCGGACAAGTTTGTATGGACGCCGCAGGCTAATGAAGCCTTCATTCAGTTAAAGAAAATGTTAGCCACTACACTAGTGTTAGCCTCTCCACTATCAAAAGAGCTAATGTTGCTCTACATAGCCGCAACCAACCAGGTTGTAAGTGCAGTGATTGTGGTAGAGCACGACGAGGATTGTAAGTCAGTGCAAAGGCCAGTTTATTACCTGAGCAAGGTGTTATCAGCGTCAAAAAAAAACTACCCTCACTATCAGAACATGGCATATGTCATATATATGGCAGCAAAGAAGCTGAAGCACTATTTTGAGGAACACCCCATAAAAGTGATATGTGAAGCCCCCATATCTGAAATAATGAGCAACAAGGATGCGAGCGGCCGGATCGCAAAATGGGCAATTGAGCTAGCACCTTATGCTACACAATACGACAGGAGAGATGCGATCAAGTCTTAGGCTGTGGCCGATTTTTTCGTGGATTGGGCTGAGATGCAATACGAGCCACCGTTGCCAGATCCGAATTACTGGAGGATGCATTTTGACGGATCAAAAACAAAAACCGGGTTAGGCGCCGAAGTTGTGCTTACCTCACCGAAGAAGGACCAGCTGAAGTATGTGCTGCAGATCCACTTCGCTGCATCAAAGAATGTTGCAGAATATGAAGCACTTGTGCATGGGCTCAAAGTGGCAAAAGAAATTGGAATACGCCGGATCCAGTGCTTTGGTGACTCGGATTTGGTAGTTCAGCAAGTCTCGGGGCAATGGGATGCTCTAGATGCAAACATGGCATTGTACAGATTTCATGTGCAAAAAGTATCAGGATACTTCGAGGGATGCGAGTTTCACCATGTACCCCGGCTGGAAAATAAGGCTGCCGACATACTGTCAAAACTCGGATCAACCCGACAAGCGATTCCACCGGGAGTAGCACTAGAGCACCTCAGAAAGCCACCTATCAGGCCATCCCCGGAATGCGAGTGAATCTATATCTCGGCCGATCCGGAGTCCGGAGTTGTACCCATGGACATTGATGTGGGAAGTGGTTCAGGAAACCCAGGGACTGCTTCGCAGAACCCGGGGACTGTGCAACGTGATCCGGCTGAGGTTATGTCGGTGGATCAGATGGGGATTGACGAGGAGATATTTCCAGTGCGAGCTATACCAGCTTGGGCTTGCCCATATTCCAATTCCTGAAGGATGGAACTTTGCCCAATGAAGAAGTGCTCTCCAGGAAAATTCAGAGGCGCGCAAAGGCATACACGATTATCATTGCCGAGCTATACAAGAGAAGTGTCACAAATGTCTTGCAAAGGTGTGTTGACCCGGAAGAAGGGCTTGACATCCTCCGAGATATACATCAAGGGGAATGTGGGAACCATGCCTCATCCAGAGCTTTAGTGGCAAAAGCTTTCCGGCATGGGTTCTCCTAGCCAAGTGCCTTAGAACAAGCAGGAGATCTAGTAAAAAAACGTAATGGTTGTTAGAAATATGCTACCAAGACACACATGCCAATGTCGGAGCTCAAGACCATACCAATTACCTGGACATTTGATGTATGGTGTTTGGATATGGTTGGTCCGTTTAATCCAGCAAGAGGAAATATGACCCATATCTTGGTTATGGTGGACAAATTTACCAAATGGATTGAAGTGAAGCCGATAAGAAAATGTGATGGAGCTACAGCCGTGACATTCCTCAAAGATATCACTCTGAGATATGGCTACCCTCACAGTATCATAACGGATAACGGCACTAATTTTGCTGAAGCAGCATTCGCGTGATTCTGCTGGGATAAGAAGATCCGGCTAGACATTGCTTCAGTAGCCCACCCCGCATCGAACGGATAGGTGGAAAGATCCAACGGATTAGTTTTATTCGGGATAAAACCCCGGCTCATTGAGCCGCTGCAAAGATCAGCGGGGTGCTGGATAGAAGAACTACCAGCGGTACTGTGGAGTTTAAGAAAAACTCCGGATCGATCAATAGGCTATATGCCATTTTTTCTGGTATATGGGGCAGAAGCTGTATTACCAGGCGACATAGAGCATGATTCGCCTAGGGTCACCCAATACACAGAAGCCGAAGTGCGATAAGCCCGGCAAAACCATGTTGATCTGCTGGAAGAAGCGAGAGAATTCGCATTGTCCAGATCCGCCATATATCAGCAAAATCTCCGACGCTATCATAGCCGGAAATTAATCCCCGAGTCTTCCGGGAAGGTGATCTAGTACTCCGGCTGGTACAACGTACTACTGGCATGCATAAGTTATCCCCCCCATGGGAAGGGCCATTAATTGTGAGCAAAGCATTGTACAATGACTCTTATTATCTCATCGATGCAAAACCACAGGAGAAGAACAAGGCGGACAGGTCCGGAGAGGAATCTAAGCGACCATGGAACGTAGCTCTACTTCATCTGTTCTACACTTAACAAAGAAGTGTGTGTACCCGAGTCTCTGATATGTCGGTATGTATGCCGGCAATGAGTTTATCAATGAAATCTTGCCACCTCGAGCAGTAACTCGGGGACTGCCTTAGTAATATTTGTTGTCCTTTGCGTTTGTTATTTATTTTTTATGTCGGCTGGCTTGAGTTGCTTCTACCTAAGCCGGATTAGTAGTGTGTGAGCACCAAAAACTCAACTCTTCGACTTGCAACTGTCCAACAAGAATTGGCTTCATGGCAAGCAAGAGAACAAGTTTGGAATTGTGTAGCACACGAAAAACGACTAAGGAAACGACTAATCGAGCCAACATTCTTTATTCAGAGTAACTGTATGTTTACTTTACTTTTACTACGCTGGACTATTTTGAGCTAATCCTAAAGTTTCCAATTATTGTTAAGTCAATTTTTGAAACTCAGACTCGTAAGTCACAAAACCGAATCAAGGTAGACGCGAGCCGAGACATGAGATTGAAGGAACAAGAAAATCAAACACGTGGACTACGCCCAAGTTAATCCGGCATGAACAACTTAGTATCAAAATATAATCTGTGTACTTAATACATCTGCACCCGGCATACCGGGGATTTGATAAAATTCAAAGTGTTTTTTCGTGCTCAAGGAGCAGCAGCAGGAGGAGGTAACTCAGTGCCAGCAGGTGGAACTCTGGCTTCAGCCTCGTCATCATCTTCATTTATTCAAAATCCGAGGCTTCGTCCTCTTCCTCGTCATCCGAACCATCTTCGAAGTATTTGTCGTCAGCCACGCCTAGGAAGCTTGGTCCTTCGTTCCATTCATGAACAGGGGCAAATTGGATAAGGTTATGGGCACAAGCTGTGTGCCGAGCTACCCAATCCGGATCGTTCGACCACCTCGACCCGGTGCGCAAGCGCTCAAGAACCTTCAGATCCAATTTTTCATACCATGTGAGCACGAAGTGGAGGACAGTTTCAGCTCCGGCGCGTGCGGCGGATTCCCTCCAGGGGTCAAGCTGGGTCTCACAATCCATTAATTTGCTAATCAGAGCAGTGGACCCCTCTGGAGGATCCTCACCAGGCCAAAGGGCACGGAAGATCCAGATGGCCGAATCCAGGAGACCCGAACCATAGTTCCTCACATTTCAATGCAAGAGCCAGGACCAGTTGGGGTACCCCTCTGCTGGCGGAACTTGGTAACCGCAGCAACCGCAATGGCATCGCCCTCTAGGAATTTTCCTGAAAAAAAACAAGTGAAATAAGTAAAAGAGTTTAACCTGTTGAAGTACATGTCGGCTGAAGGAAAGGAACTTACGGGAGATATGACTATGGATCCGAGTCAGCTCTGTGGGGCAATTAGCACGCCTCTTCCGGAGTTTCTCAAGTTCAACATTTGCCTATTCAAGCTTGATGCCGGCCTTCTTCAGTAGCTCTTGATCTTTTGCAAGTTGAAGGTTGAGACGTTCTCGCTCCTCGGTGAAGTCTTGGCCAGCCTTGTCCATCTTAGTCTTGTGGAGCTCCTTGAGTTTTTTCATCTCGGCCTTGAGCCTGGCAATTTTGATCATCCTTGGCCCGGAGTTTGGCAAGTTCGTTGTCCTTCTTCTTGAGATCTTCCTGGTGTTGCCCTGCTTGTTCGAGAAAATGCAGCATCATATCAGGCACGACCACACTATCTTCAAGGGATGCTGAAACAGTTTGTTAACCCGGTAGAGCCGAGGTATGAATATCTGCAGAGCCAAGAAGAAAGGAGAAAGAGCACATAAGAGGGTTAACCAAACCGAATTACCTTTTATCTCGGCTAGTTTCTTCCTCATGATGGTATTTTTGGCCTCCACTCCGGCTGTGCAATCCAAACGACAGATTAGTTCGATGGAAAAAGACAATGTTGGGGGGATACCCCCGGGTAGGGTCACGCCGGGGTATAAAGGCCGAGTTAGCCGAGGTATGGCAAGGTCAAACCAAGTGTTGGCCGAGTCACCTCAAGGCAGGCCGAATCACGGAGTAACCCGGACCTGAGGATGTCCGCCTAACTGAGTCCCGGCCGACCTATGTCGTATGCTGGCAGGATTTATCTAAATTGTACGTAGGTACCAGTGTGGCCGGATTAACCAGGCATGATCTAGGTTATATCAGGCTTGCAAGAGAAGGAAGGTATCTCGCTGGTCAGAAGGAGGTCACTGTACGCTAGAGCATGAGCGAAGCGGACAGAGGCTAGGACCACCGAGGCGGGGCCGACAAGGGTGACGCTGCCTGTGTCGGATGACGCTGGCGCCGCAGAGGCTCACGTAGCCTCTGCATGGCTTACGATGGGGAAAAGTGACTCGTTCGGTTTACTATTTTGGGAAGAGGCATATTTCCTAGAATATGCCTCCACGTATGCCCTCATTGGAGACCTAGCCACCCCTATATAAGGAGGGCTAGGGCATCTGTAGAAAAGGGAGAGTTTGACTTGGTTGATCTCTAGTAGGTTCTTGAGGGCTAGCTAGTGAACAGAGTTAGAGAGTTCCTTCTTCCTCCTCTCCCCAATACAGCTCAAGGAGCACTTGTAAACCTTGGAAACCAATTGAATACAAAACATTTATGTGTGGAATCACCACACTATCCCTCCCTGGATTCCTCTAGTGCATATTGTCCCCACCTTTAGCCTATCCATGGCTCTGCCGTGACACCACCATGACAGTTGGCGCCCACCGTGGGGATAGTGGCGCTAGCAGGAGTGAAGATCCAGACGAGAAACCTCGTCCGCACCGGCGAACGCATCGTCTCTGGCTTGTTCAACGCTTTGGAGCGCTGGACTTTGTCAGCGACAATGCTGGCTGCTTCAGCAAATGACCTCTTCCGTGCAACGGCCTATTCGTCAAGCTTGGCGCGCACAAGATCTACGTCACTGTCGATGTGTCATGTGTTCATCCGCGGCACGTCGTTGAGGGAGGTGAGCCACCCCTTAGCGCGGCTCGCGGGGCGTGTATCACTTGCTCCCCTGATCGCGCCGATGTGATGATGACTGCGCCTGATGCTGGAGCGAGCAAGGATCCGACACCAGATCCGAAGGTAACACCAAAGGCACCAAGGAAAAGTAGAGGTCCTCCACTAGAGAGGCTAGAAAACGTGCTTCAATAGGCGATAGATAGCTTGGCAAGTCCCATAGCACCTGTGGTAGATCCGGCTCAGGCACAGGCCGAGTTAGAAGAGACTAGGCAGAAAATACTGGAGGGTGCGAAGAAGATAGCAGCTGCTCAGCAGTCGTTGAACATGACACTGCGTGAGTATGCAAATGCGAATAAGGTAGATGCTATAAAAGTGAAGGGAAGAAACCACATTAGTGAAATGAACAAAGAGGGTGATACTAGAGTTGAGGAATCAGAGAACGTTCTGTCCATGGGGCTGTCGAAGTATAGTACCCCGGCAAAGAACCTCAGAGCAGCATATGCAGCTGTGTCCGAGTTAGAGGGTTTGATGGGGGAATCCCGGCAAGGACAGCAAGATAGGGTCAATAAGTTAGTTCGGACCGCAAATAGACAAAATGAAGAGTTGCTCAGGGCTAATCTGACAAGGGCTAGGGCCTCCAAAGTCGTTCATTCAGCAATAGGTAACCCGGAGAAATTTGCTGGAGCTGCATCGTCACCTCATGGTGGCCCAAGAAGAGAGGAAGTGGTAACCTCAGCGAGGAGAAACAAGCAGATAGTCCCATATGACCCGGCAAGGGCAGGGAAAGGAAAAGAAGTGCAAAGAAATTAGGACCGACGAAGTTTCAGCCGAGGTGAAGCTGGCCGAGGTAACCGCGACCAAGGCAATGCCGGTCAGGGAAACGCTGTGAACGGCAATGTCGGGCAGCACAACTCGGTGGATGCAGGGCAACCGCAGCAGCGGAATATACCACGGCAAGAGCGAAGTGTCGGCCAAGGTATGCAACAGAGAGCAGCTCCACAAGAGAAGGATAGATACAATGATGGTGATTCGGAAATGGTAAACGCAGGGTATCCTAGGCCGGACTATCACGTGATAGGGTCAAGATTGGGAAACAGAAACTTGATTCCTGACGACGCCAGGTTAAAACTGGATCGGCTTTATAGGTCGTAGCAAATTGAGTGTCAAGGTCCTCCGGGTCCTGCATGTTTTGGGCCCCGAATCATGAAGGAGCCTCCGGTACCCAACTTCCAGTTACCTAGAGGCACAAAAACATATGACGGTAGCACCAAGCCGGAGGATTGGTTGATCAACTACGCGACAACGGTGAAAATTGCTACATGCAACTTGAGATGGGCTGTAAGATATGTACCTCAGATGCTAGAGGGGCCAGCGAGGGTATGGCTAAACAATCTGCCACCCGGAAGTATTAACTGCTGGATCGATTTTGAGGAAATGTTCGTCAGTAACTTCTCAAGCACATATCAGAGGCCCAATAGGCCACATACCCTGGCAATGTGCAAGCAGTGACCGAATGAGATAGACCGGGAGTTCTTAACCCGGTGGTGCACAGTGCGAAACTCATGTGAGGGCGTTATTGAGTCACAGGCCATAGCTTGGTTTGCACAAGGGTGTAGATATGCAAGCATGCTGTGGCGAAGGTTACAAAGGGTTATGCCAACTACACTGGTAGAGACGATCCGGATTGCTGATTCATATGCCCTGGGTGATCCAACTCAACGTAGGCTTGTGTCAAACGAGTCAAATGAGGAGTACTACCAGCGAGATGGAGCCGGATCATCCTGGCGGAATGATTACCGGGGTAAGAGAAGAGATGACAGACCGGATTACAGATACAGTTCACAACAAGTTGCAGCTGTCAATCAAGACAACCCCTGGAGCAGGGAGTAATCAGCATTAGAAAACTGGAGGGCAACAATGGACTCCAAGGAATTATGGCAAGAAAACTTGGACGCCAGAGCAGAAGAAACAGTGGCAAGAAAAGAAGGACCGTTCGAGGTATACCTATGAGGCAATGATGGATCCGCCGTGTAAATTTCACATGCCAAATCCGAGTAACCTGGCGGGTCAGATGACTCGGCAATGTGAGTGGATGAGTAAGATAGAACAAAGTGGTTTGGGGAATGCTTAGGCACCTCGGAACGATCAACCTTGGCAGGAGTTAACCCAGCAGCAATTACTCTCCGGAGCGAATACGCCACAGTTGATGTTGCCTCCACCTCCGCCGAGGTATGAAAACCATGAGAGAAGGGATGCAGTGCATCAGGTGGAAAATCAGCATCAGCCAGATCAATGGTACCCCGGAAATGAGGGGAGAAATGAATACAGAGAGCATCACCAGAGTTACTGTGTGTTTACTATAGAGGAAACAGATAGAAAGAGTTTGCAGCGCTGACATATGTAAGTGAATGCGGTAATGCCCGCAGTGACGGGGTATATGCCTTGGTCGGATCAAGAAATTACATGGAGTATCAAGGATCACCGCAAGATTATGCCTAGTCCTGGTTCGTATGCACTGGTGCTGGACCCCATGTTTATCGGGCCAAATATCAATGTGAGATTTTTTAAGGTGCTGATTGACAATGGTAGCAGCATCAATATAATGTATGTGGATACAATGCGCAAGTTGGGTATCTCGGAGAACATGCTCCAGGCCACGAGAACAACTTTCCATGGTATTGTGCCAGGCATTTCCTGTGAACCCATTGGTAAGGTCCGGGTAGACGTACTATTTGCCACAAGAGATAACTGCCGAACTGAAAATTTGGAGTTTGAGGTGGTGAACCTAGAAAGTGCGTATCACGCGTTACTCGGAAGGCCAGCCCTGAAAAAGTTCATGACGAGTTGTCACATCAGTTACCTAAAGATGAAGTTGCCCGGGCCAAATGGACTGATTACCATAGCGGGAGATTTCCGACGTTCCATTGAGTGTGGTCAGCCGGGTCCAACTTGGCCGAGTCACTCGTGATCGCGCAGGAAAAGAGAAAGATCCAGGAAGTGGCAGCATTGGCTCAATCCTCTTAGCAGTATATGTCGGCGCTGAGTAACCCGCATGGAAGTGTCTCATTTCAAGCAACTAAGGATACCAAGAAAGTGCCTGTTGATGATCTATTCCTAGAGCGCACCATAACAATTGGTGCCGGGTTAAATGAAAAATAGGAAAGCGAGCTCGTCAACTTCCTCCATGAGAATCGGGATATTTTTGCTTGGTCCACACAGGACTTGCAAGGTGTTCCGAGGGAGTTGGCCGAGCACTCTTTGAATGTGAGACCCGGAGCAAAGCCGGTGAAGCAACCTCTCCGCCGCTTCGCCGAAGATAGGAGAAAAGTCATTGGAGATGAGATAGCTCGGCTCCTAGCAGTTGGGTTTATCATGGAAGTGCTTTACCCGGATTGGCTATCTAATCTGGTGCTGGTGGAAAAGAAGAAAGATGATCCGAGTGTGGCAGTGGTTTGGCGTATGTGCATCGATTACATGAACATGAATAAGGCGTGCCCAAAAGATCCATTCCCACTTCCAAGGATAAATCAGGTCATAGATTCTACTGCTGGGTGTGAACTGTTGTCATTCATAGATGCATATTCTGGATTCCACCAGATACCTCTGAATCCGAATGATCTAATAAAGACTACGTTTATCACCCCGTATGGGACTTATTTCTATCGTACCATGCCTTTTGGTTTACGCAATGCAGGGGCAACGTACCAAAGATGTATGCAAAAACGTTTACATGACCAAATCGGCCAAAATGTGCAAGTGTATGTGGTTAGAAAAATGAAGGAAAGCAAAACGCTCCTTGATGATATCAGGCAAACGTTCGCGAACCTAAGAAGATTCCGAATGAAGCTTAACCCGGAAAAATGTACTTCCGGTGTCCCGGCTGGAAAATTACTCGGTTTTCTTGTATCCAGCCGAGGTATCGAAGTTAACCCAACTAAAATACGAGCCATAGAGCGAATGGAGCTGCCGAAGTGTCTTAACGATGTCTAGAAGTTCACTGGTTGCCTGGCATATTTAAGTCGGTTTGTATGTCGGATGGGAGAAAAGGCATTGCCTCTCTATCAACTAATGAAAAAAGCGGACAAGTTCGTATGGACGCCGTAGGCCAACGAAGCCTTTGTCCAATTAAAGAAAATGTTAGCCACTGCACCAGTGTTAGCCTCTCCACTATCGAAAGAGCCAATGTTGCTCTATATAGCCGCAACCAACCGAGTTGGAAGTGCAGTGGTGGTGGTAGAGCGCGATGAAGAGGGTAAGTCCGTGCAAAGGCCAGTCTATTACCTGAGCGAGGTATTATCCGCATCAAAGCAAAACTATCCTCACTATCAGAAAATGGCATATGGTGTGTACATGGCAGCAAAGAAGCTAAAACACTACTTTGAATAACACCCAATTAAAGTGATATGTGAAGCCCCCATATCTGAGATAATGAGTAACAAGGATGCAAGCGGCCGAATCGCAAAATGGGCAATTGAGCTAGGCCCTTATGCTCTGCAATACGACAGCAGAGATGCGATCAAGTCTTACGCTGTGGCTGACTTTTTCGTGGATTGGGCCGAGATGCAATACGAACCACCGTTACCAGATCCCAACTACTGGAGAATGCACTTTGATGGATCAAAAACAAAAACCGGGTTAGGCGCCGGAGTTGTACTTACCTCGCCAAAGAACGACCAGCTAAAGTATGTGCTGCAGATCCATTTCGCAGCGTCAAACAATGTCGCCGAATATGAAGCACTTGTGCATGGGCTCAAAGTGGCAAAGGAAATTAGAATACGTCGGATCCAATGCTTTGGTGACTCGGATTTGGTAGTCCAGCAAGTCTGGGGGCAATGGGACGCTCTTGATCCAAACATGGCATTGTACAGATTCCATGTGCAAAAGATAGCTGGGTACTTTGAGGGATGCGAGTTTCACCATGTACCCTGGCTGGAAAACGAGGTTGCCGACGTATTGTCGAAGCTCGGATCAACCCGACAAGAAATTCCACCGGGTGTAGCACTAGAACACCTCAAAAAACCATCTATCAGGTCGTCCCCAGAAACCGACTTAATCTACATCCCGATAGACCCGGAGTCCGGAGCTGTACCCATGGACATTGACGTGGGAAGTGGTTCAGGAAACCCGAGGACTGCTTCGCAGAACCCGGGGATGGCGCAGCGCGATCCGGACGAGGTTATGCCGGTGGAGCCAATGGAGATAGATGAGGATGTGTTTCCAGTGCGAGCTATACCAGCTTGGGCACTGCCCATATTTCAATTCCTGAAGGATGGAACTTTTCCCAGTGAAGAGGTGCTTTCCTGGAAAATTCAGAGGCGCGCAAAGGCATACACAATTATCAACACCGAACTATGCAAGAGAAGTGTCACAAACGACCTCCAACGATGTGTTGACCCGGAAGAAGGGCTTGACATCCTCCGGGATAGACATCAAGGGGAGTGGGCATCACGCCTCATCCAGGGCTTTAGTGGAAAAAGATTTCCGACATGGGTTCAATTGTCTGATGACCCACAAGTATAGGGGGTGTATCGTAGTATTTTCAATAAGTAAGAGTGTCGAACCCAACAAGGAACAGAAGGTGCTCGCTAGTGGTATGGATCAGGAATTCTCTACAAATACTTAGCAAACAGATTTTTAGGGGTTTTTGATAAAGCAAGTAAACAAAATACGAGTAAATAAAAGACAGTAAGAATGAATGCAACAAGTGGCCCAATCCTATAGATGACCAAATGTTCTCGAGGACACATGGGAAGACTGTCAAGTGCTTTCGCTTCATATAGTCGATTAATCTTCTCTAGCTTGCTAAGTGTTGTGTGGGTGAACCTGTGCTAATGTACCGCCCATCCAAGACTTAATACATACTTGTGATTAAACCCCCTTGCAAACATCCGTAAGTACAATAAAGTAATTAAGGTAGAAACCTAACCACAGCTTTAAACTCTAAGACCCTTACGTCCCCTGTGCAATCATTTCCTAACGGGGGTTCAGGTTTCTGTCACTCTGGCAACCCCTACGATTAGTAGCCAAATACACAATGCATTCCCCTAGGCCCATATAGGTGAAGTGTCATGTAGTCGACGTTCACATGACACCACTAGAAGAAGTACACCACAACTTAAATAACAATCTATTGAATCTTTCTCAACGCAACTCCACTACTAACAATAAGACTTCTCCCATGTCCTCAAGAACAAAACGAACTACTCACAAGACATCATATGGATCATGATCAGAGATGGAATAATGATGTATAACAATCTGAACATAAACAATAATTCAAAGGTTCACTCAATAGCATCAACTACAAAGAGTAATCAACACCGGGAAAGTTTCCCCTATGAACTAATGCAAGATTCAACTCAACTGTTACAGCAATATGGAGATGGTGATGAGGGTGCTGATGGTGATGATGGTGGTGGTGATGATGATGATCCCGATGAAGTCCAGCTTGATGGTGGTGTTGATGGCGACGATCTCCCCTCTCCGGGAAGGAATTCCCCCGGCAGAAATCTGTCTGCCGGAGAGATCTTTCTCTCTCGGTGTTTTCTGCCCCGCAGAGGCGGCGGAATCTTTCTGTGGTCGCTCCCCGAGTCTTAGGGTTTCAGGAGGAAGATATATGCTAGAGGGGAGAGGCTGGAGTGGGCTAGGGCGGCCACACCACTCCCTGGCGCGGCCTAGGCTTGCCCGCGCCATGGGGTGGTGTGGGTCCCCTGTGGCCCACCTCCACTCCATCTTCTGGCATCTTGAGTCTTCTGGAAAAATAGAATTTTACGTATATTTTCCCGGATTTTCTGATCTTCGCAAATTTTGCCTCCAAACAACACCTTTTCTATCAGAATCCTGACTGCAGCAGTCCATGCTCCAAAAGTCATCAACCATGCAAAAACAGATGAAATAAAATAAGTATCACCTCTCAATACGAAATATATCAATGAATAATAGTGAATTAAGACATAGAATAGCGATGCAAAATGGACGTATCAACTCCCCCCAAGCTTAGACTTTGCTTGTCCCCAAGCGAAACTGAGCTCAATAAACATGACCTCAAGTTTATTGAGTGAAGAGTCGATAAAAGAATACGGACAAGAAGCATCACATTCATCAAATACATAGATCATAAAAGAAGACAACTCACTATTATACAACTCAACTTGCAATGAGTAAAGGAAACACAATAAAGACACATAAAGTGAATCATAATTGGTAATGGCAAACTTAGCTCTTGGTCGAAGAATAGTTGATAACTTGCTAAAGTTTACAAATAGCTGGTTTTCAAAGAAAGATTTCAAAGTAGTAAACTTCAAGATAAGTGCAACGTGCAAAGCAAGGAACATAAGAAACATGAGTGAATAAATCATCATATGAATGAATGAAACACATCAACTCAAAATACTTGCTGAGATAGAAGGGAATAGGTTTACTGACTCAACTACAAAGTAAAAGAAAGGGCCCTTCAAAGAGGTAAGCAGGGATTAAAAGTCTCATAAAGAGCTCCCGAAAATTATGATACTTACTAGCTTTCAGCTCTCATTGCCCCTATCATAGGCATCTTTTGGTGGTTAAGGTTAAAGTGACACAACTAAGAGGATATGCTTGACAAGTTATAAGTTGAAATCTCATGCCCCTTACTTATGAGTACCGATCCTCATGCTACTCAACTTCAGTCACAAGCAAGCTCTTGTCATTGTAAATACATGCGTATCATTGAGAACCGCCAACGGGGTACCCCTTGCACATGACACAGGAGCTATCCCATAATCAAAATGACAAGGCAAGCAGACAGTGAGAATCTCAGCGATCTTTTTATTGGCTATTTGCATAGGTTTTTATTTAGGATGCTTCATAGAATGCTCACTATAGTTATGCTGCAAGTTTCCACCATGATTAGGCATGGCTTAGGCTAGCGGCCCAGGCGTTTCTCTAACACACATATAGACTCCATGATCTTACAAGTTCCACTTTTATTTCAAACCGCCGGGATCCATAAGAAAAAGAACATGATATCAACTAGGTACAAGTACCAATGAAGTGTTGAAAGCGGTCCCCATGATACATGGTTCTGCTAACTTCAACTCATAAAGCGCAAGCATATACGCAACAAAGAAGGACCCAATGGTTCAAGTTTATTAAGTGCGGAAAATAAGGTGTGCCATCAAGTTCGTGAGAGCTTTAATCACTAATTTTCACATAACAAGTTTAATTTGGGAGGTAGATAAAACAAGAATTTACTTAGAATAGCAATAATGCTACTAGGTAGGTATGGTGGACACAAATGGCAAAGGTTTTGGTTTAAAGGAGGTGGATGCACGAGAAGAATTCCCTCTCAGTACAGGTTTTTGGCTAGCAAGGCTGGGTAGCAAGTATAAGAGTTGAAGGAAACAAACATACAAGTGATAAAGAAAAACATGCAATCTTCCTTGGAAGCACAAAAGATCTGAACTAGAGAATACTAAACTTACGGGAAAATCAAGAAAGAAAGATGATGAAATTATTTTTCTTTAGAGTACTGTTATCTTTTTCATTCAACTCTCAAAAATAGTGATGCTACTGACCGAGCCAGGTTTGCCAAAACCAACTAAATTAACGCAATGATCCCAAAGTGATACCAATACTAACAACAAGATCAATCATATAACCACGAATTGAAAACTAAAATAAGCTACGCAAAAGAGTGAATGATAGAACTTCTCATTAATATTCCATAACGGAAACTCACACCAAGGGATACATATCGAACGAGAGAGGGGGCACTTCCATAATGCAAACCATACTACATAATAACTCCTCTATTCATGATATGACTCTATTAATAAGGTAAAAAGATAGGAGATAGTGATATGATACCGCGGCACTCCCCCAAGCTTGGAACAAACCAAGGGGATGCCAAACCTGATGACGAATTACTCCTTCGGTGGTGGTGGTATACTCTCATCTTCGTCCGTCTTCCAGGGTAAAGGCTTCCCATCAACAAAGGACATCGTGGTTTCCAACATCCTGAAACTTGTAGCAGCACTTGTGCGTTTAAATCTAGCCTCATACTCACAGTTTTGATTTTGAATGTCATAGAACTATGCTTGCAGTTCGTTGGTTGTTTGGCGGAGTGAAAAGACTTCTTGCTCCAATGCTTCCATCCTGTCCTCCAGACTTCCTTCACCTTTAGGGCCTTGAACCTCCTTAATGCGGACCTCCCCACATTCGAGCAACAACTCCTTGGGATGAATCTTCAATTCTCTCATGTATGGGTTGATGATATCTTCTAAGGAATCTATCTTGGATGTTCCAGAGGAAGAAATTGTGGCTCCAAATCTGGGATTCTACCTGGCAGAAACAGATCGAAACAAAAACACTACAAAAACACGATATACGAACCTCGGGGGATCCAGGGGGTTATAAATTATGAAGTTTCACTTCAAAAGGAAGGTACTGGGAGAAAACAAGTCGGAGGCGGAGTCCTGGGTGGCCTCACCACCTGGTGGCGCGGCTAGGGGTGGGTCCGCGCCATGGGGTGGTGTGGGCCACCCTGGCTCCGTTTCCGTCCCTTTTCGCTTCGTAGCTTTCCTTATTGACTGAAAACTGCAAAAATATAGTTGTATTGTATTTTCACAGAACTTTTCTTACCAGAACTATTACCTAGTTGGAAACGGACTCTGCAGGTCTCTGAATTTGGTCCTCAATGAATTTCTCTGGAGTTATAAATTGAAAGGCATCAACATCTTCATTGTAAGAATCTCCAGCAATATAGTGTTTGAGTCACTGTCCATTCACTACTTGTGTAGTATTATCTTTTAGAGAAGAAATTTTTATTGCTCCTGAATGGTATACTTCTTCAATGATGAAAGGTCCTTCCCATTTTGATAGTAGCTTACCTGCAAAAAATCTGAGACGAGACCTATACAATAGAACTTTCTCACCAACATGAAATTCTCTCTTAAGTATTCGCTTGTCATGCCATCTTTTAACTTTTTCTTTAAAGAGCCTAGCATTCTCATAGGCTTCACTCCTCCATTCATCTAAAGAACTTAAGTCAAAAAGTCTTTTCTCACCAGCTAACTTACAATCTCTATTTAGTTCTTTCACTGCCCAGTAAGCTTTGTGTTCTAATTCTAGGGGTAAGTGGCATGCTTTCCCATAAACCATCTTATAAGGAGACATTCCCATAGGATTCTTATAAGAAGTTCTATAAGCCCATAAAGCATCATTCAACTTCTTAGCCCATTTTTTTCTAGACCTATTAACAGTCTTTTGGAAGATAGATTTAATTTCTCTATTTGATAACTCTACTTACCCGCTAGTTTGGGGGTGATAAGCTGAAGCAATTCTATGATTAACATCATACTTAGCAAGGGTCTTCCTAAAACCGCCATGAATGAAATGAGAACCCCCATCAGTCATGAGATACCTAGGCACTCCAAACCTAGGAAAGATAACATCTTTAAGAATTTTTAGAGAGGTTTCCCCGTCAACACTTTTCGTAGAAATGGCTTCTACCCACTTAGTAACATAATCAACGACAACAAGAATATGAGTGTAACCCTTCGAAGGAGGGAAAGGTCCCATAAAGTCGAATCCCCAACAATCAAAAGATTCAATAACTAGAGATTAGTTCATAGGCATTTCATTGCGTTTAGAAATATTACCAACACGTTGACATTCATCACAAGATAAAACAAATTTTCTTGCATCTTTAAAAAGGGTAGGCCAGTAGAAACCTGATTGTAATACCTTTTGTGCAGTTCTATCTCCTGCATGGTGTCCTCCATAGGCACTCCCGTGACATTTACGCAATATTTCTTTTTGTTCATACTTTGGAACACATCTTCGCATAATACCATCAACCCCTTCTTTGTATAAGTGTGGGTCATCCCAAAAATAATGCCTCAAATCATAAAAGAACTTTCTTCTTTGCTGAGCTGTAAAATTTGGAGGCAAATACTTGGAGACAATAAAGTTAGCATAATCAGCATACCAAGGGCTTCCTCGCGAGTTCACCCCTACTGCGGCTAATTGTTCATTTGGGAAACTATCATTAACAGGCATAGGATCAAAAGAAATGTTTTCCAAATGAGATAAATTATCAGCTACAGGATTTTCAGCACCCTTTCTATCTACTATATGTAGATCAAACTCTTGTAAAAGTAGTACCCATCTAATAAGCCTAGGCTTAGCGTCCTTCGTGATAAGATATTTAATAGCAGCATGATCAATATGAATGGTTACTTTTGAGTCCACAATATAGGGCCTAAACTTATCGCAAGCAAAAAGAACAGCTAGAAATTCCTTTTCAGTAGTAGCATAATTCCTTTGAGCAGCGTCTAAAGTCTTACTAGCATAATGGATAACGTTTAGCTTTTTATCAATACGTTTCCCAAGGACAGCACCTACAGCAAAATCACTAGCATCACACATTATTTCAAAGGGTAAACTCCAATCAGGTGGTTGAACGATAGGGGTTGTAGTTAAAGCCTTCTTAAGAGTTTCAAAAGCTTCCTTACAATCATCATCAAAAACGAAGGGTACATCTTTTTGAAGAAGATTGGTAAGGGGTTTTGATATCCTAGAAAAGTCTTTAATAAACCTTCTATAGAAACCAGCATGACCAAGGATACTACGAATACCTTTGATGTCTCTTGGGCATGGCATCTTCTCAATTGCCTCAACCTTAGCTCTATCAACTTCTATGCCTCTTTCAGAAACTTTATGCCCAAGAACAATCCCTTCATTAACCATGAAGTGGCATTTTTCCCAATTAAGAACAAGATTAGTTTCTTCACATCTCTGCAAAACTTTTTCAAGGTTGTGCAAACAATTATCAAAAGAAGTTCCATAGACAGAAAAGTCATCCATGAACACTTCTACAATTTCCTCACAAAAGCCATGAAAGATAGCAGACATGCACCTTTGGAAAGTAGCAGGAGCATTACATAAACCAAAAGGCATACGTCTATAAGCATAAGTTCCATAAGGGCAAGTAAAAGTAGTTTTTTCTTGATCTTGTTGTTTGAAGGCAATTTGAGAGAAACCAGAATAACCATCCAGAAAACAAAAATGGGTCTTTTTAGACAACCTTTCCAACATTTGATTAAAAAAAGGAAGCGGGTAGTGATCTTTCTTAGTGACTTTATTGACTTTCCTAAAATCGATGCACATCCTATAGCCTACCACTATTCTTTGAGGAATAAGTTCATCATTATCATTAGGGACAACGGTAATACCTCCCTTTTTAGGAACACAATGAATAGGACTAACCCATTCACTATCAGCAATGGGGTAAATAATACCAGCATCAAGGAGTTTCAATACCTCATTCCTTACCATTTCCTTCATCTTAGGATTTAAACGTCGTTGGTGCTCCACTACTGGCTTCGCATCTGGTTCTATGTTGATAGAATGCTGACATATAGTAGGTGAAATCCCTTTCAAATCATCCAGAGTATAGCCCATAGCTCCTCGGTGTTTCTTCAGAACTTCCAATAATCTTTCTTCTTCCTCCCCTGAAAGTTTAGCGCTAATAATAGTAGGATATATCTTTTTATCATCAATAAAAGCATATTTAAGATCATAAGGGAGAGGTTTTAGATCGAAGACCAGATCCTTTTTAGGTGGCATCCTGGTACCCAAGTCTTCTATAGGCAAGTCGTGCTTAAGCATCACTGGTTGATCACGGAGAATCATGTCAATCTCATTTCTTTCTTCCATGAATATTTCACTTTCATGTTCCTCTATAAATTGCTGCAAAGCATTGTTAGGAGCAAGAGAAATAGAAGCAAGTTGTTCAACCCTAAAATCGTCATTATGGGTTTCCTCTTCGCAAGTTTCTTTAGCAAATTTCTAAAAATTAAACTCATAGGATTCCCCATCAAACTTAGTCAAGATTTTCTCCCTCTTGCAATCAATAATAGCTCCACAAGTACTCAAGAAAGGTCTACCAAAAATGATAGGATAAGTTTTACTAGCGGCTGAACCAAGTACTGGAAAATCAACAGGGTACTTAATCTTACCACAAAGAACTTCCACGTCTCGCACAATACCAATTGGAGAGATGGTCTCTCTATTAGCAAGGTGAATAACCACATCAATATCCTCCAACTCGCAAGGACTGATTTCATGCATAATTTCTCTATAAAGCTCATAAGGAATAGCACTAGAACTTGCACCAATATCACATAAACCATAATAGCAATGATCACCTATTCTAACAGAAAGCACATGAACACTAGCCTTTTTAGACCTATTGGGATGTGAAACAATATTAGAAGCATCCTCACAAAATACTATGTGCCCATCTTCTACGCTTTTAGTGACAAGGTCTTTCACAATTGCTACCACAGGTTCAATATTTATTTGTTCATCAGGTTTTACAGTTCTTTTTTCACTTTTGGTGATTACATTAGTTATCATAGGATGGTCCTTTACCTTTTTGGGAAAGGGAATCTTCTCGATATAAGGCTAGGGTAAGATGGGATCAATAATGCAATACTCACCACTCCCAATAGGAGCATAGTCTACAATATCTTTGTAAGGTGCATGGTACTTGTTCCATCCCCTTTTTGGAATTTCAATATAGGAAGCAAAAGCTCTAAAGCAATTCGTAATAACTTGCAAATGAAGACCATAAAGATTACTAATATTTTGAAAGTCATCACTTCCCATAAAAGATTCAATGCATTCATAATCATAATTTATACCTGACTTTCTACCTTTGTCATTCTCGCAAGCTTCACCATTGTCTTGAAGGTCCCATTTAACTTCTTCTTCCATACGAGTGAATGATCCAGCACAAGAAGCATCCAATAAATCTTTATCACGTAGAGGGAGCCTTGCATAAAAGTTATTGATAATAATATTGTTGGGGAGCTCATGAATGGGACATTTGAGCATTAGTAACTTCAATCTCTCGCAAGCTTGAGCTGTACTCTCTCCATCAAGAGGCCAAAAGTTGTATATTTGATTCCGATCTTTATGAATCTCACTAGGAGGATAAAACTTTGAATAAAAGAGAGGCACTATTTCCTCCCATTCCAGAGCTTGACCATTCTTCAGCAGCTTATACGATTCCTCAGCTCTTCCTTTCAGTGATAATGAGAATAACTTCTTCTTAACTTGATCTGTAGTAATACCTGCACACTTGAACAACCCGCATAATTCGTGTATAAAGAGTAAATGATCACCGGGATGGACAGTTCCATCCCCAACATAGTAGTTATCCATAACATGATCAATAATTCTTGTAGGTATTTTGAAAACATCTTTCTCAGCAGGTGGTGGCTTATCTACTACCTTAGCAGTGGTAGTAGCATTACCAAATAAGAAACTCAGCGAACTATCCATAACGAAAATAAAGCAACTAGCAGAAGTAAACAATACTCACAGTAGAAGTTTCATTTACCAGTTCCACTCTCCAATAGCGCTTCACTCCCCGGCAACGGCGCCAGAAAATAGTCTTGATGACCCACAAGTATAGGGGGTGTATCGTAGTATTTTTGATAAGTAAGAGTGTCGAACCCAACGAGGAGCAGAAGGTGCTGGCTAGTGGTATGGATCGGGAATTCTCTGCAAATACTTAGCAAACGGATTTTTAGGGGTTTTCGATAAAGCAAGTAAACAAAGTATGAGTAAATAAAAGACAGTAAGAATGAATGCAACAAGTGGCCCAATCCTTTATGCAGCAAAGGACAAGCCGGTTGTATTTCTATAGATGACCAAACATTCTCGAGGACACATGGGAAGACTGTCAAGTGCTTTCGCTTCATATAGTCGATTAATCTTCTCTAGCTTGCTAAGTGTTGTGTGGGTGAACCTGTGCTAATGTACCGTCCCATCCAAGACTTAATACATACTTGTGATTAAACCCCCTTGCAAACATCCGTACGTACAAGAAAGTAATTAAGGTAGGAACCTAACCACAGCTTTAAACTCTAAGACCCTTACGTCCCTTGTGCAATGGTTTCCTAACGGTGGTTCAGGTTTCTGTCACTCCGGCAACCCCTACGGTAAGTAGCCAAATACACAATGCATTCCCCTAGGCCCATATAGGTGAAGTGTCATGTAGTCAACGTTCACATGACACCACTAGAAGAAGTACACCACAACTTAAATAACAATCTATTGAATCTTTCTCAACGCAACTCCACTACTAACAACAAGACTTCTCCCATGTCCTCAAGAACAAAATGAACTACTCACAAGACATCATATGGATCATGATCAGAGATGGAATAATGATGTATAACAATCTGAAGATAAACAATAATTCAATGGTTCACTCAATAGCATCAACTACAAAGAGTAATCAACACCGGGAATGTTTCCCCTATGAACTAATGCAAGATTCAACTCAATTGTTATAGCAATATGGAGATGGTGATGAGGGTGCTGATGGTGATGATGGTGGTGATGATGATGATGATGATCCCGATGAAGTCCAGCTTGATGGTGGTGTTGATGGCGACGATCTCCCCTCTCCGGGAAGGAATTCCCCCGGCAGAAATCTGTCTACCGGAGAGATCTTTCTCTCTCGGTTTTTTCCGCCCCGTAGAGGCGGCGGAATCTTTCTGTGGTTGCTCCCTGAGTCTTAGGGTTTCGGGAGGAAGATATACGCCAGTGGGGAGAGGCTAGAGTGGGCCAGGGCGACCACACCACTCCCTGGCGCGGCCTGGGCTTGCCCACGCCATGTGGTGGTGTGGGGCCCCTATGGCCCACCTCCACTCCTTCTTCTAGCATCTTGAGTCTTCTGGAAAAATAGAATTTTCCGTATATTTTCCTGGATTTTCTGATCTTCGCGAATTTTGCCTCCAAGCCGCACCTTTTCCATCAGAATCCTGACTGTAGCGGTCCATGCTCCAAAAGTCATCAACCATGCATAAACAGATGAAATAACATAAGTATCACCTCTCAATACGAAATATATCAATGAATAATAGTGAATTAAGACATAGAATAGTGATGCAAAATGGACGTATCACTGTCCAAGTTCCTTGGAACAAGCAGAGGATGTAGTAAGAAAGTGCAATGGTTATCAGAGGTATGCTACCAAGACTCATATGCCAATGTCAGAGCTCAAGACTATACCAATTACCTGGCCATTTGTTGTATGGTGTTTGGACATGGTTGGCCCATTTAAACCAGCGAGGGGGAACATGACCCACATCTTAGTCATGGTTGATAAGTTTACAAAATGGATTGAAGTGAAGCCAATAAGAAAATGTGATGGAGCTACAACCGTGACATTCCTCAAATATATCATCTTGAGATAAGGCTATCCTCACAGTATCATAACAGATAATGGCACAAATTTTGCTGAAGGAGCATTTGCGCGATTCTGCCGAGATAAGAAGATCCGGCTGGATGTTGCCTCGGTAGCCCACCCCGCATCGAACGGACAAGTGGAGAGATCCAACGGATTAGTATTATCCGGGATAAAACCCGCCTCATTGAGTCACTGCAAAGATCAGCGGGGTGCTGGATAGAAGAACTACCAGCGGTACTATGGAGTTTAAGAACAACTCCGAATCGATCAACAGGCTATACGCCATTCTTTCTGGTATATGGGGTAGAAGCTGTACTACCAGCCGACATAGAGCATGACTCGCCTAGGGTCACCCAATACACAGAAGCCGAAGTGCGAGAAGCCCGGCAAAATGATGTTGATCTGCTAGAAGAAGCGAGAGAATTGGCATTGTCCAGATCCGCCATATATCATGAAAATCTCCGACGCTATCATAGCTGGAAAGTTAACCCCCGAGTCTTCCGGGAAGGTGATCTGGTACTCCGGTTGGTACAACGTACTGCTAGCATGCATAAGTTATCCCCCCCATGGGAAGGGCCATTCATTGTGAGCAAAGCATTGCACAATGACTCGTATTATCTCATCGATGCAAAACCACAGGAGAAGAACAAGGCGGACAGGTCCGGTGAGGAATCTAAGCATCCATGGAATGTAGCTCTACTTCGTCCGTTCTACACTTAGCAAAGAAGTGTGTGTATCCGAGTCTCTCATACGTCGGTATGTATGCGAGCAATGAGCTTATCAATGAAATCATGGCACCTCGAGCAGTAACTCGGGGACCGCCTTAATAATATTTGTTGTCTTCTGAACTTGTTATTTATTTTTATGTCGGCTGGTTTAAGTTGCTTCTGCCTAAGCCGGATTAGTAGTGTGTGAGCACCAAAAACTCAACTCTTCGACTTGCTGCTGTCCAACAAGATTTGGCTTCATGGCAAGCAAGAGAACAAGTTTGGAATTGCGTAGCACACGAAAAACGACTAAGGAAATGACTAATCGAGCCAACATTCTTTATTCAGAGTAACTGTATGTTTACTTTACTTTTACTACGCTGGACTATTTTGAGCTAATCCTAAAGTTTCCAATTATTGTTAAGTCAATTTTTGAAACTCAGACTCGTAAGTCACAAAACCGAATCAAGGTAGACGCGAGCCGAGACATGAGATTGAAGGAACAAGAAAATCAAACTCGTGGACTACGCCCAAGTTAATCTGGCATGAACAACTTAGTATCAAAATATAATCTGTGTACTTAATACATCTGCACCCGGCATACCGGGGATCTGATAAAATTCAAAGTGTTTTTTCGTGCTCAAGGAGCAGCAGCAGGAGGAGGTAACTCAGTGCCAGCAGGTGGAACTCTGGCTTCAGCCTCGTCATCATCTTCATTTATTCAAAATCCGAGGCTTCGTCCTCTTCCTCGTCATCCGAACCATCTTCGAAGTATTTGTCGTCAGCCGCGCCGAGGAAGCACACGAAGTTTGGAATTGCGTAGCACACGAAAAACGACTAAGGAAAAGAACATAATCGAGCCGACATTTGTTATTTGGACTAACTTTATGTTTACCTTGTTTTTACTATGCTGAATTATTTTGAGCTAGTCCTAAAGTTTCCAAGTATTGTTAAGTCAATTTTTGAAACTCAGACTCGTAAGTCACAAAACCGAACCAAGGTAGACACGAGCCGAGCCAAGAAATTGGAGAAACAAGAAAATGAAACTCGGGGACTACGCCCAAGTTAATCCGACACGAGCAACTTAGTAGCAAAATATGATCAGTGTGCTTAATACATTTGCACCCGGCATACCGAGGATTTGATAAACTTCAAAGTGTTTGTGATCAAGGAGCAGCAGGAGGAGGTAACTCGACACCAGCGGGTGGAACTCCGGCCTCGGCTTTAGCGTTATCTTCATCTTCTTCGACGTCCGAGGCTTCGTCCTCTTCCTCCTCATCCGAACCATTTTCGACATATTCGTCGTCAACGGCTTGGAGAAAGCTTGGTCCCTTGTTCCATTGGTGGATGGGGGCAAACTGAATGAGGCTATGGGCGCAAGCCTTGCGTCGAGCTATCCAGTCCGGATCAGTGGACCACCTTGATCTGGTGGGCATGCGCTCAAGAAGATTCAGATTTATTTTCTCATACCATGTGAGCACGTAGTGGAGGACAATTTCAGCTCTGATGCGTCCGGCAGATTCCCTCCAAAGATCAAGTTGGGTCTCACACTCCATTAACTTGTTAATTAGAGCTGTGGATCCCTCCGGAGTGTCTTCACCGGGCCAAAGGGCATTGAAGATCCGGACTGCTGCATCTAGGATATCCTTACCATAGTTCTTCATAATCTCGACGTGAGAAGATAAGCTGACCAGCAGGTCCTCCATGTCATAGAGAATCAGCGCCAGGACCAGTTGGGTTACCCATCTTCTGGCAGAACTTGGCAACGGCAGTAGTTGCAATGGCATCACCCTCTGGAAATTTGTCTGAAAACAAGACAAGTGAAATAGGTGAAGGAGGTTGACCCGGAGAGATTCATGCCGGCTGAAGGAAAAGAACTTACGAGAAATATGGTTGTGGATCCGAGTCAGCTCCTTGGTGTAGTTGCCACGCCTCTTCCGGAGTTGCACAAATTCAGCATTTGCCGACTCAAGCTTAATGTCGGCCTCCTTCAGCAGTTCTTGATCTTTGGCAATTTGGAGGTTGAGACGTTCTCGCTCTTTAGTAAAATCTTGGCCAGCTTTATCCATCTCGGATTTGTGGAGCGCCTTGAGCTTTTTCATTTCTGCCTTGAGCTTGGCAATTTCATCATCCTTGGTCCGAAGGAGGGCGAGCTCATCATCCTTCTTCTTAAGTTCGGCCTGATGCTGCCCTGCTTGTTTGAGAAAATGCAGCATCATATCAAGGACAGGCACACTATCTTCAAGAGATGCTGAAATAGTTTGTTGACCTGGCAAAGCCGAGGTATGAATATCTGCCGAGCTCAGGAGAAGGGAAAGAGAGCACATAAGTTAAGTAACCGAAGTGACTTACCTTTTATCTGGTCCAAGTTCTTCCTCATGAGGATGTTCTCGGCCTCCACTCCGGCTGCCGAATAACAGCTGGAAAAGACAAAGAAAGATGGGAAAAGGCCAAGGAGAAAACTTACCCCTGTTCTAAAACTCAGCGAGAAGTGTAGAATGTTTTGAGCGCAGACCTTTGTGTGTGTCCAGGAGGCGCTGAAACTCAGCGCTCTGGCGATTGCTAGTCACCTGAAAAGGAGCAAGGATAGTTTAGTCAGGTGCATATTCGAAGTGTACAAATTCCGGGCCAAGTGGAACTTAACCCGGCTCTAGGTGTGTGCATATTCGAAGTGTACAAGATCCGGGCCAAGTGGAACTTAACCCGGCTCTAGGTGTGTGCATATTCGAAGTGTACAAAATCCGGGCCAAGTAGTGTTGGGTTCGCAGCATAGAAAACAAAAAATTTCCTACGATGAGAACTATACGCCAAGATCTATCTACTAGATACAGAGCAATGGGTGGATATACATCCATGGAGAACTTACCCTCGAAGACAACGAGTTTTGTTAACAAGTTGGAACTCGTGGATGATGTAGTCGTACACTTGCCAATCTCAAGATCGTGATGAAGTCCAGCAGGTCCGGCTCCAGCACGTCCTTCAGATCCAGCTCCAGCAAGTCCAGCACCGCAAAGCAGCGGTGCATCCGTGATCGCACACACGTCTAGTACCCCGACAACCTCCGTCCCTCGTTCCAGCAAAGTAGCGGAAGAAGCAACTTCTTTCCAGATAAAGCCACCGGGAACATGTATCTCGCTAATCGGACACCATGGGGGAATAATACTAGAGGGGGAGAGAGATCTTTCACGAGGAGGTGTGAGGAAGAAGGAGTGATAGGGGGGCCTTTTATAGGAGGAGGGGAGGGTTTCCCTTCACCTCCCCCATTCATGTGGTGGTAACCCCCTCCACATTAAAATGCCCCTTCACATTCTCTTTTAAAGTCTCCACTTTAAATGCATTAAATCTCTCCAAATTTAATGCTCTCTCATTTAATAAAATCCTTTTATTAATTTTATTCAGAATTTTGTTAATTACTTTAATTAACAAAATTCACATAAAACCCCCTGTAACATTTCAATATTACATGCAGACCCAATTTTAGCAATTTCACCCGAAACAGTTTTGGTGTCTATTGAAATAATTCCAGCGCTTTCTTAATCTTTATCTGAAACATATTTGCTCCTAAATGGTGTCGGTATCTCTTAAGTGTGTCACCCTACGGTTCGTGAATAATGCAGACATGATCGAGACCCCTGTCTGATCAATAATCAGCAGCGGGACCTGGAGATCCGTACTGACTCCCACATATTCAACGATGACCCTTGTGATCGTGTGAACCTTTAACGTCTTAACTAAATCCCTCTGTCTCGCGATATATTACATGTCCGAGATTCGATCATTGGCATCCAAATACCTAGTTTGATCTCGTTACCGACATGCACTCTTTTCTTGTTCCCATGATATAACATTCTAGTGATCACATCACTTGCTTGCAAGCTATCTTAATGTGATATCACCGAGAGGGCCCAGAGTATATATATCCGTCATCGAGATGGAAAAATCCCACTCTTGATCCATGAGCCTCAACATAACACCTTCGCAGCACTGAACCCACCTTTATAGTCACCCTGTTACGGTGTGACGTTTGATGTTATCAAGATACTCTTCTCGTGTTAGCAATTAACATGATCTCATGGTCTAAGGACTATGATTACTTTGTATGACGTTATAGAAATATAAACATAATGACTCTGGTCGTAATGCTATACTTCGGATGAATGTTCATCACATCATTCCACCAATGTTGTGACCTCGTTATTAACAACATCCAATGTCCATGATCAGGAAACCTTGATCATCTTGTTAATCAACAAGCTAGTTTATATGAGAGGCAGTACTAGGAACTTTGTATTTTGTTTATTAAACACACATGTATTAACGTTTCTAATCAATACAATTATAACATGCAAAATAAACATTTATCATAAACATGGACTAAGATAATAACCACTTTATTATTGCCTCTCGGGCATATTCCCTTCAAGTGGAACTTAACCCGGCTCTAGGTGCGTGCATATTCGAAGTGTACAAGATCTGGGCCAAGTGGAACTTAACCCGGCTCTAGGTGTGTGCATATTCGAAGTGTACAAAATCCGAGCCAAGTGGAACTTAACCCGGCTCTAGGTGTGTGCATATTAAAAGTGTACAAGATCCGGGCCAAGTGGAACTTAACCTAGCTCTAGGTGTGTGCATATTCAAAGTGTACAAAATCTAGGCCACGTGGAACTTAAACCGGCTCAAGGTGCGTGCATATTCGAAGTGTACAAGATCTAGGCCAAGTGGAACTTAACCTGGCTCTGGGTGTGTGCATATTTGAAGTGTACAAGATCCGGGCCAAGTGGAACTTAACCCGGCTCTAGGTGTGTGCATATTCGAAGTGTGCAAGATCTGGGCCAAGTGGAACTTAACCCGGCTCTAGGTGTGTGCATATCCGAAGTTAGCAAGATCCGGGCCAAGTGGAACTCAACCCAGCTCTAGGTGTGTGCATATCCGAAATTACTAAGGAGCTACGCTAGTTCTCTAAGGAGCATCCGGCCGAGTAACAAGTTACTCCCCCGGAGGCTCGGGGACTAATGGTTATATCACTAAGCACTAGTGCATGTTAAAGAAAAAACAAGGTAGCGTACCTCCATCATCCGGGCGATAAGGTTGATAGCCTTGGCAGCTCTGTTCATCTGTGCAGCAAACTCGACAGGCCCAAATTTCTCAGGGAGATCGTCATTATGGACGAACTCCGCCTTGTTCCAGTTATTGACGAACTCGACCAAGGCCGGAGGATAGCGTTCTCTGCTAAGCATGTGGTTCGCGATCAAACCCTTGGCGTGGGCCTCCCTCCTCTCAACTTGTGCAGCAGCGGGGCTGGTGTGCAAAACAAGTTGCGCGTCAGCTGACCCGGCAGAGATGTCTTTCTTCGGTGGGGTCTTCTTCGGAAGCATGGACGCGAGCATGCGCTATCCAGCCTCGATAGATGCTACCCTGGCGGCGTCAGAAGTTTTCTTGCCCTTGGGCTGCTGCTGAGAGGTTGAAGTTTGTGCTGTGGATTTGCCCTTGGGCACAGCCTTGGTGCTAGTTGTGTCTTCTCGCCGAGCCTTGGAAGACTCGGACGAGGCGGAGGGAGTTGGTGCTGCTGCTGGTGCTTGTGCTGCTGCTGCTGGCGCTGGTGCTTGTGCTGGTGCTTGTCTTGGCGGGGGTGCTGTTGGTACCTCGCAGGTAGCTGGTTGCGGCTGAGCCGAAGTGGAGCTAGGAGCAAATGCTGCCTCAGCAGAGCCACTTCCCGCTGCACCGAGGTTTACCTCCTCTGGACGAGGTGGGCTAAAACCCGGAGCAGCCGCTGAACCCTCCTAAATGGGGCTCAGCGGGCGAGAATCATCGTCACGAGGGGGAGAAGGGCTATGCCGGAGGGGCGAAGCAATACTGGATCCGATCTGAGGTACCTCCACCGTAGCCCTATCGAATCAAACGAAGAACAATAAGTTACAATAGAAGAAAAGAGTGAACCAAAGGATTGGACAGAGAGAAAAGTAACTTACTCATTAGAGGTCAATGGCTCCTTGGGCTTCCGAGCCCTCCGAGTTATGGCCTTAGTTGTTGTCTTGGTGGCAGCTTTATCTGCGGACTTCTTTCGCCTCTTGGTTGGCTTAGAAGGACCAGAAGAAGAAACATAAGCAGCTCCCCTTTTCTTTGACGCGACCGGGACATGCTCGCTCGTGGAGAGAGGAGGATCATCGTGGATCTGCCCACCCGGGTTAGCTGATGTCGGAAAGGTGTAAGAAAGGGGGACAGCGTCAAATGCTTCCATCACCTCAATGTCAGAATCATCTTCATCATTAGGCCAATCTCTTAAGGAAGAGAATTTACCGGTGGGTCGCTTGGTTGCGTCGGGGAGTGGCAGGAACATTTCCTGATCCGGCTCCTCGTCCGGGGCATCTCGATCCTTTGCCCATTTAAGCGAAGGCTCGGTGCCATCTTCGAGAATTAGCTGAAGAAACAGCTAAGAGAGAAATACAAAAGGATCAGATAAACAACATACTCCGACATAGAATATAACTTGGAAAGAAATTGGAACATGAGAGTTACCGTAGGAGAGGCCTGTCCCGGCAGAAATGCTCTATCCCCACTCCCAATCAGCGGAGAAGTCTTTGACGGTCGTGAAGAGGGCCTTGACCCTGTTATATCTCGGTGTTGCTCAGTTCGAATGAGGAGGTCTGGTTGGGGTCAAGGCGCCAACTCATGTGGCAAAGTTTGTGGGTGCGTTTCTGGAGAGGGGAGATTCGGCTGCGAACGAAAGTGATCATGGCATCCTCGTTGCGTAGCCCCGCGTCCTTTAGCTCCTGAAACCGTTTGTTGAGTTGGTTCGCCAAGACCGTGGGTTTCTTGGAGATCCGGTCCCACAAATTCGGATTAGGAGGACCCGGAACGTAGGGGCGTAGCCGAATCAGATCTTCGTTCATGCCATTTCTGACATAGAAGAAGGTTCGGGCCCAGCCCTTGCACGAATCAAGCCGCGTGACCCGGGGAAAGATGGACTATTTCCGGGGAGAGATAGAAGTTGCGCCAAACTGCGTAAGATGTTTGTCCTCCGGGTCAAGCTCCTTATTCGGAATCACGTTCCAGCGAAGACCGAAAAACAGGATCCAGAGCTCTTTAGTGGGCCACAATCCGACATACCCCTCTATGGTGGAGGCAAAGGAAGAAAGGGAAGTGATGGCATTCGCCGGAAGGTGGTGCAGTTGAAGCTCATAGATGTTGAGCCAATCATGGAAGAAAT
Organism: Avena eriantha; assembly: GCA_910589775.1. Taxonomy (NCBI): domain Eukaryota; kingdom Viridiplantae; phylum Streptophyta; class Magnoliopsida; order Poales; family Poaceae; genus Avena; species Avena eriantha. The sequence continues at coordinate 72,014,663 of OU342745.1, read as the reverse complement.
CGCTAACAGGGAGGCCGAACCCGCGCTGGAAGTGGGGGAGAAACACTACGAACTCACCCGGATTGGGTGAGGAAGCGAGCTCCTCGGCGGCGAGACGGGCAACCACGCCCTCTAGGATGCACCGGGTGCGGTACAACCAATCTAGGTCATCCTGGCACACCCTGGAGCCAGCCCAGGCGCCGCGTTCGGCGTTCTACGCCCCTAGCTCCATCTCCGCCTCCACAACGGTGATCTCCTCTTTGGTCATGTCCAAGTGGCTGTCTTCACTGGCCCTATCGGTGGTGGGGGGCAGTGCCTTGGATTGGCGCGGACCCGTGGCGGTGGAGCTACGCAGGAGTGGCGGTGATGCTGGTGCGGAAAGGCACGGGATGGCGGCGGCGCTATCGCTGGGAAGAAGAAGAAGAGGCAGAGGGGCGCGAGAATGGGGAAAATAACCAAGGGGTGCGCCCCTCCCCTATTTAACCACGCCCCAGCTTGGGTAGTTGGATCATGCGGTGCGGCAAGGCCACACGGTGTGGCCGTGTACTTGCCGGGTTAGCCAATCAGAGGCGAGCCACAGGAAGGACCACAAGGCGCAGGGGATCCCACGACGCGACGTGGTGATACAGTTAACGAGGAGACAGACACGATGTGACGTGTGCAACAATAACACCTGACATTAACTGCAGCAGTAACTGGTGCAGGCCCTTAAAATGAGGCAAAATAATGATTACCCTCCACGTGGGACATGGGGAAGCGTACGAGAGAAGGAAGAATAACCCGGATAACCGAAGGGTGACCCGGCCAGCGAGTGAAAACTCAGAATGTGCCAAGGGAAAGTTAGCCCGTGAAATCCGGACTATGAGATAACTCGGAAAAAGGAGCAAAAGGTTCGGAAAATTAAACCTGCCGTGGACTTAGCAGCTGGAGCTGCTAAGACCACACCAGCTTCGTGGACTAATGTTGTGCGGATACCCCCGGGTAGGGTCACGCCGGGGTATAAAGGCCGAGTTAGCCGAGTTACGACAAGGTCAAAGCAAGTGCTGGCCGAGTCACCTCAAGGCAGGCCGAATCACGGAGTAACTCGGACCGGAGGATGTCCGCCTAACTGAGTCCCGGCTGACCTATGTCGTATGCCGGCAGGATTTATCTAACTTGTATGCAGGTACCAGTGTGGCCGGATTAACCAGGCATGATCCGGGTTATGTCAGGCTTGCAAGAGAAGGAAGGTATCTCGCTGGTCAAAAGGAGGTCACTGTACGCTGGAGCGGGAGCGAAGCGGACAGAGGCTAGGACCACCGAGGCGTGGCCGACAAGGGTGACTCTGCCTGTGTCGGATGACGCTGGCGCCTTAGAGGCTCACGTAGCCTCTGCATGGCTTACGATGGGGAAAAGTGACCCGGTCGGTTTACTATTTTGGGAAGAGGCATATTCCCTGGAATATGCCTCCATGTATGCCCTAATTGGAGACCTGGCCATCCCTATATAAGGAGGGCTAGGGCATCTGTGGAAAAGGGAGAGTTTGACTTGGTTGATCTCTAGTAGGTTCATGAGGGCTAGCTAGTGAAGAGAGTAAGAGAGTTCCTTCTTCCTCCTCTCCCCAATACAGCTCAGGGAGCATTTGTAAACCTTGGAAACCAATTGAATACAAAACATCTGTGTGTGGAATCACCACACTATCCCTCCCAGGATTCCTCTAGTGCATATTGTCCCCACCTTTAGCCTATCCATGACATCTGCCGTGACACCACCACGACAGACAAAGAGAGATGAGGGGAAATAGTCAAAGAGAAAACTTACCCCTTTTCGCACATTCAGCAAGAAGACCAGCATGTTTCGAGCACAGCACCTTGTGGGTGTCCAAGAGGCGCTGAAATTCGGCACTCCGACGATTGGTAATGACCTGAAAAGAGCAAGGTTGGCTCAGTTATAAGTATATTCGAAGTGTACAAAATCTGGGCCAAGTGGCACTTAACCCAGCTCTAGGTGTGTGCATATTCGAAGTGTACAAAATCCGGGTCAAGTGGAACTTAACCCGGCTATAGGTGTGTGCATATTCGAAGTGTACAGAATCTGGGCCAAGTGGAACTTAACCCGGCTCTAGGTGTGTGCATACTTGAAGTGTACACAATCTGGGCCAAGTGGAACTTAACCTGGCTCTAGGTATGTGCATGTTCGAAGTGTGCAAAATCCGAGCCAAGTGGAACTTAACCCGGCTTTCGGTGTGTGCATATTCAAAGCTACTAAGGAGCCACGCTAGTTCTCTAAGGAGCATCCGGCCAAGTAACAAGTTACTCCCCCGGAGGCTCGGGGACTAATGGATATGTCTCTAAGCATTTATGTGTATTAAGTAAAAGACAAAGTAGCGTACCTCCATCATCCGGCCAGCGAGGTTGATTGCCTTAGCTGGTGTGTTCATTTTTGCGTTGAATTCAGCAGGCCCAAACTTTTCTGGGAGATCGTCTTTCGGATTGATGAACTCCGCGTTGTTCCAATTGTTTACATATTCAATCAAAGCTGGAGGATAGCCCTCTCCACTGAGCATGTGAGGCGCAACCAAACCTTTGGCGTGGGCATCCCTCCTCGCAACTTGGGCAGCAGCAGGGCTAGTATGCAGTGCAAGTTGCTTGCTAGCTGACCCGAAGGGGACATCCTTCTTCGGCAGCATGGACGCAAGTGTGCGCTGTCTAGCCTCGATGGATGCTGCTCTAGTGGCGCCAGAACCTTTCTTGGCCTTGGGTTGCTGTTGGGAGCTTGAAGCTTGAGCGGCTGATTTGGACTTTTGTGCAGCCTTGGTGCTAGCGGGATCATCTCGCAGGGTCTTGGAGGACTCGGACGAGGCAGAAGGAGTAGGTGCTGATACTGGTGCTTGTGCTGCTGCTACTGCTGCTGTTGGTGCTAGCGCCGGTGCTTGTGCTAACACTTGTGCTGCTGCTGATGCTACTGTTGTTGTTGGTGGTGCTGCTGCTGATGGTACCTCGGAGGTGACGGGCTGCGGCTGAGCCGATGAAGAGCTGGGAGCATCAGCTACCTCGGCCGTGCCACTTCCCTCTGCTCCGAGGTTGCCCTCCTCTAGACAAGGTGGGCTGTGACCCGGAGCAGCCGCTGAACCCTCCTGAATTGGGCTCAGTGGGCGTGTGCTGTCACCACGAGGGGGAGATGGAGTACGCCAGAGGGGCGAAGCAATGCTGGAGCCTCTCTGGGGAACCTCCATCGCAGCCCTATCAAATCAGACAACGAATAACAGGTTATAACAAGAAGAAAGACATAAAGACAGAGAAGCATGAAGCAGAGAACTGGACCAAAGGAAAAAGTGACTTACTCGTCAGAAGTCAAAGGCTCCTTGGGCTTCCGTGCTCTCCGAGTTGTGGCTTTATTCGGAGGATTGGTGGCGGCCTTGTCAGCAGATTTCTTCCGCCTTTTGGTTGCTTGTGAAGGTTTGGAAGAAGCAGCCTAGGTAGCAGCCCGTTTCATGGACGCGGCAGGAACCGGCTCACCCATAGCAAGAGGGGGATCCTCGTGGACCTGCCCAGTCGGGTTAGCTGGAGCCGGAAATGTGTAAGAAATGGGTACAACGTCAAATACCTCCACCACCTCCATGCCGGAATCATCTTCATCGGCAGGCCAATTCCTTAAGGAAGAGAGCTTACCAGAGGGTCGCTTGGTTGCGTTCGGGAAAGGCAGGAACATATCCTGATCCGGCTCCTCCTCGTCCGAGACAAGCCAATCCTTCCCCCATTTGAGGGAAGGCTCGGTGCCATCTTCGAGGGTCTGCTGAAGGAACAACTAAAAGGAAAATGCAAAGGGATCAAATAAACAACATGCTCCAACATAGAATATAGCTCGGAAAAGGATTGAGTAAAGAGATTTACCGCAGGAGGAGGCTTATCCCGGCAGTAGTGCTCCAACCCCCACTCCCAATCAGCGGAGAAATCCTTGTCGGTCGTGAAGAGGGCGTTGATCCGGCGGAATATCTCGGTGTTGTTCAATTCAAAGGAGGAAGTCCGGTTGGGGTCAAGTCGCCAGCTCATGTGGCAAAGTTTGTGTGTGCGCTTCTGGAGGGGGGAGATCCAGCTGTGGACGAATGTGATCATCACGTCCTCGTTGTGTAGCCCCAGATCCTTCAGCTCCTAGAACCGCTTATTGACTTGATTCACCAAGACGGTTGGTTTCTTTGAAACCCGGTCCCACAGATCTAGATTAGGAGGGCCCATTGCAAAGGGGCGCAGCCGGATCAAATCCTCATCTCTGCCATTCCTGACATAGAAGAAGGTCCGGGCCTAGCCCTTGCAAGATTCAAGCCCCGTGACCCAGGGAAAGACAGATTGCTTCCGGGGTGAGATGGAGGCCGCACCACATTGGGTCAGATGCTTGTCCTCCGGGGCACGCTGCTTATTCGGAATCACGTTCCTCCGCCTACCGAAGAACCGGATCCAGAGGTATTTGGTGGGCCACAGGCCGACGTATCCCTCTATGGCAGATGCGAAGGAAGAGAGGTATGTGATGGCATTCGCCGGAAAATGTTGAGGTTGGAGTTCGTAGATGTTGATGAAGTCATGGAAGAAATCACTCACTAGCAGGCCGAAGCCGCGCTAGAAGTGGGATAGGAAGACCACGAACTCACCCGGATTGGGTGAGGGGGCGAGCTCCTCGGAGGCAAGGCGAGCAATCACGCCCTCGGGGATGCGGCAGGTGCGGTAGAGCCAATCTAGGTCATCCTGGAACACCCAGTAACCGGACCAGCCACCGCGCCCTAGATTTTCGCCCTCCTCCTCCATCTCTTCTTCTCCAACGACGGCGAGCTCCTCCTCAGTCATTTCCAGGTCACTATCCTCACCGGCCAGTTCGGAGGCGGGGGAAGAGGCTTGGACTGGCGCAGACCCATGACGATGAAGCAGCGTGGGAGCGGCAGCAAGGCTATTGCGAAAAGGCACGGTGCGGCGGCAGCACTGCAAAGTAGATGCGGCGGCGGCGGCGTTGTCGCAAGGAAGAAGAAGAGGCAGATAAGCTAAGGGGCACGAGAAGGGGAAAATTCCCAAGGGACGTGCCCCCTCCCCTATTTAACCACGCCCCGGCGGTGGGTAGTGAGGTCGCGCTGTGCATCGAGGCCACACGGTGTAGCTATGTATCAGCCAGATTAGCCAATTAGAGGCAAGCCACAGGAAGGTCCACAGGAAACAGGAGATCCCACGACACGACGTGGTGATACAGTTAACGAGGAGGCAGTTGCGACGTGACGTTTGCAGCAGTAACCCCTGACAGTAAGTACAGTAACTGGCGCAGGCCCTTAAAACGAGGCAAGATAATGATTACCCTCCACATGGGACGTGGGGAAGCGTACGAGAGAAGGAAAGATAACCCAGAAAACTAAAGTATAGCCGGGCCAGCGAGTAATGACTCAGAATGAGCCAAGGGAATGCTACGCCACGGAATCCGAACTACAGAGTAACTCGGAAAAGGGAGCAAAAAGTTTGAACCTGCCATGGCCTTAGTAGCTGAAGTTGCTAAGACCGCACCAGCTTCGGGGACTAATGTTGGGGGGATAGCCCCGGGTAGGGTAATGCTGGGGTATAAAGGCCGAGGTAGCCGAGGTACGGCAAGGTCAAAGCGTAAGCTGGCCGGGTTACCTCAAGGAAGGCCGACTTACAGAATAATCCGGACCGGAGGATGTCCACCTGACTATGTCCCGGCCCATGCACGTTGTATGCCGGCGGGCTATTTGTTATTTGTACCCAGGAACCCACGGGCCCGGATCTTACCAAGCTTGCAAGAGAAGGAAGGTATCTAGCTGGTCAAAAGGTGACCTCTATGCGCCGGAGCCTGAGCGAAGCGAACAGAGGGAGGGACCAGCGAGGCGTGGCCGACAAGGGTGACGCACCCTATGTCGGCTGACGCTGGCGCCGCAGAGGCTTACGTAGCCTCTGCATGGCTTACGATGGCAAAAGGTGACCCGGTCGGTTTGGTATTTTAGGAAGAGGCATATTCCAAGGAATATGCCTCCACGTATGCCCTAACTGGAGACCTAGCCGCCCTTTATAAGGGGCACTAGGGCCTCTGTAGCTGGAGCTAGCGTGTTAGCATTTGAGTAGTTGTTTTCATTGAGTAGAAGTAGTGGTGAGAGTAAGAGAGCTTCTTCATTGAGTAGAAGTAGTGGTGAGAGTAAGAGAGCTTCTTCTTCCTCCTCTCACCAATAGAGCTCAAGGAGCATATTTAACCTTGTTAACTTGGAGAATACAAAGCATCTGTGTGTGGAATCACCACACTATCCCTCCCTGGATTCCTCTAGTGCATATTGGCCCCACGTTTAGCCTATCTATGGCATCTGCCGTGACACCACCACGACACCTCTTGATGAGTGCATATTTGCATCATGTTTTACATTATTATTTTGCATTGTAGATGTAGGATTTTGGTATTTTACAGCGTTCGCGCACATATTTTATGTATGTTTTCCCCAGGATCAGGACAGATGATGGATCCAATGGATACAATTCTTGCAGCAGTTGTACTATGGAGAAAAGGAGTAAAAAACAACGTAAATCGCTTATTTGGGAAATATTAATAATACCAGAAGAAAACCAGAAGCGAACAAGGGAGGCAGAGAGCGCAACGACCAACTATACGGTTGGAGCAAATTTTCTGGCCGTATAGCTCTGGCCGTATAGTTGGCTCCGTCTCCGCCTCGTCAAATAGTTTCACCCCGTGCACCTGCGCAGATCCAGGAGGCTAAGGCATCGATCTTCATCATCCACCGCTGCATCACCACCATCTCCATCCATCCCATCTACATCTTGTCTAGATCTTGTTGTAGTTCTAATACTCGTTCTGGATTGATACAAGTACTATTCATCTATGCGTGTTTCCATTACCATTGCCATGATGTTGATTGCCTTCATGTCTGAGTAGATCCTTAGTTCTTGGGGAGATGGAGAAACCCTAGTATGAGATTGAAATAATATGAAGTCTATTATGATATTCATCACTGTGACCATGTGTTATATTTTCTACATCTTGATGTTGAGAGAAGTCGACCTCTCAATATTTGCCTTTTGTGAGGACTTGATGGAGGAAACCACTTGTTGGTAGACGGAGGCATGTTAGCACTTAGAGTGACTATAAAGCTGTTGGCACCCCTTACGTATCAACTTGGGAAACCAAGGAAACTCACGGAACACTATCCATGCCATAGGATACGTCCTACGGGATTACGTCCCTTAATAGCGCAGTAATTCGATTAATGTCGATTGCTGACTGTTGTGGTTATGAGGATGATGTGAGTAGCGGTTGTTGCCTATTCGTCCAAATACGGACTTCCTCTCACACATACATAGTTGAGAATGTTCATGATGATAATCTTTATCTTAGATCTTTACAATACAAGTGGTGTATCCGCTAGTCCCTAAGAACGCCTTTTCCCACTGCAGTTCCAATCTCTCTTACATACGCGATACTTACTTTCTGTACTCAGTTATTTTACTTTACTTTATTACTCTTATACCCAAAACCCAAAAGACTTTTTTACACAATACTCGCATTTTATCTTGTCACTTAGAACTTTATCTAGCATTTCTATCGTCATATTTATTCCAAGAGTTATTAGACTTCAGACTCCTGCTCCCTGTGGGATCGATATCTTTATTTCGAAACTAGCTACAAATGATCTATGCTCCTGCAGTCATCAAGCTATTTTCTGGCGCTGTTGCCAGGGAGCTAAGCGCTGTGACTAGTGCTAACCCACTCAACCACTTTGGGAAGCCCTTTAATATTTATAAAAGAGACAACTCCAATGAGAAGACAAGAGGCTTTGAAATAAATCCTCTACTACTTAGTATTCTACATAAGAAGCAATTTACTGGAGATGAAGAAGATCTTGATCCATATGAGCATATTGCATGTTTTAAAGATATGTGTGGGACTTTTCTATTGACAGGATATACCGCCGATGAGGTAAGGGTTAATCTTTTTAGTCAAACTTTGACAAGTACAACTCTCTCATGGTATAGATCTCTACCCCTAAAGCCACTACTACTTGGGATAATCTAGCTTGTGAGTTTCTATCAAAATATTATCTATTATCAAAATCTCTTGGAATCAGTTGTCTTATAATGACTTGAAGAATCATGCTAATGAAGGACTAGTAAGAGCTTATATTAGATTTAAAGATTTACTATGACTATGTCCTCATCATGATTTGGCTGAATGGTATTTAATACATATCTTTTATGACGGTTTAATTGAACCTAATAAAGTTGAACTAGACTCTTTCTATGAAGGAGCCTTTATTAATCTTCCTATACCTAAATCTTGGGCTTTACTTAATAGAATTCATGATCATAGAGTTTCATGGAATTTTTGTCTAGGAAGTGAAGGAGGCGTAGAAATAGAGCATGATTGTATTCATGACTATAATAAAAAGGGCCATGTTAAAGAACTATCTAAAGAACTTTATTTAGATTCAGATCTTGTGATGCAAGTTGTTAAAGCTTTTAGAGAACATATTAAAGCTCCAAAGGAGGGTCTAGTCAAGTATGATCCACCACCCGAACCAGAAAAGGAAAGAGAAGATGAAGCAACATCGGCTCCCGTAGAACCAATATATGAAGTACCTTTCCCTAACACTGCGCAAAAGCATATTTATGAATATGAGAAGGTCAAAGCAGTACAGGAAAATAGGGAAGAGGAAAGCATGCCAGAAGTCGTGGAACATCTGGAAGAAACCAAAGATGAAGAGGTAACCAAGGAAGAAATTATGGCTATGTACTCACATTGTAACATAGTTGAACTTGATGAAGAGACTTCCGTCTTGGTTGAAGGTAAAACAAAGGTAAAATATGTGGGTAAGCCTATTCTTCCCTACATATTCAAAGAAACCTCTCATTACGGTTTATGTGATCCTGGCACCGAAGTTAATGTTATATCTTATGATTTCTATTTAGAAATAAAAGAAGAAATAGAACCGGCTACAATTGAAAATACTGATATAACAATTATGTTAGCCAATAGAAACCTTAGAATTCCTATGGGAGTAGTTGACAATGCAACTATCACAATTGGCAACACAAATTTTCCTATTGATTTTGTATTTGTTGATATGCCAGCTGACACTCTTTGCCCAATTATAGTTGGATGGAACTTTTTGGGTGATATAGGTGCCTATATTAACATCAAGAAGAAGATTGTGTCGCTTAAGCTTGGGGGAATGGAAAACAAATTCCATTTCTCCAAATTTAAAGAGAGGCCTCCACAAATACAAGAAGAAGAGAGTACTATTGAGGAAATGGCGGCTCTTTTCTTAGGTACTCAAGAAGAAGAGATAGATGAAGATCCAAATTATGAAGAAATAGTTCTGCAGGACAAGTCCCTGGGAGAACTAGAAAATAAATTCGATTTACTACCCGTTTTGGGACCTTGCTAACTCGTGTATTAATGAGCTCGCTGGGGAACCCAAAGAGGAAGGTATGATGAGTACAGCAGTAAGTTTTCCCTCAGTTATGAAACCAAGGTTATCAATCCAGTAGGAGCAAGGAAACACCTCAAAGGTGTTGCTAGCTGGACTTTGGCAGGGCGCACTACCGGCGCCAGCAGCAACGTGGAAACCTACACAACACAATCACAGAACTTTGCCCCCAACTTATAGTGAGGTTGTCAATCTCACCGGTTTTGCGGAAAACAAAGGATTAAATGTATTATGTGGAAGAAAGTAATAGTTTGCAGAAAGTAACAGAAAGCAGTAAACAGTTCTAGATTGATGGTAAAAGAAAGGACCGGGGTCCATAGTTCACTAGTGGTGGTTCTCCTTAAGATAGATGACATGTTGGGTGCACAAATTATAGCGGGGCAATTGACAAACATCAAGAAAGCAATACATGTATATACTAAACATCTTGACTCCTTTGATATTTGATTGGGCATTACAACGTTATACATAGCCCGTAATCCAACTACACCTATGACTAATAATCCACCTTCAGGTTATCATCCGAACCCCCTCCAGTATTAAGTTGCAAGCAACAGATAATTACATTACGCATTGCGTGTAAAGTAAACAATACGATTGTTTTATGAACAAAGGATTGTTGTTTTCTCCTTAGTAGCAAAAGCACATCTAGTAGCTTAGATATTTTTGTCACTTCCCCAGATTACTAGAGGCATGAACCCACTATCGAGCATAAATACTAACTCTTGGAGTTGCTAGCATCTACTTGGCCAAGATAGCTACTAACAACGGAAAGCATGCAAGATCACAAATAACAAAGACATGATAGAATCAATAATCAATCTGAAATAGCATCTCAATATCCATCGGATCCCCGCAAACACAACATGTAGGATTACAAATAGATAATCTTAATCATGAACGGAGCTGACAAGATCTAAACATGATAGCACAAAGGAGAAGAACCAGCCATCTAGCTACTACATGTACCCGTAGTCCAGAGATGAACTACTCACGCATCACACTGGAGGATTGCATGGTGATGAAGAAGGCCTACAGGGTGAATTCTGCCCTCTGGCAGGGTGCCGGGAAGAGCTTCAGATCCCTCCCGATCTAAGGATGGAGATGACGGCGGCTAGAGACTCTTTCGTGGAATTTTTATCAGGTACTTAGGGTATCTGTATCGGAGGCATCTTATAGGCGAAAGGGGAGGCCGAGGGGGTTCCCTAGGCGGCCACACCACCCCTTGGCACGGGCCAGGCTTGGCCGTGCGGCCAGGTGGTGTGGCGGCCCTCTGGCCCCTCTCCGTCTCGTATTCTGGCTCTGTGTGTCCCTCGGTGAAAAACTGACTTTGGCTTTTGTCCCGTCCAATTCCGAGAATATTCATTTTCTGACTTTCCTAGAACCAAAAACAGTAGGAAATAGGCAGGTGGCACTATGGCTCTTATTAATAGGTTAGTCCAACAAAGTGTATAGAAAGTACTCCAAAGTGTGGAAAAAACTCAAGAAAGTAGATAAAACCAATCATGGAACATCAAAAATTATAGATATATTTTTAACGTATCAACATACCCAAGCTTAACTCCTGCTCGTCCTCGAGTTGGTAAGGGATAAAAAGAAAGAATAATTTTTGAGGTGACATGCACCATCAAAGACTTGATCAAAGTATTTGTACAACATTCACAGCTGGGATCATAGTACTTCAATCATAACATGAAAGACAAAGTTCTAGCAAGAAGATAAAGAAACTATGATGCAATATGAAAAGGCACAAACAAAAGATTCATGAATAACAATGCTTTGCAAGACGTTTGTTTGTTTCACATAAAGAAAACATAACATAATAGTATTGAGCTTGTCACTCATAGAGTAGCAAATATAAATGCATAGGACACCTTCAAAGTTCATAAGAATGACTAGATAGAAATACTTTAGAACAAGCAATATCAAGTTATGCATCAATCAAATAGTCTTGGGACAATGCACATAGAACTAAGAATGGCCACTATGCTCTCAAAGTAGGTGCATAAAGGTAGAAAGGCCTTCATAGAAGGAAGTAGAGATTCAAGTTTCATAAAGAGCTTCCAAAAAATATGGTACTTATAGCTTTCAGCTCTCATTGCCCCTATCATAAGCATCTTGAAGTGATCAAGGCTAAAGTGAACAAAGTATGGTGTACATGCTTGACGAAGTATAAGTTAGAAATCTTATGTCCCTTCAATACGAGGGCCGCTCCTCATGCTACTCAAGTTTAGTCACCGGTAAGTTCTTGTCATCATAAGTACATGTGTATCATAGAGAACCGCCAACGGGGTACCCCTTTCCCGATAATACGGAAGAATGCCCGTATCAAAATGACAAGGCAAGCAGACAACGAGCATCTCAACAATCTTCTTATTTACCATGGGAATATGGTGCTTTTTTATCTCTTTCCTCTTTTCATAATCTTTTTTTTCTTTTTCTCTTTTTTCTTAATATCGGACTCTTTTTTATAAGAAGAATGCTTCATAGACAGCTCATTATGGTTACGCTGCAGGTTTCCACCATGGCAGCATGGATTAGACCAGCGGCCCTGGCATTTCTCTAACACATATACATAACTCCATGGACTTACAAGCTCCCCTTTCATTTCACACCGACAACATCCATATAGAAAAGAGCATGATATCAACTAGGTACAAAGTACCAAGTGCAATGTTGAAAGAGTTCCCCATGACAGCATGGTTCTGCTAATTCCCAACAAATAAGTGCAACCATATACAACATAGACGACACAATGGTTCAAGTTTATTAAGGGCAATAAAAATAAAGTGTGCCATCAAGTTCGTGAGAGGTTTAATCACTAGCTTTCTCATAACAAGTTTAATTTGGAAGGTAAACAAAAACATGAATATACTTGGAATAGCATATGCTAATAGTAGGTATGGTAGACTCTTTGGAATAACTTGGTTTAGGGTGTTGGATGCATGAGTGGAACTCATACTTGGGTGTGGAGGCTAGCAAAAGACTGGGAGCGACAAACTAAGAGAGCAATAATGGCCATAATCATGCAGAGCGACAAAACATCATTGATCAAAGCATAAAGTGATACTACAAGTTGAAAACTAAAGGATCATAAAGGCTTATGGTGACTTGGGATAGTCATAACATGGTGTGAGCATGCGCCAAGTCAACCCAAATAAAGCATCAAAGGAGAATACCACTATACTATGCTTTAATATGCTAAGACAACACATGATTCATCCAAGGCACATTAAGCAATCTCAATTGTTTATAACAAGTCATGCTACAGCAAATAATACTAAGCATAAAGCCAAAAAAATATCAAGCATGGCATGAGAAAGCATAGGCTACAGTCAAAAACAAGCTCTTTTTACCACTTAAGCATGAACTTTCCTACTCTTTTCCAAACCAAACCAAACTATTTGAAAACCAATGTATGAAAGAGGGGGTCCAACCAATTTATTCAGCAAACTAAGCAAAACAAGCAAACGAAAAACCAAAACGAAAAAGAAAAAGAAGATGCTCCAAGAACAACACAACTGTGCATGAAACAATAAAAATAAAGCGTTTTGAAGAAACCTAGGATTTTTATTGATGAAGGAGGGGATGCCTTGGGCATCCCCAAGCTTTGACACTTGTACATCTTGGATATTTCTTGGGGTGACACTTATGGCATCCCCAAGCTTGAGCTTTAGTCCATCCTTCATCTCATTACTCATTCCTTCCATACACCTAAAATTTTTCCTTCATACGAAACTTCACACAATCTTTATTAGAAATATTAGTGCACTCAAGATAATAGGTCTTAAGGTTCAGTTCTAACACCAATAACCTTCCATTAGAACACTAGCTACTGAAGCACTTCCCTCAAAAAGCTGAATTCCCCAAAAGAACTGAAAAAGGAACCAACAAGAAGCAAATGCAGAAAATGGCAGAAATCTGTCAGAACAGACCAGTAGGTAAAGATGTATTTTTTCGGAGACCTTCTGTTCCTCAAATAAAAAAGTGTCGATCTAACGAAATATAGATAACAACCTGGGTCAGAAGCACAAAAATTCGCGCCTCAAAAGGACGTTCACAGATTTTACACGAATTTTTACGGTGAAGCACATAAATCTGTTTCGGGACAGCAACTTTCCCAATCATTACTTCTCTCTCATTAGAGGTTACTCTTGGCACAAAAAGCAAATAAAAATGATAAGGAGCGGTTATTACTGAGCTAATAACTTCCAAGACTCATCTAAAACTTTTCGGTTATCTTCCAATAAGTACTTTTCTTTAATGCCTTTAAGTTAGGCATAAGAAGCAAGAAAAAGAATCAAGTGTTCTCGAATGAAGAAGCATTAAGACCAAATTTTGTTTTCATAGAAGAGGCAAAAGAAATCTTCTCTCTCTTCTTAGGCAGGTGTTCTATAGCTTTCTTGAGTGGGAGTTGATATTTAATGGTGCCTTCTTTCATACCAATAATGGCACCAACAGTTCTAAGAAAAGGTCTTCCCAAAGTAATAAGACAAGAAGCATTGCATTCAACATCTAAAACATAGAAATAAACGGGGACATAGGCATTGTTGACCATAATAAGAACATCATTAATAATCCCCATGAGTTTCTTTTTAGCATTATCATCAAGTGGTACATTCAAATAACAATCTTCAAGTGGAGGCAAATTAACCATATCATAAATCCTTTTAGGTATAATAGAAACACTACTATCAAGATCACATAAAGCTTTGAAAACAAAGTCATTCACTTTCATATTAATGATGGGTTCCCGACCATCTTCTTGTTTTATAGGAATAGAAGCTTTATGTTTCATCTTTTCTTCTTTAATCTTTATGAGAGCATCAGTAATGTGTTTTTTAGAGGCCATGTTCATAGCACTAGCATTAGGACTTTTAGCAAGCTTTGGTAGAAACTTAATAACTTCAGAGATGTTGCAACCATCAAGATCAAAATCAAAATTATCATTAAAGTAGTAGAGCTATTACTAGCCTCAACACTAGTGGTGGTGATAGTAGAAACACTAATGTTTCTAGCAATTTCATCTTCTCTTTCCCACTTAGCATGTAGTTCAGCTAATAGTATAACATTTTCATCAATTCTTACTTGTATAGCATTAGTAGCTGCAAAGGGATTATCATTAGTTTCAGGTTTAGCAGCCATTTTATTCAAAGAAGATTGAGCTTCAACCAAAGATGTTATATTTCTTTCAGCATTACAGAGTTTTTCCTCAATAGGTTTATTGAAAGAAGTTTGTTTACTAATAAAGTCCTTAAGCATAACTTCAAGTTCAGAAGGTGCACTCCTGTTATTGTTGTAGGAACTTCCATAAGCATTACCATTGTTGGGAGGATATGGCGTATAATTGTTGTTACCAAAATTGTTCCTGTAGGCATTGTTGCTAAAATTGTTATTTCTTATAAAGTTCACATCAGCTTGCTCTTCTTGAGCAACCAAAGAGGCTAAGGGAACATTATTTGGATCAATATGGGCTTTCCCATTAAAAAGCATAGAAATAATAGTATCAATCTTATCACTCAAGGAGGAAGTTTCCTCAACAGAATTTACCTTCCTACCTTGTGGAGCTCTCTCAGTATGCCATTCAGAATAATTAACCATCATATTGTCCAGAAGTTTCGTTGCAGCACCCAAAGTAATGGTCATAAAAGTACCTCCAGCAGCAGAGTCCAATAGGTTCCTTGAAGAATAGTTCAATCCTGCATAAAAAGTTTGGATGATCATCCAAGCAGTCAGTCCATGAGTGGGACAATTCTTAACCAAAGATTTCATTCTTTCCCAAGCTTGAGCAACATGCTCATTATCAGATTGTTTAAACTTCATTATTTCACTTATCATAGATATAATCTTAGCAAGAGGATAGTATTTTCCAATCAAAACATCTTTGCATTTAGTCCAAGAATCAACACTATTCCTAGTTAAGGAATTCAACCATTCTTTAGCTTTTCCTTGCAAAGAGAAAGGAAATTTTTTTAGCTTAATAATATCACCATCTATATCCCTATGCTTTTGCATCTCACAAAGTTCAACAAAGTTATTTAGATGGGCAGCAACATCTTCATTACCAATACCAGAAAATTGTTCTCTCATAACAAGATTGAGTAGAGCAGGTTTTATCTCAAAGAAAGTAGCTTCAGGCACAGGTGGAGCAATAGGTGTGCTCATGAAATCATTATTGTTGTTGCTAGTGAAGTCACACAACTTAGTGTTTTCAAGAGTAGTCATTTTTTTGTATTTTTGATAAAGAAAGCAAACTAGTAAAACTAAAAAATTTGTGTTTTTTATAACAAAACAAACAAACTAAGCAAAAAGAAACTAAGCAAAACAAAAATAACAAAGTAAAGTAAAGAGATTGATATTGAGGGACTCCCCTTGTGAAGATGTCCTTGACTCCCCGGCAACAGCGCTAGAAAAAGTTGTTGATGGCCCAAATATATCGAGCTCATTGGGGAACCCCAAGAGGAAGGTATGATGAGCACAGCAGCGAGTTTTCCCTCAGTAAGATACCAAGGTTATCAATCTAGTAGGAGCAAAGAAACACCCCAAAGATGTAGCTAGCTGAAAGTTGGCTGGGCGCACTACCGTGCCAGCAGCAACGTGGAGATCTGCACAACACAACCACAGAACTTTGCCCCCAACTTGCGATGAGGTTGTCAATCTCACCGGTTTTGCTGAAAACAAAGGATTAAATGTATCGAATGGAAAGAAGTAATAGTTTGCAGAAAGTAAATACAAAGCGGTAAACAGTTTGTAGATTGTATATAAAACAAAGGATCGGGGTCCATAGTTCACTAGAGGTGGCTCTCCTTAAGATAGATAACATGCTGGGTGAACAAATTATAGAGGGGCAATTGACAAACACCGAGAAAGCATACAAGCATATACTAATCATCTTGACTCCTTTGGAACTTGATTGGGCATTACAACATTATACATAGACCGCCATCCAACTACATCTATGACTAATAATCCACCTTCAGGTTATCATCCGAACCCCCTCCAGTATTAAATTGCAAGCAACAGATTATTGCTTTACGAATTGCGTGTAATGTAAAAAATACGATTGTTCTATGAATAAAGGATTGTTGTTTTCTCCCTAGTAGCAATAACACATCTAGTACCTTAGAGATTTCTATCACTTCCCCAGGTTACTAGAGGCATGAACCCAATATCGAGCATAAATACTAACTCTTGGAGTTGCTAGCATCTACTTGGCCAAGATAGCTACTAACAACGGAAAGCATGCAAGATCACAAATAACAAAGACATGATAGAATCAATAATCAATCTGAAATAGCATCTCAATATCCATCGGATCCCCGCAAACACAACATGCAGAATTAAAAATAGATGATCTTGATCATGAACGGAGCTCACAAGATATAGACAAGATCTAGCTCATTATCTCCATACACCTTAAATTTTTCCTTCATACAAAACTTCACATAATCTTTATTAGAAACATTAGTGCACTCAAGATAATAAGTCTTTAGGTTCAGTTTCAACACCAATAAAACTTCCATTCAAACACAAGCCGCTGTAGCACTTCCCTCAAAAATCTCAATTCCCCAAAAGAACTCAAAAAGGAACCAACAAGAAGCAAATGCAAATAATGGCAGAAATCTGTCAAAACAGACCAGCAAGTAAAAACCAATTTTTTCGAAGACCTTCTGTTGCTCAAATCGAAAAGTGTTGAACTAACGAACGTTAGATAACAACCTAGGGAAGAAGCACAAAACTTCACGCCTCAAAAAAACGTACAGAGATTTTACACTAATTTTTATGGTGAAGCACAAAAATCTATTTCAGGACATCAACTTTCCCAATCATTACTTCTCTCTCATTAGAGGTTACTCTTGGCACAAAAACCAAATAAAAAGGATAAGGATCGGTTATTACTGAAGTAATTATCTCCAAGACTCATCTAAAACTTTTGGGTTATCTCCCAATAAGTACTTTTCTTTAACGCCTTTAAGTTAGGCATAAGAAGCAAGAAAAAGAATCAAGTGTTCTCAAATGAAGAAGCATTAAGATTAATACCAGAAATATATTCAACAAGGCAAGGTATCTCATCCAAATAAGTTCTAGAGGATGCTCTCTCAACGCTCTTGGGTTCACTATTTGCATCAAACGGGTTTTCAGGAACAATCCAATTAAGATTCTTTTCTATGGCCTCATGCATTGCTACAAGTTTGAAAGGTATTGGTATCTTAATTTCCTCCCCATTAGATTCAGTTTTGTTCATCTTTTCTCGTGTACCAATAACATCTACGCATGAGCCTAGCATATTAAAATGTTCAAAGACTTTTCTAGCTTCCTTAGCAACATCATAGAATTCCTTAAGAAAAGTTTTCAGAATAAAATCCCTCTTTTCAGGGTCCTCAATTTCTTTAAGTTTAAGAAACATTACTTGCATTAAGGGGTTAAGGTTAACAAACCTAGCTTCCAACATGTGAACTAAAGAAGCTGCAGCAATTTCATAGTTTGGAGCAAGTTTTGCAAGGGATCTATCCTCAATATCCTCATGCTTACTAACATGATTAAAGAATTCTTCAATATTATCTTTTCCAATTATAGAGCTACTACCTTTTGAAAGGTCTTTCAGGGTGAATTTAGGGATCAACATGGTGAGCTAAGGAAGAGGTAACCACTATAGAATTTTTTTGTGTTTTTAATAAAGAAAGCAAACTAGTACAGCTAATTTTTGTGTGTTTTTGATAAAGAAACAAGCAAACAAAGAAGAAACAAACTAAGGAAAACAAAAACAACAAAGTAAAGAGATTAGTTATGAGGGACTCCCCTTGTGAAGATGTCCTTGACTCCCCGGCAACGGCGCCAGAAAATATACTTGCTAACTCATGTATTAACGAGCTCGTTGGGGAACCCCAAGAGGAAGGTATGATGAGTACAACAGTAAGTTTTTCCCCAGTTATGTAACCAAGGTTATCAATCTAGTAGGAGCAAGGAAACACCTCAAAGGTGTTGCTAGCTGCACTTTAGCAGGGCACACTACCAGTGCCAGCAGCAACGTGGAAACCTGCACAACACAACCACAGAACTTTGCCCCCAACTTACAGTGAGGTTGTCAATCTCACCGGCTTTGCTAAAAACAAAGGATTAAACGTATTGTGTGGACGAAAGTAATAGTTTGCAGAAAGTAAATAGAAAGCAGTACACAGTTGTAGATTGATGGTAAAAGAAAGGATCGTGGTCCATAGTGCACTAGTGGTGGTTCTCCTTAAGATAAATGACATGTTGGGTGAACAAATTACAGCGGGGCAATTGACAAACATCGAGAAAGAAATACATGCATATACTAAACATCTTAACTCCTTTGAGATTTGATTGGGCATTACAACATTATACATAGACCATAATCCAACTACATCTATGACTAATAATCCACCTTCAGGTTATCATCCGAACCCCCTCCAGTATTAAGTTGCAAGCAATAGATAATTGCATTATGCATTGCGTGTAAAGTAAACAATATGATTGTTCTATGAACAAATGATTGTTGTTATCTCCCTAGTAGCAACAACACATCTAGTACCTTAGAGATTTCTGTCACTTCCCGAGATTACTAGAGGCATGAACCCACTATCGAGCATAAATACTAACTCTTGAAGTTGCTAGCATCTACTTGGCCAAGATAGCTACTAACAATGGAAAGCATGCCTGATCACAAATAACAAAGACATGATAGAATCAATAATCATTCTAAAATAGCATCTCAATATCCATCGGATCCCCACAAACACAACATGTAGGATTACAAATGGATGATCTTTATGATGAACAGAGCTTACAAGATCTAAACATGATAGCAAAAAGGAGAAGAACCAGCCATCTAGCTACTACATGGACCCGTAGTCCAGAGATGAACTACTCACGCATCACACCGGAGGCTTGCATGGTGATGAAGAAGGCCTCCAGGGTGAATTTCCCCCTCTGGCAGGGTGCCGGGAAGAGCTTTAGATCCCTCCCGATCTAGGGATGGAGATGACAGCGGCTACAGACTCTTTCATGGAATTTTGATCGGGTACTTAGGGTTTCTGTATTGGAGGCATCTTATAGGTGAAAGGGGAGGCCGAGGGGGTTCCCTAGGCGGCAACCCCACCCCCTGGCGCGGGCCAGGCCTGGCCGCCTGGCCAGGTGGTGTGGCGGCTCTCTAGCCCCTCTCCGTCTCATATTCTGGCTCCGTGTGTCCCTCGGTGAAAAACTGACTTTGGCTTTTGTCCCTTCCAATTCTGATAATATTCATTTTCTGACTTTCCTGGAACCAAAAACAGTAGAAAACAGGCAGCTGGCACTGTGGCTCTTGTTAATAGGTTAGTCCAAGAAAGTGTATAGAAAGTACTGCAAACTGTGCACACAACATAATAAAGTAGATAAAACCAAGCATGTAACATCAAAAATTATAGATACGTTTGCAACGTATCAGACCTCCAACTGTTGAGGCTTTTGAAGAGCCAGAAAAGAGAGGGGACGAGGAATTACCACCCAGAGTTGAAGACTCTACCAGAAAATATTAAATACATGTTTTTAGATGACACTAATAAATTCCCTATTATTAGTGCTAAACTTTCAGGAGAAGATGAAGAAGAACTCATGAGGATACTTAAGGAGAATCGCTAGGCCTTTGGGTACTCAATGGATGACTTGAAGTTAGTCCCATGATAGCCGTCCATCGAATATTCATGGAAGAAGGTGCTAAACTAGTTGCAGAATTCAATAGAAGACTGAAGCCTAAAATGAAAGAAGTGGTAAGAAAAGAAATTGTACGCCTATTGGACGCAGTCCCGTTAAAGAAAGTGAATGGGTAAGTCCTGTTCAGTGTGTTCCTAAAAAGGGTGGTTTTACTGTTGTTCCTAATGAAAACAATGAATTAATACCTACTAGAACTATTGTTGGGAATAGGATGTGCATAGACTTCAGGAAATTAAACAAAGAAACTAGGAAAGATCACTATCCATTACCGTTCATAGATCAAACTTTAGAAAGGTCAGAAAACCATACTCATTTTTGTTACATGGACGGATACTCTGGTTTCTCTCAAATAGCTGTTCATCCGAATGACCAACTTAAAACAACTTTCATAAGTCCTTACTGTTTACATGCTTACCAACGTATGCCCTTTGGTTTATGTAATGCTCCAGCTACTTTTCAAAGATGCATGACTGCTATTTTTGCTGATTTTATAGAACTTATAATGGAAGTATTTATGGATGACTTTTCTGTCTATGGAACTTCGTTTACTAGTTGTTTAGATAATCTCAAAAGAGTTTTGCAGCATTGTGAAGAAACTAATCTCATTCTAAGATGGTAGAAGTGCCATTTTATGGTCAAAGAAGGTATATTCCTTGGACACCAGGTATCAGGTAAGGGAATTGAAGTTGATAGAGCTAAGGTTTAAGCAATAGAGAGAATGCCACCACCTAGGGATATTAAAGGTATAAGAAGTTTTCTTGGTCATGTGGGTTTTTATAGAAGGTTCATTAGAAATTTCTCTGGAATATCTTAACCTTTGACAAACCTCTTGCAAAAGGGAATGAGATTTAAGTTTGATGATAAGTGTCTTGAAGCCTTCAATAAACTCAAAAATGCTTTATCTCGTACTCCTATTATTAAACCACCTATCTGGGATACAACCTATGATTTAATATGCAAAGCTAGTGATGATGTTGTAGCAGTAACTCTAGGACAACCTATTGGTCTTGGATTTAATATTATACATCATGCTAGTAGAACTCTCAATGGTGCTCAAAGGAACTACCCTAAGGAAGAAAAGGAACTTTTTGCCGTATTTTTCTCTTGTGATAGATTTCGTTCCTATATAGTTGATGCAAAGGTGAGAGTTGACACGGACCGTGATGGCTTAAAAGAACTCCTTGAAAGGAAAGACCATAAGCCAAGGCTTATCAGTTGGATTCTTTCACTTCAAGAATTTGAGCTACAGATTATGCAAAGGCAAGAAATAAAGATGTTAGATGCAGTGTTCATGTTTGCCCCGCAAGACACCGATCTTATTGAGAGGACCTTTAGTCATGGTGATTATCGTTTACGGGAATTATTGAATGAACTAAAGTCAATTCCTCCAAAAGAGAAGAATAATTTGTTATGGGAAGAACTTTCCATCCCCGAATAAACAATGGTAAGTGCAAGGTAAGTCTTCTTACCCAGATAAGTGTTTTATTTTCACAATTCTTACTCTTAAAAATTCTGCCTTTGAATTCCTTGTATTTTTCTGAAATTTTATAGGGGTTTTTCCAACTATACAGGCGGAGCTATATGACCGGAGAGGGAGATCCCGCCGTATAGTTGGTCGTTAAACTCTCTATATCATTTTCGTGAAATTGTTTTCGCTATCTGAGCCTATACGGTCGCAACTATACGACCGGAACCAAAAATTCCGGCCGTATAATTGGTCGTTAAACTCTTAGATGGTTTTTCTTTTGATGTTTGTTTCTATACGGTCGCAACTACACGACTGGAACCAAAAATTCCAGCCATATAGTTGCTTGTTAAACTCTCATACACTTTTTCGTTCGATCTTACGTTTATTATTCATCTAAAAAAGAAAAAAAATAAACGTTATTGTTGGTTCTGAGTCGTGATTTAATCAACCTGGACTCGAGATATTTGGAAATATATGCCTGGAACCAACCATACGTCTGGAGCTATATGAGCCGCACCCGTATAATTGGTCGTTACGCAGCACGACACTTCCAAATCCGTGATTTATTTTCTTGTTTTGTCCTGATTCTTTTCTTGGGCAACAATTTGGTGTTTCTCGCGAGTTTTACCGACCTCTAACCCCCCTTATATGCTGCCATTGTCCCCCTCTATAATCATAATTTGCAGAAACAGATCTACCTCTTATTCACATGGAAGGACTCTCAACACAGGGATAGAGGTCAAGAAGAAAAGCTCCCATGGAGACCGGGAGCAATAGCGAGCAAGGGAAGGAGATCAAGGCCATCCCTATAGAATTCCTCGACGCCGACCATGGATGCCGGAAGAGGGATTTGAAGGCCCTGGAGATGAAGATTGAAGAGTTGTTCAAGGAGAAGCCAGAGACACCCAAACACCTCCGATTGCTACGACTTTATCTTGATAAACAGGATGAAGATATCAAGCGGACAACTGAAGCAGGTTTTTCTATGAGTCTTAACACGCTACAAACACTTCAGGACAACAATGAGTTTATTAAGGAACAAGTGAAGGTGCTGGAGAGGAACAATCTTTTCTACATGCTGCGTGTTAAATAATTAAAAGTTATCAAACGATCCCTCTGCCTCAGGCTAGACCGTGAGGAGAAGATACCACGTGCCATGGCGCTGCAATGATCTACAAGAATCACGATATCAGATAATCGCAAGGGATTATTTGGTCTCGTCTGGCTTGGTTCCAAGCTTTGGGACATCTTTAAGAACTTGTAATCTATCTTATAAGTTTTATTACTATTTTCGCACTAGTTCAAACTATAAATAAAGTTCGCATCATTAGAATTCCCTATAGGAATAGTCGATCCCTTTTATAAAATTCCGAGTTTATTATTATATATGGAGCAATATTGAGTTTGTGTTTGCTTTATTGATATATGAATGGCTTGAGCATAATTTTACTTGCACTTGATGATAGCAATAGGAGTCTTCCACACCATTGGTATTAATAGAACATCTAAAGATAATTTAGTCAATATGCTATAAGTCTATGGTTTGATTTACAAAGAAACATTATCTACATAGTTAAGGAAGAAGAAACCTTGAACAAAGGAAAATAAAAGTGCTCTCAAAATAGAGTGGGAACAAGTCGAGGTAGAATCTTCAAGTCATAAGAATGCTTCATATACAGTTGGAATTTGGTAATTAAGATCATTAAACTTTGAATTCCTACATAAAGTGGAATATATGGCTAGGTCCTTTGCACAACACTTAAACAAAAGTGTGAGCATATATATACAAAAGAAACAAAAAGAAGAATAAAAAAGGCGAGTGTGCAAAGAGCAAGTAGGCATATACCACTGAGTTGTAGTATGACAAAGAGATACTTTTGAGATTCTAAATCCCAAGTGAATACGTTAATCCTAAAACAATTAGGACTACCTCGTTAACTCATTCGGTTGAACCAGATTCTTTTACATTATGTTGAGATTCATCTTTTATGAACTATTGATCACTAAGGTGTGGAAGCCTTCTAATAATATTCCGATTGTTCGAGTAAGGTACTATTCATGAACTTATTCCTATGTATCGTACATGATAAACACATTATCCTGGTGGTGTCACGGCAGATGCCATGGATAGGATAAAGGTGGGGCCAATATGCACTAGAGGAATCAAGGGAGGGACAGTGTGGTGACTCCACACACAGATGCTTTATATTCTCCAAGTTCACAAGGTTACAGATGCTCCTTGAGCTGTATTGGGGAGAGGAGGAAGAAGAAGCTCTCTTACTCTCACCACTACCTCTACTCAATGAACCAACTACTTAGGCGCCAACCCGCCAGCCCCAACTACAGAGGCCCTAGCGCCCCTTATAAAGGGAAGGCTGAAGGAAATATGCCCTGAGAGGCAATAATAAAGTTGTTATTATATATTTCTTGTATATGATAGATGTTTATTTTGCATGCTATAATTGTATTGATAGGAAACATCAATACATGTGTGTTTAATAAACAAAAAGGGTTCCTAGTTATGCCTCTCTTATAGACCAGCTTGTTGATTAACAAGATGATCAAAGTTTCCTGATCATGGACATTGGATGTTGTTAATAACAAGGTCACAGCATTTGTGAAATGATGTGATGAACATTCATCCGAAGTATAGCAATACTATCAAGTCATTATGTTTATATTTCTATAACATCATACAAAGTAGTCTTAGTCCTTAGACCATGAGATCATGTTAATTGCTAACACCGGAAGAGTATCTTGATAACATCAAACGTCACACCGTAACAGGGTGACTATAAAGATGGGTTCAGTACTACGAAGGTGTTATGTTGAGGCTCATGGATCAAGAGTGGAATTTGTCAATCCAGATGACGGATAGATATACTCTGGGCCCTCTCGGTGATTTCACATTAAGATAGCTTGCAAGCAAGTGATGTGATCACTAGAATGTTATATCACGGGAACAAGAAAAGAGTGCATGTCGGTAAAGAGATCAAACTAGGTATTTGGATACCGATGATCGAATGTCGGACATGTATTATATCATGAGACAAAGGGATTAAATTGCTGACGTTAAAGGTTCTCACGATCACAAAAGTCATCGTTGAATGTGCAGGAGTCAGTATGGATCTCCAGGTCCCGCTTCTGATTATTGATCGGAGAGTACTCTCAATCATGTCTGCATTATTCGCGAACCATAGGGTGACACACTTAAGGGTTGCCGGACACCATTTAGGAGCACATATGTTCCAGACAAAAGGTTTGCAAAGCGAAGGAAATGTTTCGATAGACACAGGAATTGTTTCGATAGAAACAGGAATTGTTTCGATAGAAATTGCAGAAACTGGTTCTGCATGTGATATTGAAATGTTGCAAGGGGTTTTATGTGAATGTTTGTTAATTAAATTAATTAACAAAATTCTGAATAAAATAAATAAAAGAGTTTTATTAAATGAGAGAGCATTAAATTTGAAGAAATTTAATGCATTTAAAGTGGAGACTTTAAAAGGGAATGTGAAGAGGCATTTTAATGTGGAGGGGTTACCACCACATGAATGGGGGAGGTGAGGCGTCACCCCCCCATGCGCCGGCCATGGAGAGAGGGGGCACCCATTCCCTCCTTCATCCACACACCTCCTCGTGAAGGATCTCTCTCCCCCTCTAGATATTCCCCCATGGTCTCGGATTAGCGAGATACATGTTCCCGGTGGCCTTGCGTCTGGAAGGAGTTGCTGCTTCCGCTGATTCGCTGGAGTGAGAAGGTGGAGGTTGTCCGGTGGCTTGAACGTTTGTGCGAGGACGGATGCGCTGCTGATTTGCGGCGCTCGGACTTCCACACGATCTTGAGATCGGCATGCGTACGACTACATCAACCACGAGTTCCTACTCGTTAACAAAACTCGTTGTCTTCGAGGGTAAGTTCTCCATGGATGTATGTCCACCCGTTGCTCTGTATCTAGTAGATAGATCTTGGCGTATAGTTCTCATCGTAGGAAATTTTTTGTTTTCAATACTGCGGACCCAACAGTGGTATCATAGCCTGATCTACGTGTAGGTGCTTTGTACGGGTAGTACACATATGTTTATATGTGAGCGATGATGATCATGTTATTGAATTTTCTATGCAGTTTGGATATTGGTGGCATAGTGGGATGAAGCGGCCCAAACCATCCTTACATGTCATCGTACATGAGACCGGTTCCACGACTGACATGCAACTTGTTTTGCATAAGTGGCTGGCGGGTGTCTGTCTCTCCTACTATAGTCAATATCGAATTTACAATGAGTTGCTAATAACTTGGTTATCCTCGTTGTGGTTCATGTTCTTAGGTAAGACCGGTTCTATCTCCGAAAGCCCTAAGCCACGTAAAACTTGCAATTGATAAATTAGAGGCGTCTAGTTTAGATCGTTGCTGGGATAGTGTCTTGATATGGTATTGTTGTAAGAAGATGTATGATAGATACTCTTACAACTCACTTAATGTGTAAGTTCCATAGAACTTGGCCTTACACACAAAGGAATGATAGAGATCATACCACGATGCAGATGATAGAGATCAAATGCATGGACCATATCACCTCACTTCACACATTAGATGTTAGCATCTTATACTGCTAGTTTGGCGCGTTTGGTAGCATTATAAGATGATCCCTCATTTAGATATCAAGATAAAATGTGTTCTTCCTTAAGTATGCACCGTTTTGTGGATCGTGTTTTGAGGCATCACGTGATGATCGGGTGTTCTCGACTCTACGCTTTCATACAACGGGTGTAAGACAGTTTTACACACGCGAATACTAACGTTCTTACTTGACGAGCCTAGCATGTACAGACATGGCCTCGGAACACGGACCGAAAGGTTATGCATGAGTCATGTAGTTGATATGATGCCCATATAAATGCTCGCCTTTGAAGCTACACCGACTCACGTGATGATCGGACTTGGTGTAGTGGATTTGGTTCATGTAATCACCAAAAGGACACGAGGGATGTCGTTTTTGAGTGGGAGTTCATTAGTAATTTGGATTAGGTGAACTCAATCTATCATAAAACTTAGTCTAAATATATTTTACAAATTCTGTTGTTGATGGCACCACCTGCTTTTAATTTCGATGTGTTGATGGAGAAAGAGAAGCTTGCTGCGAATGGTAGCAACTTCACCAATTGGGCTATGAATTTGAGGATTCTCCTCACTACTGCACAAAATCAATATGTGCTAGAGGCGCCGCTAGGCCCCCCCACCAGCTCCTGATGCCCCTGACGAGGAAAAGAATGTCTATATAACTCGTTAGGAGGACCACAACTTAGTTTATTGTGGCATACTGTATGGGCTAGAGCTAGAACTTCGAAAATGTTTCGAAAATGGCAATGCCTTTGATACCATGGGAGAATTGAAAATGATTTTCGATACCCATGCTGCCGTAGAGAGTTATAATGCTTCTGAAAAGTTCTTTAGCTGCATGATGGAAGAGAACAGCTCCGTTAGTGAGCACGTACGCAAAATGTCTGGGTACGCCGATAAGCTTGTGTCCTTGGGAATAACGATTCCCATTGACTTAGGCATACATCGTGTTCTCCAATCTCTGCCACCTAGCTACAAGAGCTTCGTGATCAACTATAATATACAGGGCATGAAGAAGTCTCTTCTCGAGCTTCTGTCAATGCTTAAGACTACAGAAGTGGAGATTAGGAAAGAACATCAAGTGTTGATGACCAATAAGACCACCGGTTTCAAGAAGGACAAGAAAGGCAAGCAGAAGGGAAAGAAGGGCGGCAAATCTGTTGCCGCGCCTGAAAAGAAACCCCGAGCTGGCCCTAAGTCTGACACCGAGTGCTACTATTGCAAGGGGACTGGCCATTGGAAGCGCAACTGCCCCAAGTATTTGGCGTACAAGAAGGCCGGCAAGGCAAACAAAGGTATATGTGATATACATGTTATTGATGTGTACTTGACTAGTACTCGAAGTAGCACCTGGGTATTTGATACGGGATCGGTTGCTAATATATGTAACTCGGTTCAGGGGCTGCAGAACAAGCGACAACTAGCAAGGGATGAGGTCACGATGCGGGTCGGCAATGGATCAAGAGTTGATGTGATCGCCGTCGGAACGCTGCCTCTCCATATGCCGTCGGGATTAGTTATACACGTGAATAATTGTTATTTGGTGCCTGCACTAAGGATGAACATTGTATCCGGATCATGTTTGATGCAAAGTGGTTATTCGTTTAAGTCCGAAAACAATGGTTGTTCGATTTATATGAATAATATCTTTTATGGTCATGCACCTGTGTTGAATGGTTTATTTCTATTGGATCTCGATAGTAGTATTACGCATATTCATAATGTTGATGCTAAAAGGATTAAACTTGATAATGATATATCTGCATATATGTGGCACTGCCGTCTAGGTCATATTGGCGTTAAACGCATGAAGAAACTCCATTCTGATGGACTTTTGGAATCACTTGATTTTGAATCATTTGATACATGTGAGCCATGCCTTATGGGCAAGATGACTAGAACGCCGTTTTTCCGGTTCAATGGAACGGGCGACAGATTTATTGGAAATCATACATACTGATGTGTGTGGACCAATGAGTGTGTCGGCGCGAGGTGGATATCGTTATTTTGTTACTTTCACGGATGATTTGAGTAGATACGGGTATATCTATTTGATGAAACATAAGTCTGAAACCTTTGAAAAGTTCAAAGAATTTCATAATGAAGTGGAAAATCATCATAACAGAAAGATCAAATTTCTGTGGTCCGACCGTGGAGGAGAGTATCTTAGTTACGAGTTTAGCACACATATGAAAGACTGTGGAATAGTTTCACAACTCACGCCTGCCGGAACACCACAACGTAATGGTGTGTCAGAACGTCGTAATCGTACTTTAGTGGATATGGTTCGATCTATGATGTCTCTGATTGACTTGCCACTGTCATTTTGGGGTTATGCACTGGAAACCGCTACATTCACTTTAAATAGGGCACCATCTAAATCCGTTGAAAAGACACCGTATGAATTATGGTTTGGAAACAAACCTAAGCTGTCATTTCTTAAAGTTTGGGGATGTGATGTTTATGTGAAGAAACTTCAACCGGATAAACTCGAACCCAAAGCGGAAAAATGCGTCTTCTAGGATACCCTAAGGAAACAATTGGATATAACTTCTATCACAGATCCGAGGGCAAGGTCTTTGTTGCCAACAATGGATCCTTTCTTGAGAAGGAGTTTCTCGCGAAAGGTGTGAGTAGTCGGAAGGTAGAACTCGAAGAGGTTATTGAACCTTCTCTTCATGAAATGGCGAGTAGCACAGCACCGGAAGTTGCTTCAGAGTTGACTTCACCTAATGAAGAGAGAGCTAATGATATTGATCATGAAACTCCGAAAGAGGGCACTACCAAACCTCGCAGGTCAAGAAGGACACGTGCATCTCCTGAACTGTATGGCAATCCTGTTATGAATTTCATGATTGATGAAATAGATGACCCTGCGACGTATGAAGAAGCGATGATGAGCCCTGATTCCAACAAATGGCTAGAAGCCATGGAATTCGAGATGGAATCCATGTACGAAAACCAGGTTTGGACCTTGGTGGACTTACCTCACGATCAAAAGGCCGTTGAGAATAAATGTTTTTTCAAAAGATAAACTGATGATGATGGTAATGTAACCATCTATAAGGCTCGACTTGTCGCAAAGGGGTTTCGACAAATTCAAAGAGTTGACTACGATGAGACATTCTCTCCCGTAGTGATGCTTAAGTCGGTTAAGATTATGTTAGCAATTGCTGCATATTTCGATTATGAAATATGGCAGATGGATGTCAAAACTACGTTCCTCAATGGTAATATTGAAGAAGAGTTGTATATGATACAACCAAAGGGTTTTGTCGATCCTAAGGATGCTAATAAGGTGTGCAAACTTCAACGATCCATCTATGGACTAAAGCAAGCATCCCGGAGTTGGAATCTCCGCTTTGATGAGGTGATCAAAGAGTTTGGATTTGTCCAAACTTATGGAGAGGATTGTATTTACAAGAAAATGAGTAGGAGCAATGTGGAATTTCTGATATTATATGTGGATGACATATTATTGATTGGAAATGATATAGATCTTTTAAACAGTGGTAAAAGTTATCTAAACAACAAATTTTCGATGAAAGACCTTGGTGAAGCTTCATATATATTAGGCATTAAAATCTATAGAGATAGATCAAGACGCCTAATTGGGCTATCGCAGAGTACATACCTTTATAAGATATTAAAGAAGTTTAATATGGACGAAAGTAAGAAGGGGTTCTTACCTATGTTGCAAGGCAAGACATTGAGTAAGACTGAAAGTTCGGCTACGGCGGAAGAAAGAGAGTTGATAGATAGGATCCCCTATTCCTCGGCCATAGGCTCTATTATGTATGCCATGCTATGTACAAGAGCGGATGTGGCACATGCTATTAGTTTGACTAGAAGGTACCAATCTGATCCAGGTTCGGAGCACTAGATAGCGGTAAAGAACATCCTCAAGTACTTGAGAAGAACTAAGGATATGTTTCTTATATACGGAGGTGAAGAAGAGCTAGTCGCTAAGTGTTATGTCGATGCTAGATTTGACACCGATCCGGATGAATCTAAGGCTCAATCCGGATACGTATTTCTCCTGAACGGAGCAGCAGTTACTTGGAGGAGTTCCAAACAACCTGTGGTGGCTGGATCAACAACGGAGGCGGAATATGTTGCTGCTTCAGAAGCGGCGCAGGAGGCAGTTTGGATGAAAGAGTTCATTACAGAACTGGATGTGGTTCCCAGTGCGTTGGACCCGATGGTGATCTATTGTGACAACAATGGAGCCATAGCCAACGCAAAGGAACCAAGGTCTCACAAGAATTCCAAACATATTAAGCGCCAGTTTCACTCCATCCGCGAGCATGTCAAGGATGGAGATATAAAGATTTGTAAAGTGCACACGGACCTAAATGTAGCAGATCCGTTGACTAAAGTTTTCCCTAGGGGAAAACATGATCAACACTAGAACTCGATGGGTGTTAGATTTATCACTATGTAAACTAGATTATTGTCTCTAGTGCGAGTGGGAGACTGAAGGAAATTTGCCCTGAGAGGCAATAACAAAGTTGTTATTATATATTTCTTGTATACGATAGATGTTTATTTTGCATGCTATAATTGTATTGATAGGGTACATGAATACATGTGTGTTTAATAAACAAAAAAGGTTTCCTAGTTATGCCTCTCTTATAGACTAGCTTGTTGATTAACAAGATGATCAAAGTTTCCTGATCATGGACATTGGATGTTGTTAATAACAAGGTCACAACATTTGTGAAATGATGTGATGAACATTCATCCGAAGTACAATCAAGTCATTATGTTTATATTGCTATAACATCATACAAAGTAGTCTTAGTCCTTAGACCATGAGATCATGTTAATTGCTAACATCGGAAGAGTATCTTGATAACATCAAATATCACACCGTAACAGGGTGACGATAAAGATGGGCTCAGTACTACGAAGGTGTTATGTTGAGGCTCATGGATCAAGAGTGGAATTTGTCAATCCCGATGACGGATAGATATACTTTGGGCCCTCTCGGTGATATCACATTAAGATAGCTTGCAAGCAAGTGATGTGATCAGTAGAATGTTATATCACGGGAACGAGAAAAGAGTGCATGTCGGTAACGAGATCAAACTAGGTATTTGGATACCGATGATCGAATCTCGGACATGTATTATATCATGAGACAAAGGAATTAAATTGCTGACGTTAAAGGTTCTCACGATCACAGAAGTCATCGTTGAATGTGCAGGAGTCAGTATGGATCTCTAGGTCCCGCTTCTGATTATTGATCTGAGAGTAGTCTCAATCATGTCTGCATTATTCGCGAACCGTAGGGTGACACACTTAAGGGTTGCCGGACACCATTTAGGAGCACATATGTTCCAGACAAAAGGTTTGTAAAGCGCAGGAAATGTTTCGATAGAAACAGGAATTGTTTCGATAGAAACCGGAATTGTTTCGGGTGAAATTGCAGAAAGTGGTTTTGCATGTGATATTGAAATGTTGCAAGGGGTTTTATGTGAATTTTTGTTAATTAAAGTAATTAAAAAAATTCTGAATAAAATAAATAAAAGAGTTTAGTAAATGAGAGAGCATTAAATTTGGAGAAATTTAATGCATTTAAAGTGGAGACTTTAAAAGGGAATGTGAAGAGGCATTTTAATGTGGAGGGGTTACCACCACATGAATGGGGTAGGGGAGGGGTCACCCCCCATGCGCTGGCCATGGATAGAGGGGGCACCCCCCTCCTCCTATAAAAGGCCACCCATTCCCTCCTTCATCCACACACCTCCTCGTGAAGGATCTCTCTCCCCCTCTAGATATTCCCCCATGGTCTCGGATTAGCGAGATACATGTTCCCGGTGGCCTTGCGTCTGGAAGGAGTTGCTGCTTCCGCTGATTCGCTAGAGCGAGGAGGTGGAGGTTGTCCGGTGGCTTGAACGTGTGTGCGAGGACGGATGCGCTGCTGATTTGCGGCGCTCGGACTTCCACACGATCTTGAGATCGGCAAGCGTACGATTACATCAACCATGAGTTCCTACTCGTTAACAAAACTCGTTGTCTTCGATAGTAAGTTCTCCATGGATGTATGTCCACCCGTTGCTCTGTATCTAGTAGATAGATCTTGGTGTATAGTTCTCATCGTAGGAATTTTTTTGTTTTCTATGCTGCGGACCCAATAGTGGTATCAGAGCCTGATCTATGTGTAGGTGCTTTGTACGGGTAGTACACATATGTTTATATGTGAGCGATGATGATCATGTTATTGAATTTTCTATGTACTTTGGATATTGGTGGCATAGTGGGATGAAGCGGCCCGGACCTTCCTTACATGTCGTCGTACATGAGACCGGTTCCACGACTGACATGCAACTTGTTTTGCATAAGTGGCTGGCGGGTGTCTGTCTCTCCTACTATAGTCAATATCTAATTTACAATGAGTTGCTAATAACTTGGTTATCCTCGTTGTGGTTCATGTTCGTAGGTAAGACCGGTTCTATCTCCAAAAGCCCTAAGCCACGTAAAACTTGCAATTGCTAAATTAGAGGCGTCTAGTTTAGATCGTTGCTGAGATAGTGTCTTGATATGGTATTGTTGTAAGAAGATGTATGATAGATACTCTTACAACTCACTTAATGTGTAAGTTCCATAGACCTTGGCCTTACACACAAAGGAATGATAGAGATCATACCACGATGCAGATGATAGAGATCAAATGCATAGACCATATCACCTCACTTCACACATTAGATGTTAGCATCTTATATTGCTAGTTTGGCGCTTTTGGTAACATTATAAGATGATCCCTCATTTAGATATCAAGATAAAATTTGTTCTTCCTTAAGTATGCACCGTTTTGTGGATCGTGTTTTGAGGCATCACGTGATGATCGGGTCTTCTCGACTCTACGCTTTCATAGAACGGGTGTAAGACAGTTTTACACACGCGAATACTAAGGTTCTTACTTGACAAGCCTAGCATGTACAGACATGGCCTCGTAACACAGACCGAAAGGTTAAGGATGAGTCATATAGTTGATATGATGCCTATATAGATACTCGCCTTTGAAGCTACACCGACTCACGTGATGATCGGACTTGGTGTAGTGGATTTGGTTCATGTAATCACCAAAAGGACACGAGGGATGTCGTTTTTGAGTGGGAGTTCATTAGTAATTTGGATTAGGTGAACTCAATCTATCATAAAACTTAGTCTAAATATATTTTACAAATTCTGTTGTTGATGGCACCACCTGCTTTTAATTTCGATGTGTTGATGGAGAAAGAGAAGCTTGCTGCGAATGGTAGCAACTTCACCAATTGGGCTATGAATTTGAGGATTCTCCTCACTACTGCACAAAATCAATATGTGCTAGAGGCGCCGCTAGGCCCCCCCACCAGCTCCTGATGCCCCTGACGAGGAAAAGAATGTCTATATAACTCGTTAGGAGGACCACAACTTAGTTTTATTGTGGCATACTGTATGGGCTAGAGCTAGAACTTCGAAAATGTTCGAAAATGGCAATGCCTTTGATACCATGGGAGAATTGAAAATGATTTTCGATACCCATGCTGCCGTAGAGAGTTATAATGCTTCTGAAAAGTTCTTTAGCTGCATGATGGAAGAGAACAGCTCCGTTAGTGAGCACGTACGCAAAATGTCTGGGTACGCCGATAAGCTTGTGTCCTTGGAATAACGATTCCCATTGACTTAGGCATACATCGTGTTCTCCAATCTCTGCCACCTAGCTACAAGAGCTTCGTGATCAACTATAATATACAGGGCATGAAGAAGTCTCTTCTCGAGCTTCTGTCAATGCTAAGACTACAGAAGTGGAGATTAGGAAAGAACATCAAGTGTTGATGACCAATAAGACCACCGGTTTCAAGAAGGACAAGAAAGGCAAGCAGAAGGGAAAGAAGGGCGGCAAATCTGTTGCCGCGCCTGAAAAGAAACCCCGAGCTGGCCCTAAGTCTTGACACCGAGTGCTACTATTGCAAGGGGACTGGCCATTGGAAGCGCAACTGCCCCAAGTATTTGGCGGTACAAGAAGGCCGGCAAGGCAAACAAAGGTATATGTGATATACATGTTATTGATGTGTACTTGACTAGTACTCGAAGTAGCACCTGGGTATTTGATACGGGATCGGTTGCTAATATATGTAACTCGGTTCAGGGCTGCAAGAACAAGCGACAACCTAGCAAGGGATGAGGTCACGATGCGGGTCGGCAATGGATCAAGAGTTGATGTGATCGCCGTCGGAACGCTGCCTCTCCATATGCCCGTCGGGATTAGTTTATACCACGTGAATAATTGTTATTTGGTGCCTGCACTAAGGATGAACATTGTATCCGGATCATGTTTGATGCAAGTGGTTATTCGTTTAGTCGAAAACAATGGTGTTCGATTTTATGAATAATATCTTTTATGTCATGACACCTGTGTTGAATGGTTTATTTCTATTGGATCTCGATAGTAGTATTACGCATATTCATAATGTTGATGCTAAAAGGATTTAAACTTGATATGATATATCTGCTATATGTGGCACTGCCGTCTAGGTCATATTGGCGTTAAACGCATGAAGAAACTCCATTCGATGGACTTTTGGAATCACTTGATTTGAATCATTTGATACATGTGAGCCATGCCTTA